>CM031376.1:38910283-40110283 GCA_018208015.1 Medicago ruthenica | reverse complement strand
CCGCGGATAGAGCCGCACAACAAGCTAGAGGAGGCGGGGAAGATGAGCTGAGGCTCGAGAGGTTTATGAACAACAAACCGCCTATCTTCAAGGGAGGATACGATCCAGATGGAGCTCAGACTTGGTTGGAAGGAGTTGAGAGAATTTTCGGGGCTATGCGTTGTCTGGATGCGCATAAGGTATTGCTAGGAGCGTATGTTCTCCATGATGAGGCCGATCATTGGTGGGGAAACGCTAGTCAGAGGTTGGGAGCTGGTGGAGCTTTAGTTACTTGGACTCGTTTCCGGAGAGAGTTTTTAACCAAGTATTTTCCGGCAGACGAGAGGAACCGTAAGGTGATTGAGTTCATGGAGCTCAAGCAGGGGAGTTTATCTGTTTCTGAATATGCGGCCAAGTTTGAAGATTTGTGTCGTTTTGCTCCTCATTACAACACGATGGAAGCTGAGGAAGATAAGTGTGTAAAGTTTGAAAATGGGCTGAGGCCAGACATCAAGCAGTTGATTGGGTTTAGCGAGATCAGGAATTTTCCGATGTTGGTGAATAAGAGCCGAATATGTGATAAGGACAGTAAAGCTAAAGCTAATTACTACAAAGCCGCGAATGAGAAGAGGGGAAAGGACATGGCTAGAGGTAAACCATATAGCAGAGGTGGGAAGAAACCAGATGAAGGTGGGAGTAGTGGTGACAAGTTTGGAGGTAATAGGAATTGCTTTAAGTGTGGACAACCGGGACATCGTTTTTTTGAGTGCCCGAAGAATGATGGAAAATGTTTCAAGTGTGGTGATCCTAACCACAAAGCTGATCAGTGCAAGAAGGGTATTGTGTGCTTCAACTGCAAAGAAGCGGGTCATAAGAGCAACGTATGTAAGAAGCCTAGAGCGGCTGGAGGAAAAGTGTTTGCTTTAGATGGTGGTGATGCGAAGGCGGACAACTTGATCAGAGGTACATGCTTTATCAATAATACTCCTTTGTCTGCTATTATTGATACGGGTGCTACCCATTCGTTTATTTCTGTGGATTGCGTTGAGAGGTTGGGTCTTAGAGTAGAAAATATGATGGGACGCATGGTTATAGAAACGCCTGCAAGTGGTTCGGTATCGACTACTCTAGTCTGTGTTGACTGTCCAGTCACTATGTATGGTCGACACTTTGGAATGGATTTAGTCTGCATTCCGTTGAGCGGAATAGACGTTATCTTTTGTATGAACTGGTTAGAATTTAATCGGGTTCATATCAACTGTGGTAAGAAGACGGTTATGTTTCCAAGACTGGAGCCAGAGTTGTGTTCGAAGCTCATGTGTTGTCGAGAAGTGGTAAGATCAGTGAAGGCTCAAGAGGACGTGTTTGCTATGTTTGCTTCGTTGAGAGTGGAAGAGAAGATTGAGGTTGATGCGTTGCCGGTGGTGCGTGATTTCACAGATGTTTTTCCAGATGACATTTTGGATTTACCACCCGAGAGAGAGGTTGAATTCGCAATTGACATAGTACCTGGCACTAGTCCAATATCAATGGCGCCGTATCGTATGTCAGCTGCTGAGCTAGAAAAGTTGAAGGAACAATTGGAGGAATTGTTAGAGAAAAAGTTTGTAAGACCGAGTGTAACGCCGTGGGGTGCGCCGGTTCTGTTGGTAAAGAAGAAAGATGGTAGTATGCGTCTGTGCATCGACTATCGTCAGTTGAATAAAGCAACTATCAAGAATAAGTATCCACTTCCGAGGATAGATGATTTGATGGATCAGTTAGTGGGAGCCTGTGTGTTCAGCAAGATTGATTTGAGATCGGGATATCACCAGATAAGAGTTAAGGCGGAGGATATACCGAAGACTGCTTTCAGAACAAGGTATGGTCACTACGAGTACGCTGTTATGCCTTTTGGAGTTACTAATGCACCTGGAGTGTTTATGGAATATATGAATCGTATATTTCATTCCTTTTTGGATCGATTCGTGGTGGTCTTCATAGACGATATTTTGGTATACTCGAAGACGGAAGAGGAACATGCCGAGCATTTGAGGATTGTGTTGGAGGTGTTGTGCGAGAAGAAGCTTTATGCAAAATTTTCTAAGTGTGAATTTTGGTTGCATGAAGTTAGCTTTTTGGGTCACGTCATTTCAAGTGGTGGTATAGCAGTGGATCCTGCTAAGGTAGAAGCCGTGCAAGATTGGGGAACGCCGGAGTCTGTTACTGAGATCCGAAGTTTTCTTGGTTTGGCCGGTTACTATCGGAGGTTCATCGAAGGATTTTCAAAGTTGGCGTTGCCGTTGACACAGTTGACTAGGAAGGGTCAAGCTTTCATTTGGGATGACAAGTGTGAGCAGAGTTTCCAAGAGCTGAAGAGGAGGTTGACATCTGCACCTGTGCTAATTCTGCCAAATCCGAAGGAACCGTTCGTGGTTTATTGTGATGCGTCGAAGATGGGTCTAGGTGGTGTGTTGATGTAGAAGGGACAAGTCGTTGCTTATGCATCAAGACAGCTGAAGATTCATGAGAGGAACTATCCTACGCATGATTTGGAGCTAGCTGCTGTTGTGTTTGTTCTCAAGATTTGGAGGCACTACTTGTATGGGTCAAGGTTCGAGGTTTTCAGCGATCACAAGAGTCTAAAATACTTGTTTGATCAGAAGGAGCTCAATATGAGGCAAAGAAGATGGTTAGAGTTTCTTAAGGATTATGATTTCGAGTTGAGTTATCACCCGGGTAAGGCTAATGTGGTAGCCGATGCGTTGAGTAGGAAGTCTTTGCATATGTCGTCTCTGATGGCGAAGGAACTGAGATTGATTGAAGAGTTTAGAGACCTCAGTTTGGTTTGTGAAAGGACAACCAGAAGCGTGAAGCTAGGGATGTTGAGGTTGACGAATGATTTTCTTGAAGAGGTTGTGGAAAAGCAAAAGTCTGATGTGAAATTGACAAAGCTTAAGACGCTCATCGAGCAAGGGAAAAAGGTAAACGTTGAGATCGATGAGAAAGGCGTGATGAGGTATCAGGGAAGGTTATGTGTACCTGATGTGCCTGAGTTGAAGCGGATGATCTTGGAGGAAGGTCACAGAAGCAACTTAAGTATTCATCCTGGTGTTACTAAGATGTATCAAGATCTGAGGAAAATGTTTTGGTGGCAAGGGATGAAGAAAGAGATCGCCGAGTTTGTTTTCGCGTGTTTGACTTGTCAGAAGTCCAAGGTGGAGCATCAGAAGCCGTCGGGGCTATTGCAACCTATGTTTATTCCAGAGTGGAAATGGGATAGTATTGCGATAGATTTTGTAAGCGGTTTGCCGAAGACGTCGAAAGGTAACAATATGATTTGGGTAGTTGTTGACAGGTTAACAAAGTCTGCTCATTTCATAGCTATCAAGACCGGTATGCTAGTACCGAAGTTGGCTGAGATTTATGTTGAGCAAATCGTGAGATTGCATGGGATTCCGTCGAGTATCGTATCAGATCGAGATCCCCGTTTTACTTCAAGGTTTTGGGAGAGTTTGCAAGAGGCGTTGGGAACTAAGTTGCGGATGAGTTCTGCTTATCACCCGCAGACGGATGGTCAGTCGGAGAGGACGATTCAATCATTGGAGGATTTATTAAGATCGTGCATTTTGGAACAAGGAGTGAGTTGGGAAGCTTGCTTACCATTGATTGAGTTTACGTATAACAACAGTTTTCATTAGAGCATTGGTATGGCACCTTTTGAAGCGTTGTATGGGAGAAGATGTAGAACACCTTTGTGTTGGTTTGAATCGGGAGAAAGTGTGGTGCTTGGACCTGAGATTGTGCAACAAACGACCGAGAAGATCAAGATGATCCAAGAAAAGATGAGAGCGTCGCAGAGTCGCCAGAAAAGCTATGCCGATAAGAGAAGAAAGGATATAGAATTTCAAGAAGGAGATCATGTGTTTCTAAGAGTTACATCGACTACGGGTATTGGACGGGCTTTGAAATCGAAGAAGTTAGCATCGAGGTTCATTGGTCCGTATCAGATTTTGAAGAGGATTGGGAAGGTGGCGTATAGGATTGCGTTACCGCCGTCGTTGTCAAATCTACATGACATTTTTCACGTGTCTCAATTAAGGAAATACGTATCGGATCCGTCACATGTGATTGAGTCGGACGAGATACAAGTGAGAGAGAATTTAACGGTTGCAACGGTACCCTTAAGGATTGAAGGACAAGAGATGAAGAGTGTAACACCCTAACCCTTAATCGCCGATTATTAACTTTAATAAAAAAAAACGTTAAGGACATAGGAAGTTACAACATAATGAAAACGCATTTTCATAAACATCAACAGATCAAAATATATTTGATTCACATACAGCAGCGGAAAAATAACAAACAGCTTATAACCAAGCATGCATATAATATACAAAAATATATACATAAGATTTTCAAAAGAGGCAATTCTACAACAGAGACCATTGCCAAATTTATACATACACGTTCAGATACCCAAAGTAGTGTTACAACTATCAGAGCCCTAGACTCTAACTAGGATACAACACCTAGTACAAAAAAGTAAGGATAGCTAAGCTATGCCCTCACCACTACGTAGGCTCCTAAACAGCAAAAGCTACTCCTCGACGATAGCTTCGTCAACCTGATATTCTGGATCCCCAAAGATCCAGCAGATAACACATAACAGAGAGTGTTAGTAAAACATAACCAACACAATATAAACAGCACAATAATAAGTAGGGTACCTACACTTTACCCATCATGCATATTCTAACTCACGCACATGCATCATCAATTATCGTCAAACATTTATTCATTAATCACAAGTACTCAAGACATATCAACACTTTAAGCAATTAAGTCAACAGATGGAAATTATCAATCATCAATTACCAGGCACACATAATTCCTCAAGCACCAAACTCATCAATAACAATTACCACATAGCAACCATTATGCACACATAATTCCTAAAGTGCACACTAATGTCAAGTAGAATGTATGTTCCTAAAATGCACTCTAATGCATGTGGTACCAATTCTTGCTCAGCTTTAGAGTCATGGCGGACTGTTGGATAAACTTATATCCCTTGTGTACCTCTCATTCGCCATAAAAGGACAGTCGTACACTTGACCAATAATAATTGGATTTCATTCTTTCATCGACTGCACCTCTCATTCGCCATAAAAGGACGGTCGTGCATATGACCAATAATAATTGGATTTCATTCTTACTCATAAAGAGCATACATATCATCATGAAATGCATGTATGTTCACTTAGCAAATATATGATAATTACTAACACAACTAATTATCAGCAATCTGATAATTATCTCAATAACAACAACAACATACACAACCACTAAATTATCAGCACTCTGATAATTATCACAACATCAACAACAACAAAATACACAACCACTAGGCTCTCATGGCCAAAATCATAAAACACAACATGTATATACTCAACCATGTTCAACAATCTCAAATAAACCAAGCAATCATACCAAAATCTCAAACACATAAGGGTTTCAAAGGAAAACCCACACACTTTGATAATCCCACACACATGCTAGGGTTTTACTCAAGCTTTTCTTGAAACAAATAATCTTTAGAAAACATTAAGAATGAGTTAAAAATGGTGGGCAAGGTTTCCAAAATATATTATGAGAATGCAGTAGCAAAAAGTCATCCCCGCGCGCACCAAGACCCCCAGAACAGCCCAACTGAGTGTGATATTCTGGCTTGGTCGCTACAAGCGCAGATCCGTCGCTACAAGCGCGGATAGGCAGAACCTGGTCGCTACAAGCGCCCAGTTGGTCGCTACAAGCGCAGGCTTGTCGCTACAAGCGCAGATCCGTCGCTACAAGCGCAGACAGACAGAACCTGGTCGCTACAAGCGACAGCCCGTCGCTACAGCGACCGTGACAGCACAGTTATGTGTAAAAATGTGATTTTTCCACCATTTTAGCCCATTCAAGGTTACCCAACTTCCAGAACATGTTAAAAACGATTTTCCATCATAAAACATCATTTAAAACAATCACAAGCAAGGCTTATATCTAGCAAAGAAATTAGGGTTTAAAACACTAACTTTCTATAACTTTTCCTTTGAGTTCAAAAACACTATAACACTCACAAAACTTCAACTAAACATACTAGCAACACCACTTAACATCAAATAAGCATAACATGATCATTTAACATCTTTAATCACCAAAACTTTCTATCAAAACCTAGACAAAGTGAAGGAGAAGTTTGGGATGGAGAAATAGACATTCTCCCCTTCTCTTAATCACTTGTGATCAAGTAATACTAACTCTCTTACCTTGAAATGACGATTCTCTAACAAAACTCAAGCTTCCTCTTGCTTTCTCCTTCTCTTTCACTTCCCAAGCTTTTTCACAAAGAAAAATGAATAGTGATATTCAAAGTCTTTGTGATAATCTTATAACTCAAGCAAAGCAATCATAGCCATCCATTCCTTACTAACTCTCAAGGACCAATCCTAGCCCTTCAATCCAATCCAAGCTCACTAAATCTCATCCACTTGATCATTACTACTCATAAACTTAAAAGCCCAATACTATTCACGCCCTAGGCCCAAAACTCTAAAAACTCGATTACGAACTTATCCTCGCGCCAAATAATTATTTCTCGATTACGAGAAAATATTTTTAAATACAAATCCATAAAATAAAATATATAAAAATATAACATACGAAAATAGGGTCGTTACAACTCTACCCCCCTAAAAAGAATTTTCGCCCTCGAAAATACCTGAAAACAACTCTGGATAGGAGTCCCGCATCTTGCTCTCGAGCTCCCACGTCGCATATTCACCGGCTGGGCCTCCCCAAACGACTTTCACCGATGAAATCTCTTTGTTCCTGAGCCTCTTCATCTCTTGTCCTTCAATCCTTAAGGGTACCGTTACAACCGTTAAATTCTCTCTCACTTGTATCTCGTCCGACTCAATCACATGTGACGGATCCGATACGTATTTCCTTAATTGAGACACGTGAAAAACGTCATGTAGATTTGACAACGACGGCGGTAACGCAATCCTATACGCCACCTTCCCAATCCTCTTCAAAATCTGATACGGACCAATGAACCTCGATGCTAACTTCTTCGATTTCAAAGCTCGTCCAATACCCGTAGTCGATGTAACTCTTAGAAACACATGATCTCCTTCTTGAAATTCTATATCCTTTCTTCTCTTGTCGGCATAGCTTTTCTGGCGACTCTGCGACGCTCTCATCTTTTCTTGGATCATTTTGATCTTCTCGGTCGTTTGTTGCACAATCTCAGGTCCAAGCACCACACTTTCTCCCGATTCAAACCAACACAAAGGTGTTCTACATCTTCTCCCATACAACGCTTCAAAAGGTGCCATACCTATGCTCGAATGAAAACTGTTGTTATACGTAAACTCAATCAATGGTAAGCAAGCTTCCCAACTCACTCCTTGTTCCAAAATGCACGATCTCAATAAATCTTCCAATGATTGAATCGTCCTCTCCGACTGACCATCCGTCTGCGGGTGATAAGCAGAACTCATCCGCAACTTAGTCCCCAACGCCTCTTGCAAACTCTCCCAAAACCTTGAAGTAAAACGGGGATCTCGATCTGATACGATACTCGACGGTATTCCATGCAATCTCACGATTTGCTCAACATAAATCTCAGCCAACTTCGGTACTAGCATACCGGTCTTGATAGCTATGAAATGAGCAGACTTTGTTAACCTGTCGACAACTACCCAAATCATATTGTTACCTTTCGACGTCTTCGGCAAACCGCTTACAAAATCCATCGCAATACTATCCCATTTCCACTCTGGAATAAACATAGGTTGCAATAGCCCCGACGGCTTCTGATGCTCCACCTTGGACTTCTGACAAGTCAAACACGCGAAAACAAACTCGGCGATCTCTTTCTTCATCCCTTGCCACCAAAACATTTTCCTCAGATCTTGATACATCTTAGTAACACCAGGATGAATACTTAAGTTGCTTCTGTGACCTTCCTCCAAAATCATCCGCTTCAATTCAGGCACATCAGGTACACATAACCTTCCCTGACACCTCATCACACCTTTCTCATCGATCTCAACATTTACCTTTTTCCCTTGCTCGATGAGCGTCTTAAGCCTCATCAATTTCACATCATACTTTTGCTTTTCCACAACCTCTTCAAGAAAATCATTCGTCAATCTCAACATTCCTAGCTTCACACTTCTGGTTGTCCTTTCACAAACCAAACTGAGGTCTCTAAACTCTTCAATCAATCTCAGTTCCTTCGCCATCTAAGACGACATATGCAAAGACTTCCTACTCAACGCATCGGCTACCACATTAGCCTTACCCGGGTGATAACTCAACTCGAAATCATAATCCTTAAGAAACTCTAACCATCTTCTTTGCCTCATATTGAGCTCCTTCTGATCAAACAAGTACTTCAGACTCTTGTGATCGCTGAAAACCTCGAATCTTGACCCATACAAGTAGTGCCTCCAAATCTTGAGAACAAACACGACAGCAGCTAGCTCCAAATCATGCGTAGGATAGTTCCTCTCATGAATCTTCAGCTGTCTTGATGCATAAGCAACAACTTGTCCCCTCTGCATCAACACACCACCTAGACCCATCTTCGACGCATCACAATAAACCACGAACGGTTCCTTCGGATTTGGCAGAATTAGCACAGGTGCAGATGTCAACCTCCTCTTCAGCTCTTGGAAACTCTGCTCACACTTGTCATCCCAAATGAAAGCTTGACCCTTCCTAGTCAACTGTGTCAACGGCAACGCCAACTTTGAAAATCCTTCGATGAACCTCCGATAGTAACCGGCCAAACCAAGAAAACTTCGGATCTCAGTAACAGACTCCGGCGTTCCCCAATCTTGCACGGCTTCTACCTTAGCAGGATCCACTGCTATACCACCACTTGAAATGACATGACCCAAAAAGCTAACTTGATGCAACCAAAATTCACACTTAGAAAATTTTGCATAAAGGTTCTTCTCGCGCAACACCTCCAACACAATCCTCAAATGCTCGGCATGTTCCTCTTCCGTCTTCGAGTATACCAAAATATCGTCTATGAAGACCACCACGAATCGATCCAAAAAGGAATGAAATATACGATTCATATATTCCATAAACACTCCAGGTGCATTAGTAACTCCAAAAGGCATAACAGCGTACTCGTAGTGACCATACCTTGTTCTGAAAGCAGTCTTCGGTATATCCTCCGCCTTAACTCTTATCTGGTGATATCCCGATCTCAAATCAATCTTGCTGAACACACAGGCTCCCACTAACTGATCCATCAAATCATCAATCCTCGGAAGTGGATACTTATTCTTGATAGTTGCTTTATTCAACTGACGATAGTCGATGCACAGACGCATACTACCATCTTTCTTCTTTACCAACAGAACCGGCGCACCCCACGGCGATACACTCGGTCTTACAAACTTTTTCTCTAACAATTCCTCCAATTGTTCCTTCAACTTTTCTAGTTCAGCAGCTGACATACGATACGGCGCCATTGATATCGGACTAGTGCCAGGTACTATGTCAATTGCGAATTCAACCTCTCTCTCGGGTGGTAAATCCAAAATGTCATCTGGAAAAACATCTGTGAAATCACGCACCACCGGCAACGCATCAACCTCAATCTTCTCTTCCACTCTCAACGAAGCAAACATAGCAAACACGTCCTCTTGAGCCTTCACTGACCTTACCACTTCTCGACAACACATGAGCTTCGAACACAACTCTGGCTCCAGTCTTGGGAACATAACCGTCTTCTTACCACAGTTGATATGAACCCGATTAAATTCTAACCAGTTCATACCAAAGATAACGTCTATTCCGCTCAACGGAATGCAGACTAAATCCATTCCAAAGTGTCGACCATACATAGTGACTGGACAGTCAACACAGACTTGAGTAGTCGATACCGAACCACTTGCAGGCGTTTCTATAACCATGCGTCCCATCATATTTTCTACTCTAAGACCCAACCTCTCAACGCAATCCACAGAAATAAACGAGTGGGTAGCACCCGTATCAATAATAGCAGACAAAGGAGTATTATTGATAAAGCATGTACCTCTGATCAAGTTGTCCGCCTTCGCATCACCACCATCTAAAGCAAACACTTTTCCTCCAGCCGCTCTAGGCTTCTTACACACGTTGCTCTTATGACCCGCTTCTTTGCAGTTGAAGCACACAATACCCTTCTTGCATTGATCAGCTTTGTGGTTAGGATCACCACACTTGAAACATTTTCCATCATACTTCGGACATTCAAAGAAACGATGTCCCGGTTGTCCACACTTAAAACAATTCCTATTACCTCCAAACTTGTCACCACTACTCCCACCTTCATATGGTTTCTTCCCACCTCTGCCATACGGTTTACCTCTAGCCATGTCCTTTCCTCTCTTCTCATTCGCGGCTTTGTAGTAATTAGCTTTAGCTTTACTGTCCTTATCACATATTCGGCTCTTATTCACCAACATCGGAAAATTCCTGATCTCGCTAAACCCAATCAACTGCTTGATATCTGGCCTCAGCCCATTTTCAAACTTTACACACTTGTCTTCCTCAGCTTCCATCGTGTTGTAATGAGGAGCAAAACGACACAAATCTTCAAACTTGGCCGCATATTCAGAAACAGATAAACTCCCCTGCTTGAGCTCCATGAACTCAATCACCTTACGGTTCCTCTCGTCTGCCGGAAAATACTTGGTTAAAAACTCTCTCCGGAAACGAGCCCAAGTAACTAAAGCTCCACCAGCTCCCAACCTCTGACTAGCGTTTCCCCACCAATGATCGGCCTCATCATGGAGAACATACGCTCCAAGCAATACCTTATGCGCGTCCAGACAACGCATAGCCCCGAAAATTCTCTCAATTCCTTCCAACCAAGTCTGAGCTCCATCTGGATCGTATCCTCCCTTGAAGATAGGCGGTTTGTTGTTCATAAACCTCTCGAGCCTCAGCTCATCTTCCCCGCCTCCTCTAGCTTGTTGTGCGGCTCTATCCGCGGTCCTACTAGCAGCATCCTGAGCCATGGCATCCGCCATCCGCTCCATCGCGTCCGCAAGTGCTCGTTGCGTCATATCTACACACTACCAACCATCACATAACACAAGTGAGAACACAGTGTTTAAGGAAACACATGTTACACAAAGGGTATACTAACTTAATTGATCCAATGGATCGACCTGCTCTGATACCACCTATTGTAACACCCTAACCCTTAATCGCCGATTATTAACTTTAATAAAAAAAAAACGTTAAGGACATAGGAAGTTACAACATAATGAAAACGCATTTTCATAAACATCAACAGATCAAAATATATTTGATTCACATACAGCAGCGGAAAAATAACAAACAGCTTATAACCAAGCATGCATATAATATACAAAAATATATACATAAGATTTTCAAAAGAGGCAATTCTACAACAGAGACCATTGCCAAATTTATACATACACGTTCAGATACCCAAAGTAGTGTTACAACTATCAGAGCCCTAGACTCTAACTAGGATACAACACCTAGTACAAAAAAGTAAGGATAGCTAAGCTATGCCCTCACCACTACGTAGGCTCCTAAACAGCAAAAGCTACTCCTCGACGATAGCTTTGTCAACCTGATATTCTGGATCCCCAAAGATCCAGCAGATAACACATAACAGAGAGTGTTAGTAAAACATAACCAACACAATATAAACAGCACAATAATAAGTAGGGTACCTACACTTTACCCATCATGCATATTCTAACTCACGCACATGCATCATCAATTATCGTCAAACATTTATTCATTAATCACAAGTACTCAAGACATATCAACACTTTAAGCAATTAAGTCAACAGATGGAAATTATCAATCATCAATTACCAGGCACACATAATTCCTCAAGCACCAAACTCATCAATAACAATTACCACTTAGCAACCATTATGCACACATAATTCCTAAAGTGCACACTAATGTCAAGTAGAATGTATGTTCCTAAAATGCACTCTAATGCATGTGGTACCAATTCTTGCTCAGCTTTAGAGTCATGGCGGACTGTTGGATAAACTTATATCCCTTGTGTACCTCTCATTCGCCATAAAAGGACAGTCGTACACTTGACCAATAATAATTGGATTTCATTCTTTCATCGACTGCACCTCTCATTCGCCATAAAAGGACGGTCGTGCATATGACCAATAATAATTGGATTTCATTCTTACTCATAAAGAGCATACATATCATCATGAAATGCATGTATATTCACTTAGCAAATATATGATACTTACTAACACAACTAATTATCAGCACTCTGATAATTATCTCAATAACAACAACAACATACACAACCACTAAATTATCAGCACTCTGATAATTATCACAACATCAACAACAACAAAATACACAACCACTAGGCTCTCATGGCCAAAATCATAAAACACAACATGTATATACTCAACCATGTTCAACAATCTCAAATAAACCAAGCAATCATACCAAAATCTCAAACACATAAGGGTTTCAAAGGAAAACCCACACACTTTGATAATCCCACACACATGCTAGGGTTTTACTCAAGCTTTTCTTGAAACAAATAATCTTTAGAAAACATTAAGAATGAGTTAAAAATGGTGGGCAAGGTTTCCAAAATATATTATGAGAATGCAGTAGCAAAAAGTCATCCCCGCGTGCACCAAGACCCCCAGAACAGCCCAACTGAGTGTGATATTCTGGCTTGGTCGCTACAAGCGCAGATCCGTCG
The DNA here is from genome assembly GCA_018208015.1 of Medicago ruthenica. Taxonomy (NCBI): domain Eukaryota; kingdom Viridiplantae; phylum Streptophyta; class Magnoliopsida; order Fabales; family Fabaceae; genus Medicago; species Medicago ruthenica. The sequence continues at coordinate 40,097,529 of CM031376.1, read as the reverse complement.
CTACAAGCGCGGATAGGCAGAACCTGGTCGCTACAAGCGCCCAGTTGGTCGCTACAAGCGCAGGCTTGTCGCTACAAGCGCAGATCCGTCGCTACAAGCGCAGACAGACAGAACCTGGTCGCTACAAGCGACAGCCCGTCGCTACAGCGACCGTGACAGCACAGTTATGTGTAAAAATGTGATTTTTCCACCATTTTAGCCCATTCAAGGTTACCCAACTTCCAGAACATGTTAAAAACGATTTTCCATCATAAAACATCATTTAAAACAATCACAAGCAAGGCTTATATCTAGCAAAGAAATTAGGGTTTAAAACACTAACTTTCTATAACTTTTCCTTTGAGTTCAAAAACACTATAACACTCACAAAACTTCAACTAAACATACTAGCAACACCACTTAACATCAAATAAGCATAACTTGATCATTTAACATCTTTAATCACCAAAACTTTCTATCAAAACCTAGACAAAGTGAAGGAGAAGTTTGGGATGGAGAAATAGACATTCTCCCCTTCTCTTAATCACTTGTGATCAAGTAATACTAACTCTCTTACCTTGAAATGATGATTCTCTAACAAAACTCAAGCTTCCTCTTGCTTTCTCCTTCTCTTTCACTTCCCAAGCTTTTTCACAAAGAAAAATGAATAGTGATATTCAAAGTCTTTGTGATAATCTTATAACTCAAGCAAAGCAATCATAGCCATCCATTCCTTACTAACTCTCAAGGACCAATCCTAGCCCTTCAATCCAATCCAAGCTCACTAAATCTCATCCACTTGATCATTACTACTCATAAACTTAAAAGCCCAATACTATTCACGCCCTAGGCCCAAAACTCTAAAAACTCGATTACGAACTTATCCTCGCGCCAAATAATTATTTCTCGATTACGAGAAAATATTTTTAAATACAAATCCATAAAATAAAATATATAAAAATATAACATACGAAAATAGGGTCGTTACAAAGAGGCTCAGGAACAAAGAGATTTCATCGGTGAAAGTCGTTTGGGGAGGCCCAGCCGGTGAATATGCAACGTGGGAGCTCGAGAGCAAGATGCGGGACTCCTATCCAGAGTTGTTTTCAGGTATTTTCGAGGGCGAAAATTCTTTTTAGGGGGGTAGAGTTGTAACGACCCTATTTTCGTATGTTATATTTTTATATATTTTATTTTATGGTTTTGCATTTAAAAATATTTTCGCATAATCTAGAAATAATTATTTGGCGCGAGGATAAGTTCGTAATCGAGTTTTTAGAGTTTTGGGGCGAAATTGGGCCAAGAAGATGAATAGTAATGGGCTTGGTCATGAATAAGTAGTAATGATCAAGTGGATGAGATTTAGTGAGCTTGGATTGGAAATAGAAGGCTAGGATTGGTCCTTGAGAGTTAGTAAGGAATGGATGGCCAAGATTGCTTTGCTTGAGTTATAAGATTATCACAAAGACTTTGAATATCACTATTCATTGTCTTTGTGAAGAAACTTGGAACTTGAAGAGAAGGAGAAAAACAAGAGAAACTAGGGCAAGTGATTTGAAGCTTGAGTTTGCTAGTGAAACATCAATTTATGGGTAAGAGAGGTAGTATGCTTATTCACAAGTGATTATGAGAAGGGGAGAATGTCTATTTCTCCATCCCAAACTTCTCCTTTCACTTTGTCTAGGTTTTGATAGAAAGTTTTTATGATTTAAGTTGTTAAGGATCATGTTTTGCTTACTTGAATGCTAAGTAATGTTGCTAGTATGTTTATTTGATGTTGGTAGTGTTTTGAATTCATTGGAAAAGTTATAGAAAGTTAGTGTTTAAACCCTAATTTCTTTGCTAGATATAATCCTTGCTTGTGATTGTTTTTAAATAATGTTTTATGATGGAAAGTCATTTTTAACAAGTCCTGGATGTTTGGGTAACCTTGAATGGGCTAAAATGGTGGAAAATCACATTTTTACATGATTTTATACTGATATGGTCGCTGTAGCGACGGACCGTCGCTTGTAGCGACCAGGCAGGATAATTCCCTGCCTATCCGCGCTTGTAGCGACCACACTGGCGCTTGTAGCGACCAGGGGCGCTTGTAGCGACCAAGGGCTCGCTTGTAGCGACCAACCCTGGACATGCCAACTTCGTTGAGCTGTTGTGAGAGTCCTGGTGCGCGCGGGGATGACCTTTTTGCTACTGCATTCTCATAATATATTTTGGAAACCATGCCCACCATTTTAACTTATTCTTAATGCTTCCTAAAGAGTAATTGTTTCAAGAAAAACTTGAGTAAAACCCTAACATGGTGGTTTTTGGTTAAGGGCATCATGTTGTGTGCGTATGTGTTATATAATGTTTGAAATGGATAAGTTATCAAAAGGTGTGGGTTTTCCTTCGAAACCCTTATGTGTTTGAGAGTTTGGTATGTTTGCTTGGTTTATTTGGGATTGTTGAACATGGTTGAGTATATACATGTTGTGTTTGTTGTTGTTGTGAATATTATCAGAGTGCTGGTAAGCCTAGTGTTTGTGTTTTGTTGTTGTTGTGGTAATTATCAGAGTGCTGATAATTTAGTGTTTGTGTTTGTTGAATCATCATGCATTTCATGATTGTATGATACCCGGAGCGGGTTATTTGATGATATCCGTGTGCGGATATGAAATCCAAGAGTGCTTGGTTATCAAGAGTGCTTGATAAGGATATAAGTTTATCCAAAATGACTTGGTACCACATGCATTAGAGAATGCATTTGAGGCATGCATCCTTTGTGACATTAGTGTTCATTTAGAAATTATGTGTGCATAATGGTTGTTAAGTGGTAATTGTTGTTGATGAGTTTTGTGCTTTGGAAATTACGTGTTGTGTTTTAGTTATGTATAATAATGTGTTATTTATACATGTTTATTGGTTGTGATACTCACACTCTCTGTTTTGTGTTATTTGCTGGATCTTTGGGGATCCAGATTATCAGGGTGACGTGGTTATCGTCGAGGAGTAGCTTTTGCTGTTTAGAAGCTCGTGTAGTGGTGAGGGCATAGCTTAGCTATCCTTACTTTTTTTGGTACTAGGTGTTGTATCCTAGTTAGAGTCTAGGGCTCTGATAGTTGTAACACTACTTTGGGTATCTGAACGTGTATGTATAAATTTGGTGTAACACCCTAACCCTTAACCGCCGATTATTAACTTTAATAAAGAAAACGTTAAGGCCATAGGAAGTTACAACATTAAGAATACTCATTTCCATAAACATCAACAGAAATCAAAACATATTTGATTCACAAACAGCAGCGGAAAATAACGAACTCAACTTATAACCAAGCATGCATATATATTACACAAAAATATATACATAAGATTTTCAAAAGAAGGCAATTCTACTACAAAGACTATTGCCAAATCTATACATACGCGTTCAGATACCCAAAATGGTGTTACAAATATCAGAGCCCTATACTCTAACTAGGATACAACACCTAGTACCAAAAAAAATGTAAGGATAGCTAAGCTATGCCCTCACCACTAAGCAGCTTCTAAACAGCAAAACTACTCCTCGACTATAGCTTCGTCAACCTGATAATCTGGATCCCCAAAGATCCAGCACATAACACATAACAGAGAGTGTTAGTATCACAAACAATAAACATGTATAAATAACACATTATTATACATAACCAAAACTCAACACGTAATTGACAACACACCAAACTCATCAAATACAAATACCACTCACAACCATTATGCACACATAATATCACTTAACAATCATTATGCTCACATAATCCCTAGAATGCACACTAAGGTCAATTAGGATGCATGCCTCAAAATGCATTCTCTAATGCATGTGGTACCAAATCATTTCGGATAAACTTATATCCTTATCAAGCTCTCTTGATAACCACGCTCTCATGGATTTCATATCCGCTCCGGATATCATCAAATAATGAAATGCATGATGTTTCACTTAGCAAATATATGATACTCTTATCACTATACTTACTAATACAACTAATTATCAGCTCTCTGATAATTATCACAACAACAACAAACACAAACAACACAACTAATTATCAGCTCTCTGATAATTATCACAACATCAACAACAACAACAACAAACACCACTACTAGGCTCTCATGGCCAAATCATAAGACACAACAAGAATATACTCACCAAGCTCAACAATCTCAAACTTACTTGAACAAATACTCTTTAGGAAGCACTAAGAATAAGTTAAAATGGTGGGCAAGGTTTCCAAATCATATTATCAAAAATACAGCAGCAAAAGACATCCCCGCGCGCACCAGGACCTCCAGAACAACTCAACAAAGTTGGCCTGTCCAGGGTTGGTCGCTACAAGCGAGCCCTTGGTCGCTACAAGCGAGCATAGGCAGGGAATTATCCTGCTTGGTCGCTACAAGCGAACCCTCGGTCGCTACAAGCGAGCCTGGTCGCTACAAGCGCCAGTGTGGTCGCTACAAGCGCGGATAGGCAGGGAATTATCCTGTCTGGTCGCTACAAGCGACCATCCGTCGCTACAGCGACCATATCAGTACACAGTCATGTAAAAATGTGATTTTTCCACCATTTTAACCCATTCAAGGTTACCCAACTTCCAGAACATGTTAAAAACAACTTTCCATCACAAAACATCATTTAAAAACAATCACAAGCAATGATTGCATCTAGCAAAGGATTTAGGGTTTAAAACACTAAACTTTTCATAACTTTTCTTATGAATTCTCAACACAATAACTTCAACAACAACATGCTAACAATATCACTTAGCATTCCAGCAAGCAAAATATAGTCATTAACAACTTTAAACCATAAAAACTTCTATCAAAAACCTAGACAAAGTGAGGAGAAGTTTGGGATGGAGAAATAGACATTCTCCCCTTCTCAATCACTTGTGATTCAAGTAATACTAACTCTCTTACCTTCTCAAAATCTCTAGCAACTCAAGCTTTCTCTTGTTCACTTGCCCTAGCTTTCCTCTTTCTCTTCTCCTTCTCTTCTCCCACGTTTCCTTCTTCTCCAAAAAGAAATGAATAGTGTTTCAAAAAGTTTTGTGATAATCTCTTATAATCCAATCCAATTAATCTTGGCCATCCATCCTTACTAACTCTCAAGGACTCATCCTAGCCTTACAATCCAATCCAAGCTCACTACTATCATATCCACTTGATCATTTCTACTCATAAACTTAAAAGCCCAATACTATTCATTCTCTTGGCCCAAAACTCTAAAAACTCGATTACGAACTTATCTTCGCGCTAAATAATTATTCCTCGATTACTAGAAAATATTAATAAACGCAAATCCTTAAAATAAAATATATAAAAATATAATATACGAAAATAGGGTCGTTACAACTCTACCCCCCTAAAAAGAATTTTCGCCCTCGAAAATACCTGAAAACAACTCTGGATAAGAATCTCTCATCTTGCTCTCGAGCTCCCACGTCGCATATTCACCGGCTGGGCCTCCCCAAACGACTTTCACCGATGAAATCTCTTTATTCCTGAGCCTCTTCATCTCTTGTCCTTCAATCCTTAAGGGTACCGTTGCAACCGTCAAATTCTCTCTCACTTGTATCTCGTCCGACTCAATCACATGTGACGGATCCGATACGTATTTCCTTAATTGAGACACGTGAAAAACATCATGTAGATTCGACAACGACGGCGGTAACGCAATCCTATACGCCACCTTCCCAATCCTCTTCAAAATCTGATACGGACCAATGAATCTCGATGCTAACTTCCTCGATTTCAAAGCCCGTCCAATACCCGTAGTCGATGTAACTCTTAGAAACACATGATCTCCTTCTTGAAATTCTATATCCTTTCTTCTCTTGTCGGCATAGCTTTTCTGGCGACTCTGCGACGCTCTCATCTTTTCTTGGATCATCTTGATCTTCTCGGTTGTTTGTTGCACAATCTCAGGTCCAAGCACCACACTTTCTCCCGATTCAAACCAACACAAAGGTGTTCTACATCTTCTCCCATACAACGCTTCAAAAGGTGCCATACCAATGCTCGAATGAAAACTGTTGTTATACGTAAACTCAATCAATGGTAAACAAGTTTCCCAACTCACTCCTTGTTCCAAAATGCACGATCTCAATAAATCCTCCAATGATTGAATCGTCCTCTCCGACTGACCATCCGTCTGCGGGTGATAAGCAGAACTCATCCGCAACTTAGTTCCCAACGCCTCTTGCAAACTCTCCCAAAACCTTGAAGTAAAACGGGGATCTCGATCTGATACAATACTCGACGGTATTCCATGTAATCTCACGATTTGCTCAACATAAATCTCAGCCAACTTCGGTACTAGCATACCGGTCTTGATAGCTATGAAATGAGCAGACTTTGTCAACCTGTCGACAACTACCCAAATCATATTGTTACCTTTCGACGTCTTTGGCAAACCGCTTACAAAATCCATCGCAATACTATCCCATTTCCACTCGGGAATAAACATAGGTTGCAATAGCCCCGACGGCTTCTGATGCTCCACCTTGGACTTCTGACAAGTCAAACACGCGAAAACAAACTCGGCGATCTCTTTCTTCATCCCTTGCCACCAAAACATTTTCCTCAGATCTTGATACATCTTAGTAACACCAGGATGAATACTTAAATTGCTTCGGTGACCTTCCTCCAAGATCATCCGCTTCAACTCAGGCACATCAGGTACACATAACCTTCCTTGACACCTCATCACACCTTTCTCATCGATCTCAACGTTTACCTTTTTCCCTTGCTCGATGAGCGTCTTAAGCTTCATCAATTTCACATCAGACTTTTGTCTTTCCACAACCTCTTCGAGAAAATCATTCGTCAATCTCAACATTCCTAGCTTCACGCTTCTGGTTGTCCTTTCACAAACCAAACTGAGGTCTCTAAACTCTTCAATCAATCTCAGTTCTTTCGCCATCAGAGAAGACATATGCAGTGACTTCCTACTCAACGCATCGGCTACCACATTAGCCTTACCCGGGTGATAACTCAACTCAAAATCATAATCCTTAAGAATCTCTAGCCATCTTCTTTGCCTCATATTGAGCTCCTTCTGATCAAACAAGTATTTCAGACTCTTGTGATCGCTGAAAACCTCGAATCTTGACCCATACAAGTAGTGCCTCCAAATCTTGAGAACAAACACAACAGCAGCTAGCTCCAAATCATGCGTAGGATAGTTCCTTTCATGAATCTTCAGCTGTCTTGATGCATAAGCAACAACTTGTCCCCTCTGCATCAACACACCACCTAGACCCATCTTCGACGCATCACAATAAACCACAAACGGTTCCTTCGGATTTGGCAGAATTAACACAGGTGCAGATGTCAACCTCCTCTTCAACTCTTGGAAACTCTGCTCACACTTGTCATCCCAAATGAAAGCTTGACCCTTCCTAGTCAACTGCGTCAAAGGCAACGCCAACTTTGAAAATCCTTCGATGAACCTCCGATAGTAACCGGCCAAACCAAGAAAACTTCGGATCTCAGTAACAGACTCCGGTGTTCCCCAATCTTGCACGGCTTCTACCTTAGCAGGATCCACTGCTATACCACCACTTGAAATGACGTGACCCAAAAAGCTAACTTTACGCAACCAAAATTCACACTTAGAAAATTTTGCATAAAGCTTCTTCTCGCGCAACACTTCCAACACAATCCTCAAATGCTCGGCATGTTCCTCTTCCGTCTTCGAGTATACCAAAATATCGTCTATGAAGACCACCACAAATCGATCCAAAAAGGAATGAAATATACGATTCATATATTCCATAAACACTCCAGGTGCATTAGTAACTCCAAAAGGCATAACGGCGTACTCGTAGTGACCATACCTTGTTCTGAAAGCAGTCTTCGGTATATCCTCCGCCTTAACTCTTATCTGGTGATATCCCGATCTCAAATCAATCTTGCTGAACACACAGGCTCCCACTAACTGATCCATCAAATCATCTATCCTCGGAAGTGGATACTTGTTCTTGATAGTTGCTTTATTCAACTGACGATAATCGATGCACAGACGCATACTACCATCTTTCTTCTTTACCAACAGAACCGGCGCACCCCACGGCGATACACTCGGTCTAACAAACTTTTTCTCTAACAATTCCTCCAATTGTTCCTTCAACTTTTCTAGTTCAGCAGCTGACATACGATACGGTGCCATTGATATTGGACTAGTGCCAGGTACTATGTCAATTGCGAATTCAACCTCTCTCTCGGGTGGTAAATCCAAAATGTCATCTGGAAAAACATCTGTGAAATCACGCACCACCGGCAACGCATCAATTTCATTCTTCTCTTCCACTCTCAATGAAGCAAACATAGCAAACACGTCCTCTTGAGCCTTTACTGATCTTACCACTTCTCGACAACACATGAGCTTCGAACACAACTCTGGCTCCGGTTTTGGAAACTTAACCGTCTTCTTACCACAGTTGATATGAACCCGATTAAATTCTAACCAGTTCATACCAAAGATAACATCTATTCCGCTCAACGGAATGCAGACTAAATCCATACCAAAGTGTCGACCATACATAATGACTGAACAATCAACACAGACTAGCGTAGTAGATACTGAACCACTCGCAGGCGTTTCAATAACCATGCGTCCCATCATATTTTCTACTTTAAGACCCAACCTCTTAACACAATCCATAGAAATAAACGAATGGGTAGCACCCGTATCAATAATAGCAGACAAAGGAGTATTATTGATAAAGCATGTACCTCTGATCAAGTTGTCCGCCTTCGCATCACCACCATCTAAAGCAAACACCTTTCCTCCAGCCGCTCTAGGCTTCTTACACACGTTGCTCTTGTGACCCACTTCTTTGCAGTTGAAGCAAACTAGACCTTTCTTGCATTGATCAGCCATGTGGCCAGGATCTCCACACTTGAAACATTTTCCATCACTTTTTGGGCACTCAAAGAAACGATGTCCCGGTTGTCCACACTTAAAGCAATTCCTATTACCTCCAAACTTGCCACCACTACTCCCACCTTCATCTGGTTTCTTTCCACCTCTGCTATAAGGTTTACCCCTAGCCATGTCCTTTCCCCTCTTCTCATTCGCGGCTTTGTAGTAATTAGCTTTAGCTTTACCATCCTTATCACATATTCGGCTCTTATTCACCAACATCGGAAAATTCCGGATCTCGCTAAACCCAATCAACTGCTTGATATCTGGCCTCAGCCCATTTTCAAACTTTACACACTTGTCTTCCTCAGCTTCCACCGTGTTGTAATGAGGAGCAAAACGACACAAATCTTCGAACTTGGCCGCATATTCAGAAACAGATAAATTCCCCTGCTTGAGCTCCATGAACTCAATCACCTTACGGTTCCTCTCGTCTGCCGGAAAATACTTGGTTAAAAACTCCCTCCGGAAACGAGCCCAAGTAACTAAAGCTCCACCAGCTCCTAACCTCTGACTAGCATTTCCCCACCAATGATCAGCTTCATCATGGAGAACATATGCTCCTAGCAATACCTTATGCGCATCCAGACAACGCATAGCCCCAAAAATTCTCTCAACTCCTTCCAACCAAGTCTGTGCTCCATCTGGATCGTATCCTCCCTTGAAGATAGGCGGTTTGTTGTTCATAAACCTCTCGAGTCTCAACTCATCTTCTCCGCCTCCTCTAGCTTGTTGTGCGGCTCTATCCGCAGTCCTACTAGCAGCATCCTGAGCCATGGCATCAGCCATCCGCTCCATCGCATCAGCAAGTGCTCGTTGCGCCATATCCACACACACACTACCAAACATCACATAACACAAGTGAGAACAAAGTGTTTAAGAAAACACATGTTACACAAAGGGTATACTAAACTTAATTGATCCAATGGATCGACCTGCTCTGATACCAACTATTGTAACACCCTAACCCTTAACCGCCGATTATTAACTTTAATAAAGAAAACGTTAAGGCCATAGGAAGTTACAACATTAAGAATACTCATTTCCATAAACATCAACAGAAATCAAAACATATTTGATTCACAAACAGCAGCGGAAAATAACGAACTCAACTTATAACCAAGCATGCATATATATTACACAAAAATATATACATAAGATTTTCAAAAGAAGGCAATTCTACTACAAAGACTATTGCCAAATCTATACATACGCGTTCAGATACCCAAAATGGTGTTACAAATATCAGAGCCCTATACTCTAACTAGGATACAACACCTAGTACCAAAAAAAATGTAAGGATAGCTAAGCTATGCCCTCACCACTAAGCAGCTTCTAAACAGCAAAACTACTCCTCGACTATAGCTTCGTCAACCTGATAATCTGGATCCCCAAAGATCCAGCACATAACACATAACAGAGAGTGTTAGTATCACAAACAATAAACATGTATAAATAACACATTATTATACATAACCAAAACTCAACACGTAATTGACAACACACCAAACTCATCAAATACAAATACCACTCACAACCATTATGCACACATAATATCACTTAACAATCATTATGCTCACATAATCCCTAGAATGCACACTAAGGTCAATTAGGATGCATGCCTCAAAATGCATTCTCTAATGCATGTGGTACCAAATCATTTCGGATAAACTTATATCCTTATCAAGCTCTCTTGATAACCACGCTCTCATGGATTTCATATCCGCTCCGGATATCATCAAATAATGAAATGCATGATGTTTCACTTAGCAAATATATGATACTCTTATCACTATACTTACTAATACAACTAATTATCAGCTCTCTGATAATTATCACAACAACAACAAACACAAACAACACAACTAATTATCAGCTCTCTGATAATTATCACAACATCAACAACAACAACAACAAACACCACTACTAGGCTCTCATGGCCAAATCATAAGACACAACAAGAATATACTCACCAAGCTCAACAATCTCAAACTTACTTGAACAAATACTCTTTAGGAAGCACTAAGAATAAGTTAAAATGGTGGGCAAGGTTTCCAAATCATATTATCAAAAATACAGCAGCAAAAGACATCCCCGCGCGCACCAGGACCTCCAGAACAACTCAACAAAGTTGGCCTGTCCAGGGTTGGTCGCTACAAGCGAGCCCTTGGTCGCTACAAGCGAGCATAGGCAGGGAATTATCCTGCTTGGTCGCTACAAGCGAACCCTCGGTCGCTACAAGCGAGCCTGGTCGCTACAAGCGCCAGTGTGGTCGCTACAAGCGCGGATAGGCAGGGAATTATCCTGTCTGGTCGCTACAAGCGACCATCCGTCGCTACAGCGACCATATCAGTACACAGTCATGTAAAAATGTGATTTTTCCACCATTTTAACCCATTCAAGGTTACCCAACTTCCAGAACATGTTAAAAACAACTTTCCATCACAAAACATCATTTAAAAACAATCACAAGCAATGATTGCATCTAGCAAAGGATTTAGGGTTTAAAACACTAAACTTTTCATAACTTTTCTTATGAATTCTCAACACAATAACTTCAACAACAACATGCTAACAATATCACTTAGCATTCCAGCAAGCAAAATATAGTCATTAACAACTTTAAACCATAAAAACTTCTATCAAAAACCTAGACAAAGTGAGGAGAAGTTTGGGATGGAGAAATAGACATTCTCCCCTTCTCAATCACTTGTGATTCAAGTAATACTAACTCTCTTACCTTCTCAAAATCTCTAGCAACTCAAGCTTTCTCTTGTTCACTTGCCCTAGCTTTCCTCTTTCTCTTCTCCTTCTCTTCTCCCACGTTTCCTTCTTCTCCAAAAAGAAATGAATAGTGTTTCAAAAAGTTTTGTGATAATCTCTTATAATCCAATCCAATTAATCTTGGCCATCCATCCTTACTAACTCTCAAGGACTCATCCTAGCCTTACAATCCAATCCAAGCTCACTACTATCATATCCACTTGATCATTTCTACTCATAAACTTAAAAGCCCAATACTATTCATTCTCTTGGCCCAAAACTCTAAAAACTCGATTACGAACTTATCTTCGCGCTAAATAATTATTCCTCGATTACTAGAAAATATTAATAAACGCAAATCCTTAAAATAAAATATATAAAAATATAATATACGAAAATAGGGTCGTTACATTTGGCAATGGTCTCTGTTGTAGATTTGCCTCTTTTGAAAATCTTATGTATATATTTTTGTATATTATATGCATGCTTGGTTATAAGCTGTTTGTTATTTTTCCGCTGCTGTATGTGAATCAAATATATTTTGATCTGTTGATGTTTATGAAAATGCGTTTTCATTATGTTGTAACTTCCTATGTCCTTAACGTTTTTTTTTTAAAGTTAATAATCGGCGATTAAGGGTTAGGGTGTTACATAAGGCTCCTCCGGAGAACACTCTCTTGACGACATACGGGCCTTTGTAGTTAGGCGTCCATTTGCCCCTATAGTCGGGTTGAAAAGATAGGATCCTTTTGAGCACGAGGTCTCCTTCTTGGATTTCACGAGGACGAACTTTCTTGTCAAAAGCTTGTTTCATCCTCTGTTGATACAGTTGTCCATGACACAAAGCTGTCATGCGTTTTTCCTCGATTAAGTTCAACTGATCGTATCTGTTCTGACACCATTCAGCCTCTGACAACTTAGCTTCCATCAAGATTCTCAATGACGGGATTTCGACTTCTACGGGGAGCACTGCTTCCATGCTGTATACTAGAGAGAAAGGGGTTGCCCCTGTTGATGTACGTACTGAAGTACGATACCCGAGCAAGGCATATGGTAGCATCTCATGCCAATCCTTGTATGTGACTACCATCTTTTGCACTATTTTCTTGATGTTTTTGTTTGCAGCTTCAACCGCACCATTCATCTGAGGTCTATAAGGAGAAGAGTTATGATGCTCGATCTTGAACTCCTTGCATAACTCCTTCATCATTTTGTTATTCAGATTGGTCCCATTGTCCGTGATGATCTTGTTGGGAATACCATATCGGCAGATGATACGATTCTTAATAAATCGGACCACCACTTGTTTGGTGACGTTGGCATACGATGCATCCTCGACCCATTTGGTGAAGTAGTCGATTGCTACTAGGATGAAGCGATGTCCATTTGAAGCTTTGGGTTCAATCCTACCAATCATGTCAATGCCCCACATGGAGAAAGGCCATGGTGAAGAGAGGACATTCAGAGCCGTTGGTGGCATGTGGATTTTGTCCGCATAGATTTGACATTTGTGGCATTTCCTGGCATGCTTGTAGCAATCGCTTTCCAAGGTCATCCAGTAATATCCGGCTCTTAAGATCCTCCTAGCCATTGTGTGTCCGCTGGAATGAGTTCCGAAGGAACCTTCATGTATCTCATGCATTATGAGATCCGCTTCTTGCTCGTCAACACATCTGAGCAGCACCATATCAAAATTCCTCTTGTATAAAACTTCTCCGTTTAGAAAGAAGTTGCCAGCTAATCTTCGTAGAGTTTTCTTATCCTTGTTGGATGCCCCATGCGGGTACTCTTGCTTTTGGAGGAAACGTTTGATGTTGTAGAACCATGGCTGGTCATATATGACTGCTTCGGCTGCAAATACATGCGCAGGTCTTTCCAGGTGTTGGACCTTGATTGTTGGAATTTCATTCCGGCGACTGACCTCATACATAGAAGACAAAGTTGCCAAAGCATCTGCCATTTGATTCTCGTCTCGAGGAATGTGATGCAGCTTGACTTTGTTGAAAAAGGTTAGCAAAAGTCTTGCGTAATCTTTGTAAGGGATCAAGACGGTGTGGCGAGTTTCCCAATCTCCATTGATTTGATTAATCACAAGAGCTGAGTCTCCTTAAATATCGAGGTTCTTGATCCTTAGATCGATGGCTTCCTCAATTCCTAAGATACAAGCTTCATACTCTACCATATTGTTTGTACAGTCGAATAATAGTCTTGCAGCAAAGGGGAGATGTTTGCCCTCCGGGGTGACGATGACTGCCCCAATTCCATTGCCATAGACATTTACTGCTCCATCAAAGATTAACTTCCATCTAGATTCGGGATCTGGACCTTCGCCGAGTAGTGGTTCGTCATAATCCTTCATCTTTAGATACATGATTTCTTCATCGGGGAATTCAAACTTGATTGCTTGATAATCCTCAATTGGTTGATGAGCCAAATGGTCGGCAAGAATGCTGGCTTTGATAGCTTTCTGAGTGTGGTATTCGATGTCGTATTCTGATAACAACATCTGCCAACGGGCAATCCTTCCGGTTAAGGCGGGTTTTTCAAAGATGTACTTGATTGGATCCATTTTGGATATCAACCAAGTAGTATGATTGAGCATGTAGTGACGAAGACGCCTAGAACCCCAAGCTAATGCACAACAAGTCTTTTCGAGCAGAGAGTATCGGGACTCGCAGTTCGTAAACTTCTTGCTTAGGTAGTAGACGGCGTGCTCTTTTCTACCGGTCTCGTCTTGTTGCCCGAGTACACAACCCATGGAGTCCTCCAATACGGTTAAGTACATGATTAAAGGTCTTCCTTCGACTGGAGGAATAAGTATTGGAGGTTCTAGCAGGTAATCCTTTATGCTGTCAAAAGCTTTTTGGCAATTTTCTGTCCATACCACTTCTTGATTTTTGCGGAGCAGCTTGAAAATGGGTCCACAAGTGGCTGTCATGTGGGATATGAATCTAGAGATGTAATTCAAACGTCCTAGAAATCCCCTTACTTGCTTCTCAGTTTGAGGAGTAGGCATTTCTCTGATAGCTTTGACCTTATCGGGATCTACCTCGATACCCTTTTGACTGACAATCAAACCTAGGAGTTTTCCTGATCTCACGCCGAATGTACATTTGTTGGGGTTCAGGCGAAGCCGATATTTTCTCAGGCGTTGAAACATCTTTAACAAATACTCGACATGCTCTTCTTCAGTTCCTGATTTGACAATCATGTCGTCGACATACACTTCAATTTCTTTGTGTATCATGTCGTGGAAGAGAGTAGTCATGCCCCTTTGGTAGGTAACACCCGCATTTGTTAAGCCAAAAGGCATCACTTGATAGCAGAAGGTGCCCTAAGGTGTGATGAAAGACGTTTTTTCTCTATCCTCAACAGCCATTTTAATCTGATTGTATCCCGAGAAGCCATCCATGAAGGAGAAAACCTTGGATTTGGCAGTATTGTCGACCAATATGTCAATGTGGGGTAAAGGGAAGTCGTCCTTTGGACTAGCCTTGTTTAAATCTCGGTAGTCGACGCACATCCTGACTTTACCATCCTTCTTGGGAACAGGCACTATGTTGGCCAACCATTGAGGATATTCTGAGGTAACGAGAAATCCAGCATTAATTTGCTTTTGCACTTCCTCTTTGATCTTAAGGGCCATGTCAGGGCGAGTTCTTATCAACTTCTGCTTGACTGGCGAACATTCAGGTTTTAGAGGTAAGTGGTGCTCCCCAATCTCAGGATCCAATCCTGGCATATCTTGGTATGACCATGCAAAGATATCCACATACTCTTCAAGAAGTTTGACTATTTTCTCTTTGACGGGCACATCCAATAATGCTCCAATCTTAATTTCCTTCTTTTCCTTTTCGGAACCCAAGTTGATAACCTCTACCATTTCCTCGTGAGGCTGAATGGTCTTCCTCTCTTGCTCTAACAGACGCTTGATCTCATCCGGGACTTCTTCATCCTCTTCCTCTTCCGCCTCGTAAACAGGGAATTCAAAGTTGGGAGGGAGCCAAGGGCTAAGGTGTTCAACGGGTTTATGGGTGCTTAGTCTGCATATGATGGATGATTGATTTTAGTAAAAGATGAAAAAATGCAGACTCTTTGAAATTAAAAATAGAAAATGTTTTTGTTGTGTTTTTTTTTTTGAAAATAAAAGGAAATAGACAACGTATAAATACGTATAGGTTGTGATAGAAACAAACGATTTTTATTAATTGATGATAGTATATTAAACAAGCCCTACATGAGTCTCCCTTCGCTTTGGGCGAGACGAAGGGTTTTTTTTTAAAAAGATAAATAAACAAACACATTACTTTGAAGACTGAATAACAGAAGGAACATCGACAGCAACCCAATTACGGCAGGCTCCTCCGGGCGTCACATGGACATGTGCTGTTTCTTCTAGCCCATCTTCAGTGATGGCGTTGGTTTCCTTTGGGGCTCCTTGATGTTCTTGAGCCATGTTGATTGAGGAACCATGGTTCGGCAGCGGGTTAGTTTGGACGTTTGGGTTTGAGTCCTTGAAGGTCAATACTTTGGTACGGACTAGCCTTTGGACCTCATTTTTTAGAGCAAGGCAACGTTCAATGTCATGGCCTGGTGCCCCTTGATGATATGCACAAGTAAGGTCAGGGCGATACCATGGAGGTAATACACTTGGTACGGGAGGTGGTGCTCTTGTTTGTACGAGATTTCTCGCAAGTAAAGCCGGGAGCAAGTCCGCGTACTTCATGGGTATCGGATCGAATGCCATTCTTGGGCGATTCTGATGGTTGAAGGGCTGCTGAGGTGCTTGAGGTCGGTATTGTTGTTGACCTTGTGGGCGCGGCTGTTGATAATGTTGTTGTGGATTTTGTGGGTGTTGTTGTTGATATGATTGTTGATAATGAGGGGGAGGCCTTTGTGGGACCTGAATTTGGTAGTTTGGAGGTGTAGAGATGGAAGATGGCAGAGACATGCGGATATGCCGAGTACCCTTGATGAGGTCCTTCGTGGCCAATCATGCCAATATCCTGCTCTTTCTTCCTTGGGTAGCTACCCCCGAATCTCTTTGTGCTACTAGATGGAGCACTTTCCTTCACTAAGCGTCCTTCTCGGACCGCATCCTCCAAACGTACGCCCATGCTTACCATTTCTGTGAAGTCACTTGGCGCACTGGCAACCATTCGCTCATAGTAAAAGGAACCAAGAGTGTTTAAAAAGATTCTGGTCATTTCCTTTCCTTCTAGAGACGGGCTAATCTGAGCCGCTATCTCTCTCCACCTGTGTGCGTACTCCTTAAAGGTCTCTTTGTCCTTTTGGGCCATGGCCCGGAGTTGGTCCCGGTCCGGGGCCATGTCCAAATTGTATTTATATTGGCGGACAAACGCCTCTCCCAAGTCGTTGAAGGTTTGGATTTTGGTACTATCCAAACCCATGTACCACTTTAAAGCGGCACCGGTTAAACTATCGTGGAAGTAATGGATGAGCAATTGATGGTTGTCGGTTTGAGTCGACATTTTCCTTGCGTACATTACCAAGTGACTTTGCGGGCAAGTGTTCCCCTTATACTTTTCAAAATCCGGGACCTTAAATTTAGGAGGGATCTTGACGATGGGTACAAGGCAGAGGTCATGGGCGTCTTTCCCAAATAAATCTTTCCCTCGGAGAGCTTTAATTTCCTTTTGCATCTCCTCAAATTTTTCTTGGAAATCAGCCATCCTATCTTGGGCACCTAAACTTTCGGCATGAAAGATAGGCCCGTGATCAAACGGAGTGGTATGAACCACTGGTGCAGAGAAGGCCATAGTAGCCTGGGTGAAGGTAACCTCGGGTTGAGAGACCGGGGTCTCTTGAAGAGTAGTGGGAATAGGGATGAATTCCTCACCAAAATCAAACGGCATGCCCCATGTACAACCGGGGGGTCTAGTGTAGTGCTGAGTTCCGGCATGTATGGTCGGAGTCGAAGTAGAAGCTGATGCTTGAGCTTGAGAGCTAGAGGGAGGATGAGGTGTTGGGATTTGTGCGGCTGCTAGTAACTTCACTAATTCCGCTAATTTTTCCATCTCCGTTCGCATAGATGTCAATTCTTCACGAAGCTCTTGATTCTCTTGTTCTAAATTCTCCATCTTTCTCTTTATGGTTGCTCGGGTATTGTAGGAGTGGGTTGCCTCGGGACGATGAGCCACTTTTCCTTACGGGAAGACACGTAGTGTTGCGGAGAAAATGCGAACACTGAAGACTCAATTCGGATTATAAGCAATCCTGAGGATAAGAAAAGGGAAATGAGTTTTGGACTCGAAGATGGACGTATGCATGATAATGAATGATGTATGTAAATGCATGAAAATTTTTTTGTTTTGCTTTATAAGGAAATTAGAAAGTGTGCAATTAGTATTAGCAATTGAGCCAAAGTGGTTATAGCCGCTGAATCTATCTTCACGGGTAGGAGGTCGAGTATTAGCCCATAACTTGCCTCGAAGTTGCTCTTGTCTACCGAAGAGAGCCGCCTACTCAAAGCTAACAAACTTTCCACTTTAGGGACCTTGATCTTGAAAGCGAGCGTATTTCTATTTTTGGAGGCCATATTCTTTTTGCTAATATTGGTTGCTCTTTTTAATTTCCTATAAAGCAAAGTGGTATGCGAAAATTATTTTCCATGAATGTAATGTATGATATGCATGGGTGTGATATGTATGTTCAAAATTTCCCCCCATCCTCACGTGTAGGCTCTAAAGGTGAGATTTCCTAAGAAGAGGTCCCTAGAGTCATAGATCTCATACGGAATGTAAGGTTGTCGATGGACATACGTCACATGACTTCAATACATTCCACGTGAAAATCTCCTCTAAGCGGGGTTTGGCATCCTACCTCACGGACATACGTCAACGCGGGCTTCCGCTCACAACCACCATTCTAACTTAGTTTTCTCTCGAGCTCGGGTAGAGAGCCTCACACGTCCGGCATTAACCCGAACAATGTGGAGTAACATCGCTCAAGTAACCCCACAATTGATATATATATATATATATATGAAGCAAAATGATATATGTAAATGTAGAGCAAAAGAATAAAAACATATAATGATAAGAAGATATAAACACGTAAGCAAAATGAAACAAATTAGCCTAAAAGCCGACTGAGATAGGTTTGACTCGTCATGCAAAAATAAAGTGTTTTATGCATGTCCCCAGTGAAGTCGCCATCTTTGTCGCGTTGAATTTCGGATATCAAGCTATTGGGAAGCGTTGAATCACTAATGTTAAATCACGACTGAACTTTTAATTTTTCGGGGAGAAAAGAAAAAAAGTTCGAAATTACCCTTTGAAAAAGATTTTAGGTTCGAAAGCAGATTATGCGAGGGGAAGGTATTAGCACCCCTCACATCCGTTGTACTCAACGGGAACCTCTTAGTCGGCTTAGGCTTAAAATGTTTCAAAGTTCTACTTGTGTGTTTAAACATATAAAAGAAAATATGATATAAAGGAAAAAAGAGATAAAAACAAACGAAGGGGAAAAAAAGAAAGTTTTATTAATGGGCTTGACAAGATGTCGATCTTGCTCCTACGTGTCTCCCGGTAGTCGGAGAATTCAAAGCGTACGTAGTTCTTTGGTAGAAAAAGTTTATATGTTGGTTCGTTTTAATTAAAAAAGATTTGACGACGCACAAAGGCGTAAAATGTTTCAATGATAAAGACAAACGCTAAGGCGATAAACTCGCGCAAGGCGTAAAATGTTTTAAAAAGATAAAGACAGACGCACAGAGGCGTAAAAAAGTTTAAAAATAAACGACAGACGCATGGAGGCGTAAAAAGTTTGAAAATAAACGACAGACGCACGGAGGCGTAAAAAGTTTGAAAATAAACGACAGACGCGCGGAGGCGTAAAAAGTTTGAAGGTAAAGACAAACGCACGGAGGCGTAAAAAGTTTAAAGATAAACGCGCAAAGGCGCGAAAGGTTCGGATTGACCACGTGGGCCAAGAAAAGGTTAAAAATGGCCACAAGGGGACCACGGGAAGGTTGAGCGTGCTAGACGCGTCAAAGGTGGAATGACGATTGCCCGAGCGACGAGACATACGTCACGCATTCGTGCAACCGAGGTTTGGGGAGACATACGTCAAGCAATTCCCGTTTCATTCAAGTTTGGTTTCATTGAAACTCGGAGAAGATCTCAAAGGGGAACCAAAACACTTTAGAAGGAAAGTTGTAAAAAGGAAATCACGAACAAATTTGTTGTTCGAGTTTATTAAAATCATGAACATTACTTGTTGCTTAAGCTATTGAAACTCAAGAACAAGCGTAGTTCAAGTTTGAACGATGAACAAAATCATAAAACATACACAAATTTGGAAAGTTCACAAGTTCGGCTCAATTCGAGCTTGGTTTAAAAAAGAGTGAGCAAGCTCGGCTTAAGTTCGTGTTTTGATTTGAAAATCATGAACAACATGGTTGTTCAAGTTTGGCTTTGAAAATAAACGAACTTAGCTTATTGCTCAAGTTTGGTTTATGAAAATTGAAGAACATAACTTGTTGTGCAAGTTACTCAAAATTTATCGCACGAACTTGTAAAATCTCCAAAGTTGTACATGATTCTTGATGTGGTTTGAACAAAAATGTATTTTAACACTCTTTAGGTTCTGAATCAAGGGCTGGAACCCCAAAAATTTGGCATTTGGATGCCTGATTCATGTTCTGAATTTCACATACTTCGCAGAGCAACCAGAACTTGGCTCTGCGAAGTCAGGTTCTGATGTGGTCGCACTGCGAACATACTTTGCTCTGCGAAGTATGCGAAATTTTGAACTCAGAAGCTGTTTCTGAATAGAAGTTCAGAAACTGCTTCTAAGCAAGCTTCAGAACCTAAAGGGGGATAAAAAGCTTTGCAAAATTTGGGAAAAAGGAGTGTAAAACTCAGTTTTAAGGCTTGGCCCCTTTGAGATCCCTTTTGAGTTTCAAAAGGGGTTTTTGTGCACAAAACAAAATTGAACAAGATAAATGATGCAAGCAGCAATCAAAATGAAAGATAAAGATTATAGAAGACTTACAGAACTCCTGGCAATGCTTGTGCAAGAGATTGGAAGTAGCTTGCTTGATTGGTTAGAGGTTATGGACAATTAACTCTAACTTGCTTTTGGTTCACTTTCAATGCTGCAATGCGAGGGTTTTTGTATGAATTTCGTGTGTATTGTGGCTGTTTTTCTGGTGTGTCAATGTGTGAATTCAGTGTGTAATGTTTCAATTGTGTATATGGTATGTAATCCTTGTGCCTTGCCATTCCTTTTATAGGCAAAAATGCAATCCAATGCAATGATGGCAAATCTCTAGATCCTAGCTGGTTTGTGGGCTAACTCCAGGCTAAATGGCTTTGCATTAAATGCTAAAGGATAGAAGTTACTTGCCTTGTGCCAAAGGTCAAGACCTTGACTGATTTCAGCCACAAAATCCAGCTGATTCTAGAAGGTAATGATGGAAAAAACTGAAAAACAGGGCAGCTTGAAATTGTGTGATTCTTGGGATCAATCCTTGCAATCTTGGAAGGCCAAGCAATGAAAACGTGTACTGCCATGTACAGGGAGATTGGGGGAAGCAAAATGAGCATGTGGGCTGGTGTGTGGGAGGAGAAATCCAGCTCAAAACAGGGCAGCACAAACAGCTTTTTGCAAGCAAAAACCACTTGAGTTTAACTGGTTTTGGTGAAGGAAGGAAAGGGATCAAGTAGCTGGCTGGCAAGCTCAGGTTGGAGGATAGGTCAATTGGGAGGGACAAGAACTGACCAAGGGCAGCCAATTTGATTAAGCACATGTTAGGTTGGATGAAAATCCTTCTTACCTTTTACCTTTAATGTCACACATTAACTCTTGCTTTGCTGCATCATTTCAGCCACAAATGGCAATAACAAAGATAATAATACTAATAATAACAACTACAAATGAAAAAAAACAGATAAATCAAGAAATAAAATTCTGCAGAAAAATTCGCAGAGGTCGCAGTGCGAAGGTCACTTCGCACTGCGATCTCCCCTTTTTTTGATTTTTTGTATTTTCTTAAAATAAAACAAAATAAGAATAAAATAATAATAAAATGAACATAAATAAGGATAATGGCAAGTGTAATAATGAAAGTGATAATGTAAAAGTAATAATGGCAATAATAATAAAGATAATAATAAAAATGAAAAAGTTAATAATATTAGTAATTAATAAAAAAATAATGACAATAATAATAATAATAATAATAATAATAATAATAATAATAATAATAATAATAATAATAATAATAATAATAATAATAATAATAATAAAATATTGATAAAAGGATAACAATACAAAAGTAAAGGTATTAATGAGGATAATGACAATGTTAATAAAGGTGGTAATGCTTATGTAAATAAAATGTAAATAAAGTCCAATAATAATAAAAATGAAATAATAAAAAGTAATAAAATGATGAAATAATAAAAGATAAAATAAAGAAAACTATGAGTCAAAAAATGGGGTATGACAGGTGCAAACTTGGTTGATGTCCCACATGCCAAGATGCCGAGACTTTGTGGAAATCCGGGCCAAACTCAAGTGGTCAGAACGGATGACAACTCTCGCCGGGAAGGATATCCATTGGTTTTCTCCAAATTTAGAGGATCCGGAAATCATCCTTAGTTGCGGGGATTTCCCTAATGTACCCCTCATTGGTACTAAGGGATGCATCAACTACAATCCGGTCCTCTCTCTCCGACAACTAGGTTATTCAATGGAAGACAAACCCAATGACCTTTTGATGGAAGCTTTTTTCCTAAGGGAAGGAGATCAAGACCCGACATTGCTAGAAAGAATCCGAGGAGCTTGGAGCCAAGTGCGCAAAGGAAAGGTTGGCAAGAGGAATTGCGTGGCCAAACCTCTTTATACTCGATGGGTGAAGGAAAGGGTCAAAACAATCAAGCTACCCTTTGTGGTCATATGCCCTCCAAAACCTCTTACACCTAAGCCCATTGCAACCATTCCCAACAAAGAAGCGGAGGAACTCAAAGCTAAAATTCGAGAACTCCAAAACAAAAATGGAGAGTTAGAATTGAAGCACCTTCAAGCTAGGACGAAGAGAGATCGAGATGAAACAACAAAATCTCTCCTAGTGTGCCAAAAGCGGCTAAAAATCTCCGAGGGGAAGAGAGATTGGATCGGAGGTGGCTTGGTTAGTGCCGATGCCAACCTTGTAGCCAAGGACGAAGAGTTGGAAAGAGTCTTGCATTCCAACCAAGAGCTCAAAAAGTTCGGCGAGCTAGCCATCGAAGCTCAAAGAAAATGGAGGTTGAAATTTCAAGAGAAAAATCAACAACTCCAAGAAGTCGTCAAGGACTATAAAGAGCAGCTGCAAGCCGAACGCGTCCAATGGCAAAGATATGAGAGCCTTTCGCACTAAGGGAAGCTAAAATGCAATCGTCTCGAAGCGGACATCAAGAAATATGAAGAATATTTCGACAAGATTGCAAGAGCACACGGGGACCATATTGCACAACTACACGATGAGATTAGAGGTGCAAATGTCAAGCTAGATCAACGCAAGGAAGTGATTGAGTTTGTATGGCAAGACGCCACCCGATTAAGTGAGGACTTCACTAAATTGGTCGCATTCTCAAACTTGGTCATCACCCAGCTTCTGAAGAAGCTAGTAAAGGCCGAGATGGTCATGCCTTACTTTGTCATCCCTAAGGAGATCCAGATATTCATGAAGTTTTGCAAAGACAACATAGACTTCTATAGGGAAGAAATGGACAAAGCTGAAAAGCGAGCGGCTATTTGATTTGTATTTAGCATTAGTTACACCTTGTAATCTAAATGTTATATAATCAAATAATATTTTGAAGCAATATCAATTTCCCGGCCTTTAATATTTCTAATTGCTAATATTAACTGTGCGCCTTTAAATTTCCTTGTAAAGCAAAATGAAAAAAAAAATGCATGTTTTTGCATACTCATGGCATACATACATTCACATGCATCTTCATACATTTTCCATAAAAAAAAAACACTCATTCATTTCCCTAAAAACAGTTTGAAGCAATCATAGGCAGAAAACCCAAAAAACCATCGGTCCAAGAGCCAGACCTCCAACACTCGTACGGAACACGAGCCAACAAGCAAAGGATCATGGATAATTTGGAACAAAATCAAGCGGCTTTGAGAGGAGAGGTTGATGAGATGAAAGGGAAGATGGATCAAATGTTAGAGTTAATGCAAGCTCTATCTGCCCGAGAGAGCAACCCCCGTCCAACCATGGATGCAGCCAATGTGGTATGGCCTCCTTATGGTTTACCTCCAGGATATACCCCACCACTTGAAAATGAGGGCCATGTGCCACCTCCTCAACCACATCTTACAATCCCCGTTAGGAACGAAGAGCATCGTCCTCAAGGGAATTCCGCTACTCATCATGAGAATGTTTCTCATAATGTGGAAGACAATCAGCCAAGACATTCTGCTCTCGATAATACCCACCAAGACAACGATACCGCCCAAATGTATCGCGTTTTGGAAGAAAGGTTAAAAGCGGTCGAAGGATCCAGCTCATATGGTGCCTACAATGCTTTGGACATGTGCTTGGTGCCCGATGTGGTAATCCCTCCAAAATTCAAAGTACCGGACTTCGAGAGGTACAAGGGAATTCAATGCCCTAGGAACCATCTACGGATGTTCTGTAGGAAGATGGAGGCCTACGCAACGAATGAGAAACTCATGATTCATGTGTTTCAAGACAGTTTGAGTGGAGCGTCATTGGATTGGTACATGCAACTTGAGCGTACCCACGTCCAAACTTGGAAGGACTTAGCCGATGCTTTCTTAAAGCAATACAAATACAATTTGGACATGGCTCCAAATAGGATGCAGTTGCAGAACCTTGTGCAAAGAAGCAACGAGTCCTTCAAGTAGTATGCTCAAAGGTGGAGGGAACTAGCTTCTCGCGTACAACCACCATTGTTGGAAAGAGAGCTTGTCGATACCTTTATGGGCACACTACAAGGCCCATATTTTGACAAAATGATTGGAAGCACATCTTCCGGCTTCTTCGATTTAGTCATAATTGGTGAAGAATAGAGGACGGAGTAAAGAGGGGAAAGATCCAAGGCCCTCTAGAAACTCAAGGTGGAGCCAGGAGACCCCCCAGCAACTTTCATAAAAAGAAAGAGGGGGAGACGAACGCTGTTTTAGTGGGATCATCTCACCCACCATCAAATCAAACGCCTCGCTACCATTATCCTTATGTGGCAGCGGCAGCAGCTCAAGGGCATTACTCACCTCAAGTAATTCCCACGACTCCACCTCGACAACCAGCAGTGTCGCCTCAACAAAATCGGCAGCAACAACAAGGCGGGTACCCACCAAGGAACCAAACTGGCCCGAGGAATAACTATCACAATGTGCAGTTTGATCCTGTATGTAACACCCTAACCCTTAACCGCCGATTATTAACTTAATAAAAGAAAACGTTAAGGCCATAGGAAGTTACAACATTAAGAAACTCATTATTATAAAACATCACCTGAAATCAAAAGCTTATTTGATTCACAACACAGCAGCGGAAAACAACTCAACAAATGCTTACCATTAAGCTAGCATATATTACACAAAATATATACATAATATTTTCAAAAGAGGCAATTCTACAACAAGCCATTGCCAAATTCATACATACGAGTTCAGATACCCCCAAGATAGTGTTACAAATATCAGAGCACTAGACTCTAACTAGGATACAACACCTAGTACCAAAAATGTAAGGATAGCTAAGCTATGCCCTTACCACTACGCAGCTTCTAAACAGCAAAGCTACTCCTCTACGATAACCTCGTCAGCCTGATAATCTGGATCCCCAATGATCCAGCACATAACACAAAACAGAGAGTGTTAGTATCACAAAACAATAAACATGTATTAATAACTCATTATTATACATGACTAAATCACAACACTCATCAACAACAACTATCATCAAATACTCATCATTAACCATTATGCACACATAATTTCCCACATAACTCATCAAAACATCAAATACCACTCACAGCTATTATGCACACATAATATCACTTAACAACCATTATGCTCACATAATGTCTAAAATGCACACTAATGTCAATTAGGATGCATGCCTCAAAATGCATTCTCTAATGCATGTGGTACCAAATCATTTCGGATAAACTTATATCCTTATCAAGCTCTCTTGATAACCACGCTCTCATGGATTTCATATCCGCTCCGGATATCATCAAATAATGTAATGCATGATGCTTCACTTAGCAAATATATGATACTCTTATCACTATACTTACTAACACAACTAGTTATCAGCTCTCTGATAATTATCTCAACAATAACAAACTTAAACAACACAACTAATTATCAGCTCTCTGATAATTATTACAACATCAACAACAACAACAACAAACACCACTACTAGGCTCTCATGGCCAAATCATAAGACACAACATGAATGTACTCACCAAGTTCATCAATCTCAAATAAACTAATCAAATCATATCAAACTCTCACCCATAAGGGTTTCAAAGAAAGACCCACACACTTCAATAACCCACACACACATGTTAGGGTTTTACTCAAAACTTTCTTGAAAACAAAACACTCTTCAGAAAACATTAGAGATGGATTAAAATGGTGGGCAAGGTTTCCAAAAATGTATTATAAAAATACAGTAGCAAAAAGACATCTCCGCGCGCACCAGGACCTCCAGAACAACTCAACAAAGAAGGCCTGTTCAGGGTTGGTCGCTACAAGCGAGCTCTTGGTCGCTACAAGCGAGCATAGGCAGGGAATCATCCTGCTTGGTCGCTACCAGCGAACCTTCGGTCGCTACAAGCGAGCATGGTCGCTACAAGCGTCCATGTGGTCGCTACAAGCGCAGATAGGCAGGGAATAATCCTGCCTGGTCGCTACAAGCGATGCTCCGTCGCTACAAGCGACCGTATCAGTACACAGTCATAAAAATGTGATTTTTCCACCATTTTAGCCCATCTATGATTACCCAAGGTTCCAGAACTTGTTAAAAACCACTTTCCATCATAAAACATCATTCAAAACCCATCACAAGTAAGGATTACATCAAGCATAGAAATTAGGGTTCAAAACCATAACTTTTCAAAAACTTTTCTTATGAACCCACAACACAATAACTCCAACAAATCATGTTAACAACATCAATTAGCATTCAAGCAAGCAAAACATACTCAATAACAACTTTAAACCATAAAACTCTCTAACAAAACCTAGACAAAGTGAGGAGAAGTTTGGGATGGAGAAATAGACATTCTCCCCTTCTCAATCACTTGTAATAATGTAATACTAACTCTCTTACCTTGAAATCCAAGCAAATCTCAAGCTTTTCTTCACAAAATCTCTTGCCCTAGCTCTCCTCTCTCCTTCTCTTCTCTTCTCCCACGTTTTCTCCCAAGGAAAAGAGGAAAAATGACACTATTCATTCTCTCAAAATATCTTATATCCAATCCAAATCAATCTTGGCCATCCATCTTACTAACTCACAAGGACTCATCCTAGCCATACAATCTAATCCAAGCTTACTACATCCATCCACATAGGATTATTACTACTCATAAACTAAAGCCCAACACTATTCACCTCCTTGGCCCAATTCGCCCAAAACTCTAAAAACTCGGTTACGAACTCACCCTCGCGCTAAATAATTATCCCTCGATTACTAGAAAATGTTTATAAACGCAAAACCATAAAATAAAATATATAAAAATATAATATACGAAAATAGGGTCGTTACAACTCTACCCCCCTAAAAAGAATTTTCGCCCTCGAAAATACCTGAAAACAACTCTGGATAGGAATCCCGCATCTTACTCTCGAGCTCCCACGTCGCATATTCACCGGCTGGGCCTCCCCAAACGACTTTCACCGATGAAATCTCTTTGTTCCTGAGCCTCTTCATCTCTTGTTCTTCAATCCTCAAAGGTACCGTTGCAACTGTCAAATTCTCTCTCACTTGTATCTCGTCCGACTCAATCACATGTGACGGATCCGATACGTATTTCCTTAATTGAGACACGTGAAAAACATCATGTAGATTCGACAACGACGGCGGTAACGCAATCCTATACGCCACCTTCCCAATCCTCTTCAAAATTTGATACGGACCAATGAACCTCGATGCTAACTTCTTCGATTTCAAAGCCCTTCCAATACCCGTAGTCGATGTAACTCTTAGAAACACATGATCTCCTTCTTGAAAT
Source organism: Medicago ruthenica (assembly GCA_018208015.1). Taxonomy (NCBI): domain Eukaryota; kingdom Viridiplantae; phylum Streptophyta; class Magnoliopsida; order Fabales; family Fabaceae; genus Medicago; species Medicago ruthenica. Next base: position 40,069,611 of record CM031376.1, on the reverse strand, counting down.
TCTATATCCTTTCTTCTCTTGTCGGCATAGCTTTTCTGGCGACTCTGCGACGCTCTCATCTTCTCTTGGATCATCTTGATCTTCTCGGTTGTTTGTTGCACAATCTCCGGTCCAAGCACCACACTTTCTCCCGATTCAAACCAACACAAAGGTGTTCTACATCTTCTCCCATACAACGCTTCAAAAGGTGCCATACCAATGCTCGAATGAAAACTGTTGTTATACGTAAACTCAATCAATGGCAAGCAAGCTTCCCAACTCACTCCTTGTTCCAAAATACACGATCTTAACAAATCCTCCAATGATTGAATTGTCCTCTCCGACTGACCATCCGTCTGCGGGTGATAAGCAGAACTCATCCGCAACTTAGTCCCCAACGCTTCTTGCAAACTTTCCCAAAACCTTGAAGTAAAACGGGGATCTCGATCTGATACAATACTCGACGGTATTCCATGTAATCTCACTATTTGCTCGACATAAATCTCAGCCAACTTCGGTACTAGCATACCGGTCTTGATAGCTATGAAATGAGCAGACTTTGTTAACCTGTCGACAACTACCCAAATCATATTGTTACCTTTCGACGTCTTCGGCAAACCGCTTACAAAATCCATCGCGATACTATCCCATTTCCACTCTGGAATAAACATAGGTTGCAATAGCCCCGACGGCTTCTGATGCTCCACCTTGGACTTCTGACAAGTCAAACAAGCGAAAACAAACTCGGCGATCTCTTTCTTCATCCCTTGTCACCAAAACATTTTCCTTAGATCTTGATACATCTTAGTAACACCAGGATGAATACTTAAGTTGCTTCTGTGACCTTCCTCCAAGATCATCCGCTTCAATTCAGGCACATCAGGTACACATAATCTTCCTTGACACCTCATCACGCCTTTCTCATCGATCTCAACGTTTACCTTTTTCCCTTGCTCGATGAGTGTCCTAAGCTTCATCAATTTCACATCATACTTTTGCTTCTCCACGACCTCTTCAAGAAAATCATTCGTCAACTTCAACATTCCTAGCTTCACGCTTCTGGTTGTCCTTTCAAAAACCAAACTGAGGTCTCTAAACTCTTCAATCAATATCAGTTCCTTCGCCATCAGAGACGACATATGCAGAGACTTCCTACTCAACGCATCGGCTACCACATTAGCCTTACCCGGATGATAACTCAACTCGAAGTCATAATCCTTAAGAAATTCCAACCATCTTCTTTGCCTCATATTGAGCTCCTTCTGATCAAACAAGTATTTCAGACTCTTGTGATCGCTGAAAACCTCAAATCTTGACCCATACAAGTAGTGCCTCCAAATCTTGAGAACAAACACAACAGCAGCTAGTTCCAAATCATGTGTAGGATAGTTCCTCTCATGAATCTTCAGCTGTCTTGATGCATAAGCAACAACTTGTCCCTTTTGCATCAACACACCACCTAGACCCATCTTCGACGCATCACAATAAACCACGAACGGTTCCTTCGGATTAGGCAGAATTAACACAGGTGCAGATGTCAACCTCTTCTTCAGCTCTTGGAAACTCTGCTCACACTTATCATCCCAAATAAAAGCTTGACCCTTCCTAGTCAACTGCGTCAACGGCAACGCCAACTTTGAAAATCCTTCAATGAACCTCCGATAGTAACCGGCCAAACCAAGAAAACTTCGGATCTCAGTAACAGACTCCGGCGTTCCCCAATCTTGCACGGCTTCTACCTTAGCAGGATCCACTGCTATACCACCACTTGAAATAACGTGACCCAAAAAACTAACTTCATGCAACCAAAATTCACACTTAGAAAATTTTGCATAAAGCTTCTTCTCACGCAACACCTCCAACACAATCTTCAAATGCTCGGCATGTTCTTCTTCCGTCTTTGAGTATACCAAAATATCGTCTATGAAGACCACCACGAATCGATCCAAAAAGGAATGAAATATACGATTCATATATTCCATAAACACTCCAGGTGCATTCGTAACTCCAAAAGGCATAACGGCGTACTCGTAGTGACCATACCTTGTCCTGAAAGCAGTCTTCGGTATATCCTCCGCCTTAACTCTTATCTGGTGATATCCCGATCTCAAATCAATCTTGCTGAACACACAGGCTCCCACTAACTGATCCATCAAATCATCTATCCTCGGAAGTGGATACTTGTTCTTGATAGTTGCTTTATTCAACTGACGATAATCAATGCACAAACGCATATTGCCATCTTTCTTCTTCACCAACAGAACCGGCGCACCCCATGGCGATACACTCGGTCTTACAAACTTCTTCTCTAACAATTCTTCCAATTGTTCCTTCAACTTTTCTAGCTCTGCGGCTGACATACGATACGGCGCCATAGATATTGGACTAGTGCCAGGTACGATGTCAATTGCGAATTCAACCTCTCTCTCGGGTGGTAAATCCAAAATGTCATCTGGAAAAACATCTGGAAAATCACGCACCACCGGCAACGCATCAACCTCAATCTTCTCTTCCACCCTCAACGAAGCAAACATAGCAAACACATCCTCTTGAGCCTCCACTGATCTTACCACTTCTCGACAACACATGAGCTTCGAACACAACTCTGGCTCCGGTCTTGGAAATGTAACCGTCCTCTCACCGCAGTTGATATGAACCCGATTAAATTCTAACCAGTTCATACCAAAGATAACATCTATTCCGCTCAACGGAATGCAGACTAAATCCATACCAAAGAGTCGATCATACATAATAACTGAACAATCAACACAAACTAGAGTAGTCGATACAGAACCACTCGCAGGCGTTTCAATAACCATGCGTCCCATCATATTCTCTACTTTAAGACCCAACCTCTTAACACAATCCATAGAAATAAACGAATGGGTAGCACCCGTATCAATAATAGCAGACAAAGGAGTATTATTGATAAAGCATGTACCTCTGATCAAGTTGTCCGCCTTCGCATCACCACCATCTAACGCAAACACTTTTCCTCCAGCCGCTCTAGGCTTCTTACACTCATTGCTCTTATGACCCGCTTCTTTGCAGTTGAAGCAAACTAGACCTTTCTTGCATTGATTAGCCATGTGGTTAGGATCACCACACTTGAAACATCTTCCATCACTTTTTGGGCACTCAAAGAAACGATGACCCGGTTGTCCACACTTAAAACAATTCCTATTACCTCCAAACTTGTTACCACTACTCCCACCTTCATCTGGTTTCTTCCCACCTTTGCTATACGGTTTACCTCTAGCCATGTCCTTTCCCCTCTTCTCATTCGCAGCTTTGTAGTAATTAGCCTTAGCCTTACCATCCTTGTCACATATCCGGCTCTTATTCACCAACATCGGAAAATTCCTGATCTCACTAAACCCAATCAACTGCTTGATATCTGGCCTCAGCCCATTCTCAAACTTCACACACTTGTCTTCCTCAGCTTCCACCGTGTTGTAATGAGGAGCAAAACGACACAAATCTTCAAACTTGGCCGCATATTCAGAAACAGATAAACTTCCTTGCTTGAGCTCCATGAACTCAATCACCTTACGGTTCCTCTCATCTGCCGGAAAATACTTGGTTAAAAACTCTCTCCGGAAACGAGCCCAAGTAATCAAAGCTCCACCAGCTCCCAACCTCTGACTAGCGTTTCCCCACCAATGATCAGCCTCATCATGGAGAACATACGCTCCCAGCAACACCTTATGCGCATCCAGACAACGCATAGCCCCAAAAATTCTCTCAATCCCTTCCAACCAAGTCTGCGCTCCATCTGGATCGTATCCTCCCTTGAAGATAGGCGGTTTGTTGTTCATAAACCTCTCGAGTCTCAACTCATCTTCTCCGCCTCCTCTAGCTTGTTGTGCGGCTCTATCCGCAGTCCTACTAGCAGCATCCTGAGCCATGGCATCCGCCATCCGCTCCATCGCATCCGCAAGTGCTCGTTGCGCCATCTCACACACACTACCAAACATCACATAACAGAGAGTGAGAACAAAGTGTTTAAGAAAACACATGTTACACAAAGGGTATACTAAACTTAATTGATCCAATGGATCAACCAGGCTCTGATACCAACTATTGTAACACCCTAACCCTTAACCGCCGATTATTAACTTAATAAAAGAAAACGTTAAGGCCATAGGAAGTTACAACATTAAGAAACTCATTATTATAAAACATCACCTGAAATCAAAAGCTTATTTGATTCACAACACAGCAGCGGAAAACAACTCAACAAATGCTTACCATTAAGCTAGCATATATTACACAAAATATATACATAATATTTTCAAAAGAGGCAATTCTACAACAAGCCATTGCCAAATTCATACATACGAGTTCAGATACCCCCAAGATAGTGTTACAAATATCAGAGCACTAGACTCTAACTAGGATACAACACCTAGTACCAAAAATGTAAGGATAGCTAAGCTATGCCCTTACCACTACGCAGCTTCTAAACAGCAAAGCTACTCCTCTACGATAACCTCGTCAGCCTGATAATCTGGATCCCCAATGATCCAGCACATAACACAAAACAGAGAGTGTTAGTATCACAAAACAATAAACATGTATTAATAACTCATTATTATACATGACTAAATCACAACACTCATCAACAACAACTATCATCAAATACTCATCATTAACCATTATGCACACATAATTTCCCACATAACTCATCAAAACATCAAATACCACTCACAGCTATTATGCACACATAATATCACTTAACAACCATTATGCTCACATAATGTCTAAAATGCACACTAATGTCAATTAGGATGCATGCCTCAAAATGCATTCTCTAATGCATGTGGTACCAAATCATTTCGGATAAACTTATATCCTTATCAAGCTCTCTTGATAACCACGCTCTCATGGATTTCATATCCGCTCCGGATATCATCAAATAATGTAATGCATGATGCTTCACTTAGCAAATATATGATACTCTTATCACTATACTTACTAACACAACTAGTTATCAGCTCTCTGATAATTATCTCAACAATAACAAACTTAAACAACACAACTAATTATCAGCTCTCTGATAATTATTACAACATCAACAACAACAACAACAAACACCACTACTAGGCTCTCATGGCCAAATCATAAGACACAACATGAATGTACTCACCAAGTTCATCAATCTCAAATAAACTAATCAAATCATATCAAACTCTCACCCATAAGGGTTTCAAAGAAAGACCCACACACTTCAATAACCCACACACACATGTTAGGGTTTTACTCAAAACTTTCTTGAAAACAAAACACTCTTCAGAAAACATTAGAGATGGATTAAAATGGTGGGCAAGGTTTCCAAAAATGTATTATAAAAATACAGTAGCAAAAAGACATCTCCGCGCGCACCAGGACCTCCAGAACAACTCAACAAAGAAGGCCTGTTCAGGGTTGGTCGCTACAAGCGAGCTCTTGGTCGCTACAAGCGAGCATAGGCAGGGAATCATCCTGCTTGGTCGCTACCAGCGAACCTTCGGTCGCTACAAGCGAGCATGGTCGCTACAAGCGTCCATGTGGTCGCTACAAGCGCAGATAGGCAGGGAATAATCCTGCCTGGTCGCTACAAGCGATGCTCCGTCGCTACAAGCGACCGTATCAGTACACAGTCATAAAAATGTGATTTTTCCACCATTTTAGCCCATCTATGATTACCCAAGGTTCCAGAACTTGTTAAAAACCACTTTCCATCATAAAACATCATTCAAAACCCATCACAAGTAAGGATTACATCAAGCATAGAAATTAGGGTTCAAAACCATAACTTTTCAAAAACTTTTCTTATGAACCCACAACACAATAACTCCAACAAATCATGTTAACAACATCAATTAGCATTCAAGCAAGCAAAACATACTCAATAACAACTTTAAACCATAAAACTCTCTAACAAAACCTAGACAAAGTGAGGAGAAGTTTGGGATGGAGAAATAGACATTCTCCCCTTCTCAATCACTTGTAATAATGTAATACTAACTCTCTTACCTTGAAATCCAAGCAAATCTCAAGCTTTTCTTCACAAAATCTCTTGCCCTAGCTCTCCTCTCTCCTTCTCTTCTCTTCTCCCACGTTTTCTCCCAAGGAAAAGAGGAAAAATGACACTATTCATTCTCTCAAAATATCTTATATCCAATCCAAATCAATCTTGGCCATCCATCTTACTAACTCACAAGGACTCATCCTAGCCATACAATCTAATCCAAGCTTACTACATCCATCCACATAGGATTATTACTACTCATAAACTAAAGCCCAACACTATTCACCTCCTTGGCCCAATTCGCCCAAAACTCTAAAAACTCGGTTACGAACTCACCCTCGCGCTAAATAATTATCCCTCGATTACTAGAAAATGTTTATAAACGCAAAACCATAAAATAAAATATATAAAAATATAATATACGAAAATAGGGTCGTTACACTGTACCTATGCCTTATGGTCAAATCTTGCCATATTTAATCCAAAAGGGAATGGTCGAGCTAAGACCATTACCACCTTTGTTGCCACCATATCCACATTGGTATGATGCAAACGCAAGATGCGAATACCACGCGGGGGCCCCGGGGCACAACGTCGAGGGTTGTAAAGCTTTCAAGCACAAGGTCCAGGACCTTATCAACCGGAAGTTGCTATCCTTCAAGGAGGAGAATCCCAATGTAAAGAGCAACCCATTACCGGGGCATGCGGGTCCCTCTGTAAACGCGGTGGAAGAACAAAAAGATTTTGGCCCAATCAAGGAGGTAGCCAATGTAAAGACTCCCCTGTCAGTCATAAGGGAGAGATTGACCGGTTTTGGTTTGTTTGAGGAGATGCACGTAGACTGCGAAACCTGCAAAATCAACCCGGACAAGTGCGGAAAATTAAAGAGTTGTCTTCAAGAGCTAATGGACCAAGGTTGGATCCAAATGGGCTATATAAAGGAGAGCACGGACGTTGCTACTTTGGAGTCTCATGACCCAAAACCTCTCGAAATCCCATACCAAAGGAAAGAGGTACCAATACCTATGCAGCCTATAACATTCCATGTGCCGGCACCCTTCTCTTTTGAAAGCACAAAGAGGGTACCATGGAACTACCAACCTGTGGCCTATGTGGAAGGAAAACCACTAGCTAGAATTGAATCCAGCATCACTAACATTACCGGTGTTGAAGGAATGACAAGAAGTGGTAGAGTCTTCGCTCCGAAAGAACTCGGGAAGGCACCAGCTGAACTACCAAGAGAGCCGCTCAAGGAAAAGAGCGTGGAAGAGGATGAGAACCAAGTGGGACCCTCTCAAAAAGCAGCCCCACAAAAGGAGGCTGAGGAGTTCTTAAGAATAATCCAAAAGAGAGAATATAAGATCATTGACCAGTTGGGTCAAACTCCTTCCAAAATCTCCATGTTATCCCTACTACTAAGTTCGGAGGCTCACCGAGAAGCATTACTGCGAATCCTCAGTGAGGCACATGTCACTAAGGACATCCCTGTGGACCAATTCGACGGGATAGTCGCAAATATTACCTCGAGCAGGTATTTGGGTTTCAATAATGATGAGTTACCCGACGAGGGGCATATTCACAACCGCGCTTTGCACATCTCCGTGAAGTGCATGGACCACATCCTCTCTCGAGTGTTAGTGGATACGGGGTCATCATTGAACGTCATGCCCAAGACTACCCTTCTAAAGCTATCATGTGAAGGGACGGTAATGAAGCCAAGTGCTTTGGTAGTAAAAGCTTTCGATGGGTCAAGAAGAGCCGTCGTAGGGGAAATTGACCTGCCAGTTCAAATCGGGCCTAAGGTTTTCTCCATAACCTTCCAAGTCATGGATATTAATCCAACTTACAGTTGTCTTCTCGGACGACCATGGATTCACATCGCCGGAGCAATCACCTCTAACCTACACCAGAAACTTAAGTTCATTGTCGATGACAAGATGATTATAGTTTCCGGACAAGAGGATATGATGGTAAGCCATCTTTCGTCGTTCCGTTATGTAGAAACGGATGAAGAAGCTGTGGATATTCCCTTCCAATCCTTGGAACTAGCGAATGTCGTGACCTTGAGCTCAAAGCCTAAGAAAGAGGCTAGGACAGCCATGTCATCATGGAGGGCAATAAGAGAAGCTCTAGAAGAGAGCAGACCCACTGGATGAGGCAAATTAGTGGACATACCTGAGAAGAAGAATCCCTTCGGGTTAGGATATCATCCATCAGCCGAAAGCTCCTCAAAGCCTCCAAAGCAAGGGATCCTTCCCATTTCGGAAACATTTGTCAATGCGGGTTTTATCAATGAAGATCAAGTGGCTCTGCTTGATGACGTGGATGAAGACGTACCTGATTTGGTGTACCGTTGTGCTTCGGATGAAACTTTGAACAATTGGAGGGCTATCGCAATTCCCGAAATCATTACCAAGCTCAAGTAATATACCATGTTTGTTTTTGCTTTTAAAAAAAGAAATCATTTAGCTATGCCCAAGGCAAATGATTAGTTGTGTGGGCCCCCTATGTTTTAAGTTATTTTCAATCATGAATAAAATTACATTTTTATGTCCAATTGAGTTCTTTTCTTTTTATTGCATTTGTTTTAAAAAAAAAATTTGCTACAAAAAGCTTAAAATCAAATCATACTCATGCAGATCCACAAATCCACCCTCCAAAAACAACACTGCCTTAATCCCTTATGACTTCGATTTCCCGATTAATCAAACGGAAGATAATGAAGAGGACGATTATGAACTGCCTGAAGAATTGTCCAGACTTGCAAATCAAGAGGATATGGTAATACAACCTCACAAGGAGTCAGTTGAAATGATCAACTTAGGGACCGAAGAGGATAAGAAAAAGGTCAAAATAGGAGCCTCCCTGCAAGAGGATGTGAAGGAAAAGTTGGTTAAGCTTCTACAAGAGTATGTGGATGTATTCGCTTGGTCGTATCAAGACATGCCAGGTTTAGACCCTAACATCGTCGTACATAAACTGCCACTCAAGCCAGAATGCCCACCAGTACAGCAGAAATTGAGAAGAACCCGACCCGACATGGCTCTCAAGATTAGAGAGGAGGTCAAAAAGCAGTTTGATGCCGGCTTTTTAGCCGTAACCAAGTATCCGACATGGGTTGCCAACATTGTGCCAGTCCCAAAGAAGGATGGCAAAGTTAGAATGTGTGTGGATTACCGGGACTTGAATAAAGCAAGCCTAAAGGATGATTTCCCGCTACCACATATTGACATATTGGTAGACAACACCGCCCAATTCTTAGTCTTCTCCTTCATGGACGGCTTCTCGGGATATAACTAAATCAAAATGGCTCCAGAAGACATGGAGAAAACCACATTCATCACCCCATGGGGGACTTTCTGCTATAAGGTAATGCCTTTCGGATTAACAAATGCCGGGGCAACATACCAAAGAGCAATGGTGACTCTTTTCCATTACATGATTCATAAGGAAATAGAGGTCTACGTCGATGACATGATTGCCAAATCCCAAACGGAGGAGGATCATCTAGTCCATCTACAAAAGCTTTTCGAACGCCTGAGAAAGTTCAAGCCGCGCTTAAATCCTAACAAGTGCACATTTGGTGTTAGATCCGGGAACTTATTGGGTTTCATTGTCAGCCAAAGGGGTATTGAAGTGGATCCTGACAAGGTAAAGGCCATCCAAGATATGCCAGTGCCAAATACCGAGAAAGAGATCCGTGGGTTCTTAGGAAGATTGAACTACATCGCTAGGTTCATCTCACACATGACATCTGTAACACCCTAAACCCCACATTTTATTTTCTAATAAAATGAAATAAATAATTAAACACGCAAGGGTGTCACACATCTTAATCAATCCAAAAATCCTTCATTTAATATCGAAAACGTCGCAGCGGAATAAATTTCAAAGTATTCAAAGTAATTGTCACATCATGAAATCAACATCAAACCGAATTCAAAATGAATTCTAAAACAAAGTCTTAGATAAAAATAAGCTCCCAATCCCTAGTGTTACTAATCAGAGCATCGAGTCGATAAAGACTCCCAAAAGCGATAAAAAGAGAAGGCTCCAACGCCATCCTCCGAGACTCACTGCTACTAATTATCTTCTTCCTGCGAATCTGTACCCGGCGAGAGGACAGTCCAAATTTAAGAGGGTGAGAATATATTCAACACAAGAGAGGTACAAACACATGTATAGATTCAGATAAAACAATCATTAATTACAGTTAGGCATGTATACATTACACTCAGATAATATTCACATTTATAACATATACATTCATTGAATTCAATCACCAGGCACCAATTCAACATCTTATAATAACAAGTAAGCTTCAAAACAAGTAATAACATTAAGTAGACATTAACAAAAGCACTGATCATTCACACATAATTATATAGAAGCACATCATTGAATATCACATCTTTAAATAGTTACACATCATTTAATGACACATCTTTTAATTACACATCTTCAAATAGACTTGCAGTTATGTATGCAATGTCCCTAACTCGACTCTATATGCATGTGGTACCGGTTTTGGATATCAGAGGTATGTTACTGATTTATCCCCCATCTTTAAATCACATATTTAAATCGGACTGACCATGAATGCATGAACACCAAGCAATGACTCAACAATGCACATCTTTATATGACTCAACATTTACACGTCTTTAAATAACACATCTTCAAATAGCACATCTTTATATAACACATCTTTAAATCACACATCTTCAAATAACACATCTTTATATAACACATCTTTATATAGCATGTCTTTAAATTACACATCTTCAAATATCACATCTTTATATAACACATCTTTAAATAACACATCTTTAAATAACATATCTTCAAATAACACATCTTTATCTTCAAATCACATATCTTTAAATCACACATTAATTTCACATTATTAGATACACCTCATTAAATAATTCATCATTAAATAACACATCGTCAAATAATACAACAATTACATCCTTAAATAACACATCAATATTCATCCCAAAAATAAAAATGCATACGATTAGAAATAAACAAAGTCTACCACATATAAAGAGACCAAATTGATTTCACACGTAATATAAAATTGAATGATAGGCCAGATTAGTCCTCATAAAGCTAAAGTGAAAATATTGGCAAGGCAATTCACTTTTGAAATACATGGTGAGAAAACCGAAAAAAAGAAAATCAGGATATTGTTTCAACTTTGTAAATCCACATAAAGTAATTTTCATTAAATATTATATTTATTTTTATAAATTGATATTAACTCAATATCATAAAAATTATTGTTCCGAAAATTAAGGAAACAAACAACCACTAAATATCAAAATCGAACAAAAGAAATTAGCAATAATAATAGTTTAGTTAGAATTACTCAAGGTCAAAATAACCCTTATTCAAAAACTCAAAAGAATAAAAGTTTAGCCCAATTTAAAAGATTGACCAAGTTTAATTTTAATGACTAATAATACGTTGAATTTGTTTCACAACTAATTAATATCACTAAAACCAAAAAGAATCATTCGTACCATAATAGATGGTGACATGGATTAAGTATAAGCGTGATAGCATATATACGACAGCCATACTTACCTACGATTTGTAAACCAATCGAGATCGAGTAGTATAATATTGCGATTCGCAATCCAAGGTAGTGAACCAACATATTCATAAAATCACAAATCAAATATCATAACTGAATGATAAAATATGAAATTAGGGTTCTAAATCATATAAAATTAGGCTCTTTCACACTTTGACACTCAAGAATCAAAACAGAAAATAACTATGAATCAACTACAAATTTAGCACATGAAAATAATGAATTTAGAGTCAAGAATATACCCAAAATCACAATAGCAAATTAGAGCACGAATTTAACATGAATTCATAAAAGATCATGAAAACAATGAAGAAAAACACAAACCCTTCACTACCCATATGTTCATACAACCCTTATGGTGAATAGAGACTCCCCCTTACCTTAATTCATCGGAATAAGCAACTTCTACGGCTAGGTTTCTTTCTAAGCTTCTCTCCTTGCCTCTTCTCAATTCTGATCTGTTGAGTCTTGTGTGTTGGCTGCATGTTTTGGCAAAACCAAAGTATTGAATAGAAGCATCTCTGTATCTAGAACATTTCTTCAGTTACAAGTTTTCTCATTTGAAGCTGTTCAGAAGTTGTATCTTACATCAGAAGCTGAATGCTCATCAGAAGCACTGTAGCACTTCAGAAGCTGATTCAGGTTCTGAAGTCCAGCGTTGACTTTTGTTGACCTCATCAGAAGCTGGGTTTTCAGAATTATTTTGACGCGAATCTTTGCAAGATTGATCAAGGAATTATTCACGCGTATTGCTTCTAGAATGCTGATTTATTTGGAGAAGATTTTATTGAAGATTTGGTTCAAAGATATGAAATTCGTATTTTCCTGTTATAATCTTTCAAAGATTGAATGCAGTTTTATTTGTTACTTTATTGGATCATTCTTATTTCAGTAACAAATCAATTCAGAAGATTAGTTTGTTATTTATGCTACAAGACTGAAGACTATATAAGGAGGAGTGCTGCTGCTATTCAAGTTACGAAATATAGAGATATAATTCAGAAATTGAGTATGTCTGTTAAACTTAGAGTTTTATTTGTGCACCACTCATTGTTTGAGTTGGTTTAGTGTTTTTATTGAGTTGTAAATTCATTCTAAGCCTGTAGGTACGAATGAAGGTTTGGTATTGAAGTTTTATTCAAAACAGGGTAGTTTTCAAGGTTGTTCAAGTGGCTGGGTTGCAGTTGCTTGAATAGGAAGTTAGTGGTCTCTAATACTCAACGTGTTGGGTAGAATTCAAGACTAGGAGGAAGTTAATTGCTTAGGCTGGGAACTGGGAGTCAGTGTCTTGAGTCATAAGGATTAATTCCTATAGTGGAATTCCTTCCTGGATTGGTATCCCCCAGAGTAGGAGGTGTTTACTCCGAACTGGGTTAACAAACCTCTATGTTTTTAGCTTTCCTGCACTTTATTTTTCTGCTGATTATTTGCTTTTATATTGTGCTAAGTTCTGTTCAGAACCTGTTGGTTCAGAACCTGTTAGTATCTCTTAAGTATTGCCTGGCCAGAATTTCAATTGGCATCAGGGCAGGCACCCTGCCTGTGTTTTGGGTGAGATCCTGAAGACTTAATATATGGCAAGCATGGATAGAGAAGGAGGATATGTCAATAGACCACCCCTACTAGATGGCACAAACTATGAGTATTGGAAGTCTAGGATGTGTGCTTTTCTAAAGTCTATTGACAGCAGGACTTGGAAAGCTGTGATTAAAGGATGGGATCATCCAGTAGTTTTGGACAAAGATGGGAACAAGACTGAGGTTCTGAAGCCTGAGGAGGAATGGACCAAAGCTGAAGATGATCTGTCACTGGGAAATTCAAAAGCTTTGAATGCAATCTTTAATGGTGTTGATCAGAACATGTTCAGACTCATCAAACAATGTACTGTGGCTAAGGATGCTTGGGAAATTCTGAAAACCACTCATGAAGGAACTTCTAAAGTGAAGATGTCCAGATTACAGTTGCTGACCACTAAGTTTGAGAACCTGAAGATAAAGGAGGATGAGAATATCCAGGATTTCTATATGAATGTGCTTGATATGGCAAATTCTTTTGATTCTCTTGGTGAAAAGATGTCTGATGAGAAGTTAGTGAGAAAAATCCTGAGGTCCCTGCCCAGAAGGTTTGATATGAAGGTGACAGCAATTGAAGAGGCTCATGATATCACCACTATGAAGCTTGAGGAGCTAATTGGTTCATTGCTCAATTTTGAAACTGCCTTTTGTAAACAGACTGAGAAGAAAGTAAAAGGTGTAGCTTTCACTGTGAATTCTGAAGCAGATGATCAACAAGAGTCTGAGGAGGATGACTTATCAGAAGCTCTAGTGTTGCTGGGACAACAATTCAACAAGATTCTGAAGAATGTTAATAGAAAAGCCAAAGCCAAAGGTCAGAATTTCAGATTCAATAACAAAAAGCAACAAACTGATGAGAAGAAGACCAAGTCTGAGGAGAAAAGTAATCAAGCTAAAGGTGTGCAGTGCTATGAGTGTGAGGGTTTTGGACACATCAAATCTGAATGTCCTACTTTTTTTAAGAAGCAGAAGAAGAAGAAGAAGAAGAAGAAGAGCCTAGCTGTTGCATGGTCTGATGATGATTCTGAAGAAGATGCTGGAAGTGAATCTAGTATGTGTGATACTGGTCTGGTAGTAAGGTCAGGAGCTATCTTGAAGAAGGAAGTTGTTCTAGAGTCTGAGACTTTTTCAGAGTCTGACTCAGAGTCTGAAGCTTCATATGTGTCTGAAGCTGCTAAAACCTCATATGATGAACTAGCTGACAACTACAGGAAGCTGTATACCAGAAGTGCTGAGGTTTGCAAACAAGTTCTGGATCAGAAGGAGACTATTTTTCAACTGGAGGCTGAAAAAGGAGAACTTCTAGTGCAGAATTCAGAATTAAAAGAAGAAGTAAGCCAACTTAAATCCCAACTTGATCAGATGAAGAAGCAAGTTAGGATGATGAACTCTGCTACTGATAAGTTGGAGGAGATTCTAGATGCTCAGAAACATGGAAAAGCTGGTTTAGGTTTTATTGATCAGACTCAAAACCCCAAACAGAAGATTCTTGTTAAAGAGTTTGTTCCTGCCACTAAAACTGATAATCCTATGATTGGGACATCTCAGATGAGACCTCAGAAACAAGCCCAGATGCAAGCTCAGAAAAGACCTCAGATGCAAGGTCAGAAGCATGTTCAGATGCTACCTCAGAAGCAACCCCAGAAATTTTTCAGAAACAGAAGGTGGAGAAATCATCCATGGATCTGTCATCATTGTGGAAAGAAAGGGCATATCAAACCATTCTACTTCAAACTTTATGGCTATCCTGAACATTTTCAGTATAGAAGAGTTGAACCAGCTGCTATCAGACACAATGTTCAGAAGGTGTGGAAGCCCAAAGTTCAGAATGTTGGCCTTATAGCTAATACTTCTTTAAGAGCCACTTCAAAAGAAGACTGGTATTTTGATAGTGGGTGTTCAAGGCACATGACTGGTATGAAGAAGCTACTGAGCAATATCAGATCATACTCCAGAAGTTATGTGACATTTGGAGATGGTGTAAAAGGTCAGATTCTGGGTATTGGTGATTTGATCAGTGAAGGTTTGCCCAGACTTAATGATGTGCTACTGGTAGAAGGATTAACTTCTAATCTGATCAGTATTAGCCAACTTTGTGATCAAGAATTGAAGGTTAATTTCAACAAGCAAGAGTGTATTGTTGCTGATCAAGAAGGGAAGGTTCAGATGAGAGGCTGCAGATCCAAAGACAATTGTTATTTGTGGGTTTCTGAAGAAGAAAGAAGTCTGACTTCTTGTCTTATGAGCTCAGAAGAGGAAGTCAAACTTTGGCACCAGAAATTGGGACATCTGCATCTGAAAGGCATGAAAAAAAATCCTAAGTACTGAAGCTATCAGAGGTGTACCTAATCTGAAGATCAATGAGGACAATGTTTGTGGTGATTGTCAAATTGGGAAACAAACAAGAAAGTCTCATCCCAGATTAGTTCATCAGGTAACTACTAAAGTACTAGAACTTGTTCATATGGATTTAATGGGGCCTATGCAAGTAGAGAGTATTGGAGGAAAGAGGTATGCTTTTGTAATGGTAGATGACTACTCAAGATTCACATGGATTAACTTTGTTAGAGAAAAGTCTGATACTTTTGAAGTATTTAAAGACCTGTGCATTCAATTACAAAGAGAAAAAGACTGTGGCATAGTCAGGATCAGAAGTGATCATGGTAAAGAATTTGAAAACAAGAGTTTCTCATAATTTTGTGCTTCTGAAGGAATAAAGCATGAGTTTTCTGCACCTATCACACCTCAGCAAAATGGTGTAGTTGAGAGGAAGAATAGGACATTAGCAGAATGTGCAAGGGTTATGATGCATGCTAAGAAGCTGCCATATATGTTTTGGGCTGAAGCTATGAACACTGCATGTTATATCCATAATAGAGTCACTCTGAAGAAGGGAACAGCTTGTTCCTTATATGAACTATGGAAAGGAAGGAAGCCTACAGTCAAATACTTCCATGTTTTTGGGAGCAGATGCTACATTTTGGCTGACATGGAAAACAGAAGAAAACTGGATCCTAAGTCTGATGAAGGTATATTTTTGGGATATTCAGTAAACAGCAGAGCCTATAGGGTGTTTAACTCAAAAACTAAGGTTGTGATGGAGTCCATAAATGTTGTGATTGATGATCTGTCTGCTGAGAAGGAAAGACATGAGTCTGAAGTTGTTCCAGAGTCTGAAGCATCAGAAGAACAAACTTCAGAAGCAGAAAGTATTCCAGAGTCTGAAGATGCAGAAGTTCATCCAGAACATGATCCTACCAATAAAGGGCCATCAATTAGAGTTCAGAAGGATCATCCTAAGGAGCTTATCATTGGAAGTTTGGATCAAGGGGTCAGAACCAGGAGATTAGAACCAGCTGCTACTGATTCATGCTTTGTGTCAAAGTTTGAACCTAAAAATGTGAAAGAAGCCCTAACTGATGAATTTTGGATTGAAGCAATGCAAGATGAGTTGAATCAATTCAAAAGGAGTGAAGTGTGGGATCTGGTTCCAAGACCTGAAGGGTTGAATGTGATTGGCACTAAGTGGATATTCAAGAATAAAACAGATGAAAGAGGTATTGTAGTCAGAAACAAGGCAAGGTTGGTTGCTCAGGGGTATACTCAAGTTGAGGGACTTGATTTTGATGAAACCTTTGCACCTGTGGCTAGACTAGAGTCCATAAGATTGCTGTTAGGTGTATCTTGCATTCTCAAGTTCAAATTATTCCAGATGGATGTGAAGAGTGCATTTCTGAATGGATATTTGCAAGAAGAAGTATATGTTGAACAGCCTAAGGGTTTTGTGGATCCTAAGTTTCCAGAACATGTGTACAAGTTAAAGAAGGCTTTATATGGATTGAAACAAACACCAAGAGCATTGTATGAAAGACTAACTCAGTTTCTTATGGCTCAAGGATACAGAAAAGGTGGTTCTGATAAGACTTTGTTTGTGAAAGATGAAAATGGGAGTCTGATGATTGCTCAGATTTATGTGGATGATATAGTGTTTGGAGGAATGTCTCAGAAGATGGTCAAACTGTTTGTTCAGCAAATGCAATCAGAGTTTGAAATGAGTTTAGTTGGTGAGCTGACATATTTTCTTGGATTACAAGTCAAGCAAATGGAAGATACAATCTTCATTTCTCAGAGTAAATATGCCAAGAACATTGTGAAAAAGTTTGGTATGGAATCAGCTGCTCATAAGAAGACACCAGCTGCTACTCATCTGAAGCTAACCAAAGATGAACATGGAGTTTCAGTTGATCAAAGTCAGTACAGAAGCATGATAGGGAGCTTATTGTATTTAACTGCAAGCAGACCTGATATCACTTATGCTGTTGGAGTATGTGCAAGATATCAAGCTGATCCTAAGATGAGTCATCTGACACAAGTTAAAAGGATCCTGAAGTATGTGAATAGCACAAGTGACTATGGAATCATGTATTCACATAGTTCAAGTTCTGAACTGATGGGATTTTGTGATGCTACCTGGGCTGGATGTGCTAATGACAGGAAGAGCACTTCAGGAGGATGTTTCTTTCTAGGAAATAATTTAATTTCCTGGTTCAGCAAGAAACAAAATTGTGTTTCATTGTCAACTGCTGAGGCTGGATACATTGCTGCTGGGAGTAGTTGCTCACAACTGGTTTGGATGAAACAGATGCTGGAGGAGTACAACATGAAACAAGGAACCATGACCTTATTTTGTGACAATTTGAGTGCTATCAACATTTCTAAGAATCCAATACAGCACAGCAGAACTAAACACATTGATATCAGACACCATTTTATCAGAAATCTTGTGGAGGATAAAGTCATACAGCTGGAACATGTAGCTACTGAAGAACAAGTTGCTGACATTTTCACAAAGGCCTTGGATGCTAAACAGTTTGAAAACTTAAGGAGCAAGTTAGGTGTGTGTTTACATGAAGACTTATAGCAATTACTGCAAACTGGATGTGAGGAAGATAGAGTACCTGCCAGTTGTGCTTGTGCTAAGTGTAATCCTGAACCTGAGTCTGAGTCTGATATGTTTTCAAGGATCTGTGTTACTTGTTTTGATTTTAATCCCTATTTGAAGTCTGAAGTTTGTCATAATTTTGTGGCTAAAAAGGGGGAGAAAAATCTATGTTTAAGTTCAGACAAGAGTTGTTCAGAATGTGTGCCATTGATTCAGAAGGTGACTAATTTTGCTCTGATACCAAGCATTATGCTCCTGAAGAACCTTTGCAGCAACAAGATATGTCCAGATATGATCAAGGGGGAATATGTGTCTCAGGGGGAGTTCATGATAGTTGTTATCCTGAGTGATATTGTGTTCCTGAAGAGTAGTCCTGAAGATCAAGTGTGCTCTGAAGTGTGCTCTGATACCATGTTTCTCTGTAGTTCAGTAGTAAGGGGAAGTTTGTATGAGAAGCTAAGTTGCAGGAGGAGTGTGTGTGATGATCAGGAGTTGATCAGTAGCTCTGATACCATGGTTGTGATGATCAGTAGTTGATCAGTACTTGGTTCTTGTGTGCTTCAGGAGTCAGAAGCTGAAGCTGTTGTTTAACATAGCTGAATCCACTGCCTAAACTAATTGCTATGATGTATAATTGTGGAGTTCTTCATTGCTGAGTTGATTATAAGGGAGATTGAAGAACTTGGATGATTTTAGTCAAAAATTTGCCAAAGGGGGAGATTGTTGAGTCTTGTGTGTTGGCTGCATGTTTTGGCAAAACCAAAGTATTGAATAGAAGCATCTCCGTATCTAGAACATTTCTTCAGTTACAAGTTTTCTCATTTGAAGCTGTTCAGAAGCTGTATCTTACATCAGAAGCTGAATGCTCATCAGAAGCACTGTAGCACTTCAGAAGCTGATTCAGGTTCTGAAGTCCAGCGTTGACTTTTGTTGACCTCATCAGAAGCTGGGTTTTCAGAATTGTTTTGACGCGAATCTTTGCAAGATTGATCAAGGAATTATTCACGTGTATTGCTTCTAGAATGCTGATTTATTTGGAGAAGATTTTATTGAAGATTTGGTTCAAAGATAAGAAATTCGTATTTTCTTATTATAATCTTTCAAAGATTGAATGCAGTTTTATTTGTTACTTTATTGGATCATTCTTATTTCAGTAACAAATCAATTCAGAAGATTAGTTTGTTATTTATGCTACAAGACTGAAGACTATATAAGGAGGAGTGCTTCTGCTATTCAAGTTACGAAATATAGAGATATAATTCAGAAATTGAGTCTGTGTGTTAAACTTAGAGTTTTATTTGTGCACCACTCATTGTTTGAGTTGGTTTAGTGTTTTTATTGAGTTGTAAATTCATTCTAAGCCTGTAGGTACGAATGAAGGTTTGGTATTGAAGTTTTATTCAAAACAGGGTAGTTTTCAGGGTTGTTCAAGTGGATGGGTTGCAGTTGCTTGAATAGGAAGTTAGTGGTCTCTAATACTCAACGTGTTGGGTAGAATTCAAGACTAGGAGGAAGTTAATTGCTTAGGCTGGGAACTGGGAGTCAGTGTCTTGAGTCATAAGGATTAATTCCTATAGTGGAATTCCTTCCTGGATTGGTATCCCCCAGAGTAGGAGGTGTTTACTCCGAACTGGGTTAACAAACCTCTGTGTTTTTAGCTTTCCTGCACTTTATTTTTCTGCTGATTATTTGCTTTTATATTGTGCTAAGTTCTGTTCAGAACCTGTTGGTTCAGAACCTGTTAGTATCTCTTAAGTATTGCCTGGCCAGAATTTCATGATCTTTGTGTTTTGTAACCTAATTCTCTTGTGACTTCCTTCTATTTATAATCTTTTAATTGGGCTAGGTTCTTCTCATAACTTTTACACCAGTTTATTCTCCACTATTTACACTTCCTTCTTTCCTATTTAATTAAAACACTACTTATTTACTTACTTAAACCTCCTTTTCGCTAATACACCTTTATTCTCTCATGTTCACTAAAAATATCCTTTTCTACTTAATTTCTCATAATTTCTTATTTTTCCACCACTAACTAACTAATCCATTTTCTCAATACCCGCAATCCAACAATTTATATTGAAAACACCAAACAAACAATTTCTAATAGTACTAATATTACTAATATTATATAACACTAATACTAATAAATTAATATTAAAAATCGGGGTGTTACAACATCCACCTGCGAACCAATCTTCAAGCTGCTAAGGAAGAATCAAGTTGTTCAGTGGAACGAGAATTGCCAAGAGGCGTTTGACAAGATCAAACAATACCTGCAGGAACCACCAATTTTAATACCTCCGGTTCCAGGCAAACCCCTCATCTTATACCTAACCGTGCTTGAAGGATCAATGGGTTGTGTGTTAGGACAACAAGATGAAACGGGAAGAAAAGAGCACGCAATCTACTACCTAAGCAAGAAATTCGCCGACTGTGAATCAAGGTATACTCCACTTGAAAAGACTTGCTGCGCTTTAGCATGGGCTGCTCGACGCTTAAGGCAATACATGTTGACCCATACAACTTGGTTGATATCAAAGATGGATCCCATCAAGTACATCTTTGAAAAGCCTGCCCTCACAGGAAAGATAGCCCGTTGGCAAATGCTGTTATCTGAGTACGACATCCAATATGTCACTCAAAAGGCTATAAAAGGGAGTGTTTTATCCGAGCACCTTGCTCACCAACCATTGGAGGATTATCAACCCATACAATTCGACTTCCCTGATGAAGACGTTGTAGCCTTGAATGAGGAAAAGATCATAAGCAATGACGAAGGGCTAGAACCGAGAGCTCGATGGAAGCTCGCTTTCGACGGCGCCTCAAATGCCATGGGGCACGGGATCGGGGCAGTTTTAATCTCCCCAAGGAATGGATACCAACCCTTCACAGCAAGGTTATGCTTTGACTGCACCAATAACATGGCAGAATATGAAGCATGCATCCTAGGCCTCAAAGCAGCAATTGATCTAAGGATCAAAAACCTTGAAGTATACGGTGACTCAGCCTTAGTCATCTATCAAGTCAAAGGAGAATGGGAAACAAAACATCCCAATTTGATTCCCTACCGAGCCCGGGTTGTAGAGTTGATTGAGCATTTTGATGAAATCACTTTCCATCACATACCTCGAGAGGAGAACCAGGTAGCAGATGCCTTGGCTACATTATCATCAATGTACCAAGTAAATTTCCACAATAAGGCGCCAATCATAAAGATGGATCGTAGGGATAAACCGGTTGTATGTGCAGCAGTCGAAGAAGGACTTGACAACAAACCCTGGTTCTACGACATCAAGCGATACCTCGAAGAGCAATAGTATCCAGAAAATGTCTCACAAACCGACAAGAGAACCCTCAGGAGATTGGCATCCCAGTTCTTCCTCAGCGGAAACACCCTTTACAAAAGAAACTATGACCTGGTCTTGCTCAGATGTGTGGACAAACATGAAGCGGACATGCTCATCAAAGAAATCCACAAGGGATCTTTTGGAACCCATGCCAATGGGCATGCAATGGCAAAGAAAATCCTAAGGGCGGGCTATTACTGGCTAACCATGGAAGCTGACTGTTTCCGCTATGCCAAGACTTGTCATAAGTGCCAAATTTAAGCCGACAAGGTGCATGTACCACCAACTCCCTTGAACGTCATGACCTCACCCTGGCCATTCTCTATGTGGGGCATAGACATGATTGGAATGATCGAGCCCAAAGCATCAAATGGACATCGCTTCATCCTTGTTGCCATCGACTATTTCACCAAGTGGGTCGAAGCAGCTTCGTATGCAAACGTAACCAAACAAGTGGTAGCCCGATTCATCAAAAAGGAAATCATTTGCCGTTACGGCACTCTCCATAAAATTATCACGGATAATGGGGCCAACCTAAACAACAACACCATGAAGGAGTTGTGCAAAGACTTCAAGATCGAGCACCATAACTCCTCACCATATCGGCCAAAGATGAACGGTGCGGTAGAAGCAACCAATAAGAACATAAAGAAAATCATCCAAAAGATGGTGAAAACATATAAGGATTGGCACGAGATGCTTCCCTTTGCGCTACATGGCTACAGAACAGCCATTCGCACTTCAACCGGGGCAACCCCTTTCTCCTTAGTATACGGTATGGAAGCCGTACTTCCCATTGAGGTTGAAATCCCTTCGTTACGGGTCTTGATGGAAACCAAGCTAGAAGAAGCTGAATGGGTCCAAACAAGGTTTGACCAATTGAACCTCATAGAGGAAAAGCATCTAACAGCGTTATGTCATGGACAACTCTACCAAAGGAGACTCAAGAGGGCATTCGACAAAAAGGTCCGTCCTCGAGAATTCAAAGAAGGAGACCTAGTGCTCAAGAAGATATTACCTATCCACAAAGACCTCCGTGGGAAATGGACTCCCAGCTATGAGGGGCCGTACGTGGTAAAGAAAGCCTTTTCTGGCGGAGCCTTAATCATCACCACTATGGATGGAGAAGAGTTCCCACTCTCAGTAAACTCCGACGCAGTCAAGAGATATTATGCCTAAAAGGAAAGAAAAAGAAAAGCTCGCTAAATTGGAAAGCTAAAAGGGCGGTTTAGGCAAAAGAGAGCGTCCTGGTAGATCGAAAACCTGAAAAGGCGGTCTAGGCAAAAATTAAGGACATCAAAAAAGGAAATACACCCCAGTGGACTGAAAACTCGAAAGAGCGGTCCAGGTAAAAGTTAGGGGTCTCAAAAAAAAAAGGCAAAGGACTGCAACATTCAAAATTCGGACAGGATTCAGGAGGGGAGGAATCGGTCTCGTCATCATCTTTCAAAGAATTTCGAAGTCATAAGGAAAATAGCATGTGTTGTACCAAAACAACCCTCAAACAAATTTCTTTTTGTTTTTGCTTTTTTCTTGTCTTTCTCTATCTTTTTCCCAGAGGAGTAATCACTTCTCACTTCATGTATTGTTACCCATTCAAGAAATCAAATCTGCATTGAATAAAATTCTTTTTACCTTTTTCATTATTTTGTGTTCTCATTAGCGCATAAAATTTTGGTTTTTATTCATGATAAAAATGCATTGAAACATGGGAAATAATAAAAAAAAAACTTACGAAAACAAATGTTGTTTTTACTTGAATCTCGTAAATGTCGAAAGAATTGCGGTGGTCCCCAATATTGCACCAAAAGATTCAAAGCCTGAGAATGTGGTCAATCATTTTAGGCTCATGCTCTTCAACAGAAGCAAGTGCGTAATTCATGGCACGTGAAGCGCAAAGATCCCAAGGGTTAGAGGAACAGAATTCCCCAGTCAAAGCACACCCCAAGCATCTCTTTCATCAACTAAGGTTGGATATCAATCATGCTTCCAAAATGATCCTTATATCCCCAGCAATCCAATGAAGCCCAATTTTTATTAGCATTCCCCAGTAGAGTCAACCCCAAAGCCCAATCATCATTGGCACAATCACAACCCAAGCCCGACTTTGCTCGGCATCCAATCATAACCCCCAGCGTCCAACATGACGTCTGTCATCCCACATGTCCACATACATGCATCGTATCAAAATCATTCATGCATGCATTATACCAAATCATTCATATACATGCATCTCATATTCATATCATGCATCCTCAACCAGGATTCTCCAGTGAATATCACATATTCACCAACATCTATCAATCATCTCTAGTGTTCCCCAGTGAACCCATTCCAGAGCTTCCCTAGTAGGTTCTTCTAGAATAATCCCTAGAGGTTTTCTTCCCAAATTATCTCATTCCCAAATGGACCTGCTCACGGCCATTAAGATGCCCCAGCTGAGCTTTCCCAAACAAAAATTCGGATTGAGTCTACCTCATATCATACCATATTGCATAACATATTGCATAAAACAACATGAAGCATATCATGCATCATACAATCATGTTTTCCTTTTCAACAATCTAAGTACTAGCCCCGCCTAGAGACGATTACATTTTCCCCACAGCGGTATGTTCTATTTCCCCAGAGCAGTCTAAGCACCTATTCAGGCAACGACTTGTCAGATCTAAGCACATATTTAGGCGACGATCTTTTTATCTTTTCAGTCTAAGCACCTATTCAGGCGATGACTTGTCAGATCTAAGCACCTATTTAGGCGACGATCTTTTTATCTTTTCAGTCTAAGCACCTATTCAGGCGACGACTTGTCAGATCTAAGCACCTGTTCAGGCGACGATCTTTTTATCTTTTTAGTCTAAGCACTTATTCAGGCGACGACTTGTCAGATCTAAGCGCCTATTTAGGCGACGATCTTTTTATCTTTTCAGTCTAAGCACCTTTTCAGGCGACGACTTGTCAGATCTAAGCACCTATTCAGGCGACGATCTTTTTATCTTTTCAGTCTAAGCACCTTTTCAGGCGACGACTTGTCAGATCTAAGCACCTATTCAGGCGACGATCTTTTTATCTTTTCGGTCTAAGCACCTTTTCAGGCGACAACTTGTCAGATCTAAGCACCTATTTAGGCGACGATCTTTTTATCTTTTCAGTCTAAGCACCTATTCAGGCGACGACTTGTCAGATCTAAGCACCTATTTAGGCGACGATCTTTTTACCTTTTCAGATCCAATCACCTGTTTAGGTGACGATCTTTTCAGATCTAATCACCTGTTTAGGTGACGATCTTTTCAGATCTAATCACCTATTCAGGCGACAATCTTTTTACCTTTTCAGATCCAATCACCTGTTTTGGTGACGATCTTTTCAGATATAATCACTTGTTTAGGTGACGATCCTTTCAGATCTAATCACCTGTTTAGGTGACGATCTCTTACCTTTGCAGATCTAATCACCTGTTTAGGCGACGATCTTTTTATCTTTTCAGTCTAAGCACCTATTCAGGCGACGACTTGTCAGATCTAATCACCTGTTTAGGTGACGATCTTTTACCTTTTCAGATCTAATCACCTGTTTAGGTGACGATCTTTTACCTTGTCAGATATAATCACCTGTTTAGGTGACGATCTATTTTATTCTTAGTTTATGTATCAGTAGCCAAACCAGGTGACCCTGCATTTACTTTTTTTCATTGCATCTACATATCATTAACTACAATCTTTCATACCGCGAAGGACAAAATTCGGATCCTTCTTTTACTTAATTGCTCTTCGCAAGAAGTTTATGAGATGCCCTTGGCACTCACATTCTTTATGCAAAGACACAATTAAGTAGGGGCAGCTGTTGTACCCTAATTTTGTCCCATGCTTTTTCAAAACAATTTTCAAAAATTCAAAAAAAAAAGAGAAAAGTCAAAGTCAACAAAAAGTCAACAAAAAAGTCAACATTTCAGAAATGAGGACTTCGCAGAGCAAAGTCCCCTTCGCACTGCGAAGTCTGCGAATTTTTTGCAGATTTTTAATCTCTTTGATTTATTTTCATTATGTTATTATTATTATTACCTATCATTATTATTATTGTTATTATCATCAATTGTGGCTAATTGGGCTCAGTTAAGCAAGAATTGGAGCATGTGCCATTAAAGCCAAGGTAAGAAGCTTTTTCTTCCAACCTAGCATGTGCCAAGCAAGTTGCCTTGCCCTTGGGCAGCTCTTGTCCCTCCCAATGGACCTGCTACTGACCCTAAGCTTGCCAGCCACCAGCTTGTGTGCTTTTCTTCCTGCTTTCTCCCCAAAAACCAGTCAAACCTAGCTGGTTTTGCTTGCCCAAAAGCCATGAGTGCTGCCCTGTTTTCAGCAGCTTTTCTTCCTCCTCACACCAGCCCACATGTTCCATTTTCTTTCCCCCCAACCTCTGCACATCACAGTGCACGTTTTTCTTGCTTAACCCTCAAGATTGCAGGGACCAATCCCAAGGGACAGCCAAGTGCAAACCAGCCCTGTTTTTCCCCTTTTTTCATCATCATTTCTATCCAAAATCAGTTGCATTAATGGCTGGATTTGCCAAAGTCTTGACCATTGCAGCAAGGCAAAGTCACCTCTTCACTTTTGCATTAAATGCAAAGCAAGATAGCCTGGTCTTAGCCCACAAATCAGCTGGATTTTAGGGATTTCTCATGATGACATTAGATTTGGTTTTGGCCTATAAAAGGGAGGCAATGCATAACCATTCAAGAGAGCAGAAAAACTAGCAATTGAACACAATTGAAAACACTTGAAACATCACTAAATACACAACATTCAAACGTTCAAAGCACCATACAAAGAGTGAGAGATAATAGCCAAACACTAGTGTTATTATCCTCCAAACCTCCAACACCCCCAACTTTGCAAAACTTCATCCATTCAAGTCCTTTCCATTTCCTTGCAACAAGAGCATTGCTAGGAGTTCTATAAGTATTCTGAATCCTTTATCTTTCATTTTTGCATTGCTACTCGCATCACTTATTTTGTTCAATTTCATTTTGCACAAAAAAACCCCTTTTGAACCTAAAAAGGAATCCCAAAGTTACAAAACATTAAACTGGTTTGTTCAGCCCCTTTTATTGCCAATTTTCAAAGCTTTTTAATCCCCTAAAGGTTCTGAGATTGTTCAGAAGTTGCTTCTGAACAGCAGTTCAGAAGCAGCTTCTGAACTCAAAATTTCGCAGTGTTCGCAGTGCGAAGCTCTGGTCGCAGTGCGGCCATGACAGAACTCAGAATCTGAGTTTAGGCTCCTAAAAAGCCAATTTTTGAGGTTCTAGCCCAAGAACTCAGAACCTAAGAGGATTGAAACTCATTTTATTCAAATCATAACAAGAATTTTGCATAATATTGAGGGATTCGCAAGTTTGAGCAACACTTTTCGAATAACTTGCGAAACAAGTTACGTTCATGAACTTTCAAAATCAAACTTGAGCAATAAGCTAAGTTCATCATTTTCAAAACCAAACTTGAACAAAAACCTTGTTCATGATTTTCAATCAAACGTGAACTTAAGCCGAACTTGTTCACTTTTCAAAACCTTTTTCAAACTTGAGCCGAACTTGTGCGTTTTTCACAAATTGGTGCAAAACTTGCTCATTTTCATGCACAAAAACAAGGCAAACTTGTTCATTAGGTTGCAACAACTAATTTGAACATTTAAACCTTTTCATATGAGTTTTAAACCAAGTGTTTTGATAAACTTTGGGATTTCTTAAAATTCAAACAAAACTTGGATGAAAAAAGGGGTGGTTTGACGTATGTCTCTCCATTTCCCCGATTGAACGAATGCGTGACGTATGTCTCGTCGTTCGGACAATCGTCATTCTATTTTTTTCAACACATCCAACCACACCAAACCAATTCTTGGCCCTTTGTGGTCAATTTGAACCCTTTGGTCCCCCGTGACCATTTGATTCAATTCTCAACTTGTTTGAGTCACTTTGGTCAATGTTCGACTCGGTTGAGTCCATTGAACCTTTTCTTGATCCCGTTGGATCAATCGACCCTTTTTCGACTCGTTTGAGTCACTTTGGTCAATGTTCGACTAGGTTGAGTCCATTGAACCTTTTCTTGATCTCGTTGGATCAATCGAACCCTTTTTCGACTCGTTTGAGTCACTTTGGTCAATGTTCGAATCGGTTGAGTCCATTGAACCTTTCTTGATCCCGTTGGATCAATTGAACCCTTTCTCGACTCGGTTGAGTCATTTTAATCTTTTTTGGTCCCCTCGCGGCCAATTCAACACCTTTTTCCCCAACGGACAGGTTTTTATCATTTCTAGCGCGATTTTAAACAAACGCTTAAGCCTTCCATGCGCGAGCATACAAGCTACGTTTGATCGTAAGAATTCGGTTAAGACATCGTTCTTTAAAAAAAACCAACATATACGTTTTTCTACCAAAGAACTACGTAGCTTTGAATTCCCCATCGCACCAGGGGATACGTAGGAGCAGGATCGTCATCTTGTCAAGCACAATAATAAAAAAGAAACTTTTTCCCCTTTCATCTTTATTATCTTTATTTATATTCAAGCATGCAAGCAAAACATTTAAAAACATTCTAGCCTTAGCTAACTAGGAGGTTCCCGTTGAGTACAACGGACGTGAGGGGTGCTAATACCTTCCCCTTGCGTAATCGACTCCCGAACCCGATAATGGTTGCGATGACCAATCCTTTCCTCATCGTCAAGGGTTTTATTATCGTTTCCCTTCAAAATAAAAAACTTAAGGGTTTATCAACGTTCCCTTTAAACAAAAACTTTGGTGGCGACTTCACAACAGCCTTGCTAGCGTTTGCGAACGTTCGAGGCTATGCGTTTTTTAACGAGAGCACACAGATTAGCGTTAATTGATTCACCAATTTCAAGTCAGACTTCTGCCCCTCTTTAATCTCTTCCACCACCGGACTTGTCAGTTTCAGCATACCCAATTACACTTCCCGGCATCACTTCACAAACCAAACTAATGTCTCTAAACTATTCAATAAACTCCATCTCCTTGACCATGAGTGCTGACATGTGTATGGCCTTCCTACTCAGAGCATCTGCTACTACATTAGCTTTTCCTGGATGGTAATTCAGCTCAAAATCATAATCTTTCAAGAATTCCAACCACCTTCGTTGCCGCATATTCAACTCTCTTTGATCAAATAATTATTTAAAGCTCTTATGATCACTAAACACCTCAAACCTCGACCCATACAAGTAATGCGTCCACACCTTAAGCACAAATACCACCGCTGCTAACTCCAAATCATGAGTTGGATAATTCTTTTCATGAATTTTCTATTGTCTCGAAGCATATGCTACAACCTGTCCATCCTACATAAGTACACCACCCAAACCTCTATTAGATGCATCACATTATACCACAAACGGCTTACTCGGGTTCGGTAGAATTAATACTGGTGCCGACGTCAACCTCTTCTTAAGTTCCTGGAAACTTTCCTCACATTGGTTATCCCACACATAAGCCTCGCCTTTATGAGTCAATCGTGTCAATGGCAATGCCAACTTTGAAAATCCTTCGATAATCCTCCAATAACAACCAGCCAAGCCCAAGAAGCTTCTTATTTCCGTAACAGATTTAGGGGCTTCCCATTGTAACACGGCGTCTACTTTAGATGGATCGACCACTATTCCCCTACTAGAGATTACATGACCCAAGAAACTCACTTCGCGTAACCAAAATTCACACTTTGACATTTTAGCATATAACTTATTCTCTTTTAAGGTCTACAGCATAATTCTCAAATGTTCCGCTTGCTCTTTTTCCATCTTTGAATACACCAAAATATCATCTATAAACACTACTACAAATCGATCCAAGTAAGGGTGAAAAATTCTATTCTCCGGGGGCGTTAGATACTCCAAACGGCATCACAAAATATTCATAAGGGCCATAACGAGTTCGGAAAGCGGTCTTGGGTATATCTTCTGCCTTCACTCGAATTTGATGGTATCCTGATCTCAAGTCAATCTTACTGAACACACAAGCACTGGTCAGCTGGTCCATAAGGTCATCAATCCTTGGTAGCGGGTACTTATTTTTAATAGTAACTTTGTTCAATTGGCGGTAATCTACACACAACCTCATACTGCCATCTTTCTTCTTAACAAGCAACATGGGCGCACCCCACGGTGAAACACTAGGCTGGATAAACTTCTTCTCTAATAATTCCTCCAACTATTTCTTCAATTCACTCAACTCGGAAGCAGACATTCAATAGGGTGTCATCGACACAGGTCTAGTTCCAGGTACCAAATCTTTGGTGAAATCCATCTCTCTCTCTCTGGTGATAGATCACTAATGTCCTCCGGAAACACGTCTGGAAAATCACACACTTCCAGTTGGATAAAATTTCTCGGCCCACCTTCCAACATCAAAGAAGCAAGTAGCACAAACACCTGGGCATCCTCTCTCAAAGACTCTTCCACTTGTACTGCAATCACAAACCTAGAATTCTTCTCCTCTTCAGGCTCAGGGAAAAGCACAGTCTTAGAAAAAAAATTGATATATACCCGATTGAATTCCAACCAATTCATTCCTAGAATCACATCTAACTGACTCAAGGTTAAACAAACCAAATCCATCCTAAAATTTTTCCCATAAATAGATAGGGGACAATTTCGACAAACTAATGGCGTGGTAACCGAACCACTGGCTGGGGTATCGATAACCATACAACTCGACATTGGTGTCATTAAAAGATTCAACAGCTTCGCACAATCAAGGGAAATAAAAGATTGTGTAGCCCCAATGTCAATAATAGCAATCAAATGAGCATTGTTAATGAAACAAGTACCTCAAATCAAGTTGTCAGAACTGGGGACATCTTTTCCACTCAGGGCAAAATCTTTTCCTCTATTATGTTCCTGCTTCGACTTTTGGCAGCATGTACTGATATGCCTGGTCTCGCCACAGTTGAAACATTTAACAGCATTCTTACACTCATTTGAACGGTGACCCGCTTCTCCACAGTTGAAACACTTAGGCTTTGCACTCTGACACTCAGTCGCCCGGTGACCCAAAATCCCACAGTTGAAACATCTCAGCGGAGGACGAACATCTCTTGCACTAGCTTCTTTCTCACCAACACTCTTTTTCTGCTTTTCTTTATCAGCTGGAATGATATAAGGCTTATTGCGACTCTTGTCCTTCCCTTTCTTCTCACTCACCGCTTTGTAATGATTAGTTCTTGCCTTGCTATCTCCTTCATAAATCCTACACTTATTGACCAACGTAGAAAAATCACGGATCTCTTGGTAGCCAATAAACTGCTTGATTTGGACATACCCATTCTCAAACTTTAAGCACTTAGAAACTTCTGCCCCCACTGCATTGTAATGAGGACAATACCTGGACAACTCCTCAAATTTCTCCACATAATCAGCTACTGACATACTCCCATGTTTTAGTTCGAGGAATTCGATCTCCTTTTGGTTACGAACATCAGCAGGAAAATATTTTCCCAAAAACTCTTCTCTAAAGACTTCCCAGGTAACTGATGTACCCACTGAAATTCTGGCACAATAGATTCCAGATGCTGAACGTAATGAGTCAACACAGGAACACGATGTAAAACAGAGTAAAACACGAAACAATAATAGGAAAAGAAATAACAGACTGAAAGTAAAAGGCACAGGATATTTATTAACCCAGTTCGGTGACAAACACACCTACTTCTAGAGGCTACCAAGCCAGAAAGGAAATCCACTAGCGTAGTCCTAGTTCTAAGTTCTCAGCAAACTCAAAGTTTACAACTTATCACCTAGCTACTACCCGTATTGACTTCAATCTAGGAACTCCTAGACCTGAGATCCCATCTCACTTCCCCTCAAACAATCACTGCCCCAGTGATCTTAAACTCAAATAACAATCAGAGTAGGAGACACACTCCAAATACATAAAAGTCACTCTTGCTTAAAAGCTCATGAGTGATACACAAATACAACTCAACTAAACAAAGTCCTAAGCTTGCATCAAGATGACACAAGAAAGGATCGCAATAAACACACTAGAAACCTAAGAATAATCTTTCAATGATGGCTTCTGTTCTAGTTGATTTCTTCCATAGTAGCATCTTCTATTTATAGCCTTCAGCAGCAACATATATTTGAATCAAATATTCTTCTCAGAAATATATTGAAACAAATAATCTTCAGAAATATATATTTTTCAAAGATCTCTTTGAAAATATATTTACAAATAATAATATCCAATTTTCAAAATATATCTCACGAAAATATCTTTCTTCTTGAAGCATACGCAGCTTGGAGAATTCTTCAATTAAATCTTCAAAAGATCAGGTGAGAAAATAAACAGCTCCAAACACGAAAACAAGAAAGCTTCTGAAGGTACTTCTGAAGAAGTGCTTCTGAAGGTCTGCGTCTGAAGACCCAGCGTCTGAAGGTCAGCGTCTGAAGGTTCAGCTTCTGAAGGTCAGCGTCTGAAGGTTCAGCTTCTGAGGTACTGTTCAGCTTCTGAAGACCCAGCTTCTGAGGGTTCAGCTTCTGAGGTACTGTTCAGCTTCTGAAGACCCAGCTTCTGAAGTTTTGCTTATGTAGACCCAGCTTCTGAGGTTCTTCTTCTGAAGACGTACATCTTGCTTGTATATTTGATTTTAGTAAACATGAAGCCAACAACCAAATATCCAACAATCTCCCCCTTTGGCAAATTTTTGGCTAAAATCAATCTGAGATACACAAGGCAAATTCTGAACTCATCAAGAAGAAAATAAACGTAATAACACAATAGCAACACAGTCAGCAGTGGTAAATAAACAAAAACTGACTACGTTTCCACACAAACACTCCCCCTGAAATATGTCATTCAGGAACAAACAAAGCACTCCCCCTGAAATAGAAACCCTGAAACAGAAATACTGTATTGCTTGAAACATAAATATGGTATTGCTTCTGAACTAAACACTTCAGCTCCTCTGTATTGCTTCTGAACCACAATAACCACATCAAAAACACTTATACTTATCTCCCCCTTTTTAGCCAAACAATTTTGACAAAACAACCAGCATTCACCAGGAGTAGAAAGAAAAAGAAAGAGCAGATACATACCAGTAGAGATAATATCAGTGACACTTCTCATAGCACATATCTTCTTCCTGCCAGGGAACATGATGTCCAGGACATCATCCTCCACATCTTTCTCAGTAACACTACACTAAAAGTCTTCACAGAAGAACAAACACTTCATAACAAACCACTCAGCCACACACAGTAACAGTAACCACATCTGAACATAATACCTCTGAGCATTAACATATTTGAACCTCAAAAATTCAACCCACATCAGGTTGATCTTCAAACACACTAGATTGAGAATTCTCAGGAAGCTCAACAATATCAGCATCAGTTTGGGGGATCTCAGAACTGGTTTCATCCAAATCAATTGAGGGCAACTGTTTCCTGCTACAATATACTCATCCTCAGTTGTAGACTTTCTAGGAGACTTTTCTTGATAGGCTTTAATAGGGTCATCAGGTTGGGTTAGGGATGTTTCAACATCTGGTACAACTTCGTGCTCAGAGCCATCATCAGAACCCACATCAGAACCATCATCAGACTTGGATGGGGTAGAGTTAGGGTTATCAACAACAACCTTGGAAGGGGACACAGTTGCATCATCATCGTCATCCATTTCAATACCAATAACAGAATCACTTGCAGAAACCTCCTCTTCTTTACTCAC
Organism: Medicago ruthenica; assembly: GCA_018208015.1. Taxonomy (NCBI): domain Eukaryota; kingdom Viridiplantae; phylum Streptophyta; class Magnoliopsida; order Fabales; family Fabaceae; genus Medicago; species Medicago ruthenica. The sequence goes on along the minus strand of CM031376.1, from coordinate 40,036,420 downwards.
AAAGCATGTAGTCAAGTGTGCTTCTTCTTGAGATACCCACAAGTAACAATTATCCTTTGATCTACTGCCCCTCATTAGCTCTTCACTTTTCCCATTAGTTACCAGACATTCAGTCTTGTTGAAGTTCACTTCCATCCGTTGATCACACAGCTGGCTTATGCTAATCAAATTTGAAGTTAGCCCTTTTACTAATAGCACATTGTCTAACCTTGGTAGTCCACCACTGATCAAGTCTCCAATTCCAAGAATTTCTCCTCTGGCTCCATCACCAAAAGTCACATAGCTACTGGAGTATGGTTTTAAATTAACTAAGTACTTCTTGACACCGGTCATGTGTTTGGAGCATCCACTATCAAAATACCAATCTTCCCTAGAGGAGGCTCTCAAAGATGTATGAGCTATGAGGGCAAGACTTTCACACTTTGGTCTCCATTCCTTCTTGACATTGATTTTGCTTACTATGGGTTCCACTTTACTTTGTTGAAAGTGCTTGGGGTATCCATACAGCTTGAAACATAAAGGCTTTATGTGCCCATTTCTCCCACAGTAATGACATATCCAAGGACGAGAAGCCCTCCTGCTCTTAGATCCCTGAGGTTCGTTCTGATGTTCCAATTTAGGTTTGTTCACCATTGTATCAGATGTTCCAACAGCTGCAATGAACCTTTTATTTGGATTTTGTTGTTTGTTGTTCAAGGTCCCATAATCAAACCCTATTCCTTTTGGTTTCCCTTGGTTCTGATTCTCTAATATCTCTTCTAGCATATCAATAACAGTGTTCATCATTCTGACCTGCTTCTTTAAGTGATCAAGTTGGGAGTTTAGTTGAGTTACCTCATCATTGAGATCAGAAATTTTTGCTAAATGGTCACTTCTTTTAGCATGCAGTTGACTGATAGTCTTCTTCTGATTTACTAATAACTAGCAAACTTCTTCACTTCTGATGTATAGTTCTTCAAAAGTTAATTCTCCATCACTGGATTCAGTATCAAATGGTGCTTCAGAACATGATGGTGCTTCTGAAGCCTTAACTTCGTCATCAGACATGCATCTACCAGTTAAAGCAGTGACATGCTTCGCAGACTCACATTCCACTTCTCCGTCTGAGTCATCTTCATCAGACCAAGAAACAGTCAAGCTTTTCTTCTCTCTCTTGAGATATGTGGCACATTCTGTCCTAATGTGACCATATCCTTCACACTCATGACACTGAACTCCCTTTGATTGATTGCTCTTCTCATCAGTTCTTGTCTTCTTTAAATCATTTTGTTGATTACTGATGTTGAACCTCATGTTCTGACCATTTGCCTTGGGTCTCCTGTAAGCATGATTCAGAATCTTATTAAACTGTCTACCAAGCATCACAAGAGCTTCTGATATGCTTTCATCATCCTCAGCATCAGCATTTGCTACAAAAGCAACACCTTTCCCCTTCTTATCAGTTTGGATATTGAAGGTTATCTCAAAATTCTGCAAGGAGCCTATTAATTCCTCAACCTTCATACTGGAGATGTCCTGTGCTTCCTCAATAGCAGTCACCTTCATGTCAAATCTCGTAGGTAGAGACCTGAGTATTTTTCTCACAAGTTTCATCAGACATTTTTTCTCCAAGAGAATCAAATGAGTTAGCCATGTTCAGAACGTTCATATAGAAGTTTTGTATGTTTTCTTCCTCCAACATTTTTAGATTTTCAAACTTGGTGGTGAAAAGTTGAAGTCTGGACATTTTTACCTTGGATGTGCCTTCATGTGTAGTTTTGAGAATCTCCCAAGCAACCTTAGCTACAGTGAACTGCTTGATCAGTCTGAACATATTCTTGTCCACTCCATTGAATAAAGCATTCAAAGCTTTGGAGTTTCCAAGATCTAATTCATCTTCTTCCTTGGACCACTCTTCTTCTGGTTTCAGATCAGCTGTCTTCTTTCCATCTTTGTCAAGCACAACAGGATGTTCCCAACCCTTCAGAACTGCTTTCCAGGTCTTACTATCTATAGATTTAAGGAAACCACTCATGCAAGATTTCCAATAGTCATAGTTGGAACCATCTAGCAGAGGTGGTCTGTTCACAAATCCTCCTTCATTGTCCATTCTGCCAGAAAATAACTTCCTTAACAGGCAAGGTGCATGCTCTGATGCCAATTGAAATTCTGGCACAATAGATTCCAGATGCTGAACGTAATGATTCAACACAGGAACTTGATGTAAAACAGAGTAAAACACAAAACAATAACAGGGAAAGAAATAACAGACTGAAAGTAAAAGGCACGAATATTTGTTAACCCAGTTCGGTGACAAACACACCTATGTCTGGAGGCTACCAAGCCAGGAAGGAAATCCACTAGCGTAGCCCTAGTTCTAATTTCTCAACAAACTCCCAGTTTACAACTTATCACCTAGCTACTACCCGTATTGACTTCAACCTAGGAACTCCTAGACCTTAGATCCCATCTCACTTCCCCTCAAACAATCATTGTCCTAGTGATCTTCAACTCAAATAACAATCAGAGTAGGAGACACACTCCAAATACACAAAAGTCACTCTTGCTTAAAAGCTCATGAGTGATACACAAATACAACTCAACTAAACACAGTCCTAAGCTTGCATCAAGATGACACAAGAAAGGCTCACAATTAACACACTAGAAACTTAAGAATAATCTTTCAATGATGGCTTCTGTTCTAGTTGATTTCTTCCATAGTAGCGACTTCTATTTATAGCCTTCAGCAGCAACATATATTTGAAACAAATATTCTTCTCAGAAATATATTGAAACAAATATTCTTCAGAAATATATATTTTCCAAAGATCTCATTGAAAATATATTCCCAAATAAAAATATCCAATCTTCAAAATATATCTCACGAAAATATCTTTTGAAATTCTAGCAGTTTAATGATCAGGAATATAAAACAGATTACAAAACACGTAAAACAGAGTACAATGATGCAGGTTCAGAAGCAGCAATAAAAGTGCAAAAATATAAAGAACACAAGTATTTGTTAACCCAGTTCGGTGATAAACAACACCTATGTCTGGAGGATACCAATCCAGGAAGGAAATCCATTATGAGGAATTAACTCAAAGACTCAGACACAGACCCCCTGTTCCCAGCCTTAGCAATCAATCTCCACTAGTTAAGACTTCTACTCAGGAACCCACCTAAGTATTATAACACTACTAACTTCCCAATTACTTAATCACAACCCAGTGATCAGCAACACTCAATCAAACAACTTAATTCTGAAGACACTCTTCAAAACAAAGACATCATTCGTACTTAAAAGCTTAGAATGATATACAACTCAAAACTTCTAAACCAACTCAGATGAGTGGTGTACAATCAAAGCCTAAGCTTACACAAACAAAAACTCTAAGAATAAAATTTGTATTGACTCAAGCAAACTTCAATAGCAGCAGCACGTCTTCTTAAATAGGCTTCAGCAAGCAGCATAATTCTGAACCCAATCTTCTTCAATTGATATGATTCTGAATTATTAAAGGCTCAATAAGGAAACAAATATTTCTGAATTCTATCTTGCAAAGATTCTTCAGCAAATATATTCAAACATAAATACGAAGCCAATCTTTCACCAAGATCGTCAACAAGTTAATCAGCCTTCTAGAAAACAAATGCCTAAATAAATCTTTGATAAATCTTCAATAGATACGCATAGGATTAATCACAAAGAATGCAGAAATCCAGCTTCTGAAATCAGCTTCTGAAGTTCAGCTTCTGAAGGTCAACGCTGGTCAACGTCTGAACAGTGCGTCTGAAGACCCTTCCTGCGTCTGAAGGCACTTTCTGCGTCTGAAGGTCCATCCTGCGTCTGAAGGTCCATTCTGCGTCTGATGAACAGTAAACCAGGATTTCAGCTTCTGATGCAGTTTTCAGCTTCTGAACCTCTTCTAATCCAAATTCTTGCTTCTGAAGACTTCTTTAACATCTGGAGACGCATTGCTTGAGAACTTTGATTTTACCAAACAATGTAGCCAACACTTAAATACTCAACAATCTCCCCCTTTGGCAAATTTTTTGGCTAAAATCAAATGCTTCACAAATACAAGTCCTTCACTCAACAAAATAAACTCAGCCATGAAGAACTCCACATAATCCAAACATAGCAGCAGAGATAGCAGCGGATACAGGCTATGTTAAACCATGTTAAACCAAACAAACAAGCTTCAGATCAGCTCACAATCATACAGACACTTCCTGAAGCTCACAAAACAACTTCTGATATTCTTGAAGTACACAAACCAACAAACTCAGCTTCTGATCTTCACATGTAAACTCCCCCTGAAGCTTCACAAACAAACCAGCAACACACAACCCCCAGAAATCTCCCCCTGCAACTCAGCACAAAACAAACAACACTCCCCCTTAATTCTGAACTGCAGTGAACTCTGAGAGTATGCTTCTGAAACTGTAACACTTCACAACTCAGGAACATAACTTTTATGCACTCCCCCTGAGACAAAAGCTCCCCCTCAAACACATCTTCAGAACTCTTGTTGAATTTCTGAACTCTGAATAAAACAATTAACTTCTGAACAAATCTGAATTCTGAACTTCTGAACTCTGAACAAATTCTGAAACTTAACACATTCTGAACAGACACATTCTGAAACACATTCACATTCTGAAACCAAAAACAAACACAATTTTTTCTCCCCCTTTGTAGCCACAAAATTTTGACAAAACTCCATCATGTAGGAAACAAAAATTGAAATTCCATCAAATACAGTATCAGACTCAGACTCAGGATCACACTCAGCATTTGTAAATCTGGCAGGTACTTCATCTTCCTCACTTCCAGCTTGCTCACCCTTAGCAATCTGTAATTGATATAACTCCTAATGCAGACAAACTCCTAGCTTGCTTCTTAGATTCTCAAATTGCTTGGCATTCAAAGCTTTTGTAAGAATGTCAGCAATCTGCTCCTCAGTATCCACATGTTCAAGCTGAACAATCTTTTCCTCCACAAGATTTCTGATGAAATGATGTCTGATATCAATGTGCTTGGTCCTGCTGTGCTGTATGGGGTTCTTTGAAATGTTGATTGCACTTCAATTATCACAGTATAGGGTCATAACACCTTGTTCCATGTTGTATTCTTCCAGCATCTGCTTCATCCATACCAACTGTGAACAACTACTTCCAGCTGCTATATATTCAGCTTCAGCTGCAGACAATGAGACACAATTCTGTTTCTTACTGAACCAAGAAATCAAGTTATTCCCCAGAAAGAAACATCCACCATAAGTACTCTTCCTATCATCTGCACTTCCTGCTCAGTCAGCATCACAATACCCAATCAATTCAGAACTTGCACTGTGTGAGTACATGATTCCATAATCACTTGTACTGTTGACATACTTTAAGATCCTCTTTACTTGTGTCAAATGACTCATCTTTGGATCTTCTTGATACCTTGCACACACTCCAACAGCAAAACTAATATCTAGTCTGCTTACAGTAAGATACAATAAACTCCCAATCATACTTATGTACTGACTTTGATCAACTGCAACTCCTTGTTCATCTTTAGTTAGCTTCAAGTGTGTAGTTGCAGGTGTTCTCTTAGGGCTAGCACTCTCCATTCCAAACTTCTTAACTATATTCTTAGCGTATTTACTCTGAGAAATGAATATAGTATCTTCCATTTGTTTGACTTGTAGTCCAAGAAAATAAGTAAGCTCACCCACAAGACTCATCTCAAATTCTGACTGCATCTGCTGAACAAATAACTGAACCATCTTGTTTGACATCCCACCAAACAATATGTCATCCATTTTCTTCTTTCAGAAACAAAGTCTTGTCAGTTCCTCCTTTTCTATAGCCTTGAGTATCAAGAAATTGTGTCAGTCTCTCAAACCATGCTCTAGGTGCTTGTTTCAATCCATACAAAGCTTTCTTCAATTTGTAAACATGATCAGGAAACTTATGATCCACAAACCCTTTAGGCTGTTCAACATACACTTCTTCTTGTAAATACCCATTCAGAAAAGCACTCTTCACATCCATCTGAAACAGTTTGAACTTAAGGATGCAAGCTACTCCCAACAGTAATCTTATGGACTCTAATATGGCCACAGGTGCAAAGGTTTCATCAAAGTCAAGTCCCTCCACTTGAGTGTAACCTTGAGCAACTAACCTTGCCTTGTTTATGACCACAGTTCCATGTTCATCTGTTTTGTTCTTGTAGATCCACTTAGTGCCAATCACATTCAAACCTTCAGGTCTTGGAACAAGATCCCACACTTCACTTCTTTTGAACTGATTCAACTCATCTTGCATGGCTTCAATGCAGAATTCATCAGTTAGAGCTTCTTTAACATTTTTGGGTTCAAACTTTGACACAAAACAAGAATCAGTAGCAACTGAGTCTGATCTTCTGGTTCTGACTCCTTGATCCAGACTCCCAATGATTAAATCTCTAGGATGATCCTTCTGAACTCTAATTGATGGTCCTTTACCAGTAGTTACATGATCTGGATGCATTTCTTCTGCTTAAGACTCTACTTGATTTTCTGGTTCTGGAGCTTCTGACAGTTGTTTTTCTGATGCTACAGTATCTGGAACCACTTCAGACTCATCTCTTTCTTTTTCAGCAGACAGATCATCAATCACAACATTAATTGACTCCATAACAACCTTGGTTCTGGAGTTAAACACTCTATAAGCTCCGTTGTTGACTGAGTAACCCAGAAAAATTCCTCCATCAGACTTAGGATCCAGCTTTCTTCTGTTTTCTCTATCAGCCAAAATATAACATTTGCTCCCAAAAACATGAAAATATTTAATTGTAGGCTTTCTTCCTTTCCACAGTTCATACAAAGTAGATGTAGTACCCTTCTTAAAAGTCACTCTATTATGAATATAACAAGCAGTATTCATAGCTTCAGCCCATAACATATAAGGTAGCTTCTTAGCATGTAACATAACTCTAGCAGACTCAGCTAAGGTTCTGTTCTTCCTCTCAACTATACCATTTTGTTGAGGTGTTATAGGTGCAGAAAACTCATGCTTAATTCCTTCAGATGCACAGAACTCAGAAAACTTCTTGTTCTCAAACTCCTTCACATGATCACTTGTGATTCTGATGATAACACAGTCTTTCTCTCTTTGTAACTGAGTGCACAAATCTCTAAATACCTCAAAAGTATCTGATTTTTCTCTAACAAAGCTTACCCAAGTAAATCTTGAAAAATCATCAACCATCACAAAAGCATACCTCTTTCCTCCAATACTCTCAACTTGCATAGGTCCCATTAAATCCATATGTAACAATTCAACAACTTTAGTTGTTACCTGGTGTTCTAATCTGGGATGAGACTTTCTTGTTTGTTTTCCAATTTGACATTCACCACAAACACTGTCTGCATTAATCTTCAGATTAGGTAGACCTCTGATAGCTTCAGTATTGATGACCTTCTTCATACCTTTCAGATGCAGATGACCCAGTTTCTGGTGCCACAGTCTGACTTCCTCTTCTGAGCTCATGAGACAGGTAGACAAGCTTCTTTCTTGTTTAGACACCCACAAATAACAGTTATCTTTTGATCAACAGCCTCTCATCAAAACCTTACCTTCTTGACCAGTTACCAAACATTCTTCCTTGTTAAAATTCACCTTCAAGTCTTGATCACACAGCTGGCTTATACTGATCAGATTTGAAGTCAACCCTTTCACAAGTAACACATTATCCAGTCTTGGTAATCCATCTCTGATTAAATCTCCAATACCCAGAATCTCACCTTTTGCTCCATCACCAAAAGTTACATAACTGCTGGTATAAGGCTTTAAATTACTCAGAAGTTTCTTCACACCAGTCATGTGTCTGGAACAACCACTATCAAAGTACCAATCTTCCTTAGAGGTGGCTCTCAAAGATGTATGAGCTATGAGGCCAACAATATTAACTTTGGGTTTCCACACCTTCTGAACATTGTTTCTGGTTGCAGCAGGTTCCACTTTTCTATACTGAAAATGTTCAGGATAACCATAAAGCTTAAAGCAGAATGGTTTAATATGCCCCTTCTTTCCACAATGATGACAAACCCATGTCTGATTTCTTCTCTTTCCTTTTGACTTCTGAGGTTGCTTCTGAGGTTTCATCTTAGATGTTCCAATCATAGGATCATAAGTTTTGGTAGCAGGAACAAACCTTTTAGCAGGATTCTTCTTCTTGAGGTTCAGACTCTCATCCACAAATCCTAAGCCAGTTTGCTTCCCTTGTTTCTGATTCTCCAGAATCTCCTCCAGCACATCAGTAGCAGTATTCATCATTCTGACCTGCTTTTTCATGTTCTCAAGCTGGGAATTTAGTTGGCTCACTTCATCTTTCAGATCAGAATTTAGCACTATTAGTTCATCCTTCTCAGCTTCCAGTTGACAAATGGTCTTCTTCTGATCCACAACTTGCTTGCAAACTTCTACACTTCTGATGTATAGGTTCTTGTAATTGTCACCAATTCATCATATGAGGATTTTTCAACTGTGGCTTCAGACACTGATGAAACTTCAGACTCTGAGTCAGACTCTGATAATGTCTCAGACTCTAAAACTGCTTCAGTTTTTGAACTAGCTCCTGAGGCCTTACCCTTATTATCAGACTTATACCTTCCAGTCAGAGCAACGACATACTTTGCAGATTCACTCTCTACATCTTCTTCTGAGTCTTCATCAGACAATGAAGCAGCCAAGCTTTTCTTCTGCTTCTTAAGAAAAGTAGGACATTCTGACTTGATATGTCCATAACCTTCACACTCAAAGCACTGAACACCTTTTGCTTTATTGCTCTTCTCCTCAGTCTTGGTCTTCTTCACATCAGTTGGTTGCTTACTCTTGTTGAATTTGAAGTTCTGACCTTCGGTTTTGGATTTTCTGTCAACATAATTCATAATTTCGTTGAACTGTCTCCCCAACAACACAAGTGCTTCTGATAAGTCTCCATCATCCTCATCACACTCTTGTTGATCCTCATCTTCAGTATTAACTGCAAAAGCAATTCCTTTCCCTTTCTTCTCTGTCTGTTTACAGAAAGCAGTTTCAAAATTCAGCAAGGATCCAATCAGCTCCTCAACCTTCATAGTGGAGATGTCATGAGCTTCCTCAATAGTTGTCACTTTCATATCAAATCTTCTAGGGAGTGACCTGAGTATTTTTCTGACTATCTTCTCATCTGTCATCTTCTCTCCAAGAGACTCAAAAGAATTTGCCATATCCAGGACATTCATATAGAAATCTTGAATGTTTTCATCCTCCATCATCTTCAAGTTTTCAAATTTAGTGGTCAGTAATTGAAGTCTGGATAGCTTAACCTTTGAAGTACCTTCATGAGTGGTCTTGAGTATCTCCCAGGCATCCTTGGCTACAGTGCACTGCTTGATCAGTCTGAACATATTCATGTCCACTCCATGGAAAAGTGCATTCAAAGCTTTGGAGTTTCCATGGGCCAGATCATCTTCAGCCTTTGTCCATTCTTCCTCAGGTTTCAGCACTTCAATCTTATTCCCATCTTTATCCAACACAACTGGATGATCCCAACCTTTTACCACTGCTTTCCAGGTTCTGCTGTCTATGGATTTCAGAAAAGCACACATTCTAGACTTCCAATATTCATAGTTTGTGCCATCCAGCAGAGGTGGTCTGTTGACATATCCTCCTTCCTTGTCCATTCTTGCCAGAAAAGTCTTCCCTGGAGCTCACCCAATAACAGGCAGGGTGCCTGCTCTGATGCCAATTGAAATTCTGGCAGTTTAATGATCAGGAATATAAAACAGAGCACAAAACACGTAAAACAGAGTACAATGATGCAGGTTCAGAAGTAGCAATAAAAGTGCAGAAATATAAAGAACACAAGTATTTGTTAACCCAGTTCGGTGATAAACAACACCTACGTCTGGAGGATACCAATCCAGGAAGGAAATCCACTATGAGGAATTAACTCAAAGACTCAGACACAGACCCCCTGTTCCCAGCCTTAGCAATCAATCTCCACTAGTTAAGACTTCTACTCAGGAACCCACCTAAGTATTAGAACACTACTAACTTCCCATTTACTTAATCACAACCCAGTGATCAGCAACACTCAATCAAACAACTTAATTCTGAAGACACTCTTCAAAACAAAGACATCATTCGTACTTAAAAGCTTAGAATGATTTACAACTCAAAACTTCTAAACCAACTCAGATGAGTGGTGTACAATCAAAGCCTAAGCTTACACAAACAAAAACTCTAAGAATAAAATCTGTATTGACTCAAGCAAACTTCAATAGCAGCAACACGTCTTCTTAAATAGGCTTCAGCAAGCAGCATAATTCTGACCCCAATCTTCTTCAATTGATATGATTCTGAATTATTAAAGGCTCAATAAGGAAACAAATATTTCTGAATTCTATCTTGCAAAGATTCTTCAGCAAATATATTCAAACATAAATACGAAGCCAATCTTTCACCAAGATCTTCAACAAGTTAATCAGCCTTCTAGAAAACAAATGCCTAAATAAATCTTTGATAAATCTTCAATAGATACGCATAGGATTAATCACAAAGAATGCAGAAATCCAGCTTCTGAAATCAGCTTCTGAAGTTCAGCTTCTGAAGGTCAACGCTGGTCAACGTCTGAATAGTGCGTCTGAAGACCCTTCCTGCGTCTGAAGGCACTTTCTGTGTCTGAAGGTCCATCCTGTGTTTGAAGGTCCATTCTGCGTCTGATGAACAGTAAACCAGGATTTCAGCTTCTGATGCAGTTTTCAGCTTATGAACCTCTTCTAATCCAAATTCTTGCTTCTGAAGACTTCTTTAACATCTGGAGGCATTGCTTGAGCTCTTTGATTTTACCAAACAATGTAGCCAACACTTAAATATTCAACATCTTTCTTCTGGAAGCATACGCAGCTTGGAGAATTCTTCAATCAAATCTTCAAAAGATAAGGTGAGAAAATAAATAACTCCAAGACACGAAAACAAGAAAGCTTCTGAAGGTACTTCCGAAGAAGGGCTTCTGAAGCTCTGCGTCTGAAGACCCAGCGTGTGAAGGTCAGCGTCTGAAGGTTCAGCTTCTGAAGGTCAGCGTCTGAAGGTTCAGCTTCTGAGGTACTGTTCAGCTTCTGAAGACCCAGCTTCTGAGGGTTCATCTTCTGAGGTACTGTTCATCTTCTGAAGACCCAGCTTCTGAAGTTCTGCTTCTGAAGACCCAACTTCTGAGGTTCTGCTTCTGAAGACGTACATCTTGCTTGTATATATGATTTTAGCAAACATGAAGCCAACAACCAAATATCCAACACCCACAACATCAAGCCTCTGACGAGTGTTTTCCCACTAGAACTCAGCCTCTTCTGCCAACATATGTGTCGCGAGTCTGACCATCTGCTCATTAGTACACACCATTGCTCCGAAGATTCTCTCTACTCCTTGTAACCATGATTGTGCCCCATCAGGATCATACATTCCCTTGAAGGTCAATGGATTGTTTCTCATAAACCTATCCATTCGAAGCTCCTCAGCTCCCCTTTGTTGGTTCTGTTGTCCCAGAACGAAAGCATTAGCTTATGCCATAGTTTGCGCCATTGCTGCCATATTGTTAGCATTTGTCTGGTCGTTTCTTCTAGCCATTTTTTATCTGCATCATCAAAATCAGGCAAGGGATTAGTAATTAGGCATCTACAGTGCTCTACATACATGTTGCCTATTAAGGCCAAAACATCGTTAAAATCCTAGGCCGAATGGACCGACCTGCTCTGATACCAACTATGTAACACCCTATTTCCCGACGGTAAATATTAAATAATAAGATTATATTTAATACGAAGGATGTTACAAACTCCACTTATTTTATCACATAATAACACAAATAATTTTTTTATTAAAATAATAAACGCCACAGAAAGAGAAGGAAACGGTTCAATGACCTCATTAATAAAATTATTCTGGTTTTCCAACAATCGTACATTTAAGATAATAATAGTTTCAAGGTTCAACTTAAAAACAAATAATTTCATCGTCAACCCCAACTTTGGTGTTACAGAATCAGAGCTCGCATCGACTACATACTTATTCAACTACTAATAAAAGAGAGAAGACAGAATGTACTTCCGCCGCCACCTGTTGATTCGTCCCACAACTATTCTTCCTCAACCTGAGTGTCTGTACCCTAAGAGTACAGTCACCATAACAAGAAATGGGTGTGAAAATACAACCATACATAACATTAGGAAATCATGTATAATAATTGGAATATTAGTTATAGCATCCATCGTCATAGAACATTATCAATAATTCATTCTTCAATAGATTCTATGTAACGCCCTAAAATTTTAAATTAAATATTTGAATTAAGTTGTTTTTACTTGATTTTATTTGGTGTGTGTTGTGTGAATTTTATTTATTCAAAACAAATGAAATATACAAATAGTAGTGACTAATTTTCTAGATGAGATGCAGCTGATTGTTAGAAAGAAACCAATAAATAAAACGTATCTAAATTTTTATGGAATTATTAATAGAATTTCTACATTGGTCTTGATGGTAAAGAATTTTGTTGCTCTCCTTTATGTTGCGAGTTCGAATCTAAGCAATGCCTTTTTTTATAATTAAATTCACCTCCTTTTAAGCCATGACTTTCATGATCATTGTATTATTCCCCTCTTAATTTTTCCTTTACAAACCGTTAATTAAGAGTAATTAAACCAAAGAGAGAAAATATGTTAGGAAACTGTTGACAAAAGTTGGAGTTAATTATTTAAATGCTTTCCAACCTTTTCTCACGCCTATTGTTGGTTATTTGATTATAGGAGAGTTGACTAAATTTATTTGTTTAATTGATGAGTGTTCCATATAGTATGCTATCAACCTCTTTAGGAAAATTATAAGATTTTCCCATTCATGCTAATTTATGTATGCCTTTGACCATGATAATTCTCTCTTAAATACTACTTTGATTCCCATTAATTTACAGAATTTCAATCTTAATTCCTTTTGACCTTGTAACATGTTCATGCCCTCCTTTATGAGTATCTTCACTTTTTTTTTAAAACCACTTTCACCATAAGAAAAAGCTAAACATCCAAGGCAATCAGCAAAAGATAATGAAAAAATAAAAATATAGTAGAGCCTATCTTCCATCCTTTTCACTCCCCAAATTACCAGCAACACTCATTTTCTTGGTGATTCAACCACTTCATCCGTGTACAAAGACTTAAGCACCTCAAACTCTTGCTCCTGCATTTGGTGCGGAATCAATCTTAGGGACGTTTTGTGTCGAAGGAAAAGCACCCAAGGTAAGGGTGGTATTCCGTACAATCATATTGTTATAAACTCATAGGCTAAGTTGGTAGTACAGCTCTTTTCCTGATAAAAGTGGAAACTTTAATATAAATAAAGAGATAGAGAATAATTTCTGTGGCATATCATGTGTAGTGTGAAAGAGTCTCATTTTTTGTGGCATAGCATGGCATTATGTTGTAAATTTGCTTGTGTTTTGAGAAAAGAGGCTTGATGAAAGTTTGGAAAGAAAGTTGAAATTTTTAATCAATTTTTATAAAAGTAGTGATGATTTTAAGCAGTTCGTAACATGCATAGCATGACATGTAGTTGTATCATAGGTTGCCAAGTGGGGAGATTTATTCTTGTGCCAAATGGGGCGATTTGTTCTTGTGCCAATTGGGGCGATATCCGGATCATGGTCTAGTCGCATCTCATGCATCATTTGCATAAAATCCATATTTTTATTCCTTTATTCATATTTGGTTTTTGACTTTTATGTGGTGAGTGTTGTATTATTCTTCTTATCTTATGTTTTTATGTCTATATGGTTGTTTTTTTATGGTTTAGGAATACTGACCCCTTACAACCAGCATTTTAGGTACCAAGGAAGAATTTCAAACTTGATGGTTTTCGTATTGTTGAAGCGCTCGTGGAGGAAACAAATGGGTTTTCGATAAACAATCCTTTTAATAATAATTATCTTTGACACTTTTAGAATTGTTTCTTTTATCGAAGTCAAAACTCTATGGTTTTCAATAACTAAACATTTTATGTTTATGATCCAAATAAATTTACGAAGAATCTCATTTGCTCTTATTTTTTAAAAAAATAAATAAAGGCATAGTTTTTTTTTCAACTAGTGTGCTAGATATTCGAAGTTGTAGTAATACACCGGAAAGAAAAATTACGTTTTATGATGTTTTAACAATAGTAGATTGGTCGCTTTTTTTATTTAAGGCTCTTTTCTATAGTAAAAACAAAACTATAGCTTTAAACACATCATTCTTATGCACCCAAGAGTTTTTTACTTGGTGGAGAAATTATTATAAAACAAAAAGTGCTAATGTTGATGAAAACTCTTTACTTGAGCAGCTGATATCTACTTTTCCTTCTGTGTAGAATAAAAAATCGAAGACGAAAGGTATGCATATTCGAGAAATTCAAGCATTTCAAAAATATTTCGAAACTGTGTATGATCCAATGCATCTTAGTCAGACCGTTGCTCGGGCAGCAAAAACTTTAAAGGAGAAAATAAATGAAAAAGTTCACATGGTGAAAGCTCCTCCTCATGTGAAAGACAAATACATTTATACTTTGCATTTTAAAACTCGATTTCCATCTTTGCCAACCAGCAAACTTGCTTTGGCTTTTCGACCACCTTACCCTCATTGGTTCTTTTGTGGTTCGAGACAAGCCTTCAACAACCTTTTTGCTAAAAAACCTGATAGAGTAACTCCGACTAAGCATAACATACATAGCTTTGGAGGTCATTTGCACCTTGACATTCAACATGTTCGAATTACGTCAGAAATTAGAACAGGTGACACTCTTTGACTCAGAGATAAAGTAAAGTTTTATCTGTTTTTAAACTTAACAACTTCATGTCCTTTACAACCTTACCTCTTACTGCTAAACCACCGTCAGACGATGAACCCGACAAGCAAGAGACCAAGAAGAAGGCCAAACCTTCTAAGTCAAAAGTCGTCGAGGTATGATTTTCCTGTTTTTGATGACAATATATTTTTGTCTTGACAACTTATTGACTATGAGCTCGACTTTCCAGAAACGGAAGCGTGCCAGTAGTTCCTGCAATGTAACTCCCTCCAAGAAACCAAAAAAATACATCAACATATCGAGCGAAGATTCAGAGGTATGTGGAATCTTTCGATTCTTCGATTTTTTTTACAAACATCTTCACCGACTGAATGTTTTTTGGTCTGATCGGTATCTTCTTCTCTTTCCATTTCAGGATGATGGATCTTCTCCACATGCCGATGCTGCTGAAGGCCCCCCGACAATGGTCGAGAAAGAGAAGAAATGGAAACATGAATTGGATTCAACTGTTGAACCCTCAAAGAGGAAACTTCACAAGGCGAATAAAATCCCAAGTGAAGGCTCTGGTGTCGGAAAGATCAACACAAAGGTAAATGCCAAACCTTAATTGCTCGCAAATCAAGCTGTTGATTGATTTTCCTAATACACCCTGTTAATTATCAATTACAGGTGTTGGAGCCTGGTAACGTCGAGGTTGAGAGACAACCGACGCCTACTTCGCCACACTATCCTCCAGTTTCTAGAATAGTCGAAGAAACGAATGAAGGTACAATGACTGACCAAAACAGTGCTGAAGGACCGTCTGTTGACTAGTTTGAAAATGTACTTGTCACCACTCCTCCCGAACCTAAACAAACTGAAACCGGTATCGAACATACTGAAAGTCTGTCAAAGGGTGATCATCTCGCTCCTGCTGCAGGCGAGAAATCTTCTGATCCTACTAACGGAGAAACCACTCTAACTGAGCCACTCCAAAACCCAAATTTTATCGAGACAGCTGGAAATAGACGATCTTCGTCCAAAATTGTAACGGGTGAAAACCCAAATTTGTTATCCTGTATTTTCGACAAAGGATATTAAATATAGTCATTGAGGTTTGACTGAACGCGTGGAAGAAAAGTGGAATTTTCGGACTTAAAGAGTTTCTAAGATTGTGCGCGTTTGTTCGACAGAATTGATGGAATAGAGCTGGTCGAAAGGCATCTCGACAACGCGAGAGTTAGTTGTGTTCTGAAGTGGTTTTTTGACAAACTGTCGGAATTTGAGGTTGTCGAAAGGGCAAGATTTGAATTTCAGATAGGTTATTTTCTCTATTATTAGACGTTAGTAGCAGTTAGAAGTGTGGATAGGATTGTACAGTTATTTCCTTCAGTATAAATAAGAGTTTTCCATGAGGAATATGGGGTCACAAAATCACATGCATAACATTCTATACACTCGAAGTATCCAAGTTACAACGAGAAAAGTGTCACGAATCATGTATGATCCTTGTGAACAACCTTTATTTCGAATCAATGCAATTTACTTTACTCTAAGTTAATTCTGGCAATTTACCTTTACATCGTAATTTTCATTCGACAAGTTCAAGCAATCGAACTGGAAGGTTGTTTTTTCTTTATTGCATTCGAAACACGTAAAAATTGACAAGAACATGCAAAGATCCTCAAATAAATTTGACACACAATAACCTACGATTACTGGTTGATCTCGCAAGCAATAAATCTATAACCAACGGTTGTTTAACAAAATTCAGGGTAAACAAATTGGCACGCCCGGTGGGACCTTGTGTGTCAAAAGTTCATATTATTTCAATTTTTTCTTTCGTTTTGTTCTTTAAAACAAACTCTTGTGATCTTACTTCATATGCGATTGAGAGGGGGTAAGTGTCTTCCTGAAATGGTGCGTTCAAGTTCAACATTCGCTTCATCATCTAGTGCGTAGTTCAATGCACAAGTTTCAAAAGAAAGGTCTGGTAGTAGTTGAAATTTCTGGCTTTAGCAATGATAAGGAGGTTAACAGGTTCTGAACAGAACTTAGCACAATAAAAAAACAGATAAACAGCAGAAAAGTAAAGTGCAGGAAAGCTAAAAACACACAAGGTTTGTTAACCCAATTCGGAGTAAACACCTCCTACTCTGGGGGATACCAATCCAGGAAGGAAATCCACTATTGGAATTAATCCTTAAGACTCAGACACTGACTCCCAGTTCCTATCCCAAGCAATCAATCTCCACCTAGTCAGACTTCTACCCACACATGAGTATTAGAATCCACTAACTTCCTATTCAAGTAACAGCCCAGTTACTTGAACAACCCTTGAACTAAACCCAGTTCTGAAACTACCCTGTTTTTGAAGAACACCCTTCAATACAAAAACTTCATTCTTGCTTAAAAGCTTTGAATGAATTACAACTTAAAACAAACCTAAACCAACTCAAAACATATGAGTGGTGCACAAAACAAAGCTAAAAAGCTTACACACACTAAGACTCTAATTCTGTATTGTACTCTGTTTTTCTCGTCTTGTGTCTTTCTGAATAGCAGCAACTCTCCTTAAATAGCTTCAGTCCAGCAGCATAAATAACAAACCAATCTTCATGATTTGTTTCTGAATTAAGATTGGTCCAATCAGAAACCAAATAAACCATGAAAGAATCTTCAAAAAGATTGAAATAGAAAATACGAGTTTTCTTAAAACTGAACCAAATCTTCAATAAGATCTTCTCCAAAACAAACAGCATTCTAGAAGCAATTATACGTGGATAAATCTTCAATAAATCTTGCAAAGATTCGCGTAGAAATAACTTGAAAATAACCAGCTTCTGATGAAGTCAACAGAAGTCAACGCGGGCATCAGAACCTGAACCAGCTTCTGAAGAAGTCAACATAAGTCAACGCGGGCATCAGAACCTGAACCAGCTTCTGAAGTGCTACAGTGCTTCTGATGTAGCACTCAGTTTCTGATGGAATTTCCAGCTTCTGAACAGCTTCAAATGGAAAAACTTGCAACTGAAGAAATGTTCTAATCATGGAGAAGCTACTACCCAATACTTTGGTTTTGCCAAAATATGCAACCAACATCAAAAGACTCAACAATCTCCCCCTTTGGCAAATTTTTGGCTAAAACCATCCAAGTTCTTCAATCTCCCATAAAATCAACTCAGCAATGAAGAACTCCACAATAATACATCATAGCACATAAATTAGGCAGCGGACAAAACACTTTCTGAGCTATGTTAAACACAAACCAGCTTCAGTTCTACAAAACATAACAGCTACTGAAGCACACAAAAAGGCTACTGATCAACTGCTGATCACAACCATGGTATCAGAGCTACTGATCAACTCCTGATCATCACAAACACTCCCCCTGAAGCTTCTCAAACACATAAACAAACACTCCAGCTTCACAACACTCCCCCTGCAACTCAGCTTCTCATACAAACTCCCCCTTACTACTGAACTACAGAGAAATGTTATCAGAGCATATCAGAAGCACAAAAAAACACTCAGGATCATAACAATCATGTACTCCCCCTGAGACACATATTCCCCTTTGATCATATCTGGACATATAATGCTAGGTATCAGAGCAAAACTAGTCACCTTCTGAATTAATGACACACTTTCTGAACCACACTGACAGCTTAACATCTGAAATGCAGCAATACATCTTCTAATTCTTGGTATCAGAGCCAACAGAGCCAACACATTGCATAATATTTTCTCCCCCTTTTTAGCCACAAAATTCTGACAAATCTCAGACTTCAAATAGGGAAGGAAAACTGCACAAACATCTTCAACTACTGTCCCAGTTTGAACTTCAGACTTAGTATCAGAGACAGCATCACACTTAGTATTAGCACAACTGGCAGGTATTCCTCTATCTTCCTCACATCCAGTTTGCAATAATTGCTATAAACCCTTATGCTGACACACATTTGAAGAATCACAATCAAAGACATTCCTCCCAACAATTTGTTTCTCAACATCAGCCACTTTTCTTTGAACACAAGTCCTAGCAACTTCAGACTCACAAGAAAATAGAACCTTCTGATCAAGAACATGAACTTTGCTCCAGACTTTGGATGATCCAGCACCAGAATTCTTCTGTGCTACAGGAATTGGCTTGCTGTCATCAGCAACAGCCTTTCCTTTCCCTTTGTTCAGTTGCTGAACAACACCTTCACTCTTAGGTCTCCAAACTTTCTTGATTTTGCTCTTGTTCACAGCTGGTTCAACTTTTCTGTGTTGCAAATGTTTGGGATAACCATGCAATTTGTAACAAAAAGGTTTAATGTGACCCTTTTTACCACAATGATGACAAACCCAAGGTTGATTCCTTCTTTTCTTTCTGTTAAACTTCTGGGAATGCATCTGAGTATGTTTCTGAGGCAGCATCTGAACTTGCTTATGAGGTATTATCTGAGTTTGCTTCTGAGGTTGCATTTGAGCTGGCTTCTGAGCTTTCTTCTGAGATTGCATCTGAGGTCTCCTCTTTGATGTTCCAACCATAGAATCATAAGATTCAGAAGCAGGTACAAATTGACTAACATGATTTTTCTCCTTGAGCTTCAGACTCTGATCAACATAACCTAACCCAGTTTTTCCTTGCTTCTGGACATCCAGAATTTCCTCCAACTTATCAGTAGCAGAGTTCATCATCCTAACTTGCTTCTTCATCTGATCAAGTTGAGAATTCAGTTGGTTAACTTCTTCTTTCAGATCAGCAATCTGTCCTATATGAGCATTCTTCTCAGACTGCAGCTGGCACACAGTTTCCTTCTCAGTCTCTAATAATTTGCACAATTCTTGATTTTTGAGATACAATTCTTCATAAGAAATAGCTGGTTCCTCAATAATCAATTCTTCATCACATGCTTCAGATTCTGATGAAGTTTCAGTTACTGATGAAGTTTCAGACTCTGAATAGACTACAGATTTTGAACAAGCTCTTGAGTTTTGTTTTAACTTTACCATCAGGCCTGTATCAACCTTAGCAGATTTGCTCTCAGCATCTTCTTCAGAATCATCATCAGACCAAGATACATCAAGGCTTTTCTTCTGCTTCTTGAGAAAATTAGGACATTCAGTCTTGATATGTCCAAAGCCTTCACACTCATAGCACTGCACACCCTTTGATTGTTTGCTATTCTCTTCAGATTGTTGCTTATTATGGTTGAGTCTGAGATTCTGACCTTTGGTTCTGGGTTTCTTGTCCACCTGTTTCAGAATCTTTTTGAACTGTTTTCCCAGCAACACTACAGCTTCTGAAAGATCATCTTCATCTTCATCATCAGCAAGCTCTTGTTGATCATCAGAATTACCAGCAAAAGCTATTCCTTTCCCTTTCTTATCAGGCTGTTTGCAAAAGGCAGTCTCAAAGTTCAGCAATGAGCCAATCAGCTCCTCAACCTTCATGGAGGTGATGTCATGAGCTTCTTCAATGGCTGTAACCTTCATATCAAATCTTCTGGGCAGGGACCTGAGGATTTTTCTCACCAACTTCTCATCTGACATCTTCTCCCCAAGAGAATCAAATGAATTTGCCATATCCAGCACATTCATGTAAAACTCCTGAACAGATTCATCCTCCAACATCTTCAAGTTTTCAAATTTTGTTGTGAGCAACTGAAGTCTGGATAGTTTGACCTTAGAGGTTCCTTCATGAGTGGTTTTCAGAATTTCCCAAGCATCCTTTGCCACAGTACATTGCTTGATGAGTCTGAACATGTTTCTATCAACACCATTGAAAATAGCATTCAAAGCCTTTGAGTTTCCATGTGACAGATCATCCTCAGCTTTGGTCCACACCTCTTCAGGCTTCAGAACCTCAGTCTTGTTCCCATCTTTGTCCAAAACCACAGGATGATCCCAGCCTTTAATCACAGCTTTCCAAGTCCTGTTGTCAATAGATTTCAGGAATGCACACATCCTGGATTTCCAGTACTCATAATTGGTGCCATCAAGTAGGGGTGGTCTATTGACAGGGCCTCCTTCTCTCTGCATAAAGCCAGACATTATTAACTCTGGATCTCACCCAAATTACAGGCAGGGTGCCTGCTCTGATGCCAATTGAAATTTCTGGCTTTAGCAATGATAAGGAGGTTAACAGGTTCTGAACAGAACTTAGCACAATAAAAAAACAGATAAACAGCAGAAAAGTAAAGTGCAGGAAAGCTAAAAACACACAAGGTTTGTTAACCCAATTCGGAGTAAACACCTCCTACTCTGGGGGATACCAATCCAGGAAGGAAATCCACTATTGGAATTAATCCTTAAGACTCAGACACTGACTCCCAGTTCCTATCCCAAGCAATCAATCTCCACCTAGTCAGACTTCTACCCACACATGAGTATTAGAATCCACTAACTTCCTATTCAAGTAACAGCCCAGTTACTTGAACAACCCTTGAACTAAACCCAGTTCTGAAACTACCCTGTTTTTGAAGAACACCCTTCAATACAAAAACTTCATTCTTGCTTAAAAGCTTTGAATGAATTACAACTTAAAACAAACCTAAACCAACTCAAAACATATGAGTGGTGCACAAAACAAAGCTAAAAAGCTTACACACACTAAGACTCTAATTCTGTATTGTACTCTGTTTTTCTCGTCTTGTGTCTTTCTGAATAGCAGCAACTCTCCTTAAATAGCTTCAGTCCAGCAGCATAAATAACAAACCAATCTTCATGATTTGTTTCTGAATTAAGATTGGTCCAATCAGAAACCAAATAAACCATGAAAGAATCTTCAAAAAGATTGAAATAGAAAATACGAGTTTTCTTAAAACTGAACCAAATCTTCAATAAGATCTTCTCCAAAACAAACAGCATTCTAGAAGCAATTATACGTGGATAAATCTTCAATAAATCTTGCAAAGATTCGCGTAGAAATAACTTGAAAATAACCAGCTTCTGATGAAGTCAACAGAAGTCAACGCGGGCATCAGAACCTGAACCAGCTTCTGAAGAAGTCAACATAAGTCAACGCGGGCATCAGAACCTGAACCAGCTTCTGAAGTGCTACAGTGCTTCTGATGTAGCACTCAGCTTCTGATGGAATTTCCAGCTTCTGAACAGCTTCAAATGGAAAAACTTGCAACTGAAGAAATGTTCTAATCATGGAGAAGCTACTACCCAATACTTTGGTTTTGCCAAAATATGCAACCAACATCAAAAGACTCAACAGTAGTCAAACCCAATCAAATGTGACTGGGGTTACAGCCTTTATGCCTTCGTCTACGTCGATACCGGCATCGACTGGTACTGCAGCTATCGAGACTGCCATTCCATCGAAGCAAGCGAGCCCAGCGACCTCTAGACCGTTGATACAACAGGTGGATAGAAGTACTTTGGCGGGACCTTTTGGGGCCTCGATTCCACACTTTTCGCTCGCAACGACAATGAGGAATCCCCCTTATGGCATGCCAACAACCTTGATGGTAGGCCTTGGGACGAACGTATCTATATTTGCAGATAACACAAATACCATATTGTCACCAGTACATGGATCTACAATGAGCATCCCTGATCGAAGCGCTCCTTTGGCGCTGACTAATACGTTTGTGGCGTCGATAAGACAACAAATGGACGAAAGTAATCATGACATGGTGAATATGTTAACCCAACAGATTGGGACATTGTTTAATGCTATGATCCAGGCTACTAACAATAGTTACCAAATGTTGGCTGCTCAAATGGAGAGAATTGCCAATTTCTTTGCGCCAGTTCAACCACCAAATCCTAGACTGCTTCAGATTGGCGGAAGGGGAGACAATGTAGTGAATCAGGGGCCACCACCGGCGCCCAAGTGGTTGAAGAGACAGTTTTAGGGGCAGCACAACAAGCCCCTGAAGTCCTTTTGGTAAATAGAAATCAAAACACAGACGAAGTGGTTAGACAAGTCCAACAGAATAATCTGGGAGGACAAGATAATATAGCCCACCTCGTCGAAACAATATTGGTCCATAATAGCCTTAATGTAGACCTACACAGACCAAATTTTGCATCAGCCTTGTTTGAATATGTCTTGGAAACTGAACTCCCTAGGGGATGGAAGAACCCTAAGTTCACAAAGTTTGCTAGAGAAACAAATGAATCTACTGTCGAACACATTGCCCGTTATTTGACAGAGGCAGGGGACATTGCAAATAATGAAAACTTCAGAATTAAATATTTCCCCAATTCATTGACAAAGAATGCCTTCACATGGTTCACTACTCTTTCTCCACATTCAATCCATAATTGGAACCAATTAGAGAGAGTATTCCATGAATAATTTTACATGGGACAATCTAAGATAAGCTTGAAAGAGTTGGCTAGTGTTAGGTGAAAAACACCTGAATCTATTGATGATTATCTCAATAGATTTAGACTGTTTAAGGAAAGATGTTTCACCCAAGTGCCTGAACATGAGTTAGTCGAAATGGCCGCTGGGGGTCTAGATTATTCTGTCACGAAGAAATTGATTACCCAGCATTTAAGAGATATGGTCCATTTGGCCGATAGAGTTCAATAAGTAGAAAGGCTAAAAGCCGAAAAGGCTAAGTCCAATAGGTTTCAAAAGAAAGAGAAAGTTTCATATGTCGATGATAACGGCAGCGACCAAGAATTCGATGTCGAATATACTTTCGTCGAAGAAAATGAAGTCAATGTGGCTGAATTAAAACCTGGACCTCCTTATGTTTGTAAATTATTGAAGCCGTCAGACGGAAAGACCCCCGTCGAGCCAAAAAATTATAAATTCGTCGAAAAACATACACGTTCGACGTTACTAAATGTGATGAAATTTTCGACCATTTGATCACTGATGGTCAAATCATAGTACCTAAAGGTTTGAAATTGCCACCAGTAGACCAAAGGAAGAAAAGAGGGTTTTGCAAATTTCATAACTTTTTGGATCATAATACTTCCCGTTGTGTTCTTTTCAGGGACTTCGTGTAGAAAACACTCAATGAGGGAAGATTGAAATTTGGCAACAAGGCAAAATCGCCAATGCAGGTAGATGCTGATCCTCTTCCAGTCACCGACGCAATGTACACTGAGCCGTTCGACGTCAATGTTGTCAAAGTTATGGGAGAGACTCCATGGGAGAGTTCCAGTAACCCCAAAGAGGTTACTGAAAGCCTCATGATGGTACCTGCAATGATCACTGAAGATCAGTATGAGAAACAATTGAAAGCTGTATATCCTAATGCTGAAGAGGGTCTAGTTGCTTTTCTGAACCGTTGCAAGATAAGCAATTCTGAAGTCACGATCTGCTCAAAATGCAGTTCAGTGGTCGACAAAAAAACAGCAAGAAGCTTTAAAGGAAAACAGTTGGTGTCGAAGAGGAATGGAAAATGGGTCGACAATAGGCCTAAGTTCAGTTTCAATCAAAGAGGGATCCCATATAGGGTGGTGCCTTCGACAAGAACTTATGTCCCATCCTCGGAAACCCCTGTAGGTAAATGGATCCATTCTGGCGGAAAAAATGTTGGTCGTCATTCTTCCACAACAATGAATGGAGAAATTTATCATGTCGACAATAAGTACGCCTACAGAAATGGATACAAAGGAAACAACCCCATGACCAAAACTCAATGGCATAGATTCCAACGTCAGAAGAAAGCTGTTGCTGCTGACAGTGTCAGAACTTCTGCAAAAGGGAAGGAATCGGTTGTCACCAAAATCAGGAAGCCAGCAAAAGAGAGGCTCTTTCCTCCACTGCCCTCCGTCAAAGAGAATCATCCTACCGAGATGAAGAAATGGAGTCAAACTTTTCTGATTCTGAACCAGACTTTGATGTGATATGCAATGTCGTTTCGATTCTACCAATCTAATTCGATTTAGTGTCGAAAATCAGTGAGGGGGAAGAAGATTTTATAGAAGATATGGCTGAACACAAGCCAGTTTTCTACTATGTTATGAACAATGGCTGCGTCGAAGAACAACAGGTCATGTTCGAAAGGCCTAGTCGAGACATGAGGAACCACCTTAAACCTCTGTTCGTAAAGGCTAAGGTGAATAACATTGGGATTAATAAGGTCCTAGTGAATGGTGGTGTTGCAGTGAACTTGATGTCGTTGTGCTTACCAAAGAAAATCGAAAAGGAAGAATCTGAGTTAACATCCCATGATGTGGTGCTTTCGAATTATGAAGGTAAATTTGGACATTCTTATGGGGCAATTAAAGTTGAGTTAATTGTCAGAAGTGTCAAGAGGTCGACGTTGTTCTTGGTAATTCCATCCAAAGCCAATTACAACCTGTTACTTGGAAGAGAGTGGATACATGGTGTCAGAGTAGTCCCGTCGACTATGCATCAAAGGCTATCCATCTGGAGGGAAGATAGACTATTAGAGAATATTGAAGCTGACCAAAGTTATTTCAGGGCTAAAGTCAACCATATTAACAAAAAGACTTTTGATAAACATTTTGGCGTACACTTTGCCATGTCGATCCTCAAATTTTGGTCTAGTTAGACCAGAACTTGTAAAGAGTTATGTTAAACTTCCCCCAACCCGTGGTTTCTTTTGGGAAAGGGAGTTAATCAAAGACGGAAGTTCTTCTCAGGATGAAACCCCACCGGCTGGGTGGGACGCCAAATAGTAATCGTGTCTATCCCCAGTTCATGGGAAAGAATTACGGCCTACATGGCCGAAAATAGACGAAATGCGGCTTTGGAATCTGCCAAGCAACAGGAAATGGTCGTCAAGACCATTGAAGATCGTCAGGAAGGCGAGCTGATCACAGACCAGAGGTTGGATTGCATATATAACGATGAACCTTTGGGATTTGAGAAAGATCCAATGGGTCCCGCCAAGAAAATTGTGGCACAGGATTCTCTGGAAGAAGTTGATCTGGGAGATGACTCTGTGAAAATGCCAACTTATATTAGCGCCAAAATTGGCGAGGGATTCAAAGTTCGAATTGTTGAACTTTTAAAGGAATACAAATATTGTTTTTCTTGGGATTACAATGAAATGCCAGGTCTAAGTTGAGACATGGTGGAATTGAAACTACCAATCCGACCAGGAATAAAGCCAGTAAAACAGACTCCAAGGAGGTTTGCACCCTAGATCTTGTTGAAAATCAAAGAAGAGGTCGAAAGACTCTTACGAAGCAAGTTCATCAGAACGGCTAGGTATGTCGAATGGTTGGCTAACATAGTTCCTGTAGTAAAAAAGAATGGAACCCTTAGAGTCTTTATAGACTTAAACAATGCCACCCCTAAGGATGAATACCATATGCCAGTGGCAGAAATGTTGGTCGATTCGGTAGCATGTTTTGATTATTTAAGTATGTTAGACGACTATTCTGGTTATAATCAGATCTTTATTGCCGAAGAAGATGTGTCGAAGACAGCTTTTAGATGTCTTGGGGCCATAGGCATTTATGAATGGATAGTCATGCTGTTTGGTTTGAAAAACGCTGGCGCCACATATCAAAGGGCAATGATGTTCCATGATTTTATAGAAAAATTTATGCTGGTGTACATAGATGATATCGTCGTAAAATCTTTGACAGAGGACAGTTATCTATACCATCTTCGACAATCGTTCGAAAGAATGAGAAAATATGATTTAAAGATGAACCCTTTAAAATGTGCTTTTTGTGTTCGTGCAGGTGATTTCTTGTTTCGTGGTCCACAAAAAGGGTATCGTAATAAACCAAAACAAGACAAAAGCCATTTTGGAAAAGAAGGCTCCTTCGACCAAGAAAGAATTGCAATCTCTTCTAGGCAAGATCAACTTTCTAAGAAGGTTCATTTCGAACTTTAGTGGCAAAGCTCAAGCTTTCTCGCCATTACTTCGACTTAAGAAAGAAGATACGTTTATATGGGAACCAGAGCATCAGAAGGCTTTTGAAGAAATTAAGTCATATTTGACAAAATCACCTATTCTTTTACCTCCCCTTAAGAATAGAGTGATGAAATTGTACATAGTAGTGTCAGAATCATCCACTTAAGTTCGAAATAACCTTCTTAGAAAGTTGATCTTGCCTAGAAGAGATTGCAATTCTTTCATGGTCGAAGAGGCCTTCGTTTCCAAGATGGCTTTTGTCTTGTTTTGGTTTATTTCAATGCCCTTTTTGTGGACCACGAAACCCAAGAAATCACCTGCATGGACACAAAAAGCACATTTTAAAGGGTTCATCTTTAAACCATATTTTCTCATTCTTTTGGTCTAGATGAGTGTCCTCTGTCGAAGATTTTATGACAATATCATCTATGTACACCTGCATAAATTTTTCTATAAAATCATGGAACATAGAATTCATTGCCCTTTGATATGTGGCGCCAGCGTTTTTCAAACCAAACAGCATGACTATCCATTCATAAACGCCTATGGCCTCAGGACATCTAAAAGTTGTCTTCGACACATCTTCGGCAATAAAGATCTGATTATAACCAGAATACACTGTAAGAAAAAAGGTATTTTGCGACCCATAAAATGATGGATTGCGACTGTTCTAAGGATCGTAGATTCTCCTTTGCGACGGTTGCCCAACGGTCATTGAATTTGGGGTCGCTGCAGCATTTTACGACGGCTTGCTTAACAGTCACTACAACCGTCGCAGATAACAATGCGACCTTTGCCAACCGCCTCAATTATTGTTTTGCGACGGTTGCTAAGAATCGCAAAAAGAGGCCCTTAAAAATAGTTATAAAGGGCTTGCGACAGTTCAAACTGTCGCTAAATACCAATTTTTTTTTTATAAAAAAATGAAATTAATGATAAAAAAATTAAGAAAAAATGCAAAATCAATAGGAAAAAAATGCTCACATTCCCTGGAGACTTAATTTCCCATACATTGTTAATATTATTAAGATTCATGTTAGCTGGGCCTTGATAAGAAGTTACATACAACTAACTATATATAGCTTACCCAACAATAATAATTAGTACAAAAGTTAACCACAACATAAATTCACTAAGCATATAAAACTGACCAATTTTGCAGCATAAACTAAAAATAAAATAAAAAGCTTGATTCTCAAATAGTGAACACAAATTCATGAACTCTTTAACAAGGTAACTGAAAATGAGTCACCCACTGAGTCGAGAAACGGGTCAGTCGTTGACAAACATACATATGTAGGAATTTCATGCTTAGCACATCATCGATCCCCCTCTGCCTTGCAAGTTGCAACAACAATTTAGCTCTCATTACCGATATCGAAACCGACCACACTCATCTTTGGTTGATCTCCAAGACATAATCAATACCCAAAAAAACAAAATAAACACAACAAGTTCAGATATAAATCCCAAACTCCAATTCATTTGTAAAGTAATAAAAAATAACTTAAAGAGAGACAACAACTTCAACAACAACAATAACAACAAAACAAATAGCAACATCATCTTTTTACAATGACATAAACACTAGCTACCAGATATCTTATAGAACATTAATTGAAATAAATTGAACTTTAACGACTTAGTTTTAGCATAATTCATAACATTCACTTGCAAAAAAAGCTCAACACTAAATCAGCACAAATTCATTCAATATATAAAGATAAGCATTAGATGAACCCTCTACACCAGCACCTGAACTAAATTAGGTAGTTACATGAATAAACTTTTCAACTTTTTATAACCATAATATGATAGTATTAGATAGTTATGTTAACTTACGACAAATTATGTATTAATTTTCTGTCAACTGAAGTAAAACATACATAGAATAAGAATAAGTTTTTCAACTTTTGATAAACATAACATGATAGTATTGGGTAGTTATCTTAACCTATGACAAATTGTGTATCAATTAAAGGTTGTCCGAAATACAGTGGGTAGAGGGAAACTGAACTAACCTTTGAACCTCCTGTGCATACAAATGGATTTCTTTTCTACAACTTTTAACCTTGATTTTCCTTGATCCTAGACAAAATGCGATTAAGTAATTTTCCCAAAAACTGTTGACTGGAAAAGTTGAAGCGACTCACTACAATAGATATATCTGACTGCGCAACCAGGAAACCTGCACTGCTATCAGTACCACATCTACTTCTATCCTCAACAATAGACGATAAAACTTTGGTGCAAGCAGAGGCATCACCAGACTATGAGCTAATGAAAAATTAATGTCGGAAATGTCGGAAACTCTAGTGCATGGAGTGTTGCTATAAAATAAAAGGCTAACTAGGCAAAGAAAAAATTGAAAATTCAATCAACTATGCAAGAAAGCTTAAAATAAAAATGTTTCAATTACTTAAGCCAATAACAGAAAACTAGACTATCGAATACTAGCAGTTGTACCTTACCAAATCCTAGACTATCGATGCCGCACAACAAGTACATACAAAATTTAAGATTAAAATGATGCATTAACAATTAACAATTAGCATGTAAAAGCTTTAGATACTAGATCAGGGTCGTGCTCCTTAGCTCAAGACTTTTCCACATAATGCAATGTCATCAAATTAATGTAAAGTACCTGGCACAACTCCAACAGAGCAAAAAACTCCAGATTTTCCATCCGTTATACTGGCATCACACTCTACATTACCATTTCTGTCAAATTAGACCCCCTGCCATCATTTGTGCTCAAATCATCCTTCAACAAAAGGAGCTCACATTAAACTATTATTACAGGAGAGGGCAAAGATGAAGCAAACAGAGTAAAGCAACCAGAAAATGAAGCAAACAGGTAAAGCAACCAGAAAAATGCATGTAAAGATAGTGCAGAAAATCAAATATCCCCCGTTAACTTTCAAAAACACCAGAGTAGACAATTTCATGTTCGTTTTAGTTGACTAAACTTATGTTCATTTTCAATTTGAAGCCACACTATCCTCGATTACAACCAAAAGTTCTTACTTTATTTAAAAGCAAAGCTTTATTGTGCATGAAATTTGGTAAAAGTTACAGGAATGAACATGATCATAAGCTATTCTTAGCTTATTTTTAAAATTCACACAAGTAGCTTATTTTCATAAGCTGTTTTGAACTGATGCAGAACCTACTTCCATTTCCTACTTGAATATATAAACACTTATACAAAGTTTTCGTACAAAAATGGCTCAATTAAGTTATAGATCCAAGGTCATTTCCGATTCGATTGTAGTATTAGAAACAACTTATGCATAAATTTTAACATGATAGAGTGCTCAACTAAGCTACATATCAAAACATACCACATGGCAAAGAGTTACTTTAACAATGCAATTCACCATATTATTAATAATTCTCTCCTAATATCCTAGTGGTGTGACAACATTTTAATACCAAGTAAATAAACAACATTGTTATATTCAAAATAACCATAGTCCAAAACATAACATTAACCTAATGAACAGGCACAATGCAGGTTATTGTATCTAAACTCATAAAAAACTAGCAGGACACCCACAATCAACAAAATCACCAAGTATGTGACCTTAATTGAGATATAGCAGTAGTTAGAACAATTATCAGCAAAACAAACATCGATTTCCAAAACTAAACAACCATCACAAGAAAGGGATTTGGATCCTCGGTAGCAAGTTCTCTATTGTTGAGAGATTAGTGGCTGGGATTTGTGAAACTCGCTGTTACTTTGACATGTTTTTGAAGGTGAGAAAAACACACAAGAAGGGGGGGTTGAATTGTGTGTGTGGACAGTTTTTACTTTTTCTTTCTTCTAAGGCTTAAGTTAAGTTCAGAACCTGATATGAATCAGTTCTGAACCTTTTCAGAGTTTTTAAATGCAGCGGATAAAAGTTTAAAAGAGAGAGGGAAAGAGAGACACACAAAGTTTTTATACTAGTTCCTTCCACAAGTTGGAAGTAGTCTAGTCCCCATGTCACTTACAGGAGATTTAACTATAATCAAACAGATTACAATTGCTCAGACCACAAAGGAAAGAGACTTCAATGCTCAAAGACCTAGTAAGAGACTTCTAATGCTCAATACACAAAGTAAAGAGGCTTCTTTGCTCAAAACACACAGTCAAGAGACTTCTCTGCTCAAAGCACAAAGCTAAGAGACTTCTAATTGCTCAATACACTAAGTAAAGAGACTTCTGGTTTGCTCAGTATACAGACTGAGACTTTGAGGTTTCAAACAGATTTTACAAAACAGTTTGAGTTGAACACTTGATCAAATATCAGAGGTGTTCACTTAATACAACACAGGTATAAGACTCTAGACTTAGGAAATTCTAAGATACTGAGATTGTAAGAATTCCTAAGAGTTTTTGTGACTTAGTGAACTTTTACAGCAAAAACAGAGCACGGGTTCAGTCAGTTGTTTATCAGAGTCTTAGCAGTTTTCTTCTTCAATTCTTCATCCTTATATAGAGGAAATTAGAGCTGTTGAAGATTGCCAGGATTTAAGCAAAGAGTCGTTGCAAGTAGAGAAGCTAGGTCAGCTGAAAATGTGTGCTGAACTGAACAGAAAACAAAGCAGCAGCCATTTTTGAATTTGCTTTCCTTAAAAGCTGGGGAATGTTCGAGCCAGGGAGACATGTGTTCCATTGGAGTTGTTTTGACATTGCAGGCATTAAATGCGCACAGTAACAGTTGCTTTTCCATCCACGTCAGACTTCAGAAGCTTCTCAGGAACTGTTCATCAGAAGCTGTTCTTCAGACTCAGACTTCAGAAGCACTGTTCATCAGAAGCTGGTCTTCAGACTCAGACTTCAGACGCACTGTTCATCAGATGCTGGTCTTCAGACGTTGACTTTCGTTGACCCTCAGACTCAGCCTTCAGACGTTGACATTCGTTGACCCTCAGACTCAGCCTTCAGACGCTGCCTTCAGACGCAGTCTTCAGACTCTGCCTTCAGAAGCACCCTTCAAACTCAGTCTTCAGACTCAACCTTCAGACCCAGTTTTCCTTCAACTTTGCAACATAGCTTCTAAGCTTTCCTTCTTGCTCTTAGCTTGTTCTTCCATAACCAATATTAATTAATCAACATTAAGAACATGGTTCTGCACAACTTAGAACAAAGCATTAGCAATTACCAATTTTCTTTTTAACACTTTGTTATCATCAAAACCTTAAAGATAGATGTTCATACAAATTGTTCCAACAATCTCCCCCTTTATCCAAAAGAGAGTTGTTCATACATTTTGTTCCAACAATCTCCCCCTTTTTGATGATGACAAACATAAGTATTAATCAGAAAATTGTTGTTAATTTAATTAACAAGTTGACTGCAGGGTATGAGGTTTGTAAGCTCCCCCTGAGTCTGGTCCAGGTTAATTAAATTCAGTTCAGATCAAAACATGTGAAAATTTCAGAATTGTTTGCTAAGTTTAATTAACAAGATGACTTCAGGAGAGGTTTGCAAGCTCCCCCTAGGTCTGACAGTCCACAAGGTGAGGTTTGTATGTTCCCCTTGATTCTTATCCAAGTTAATTAAATTTAAAAACAATAAAGTGAAATTATCACTCAGAATTACAAATAACTTGCTGACTTCAGGTTATGAGGTTTGTAAGCTCTCCCCCTAAGTCTGATAATCCACAGGATGAGTTTTGTAAGCTCCCTGAGTCTTATCCAAGTTATTTAAATTCTTTTCAAATCACACAGTTGAAAAATCAAACTTTAAGTGATTTAATTAACAAGCTGACTTCAGGTTATGAGGTTTGTAAGCTCTCCCCCTAAGTCTGATAATCCACAGGATGAGGTTTGTAAGCTCCCTGAGTCTTATCCTTGTTAATTAAATCCAGTTTGAATAATCAACTCAGAATTATCCCACAATAAATATAGTCAGAAAATATGTTCTCATAAGTTAATTACATAACAGAAATTAACTTAAGTCTGACTGGCTTAAAGCCTGAAATACTTGTACACTTTCTCCCCCTTTTGTCATCAACAAAAAGATAATTTAAGAATTTTAAAACAGAGAGAGTTTGAAAACTTGTGAGATAATCATGCAATCATATAGGTAATCAAGCAGCAAGGATAAACATCAGAGCAGACTTGATTATACATGAAGTATATGACATTACATTGAAAACCAGAGAATGTTGTTCAGAAGCATAAGAAAATAGTTTAGAGCTTTCTGATCAAAGCATTCTGTTCAGACACAATTGTTCAGAACATTTTGTTCAGAACTGCTAACTGTTTCAGACAAAAAATGAGAGTTTTACAAACTGGGTCTAAACACTAAGCATTTTGTTCAGTACTACTGAACTGTGTCTGATATCAAAGATGTTCAGAGCATGTTCAGTACATTTTGTTTAGTATCACTGAACTATTTTAAACAAAATTGTTCAGATCATATACCAACTAAAGGTTTTAGCACTACTAAACTCTTTTCAGAAACTGAAAAAGTATTTCTGCTGATACAAAGATATAGCATTGGTTCAGTGCTGCTAAATTCTTTCAGATAAAACTGATATCAATTTTTTAAATAAGTTCTGAAAAACTGAACATGTTTGATACAATTTGAGCATTTGAAAAAAAATGTGTCTGTGTTTGTTAAACATAAAAAAAAGACTGAAATTGTTTGTTAAACAATTTGAGCATTTGATACAAAAAACAGAAAAACACATTTTCATATTGATGACTTTGGGAGGGACAAAGTATAACTTTCAAAGCTTTAAATCATCATTGCCCTTGATTATACTTATCAGATTCTGACCAGTGATTAGAAAACTATACAGATTCAAAAGTCAGAAATCCAGATTCTGAAACTTCAGACTCTGAAGTTTTTCAGAAACTTAGCTTTCTCCAGACTCTCAAGAGAGTGACTGATAAGCCTTAATTTCTGATGAACCTTAGAGTTTCAGTTTCTATTTAGATTCAAGCATATTTCTCAAGAGATAAAATGCATGTTCAGATTCTTTTTTATAAAATTAAATCTGTCTTCTGTGAGGGGTTTTGTAAATATGTCAGCCCATTGATGATCAGTATCAATGAACTGAATATCCAAAACACCCTTCTGAACATAATCTCTTATAAAATGATGTTTAATTTCTATATGCTTGGCTCTAGAATGCAGAATTGGATTTTTAGACAGACATATTACAGCAGTATTATCACAATAGATAGGAATGATGTTTTCATGAATCTGATAATCCTCTAATTGATGTTTCATCCAGAGCAGTTGTGTGCTACAACTTGCAGCTGAGATGTATTCTGCTTCTGCTGTTGGCAAAGCAATGGTTGCTTGTCTTTTGCTGGCCCAGGATATCAGATTCTCACCAAGAAACTGACAGTTTCCACTGGTGGATTTTCTTTCAATCCTGTCCCCAGCGTAATTAGCATCACAGAATCCAACTAGCTTATAATTCAGATATTTCTTATACAGAAGTCCCAAATTAGTTGTTCCTTTCAGATACCTAAAGATTCTCTTGACAACAGTTATATGAGATTCTCTAGGATCTGACTGGAATCTAGCACACAAACATACGCTAAACAAAATATCTGGCCTAGATGCAGTTAAGTATAACAGAGAACCTATCATACCTCTGTACAGTTTCTGATCCACTTTTCAGCCTTTGTCCTCATTGCTTAAGGTGTAGGTTGGATGCATAGGTGTTGTCATCAGCTTACAGTCATCAAGCTGGAACTTCTTCAGAAGCTCCTTCATCAGCTTACACCCCATCTTTGCATTGGTTGATTTGAATTCCAAGAAAGAATTTCAACTCTCCCATCATGCTCATCTCAAATTCATCCTGCATTAACTTAGAAAACTCTTTGCAATGAGAGGCATTAGTAGAACCAAATATGATATCATCAACATATATTTGCACAATTAAGATGTCTTTCTTAAGAGTTTTTCTAAAGAGTGTATTATCAACTTGACCTCTTACAAAATCATTTTTAAGTAAGAAATTGCTTTGTCTTTCATACCAAGCTTTGGGAGCTTGTTTCAGACCATACAAAGATTTCTTAAGTTTAAAAACAAAATCTGGATTTTTAACATCTTCAAAATCAGGAGGTTGTTTAACATACACTTCTTCAGAAATAACACCATTTAAGAAGACACTCTTAACATCCAATTGGTACAAGATGATATCATGATTAACTGCATAGGAAAGAAGTAACCAGATTGCTTCCAGTCTTGCAACTGGAGCAAATGTCTCAGTGTAGTCTATTCCTTCCTGCTGGCTGTAGCCTTGAGAAACCAGTCTTGCTTTGTTTCTGATCACTTCTCATTGTTCATTAAGCTTGTTCCTGAACACCCATTTTGTTCCAATGATGTTCTTGTTATATGGTCTTGCAACTAGATCCCAGACATCATTCCTTTGAAACTGGTTCAGCTCTTCTTGCATAGCTACAATCCATCCATCATCTGCAAGTGCTTCATCAGCTGTTGTGGGATCAATCATTGATAGAAGTCCAATCATAGACTCATTCTGACTGAATGTTGATCTGGTCTTTATTGGACTGCTCTTGTTTCCAATAATCAGCTCTTCAGGAGGTTCTGGGTGGATTAGTTTCTGAAGAACCATCAGGGGCTTGTTCAGAACCATGCTGGTCTTGATTTTCTTCAGGAGTAGTGTCATCATTTGAGAGTTTCTCAGTTTCTTCAGTGTTTTTAGCTTCTGAACTTTCTTCAGACTCTAAACTGGATTCAGGTTCTGAAGGTTCTTCTGAGAGTCTGAAATCTACAAAACTCTTAACCAGCTCTGGGATTTCATTACCAGGCTTATCATCAAATCTAATGTGTATAGCTTCTTCAACAACATGTGTTTCAGAATTATACACCCTATATGCTTTAGATCTCTCTGAGTATCCTAAAAAGGTACCCTTTTAAGCCTTAGCATCAAATTTCTTTAGGTAGATCTTGTTGTTTAGTATGTAACAAGTACAACCAAACTGATGAAAATAATAAATACTTGGTTTTCTTCCTTTAAAAAGTTCATATGCTGTTTTATTCAGAATAGGTCTGATATAAATCCTGTTATGAATATAACAGGCTGTGTTTACAGCTTCTGCCCAAAAGTACTTTGCAATTTTGGATTCATGGATCATGGTTCTTGCCATTTCCTGTAAAGATCTGTTCTTTCTCTCTACAACTCCATTTTGTTGTGGAGTTCTAGGAGATGAGAACTCATGGAGAATTCCATGATCTTCACAAAAATTTTCAAAAGGTTCATTTTCAAATTCCCCACCATGATCACTTCTGACTTTTAAAATTTTCAAATCAGTTTCATTTTGTACTTATTTGCAGAATTTGTAAAACACATCATATGTTTCATTTTTAGTTCTAAGGAATTTAACCCAAGTCCACCTACTATAATCATCAACAATTACAAGTCCATACTTCTTCCCATTGATTGAAGCTGTTCCAACAGGACCAAACAAATCAATGTGAAGCAGTTCTAAAGGTTTACAGGTGGAAACAATGATTTTGGATTTAAAAGAAGTTTTAGAAAACTTTCAAATTTGGCATGCTCCACAAAGAGCATCTGAGTGATAGTCAATGTTTGGCAGGCCTCTTACCAGCTGCAACTTGCTAAGCTTAGAGATAAGTCTCCAGTTACCATATCCCAGCCTTTTGTGCCATACCCATTTCTCATCACTCACAGACAGAAGGCAAACTACCTTCTGCTGAACCAATTCTGAAAAATTTATTTTATAAACATTGTATTTCATGTTTCCTTTGAACACTACAGACATATCTTTGTTGTTAATTACAGTACAAGTATTCTTATTGAACAAGACTTCATAATTACTATCACATAATTGATTTATGCTAAGTAGATTATGTCTAAGTCCATCTACCAGCCAAACATCATCAATGTACAGGGAAGAATTACCTATCTTACCAGTACCAACGATCTTTCCTTTCTGACTTCCTCCAAACCCCACAGTTCCTCCCTCTTTCAGAGTCAGGGTTTGGAACATAGACTTGTCTCCTGTCATATGATGCGGGCATCCACTGTCCAGGTACCATGACCTTTCCTTTTCTTTGGATGACAAGCATATCTGCAACAGAAATTATCTCAGACTTAGGTACCCAGATTTTCATGGGTCCTTTATGGTTAGTCCTGAAGGGTTTAGATTATTGTTGCACCTTATGTCTGGAGTTATAATATTCAGACTTGTTCAGATACTTTGGATATGAATCCTTAAATCTTGAATAAGTCTGAGTCTTAGAACCTGAGTTCTTCAGAACTTGAGTTCTTAACGGTTTTGACTCAGATTTCTTCAGAACCTGAGACTTGAAGGTCTTTGGTTCTGAGTTGTTTAGAGTCTGAACCATTGAGCACTTTGGTTCTGATTTCTTCAGAGCTCTAGTTTTGTTGGTTCCAGACACAAGGCAAGCTTCAGTTTGACCTTTCTTAATGCAGTCAGAAACAGAAAATAGATTGGCTTTCTTTTTCTTGCTTTGCTTGCTTTGCTTGACATTCTGAGTTTGAAAAGGTTTAGAATAGACTGGTTTAGTAGTTTTTGAATATTTTATAAACCCAGTCTTACTAAAATCTGATTTTGAATTTTTTAGACTCTGAGACATACTATTTTCAGGTTCTGAACTCTTCAGACTCTGAACAGTTTCAGGTTTAGAGTCTGATTTTCTCATACTCTTAGGCTTAGAACCTTTTGGTTTAGATTTTGGCAAGGTTTTAACATCTGCCTTAATCTTTCCCTTAGGTTCAGAAGCTTTAGAGTCTGAGCAGTTCAGGACCTCAGACTTAGAAGTTTCTGTTAACTTCTGTTTCTCAGAATTATCATAAGCAGGCACAAAGCATATCTCATTGCCTTTCATAATATTTTCAGAACAAGAAGGTATGTTTGATTCATTTGAATGAATGAATGGATCATTTTTAAAGCCAATACCTTCACCTTTGTTTCTGTAAATACTATAAATCATAGAAGCCACTTTACTTCTATTGATTCCAGTTAAAATAAAGTCCTGAAGAGCAATTTCATGTTCATTTGGAATCTCTTCAGGTTTCTTATGAGCCTCATTTCTGAGTTCTCTAACTTCTTCCTCAATCTCAATGATTTGATTCTGAAGTTTGAGATTTTCCTCATTCAGCAAGTTATGTTTATTTTTCAAAGATTTTAATTCACATAACTTGTTTTTGAGGTGGCTCATAAGATCTTTAACTGTTTCAATTAATTCAGATCTAGTGAGTTCAGAATATACCTCATCTTCATCATCTGAGTCTGAACAAGATTCTGCATCAGAAAATGCAGTTGCCATCAAAGCCAGGTTTGCTTCCTCTTCATCAGATTCAAACTCATTGTCAAGATCATCCGATGTTGCCATAAGACTTTTCTTAAGTTTGTTTCTGAAATTACTTGACTTGGAGTTGGGCTTCTTTGATTTCTCTTTGGTCTTATCCTTCTAAAGATCAGGACAGTCAGCAATAAAATGCCCAGGCTTCTTGCAGTTGTAGCAGCCCTTCTGGTCTTCCCTCTTTGAACCAGATCCTTTAGAGGTGATGCTTCTCTTAGAGTATTTCTTCTGTCTTTTCATTAAGTACTGAAATCTTTTGGAAAGCATGGCAAGCTCTTCAACATCTGAATCTTCTTCAGAATTTCCCTCAAGAAATTCTTCTTCAGATTCAATAGCTTTCAGAGCCTTTACAGGCTTTCTTTTGGATTTCAGTGCTACTGACTTAGGCTCTCTAACAGACTCATCTTCATTAAGTCCTAGTTCATGCACTTTGAGGGAGCTTATAAGATCTTCAATACTTAAAGTATTTAGATCCTTAGCTTCCTCAATAGCAGTTACTTTGGGTCTCCATTTAGATGGCAGACTTCTAAGGATTTTGTTCACATGATCAGCTGTGGTATAACTCTTCTTCAGAATCTGAAGTCCAGAAACCAGAGTCTGAAATCTTGAGAACATTGTCTCAATATTTTCATCCTCTTTCATTCTGAACAGTTCATATTGCTGAACAAGAATATTAGCCTTAGCTTCTCTAACTTTTTTGTTACCTTCATAGTTAGAGCAGAGGGATGTGAAGATGGCTTTGGCTGTTGATTTGTCACTCAGCTTCTGGTATTCTGTGTGAGGTAGAGAATCCACAATGATTCCTCTCACATTGTGATGCTTCCTGTATATCTTTCTTTCTGCATCACTCAGCCCTCTTCTGTTGATAGCTACTCCTTCTTCATCAACTGGTATGGATATACCATCTTCAATAATATCCCATAAGGAATCATCAATACCAATTATATGGATGTACATCTTACTCTTCCACCATGAGAACTTCTCTGGATCACCAGTAAACATTGGGGGTTTATTGTGTGATCTAGATTTTCTATCATCTGTACCATAATCATATGATACAATTCTTTGATTTCTGGGAGAGGGAGGAGGGGAACCACTAGTTGAAGTCATGTTTTTCTCAGGATCTCACTGGCACACTGTTAAGTGTTTGAATATCAGAACCGGAGCTCTGATACCAACTGAAGGTGAGAAAAACACACAAGAAGGGGGGGTTGAATTGTGTGTGGACAATTTTTACTTTTTCTTTCTTCTAAAGCTTAAGTTAAGTTCAGAACCTGATATGAATCAGTTCTGAACCTTTTCAGAGTTTGTAAATGCAGCAGATAAAAGCTTAAAAGAGAGAGGGAAAGAGAGACACACAAAGTTTTTATACTAGTTCCTTCCACAAGTTGGAAGTAGTCTAGTCCCCCTGTCACTTACAGGAGATTTAACTATAATAAAACTGATTACAATTGCTCAGACCACAAAGAAAAGAGACTTCAATGCTCAACCACCTAGTAAGAGACTTCTAATGCTCAATACACAAAATAAAGAGGCTTCTCTGCTCAAGACACACAGTCAAGAGACTTCTCTTCTCAAAGCACAAAGCTAAGAGACTTCTAATTGCTCAATACACTAAGTAAAGAGACTTCTGGTTTGCTCAGTATACAGACTGAGACTTTGAGGTTTCAAATAGATTTTACAAAATAGTTTGAGATGAACACTTGATCAAATATCAGAGGTGTTCACTTAATACAACACAGGTGTAAGATTCTAGACTTAAGAAATTCTAAGATACTGAGATTGTAAGAATTCCTAATATTTTTTGTGACTTAGTGAACTTTTACAGCAAAAACAGAGCACGGGTTCAGTTAGTTGTTTATCAGAGTCTTAGCAATTTTCTTCTTCAATTCTTCATCCTTATATAGAGGAAATTAGAGCTGTTGAAGATTGCCAGGATTTAAGCAAAGAGCCGTTGCAAGTAGAGAAGCTAGGCCAGCTGAAAATGTGTGCTGAACTGAACAGAAAACAGAGCAGCAGCCATTTTTGAATTTGCTTTCCTTAAAAGCTGGGGAATGTTCGAGCCAGGGAGACAACTGTTCCATTGGAGTTGTTCTGACATTGCAGGCATTAAATAAGCACAGTAACAGTTGCTTCTCCATCCACGCCAGACTTCAGAAGCTTCTTAGGAACTGTTCATCAGAAGCTGTTCTTCAGACTCAGACTTCAGAAGCACTGTTCATCAGAAGCTGGTCTTCAGACTCAGACTTCACACGCACTGTTCATCAGACGCTGGTCTTCAGACGTTGACTTTTGTTGACCTTCAGACTCAGCCTTCAGACATTGACTTTCGTTGACTCAGACTCAGCCTTCATACGGTGACTTTCGTTGACCCTCAGACTCAGCCTTCAGACGCTGCCTTCAGACGCAGTCTTCAGACTCTGCCTTCAGAAGCACCCTTCAAACTCAGTCTTCAGACTCAACCTTCAGACCCAGTTTTCCTTCAACTTTGCAACATACCTTCTAAGCTTTCCTTCTTGCTCTTAGCTTGTTCTTCCATAACCAATATTAATTAATCAACATTAAGAACATGGTTCTGCACAACTTAGAACAAAGCATTAGCAATTACCAATTTTCTTTTTAACACTTTGTTATCGTCAAAACCTTAAAGAGAGATGTTCATACAAATTGTTCCAACAATCTCCCCCTTTATCCAAAAAAGAGTTGTTCATACATTTTGTTCCAACAGTTTTAAAGTCCAAATTGTGTTTCTACTACATGTATTGTTTCTATATTATATATGAAGTAGCTATGCTTACATTAAGGGGTTTGTATTTGAACTTACAAGTTAGAAATATTGATTTGAAGAAAAGGAGCAAATTTTCACCTTAAATAGCAATTGGTAACCAAATCACATTGTTGGGATTGAACTAAAAGGAGATGGTTAGTATATACATAGGGGTCAAATTTTGATTGAACATAAAACTATAAATGAAATAAGTCACATTAATCTTAAATTGAGTCATAGACATAGGGATAAAATTTGAGTAGTTTAGTGTTTTCATGTCCATAACAAAACATATAAACTTCAGATTTGGCCCTAACTTATAAGCCATCATGTTGTGCTCTAGTATAGGCTATTTTAGAACTTAATTAATGTTCAAGCCTGAGATTGGGATCCTATCTGAATGTGCTCTAATTGAAGATGAAAATATTCTATTATATATAATATGAGAGCTGCTATATAGTACGATAGCTATATCGACGAAAATTCACGAACGCGTGCAATGATAATAGGACAATACACCCTTTGAATGAATTGAACTAGTCAATTGTATTTGGATCATTAAGCAATATTAATTGTACTCCATCTCTGAATTGAAAGGAAAAGGTAGTCAACACCGTCTGAAAAGTCTAGCCATTAAAAAGAGAGAAAGATTACAGAACTTATATAAAAAGTTCTAGTTATTAAAATCTCTTTTTTATTAATTAAATCTCTCGTCTTTTTAAAAACTTTAAAAAACTAACATTAAGGAGGTGAGAAATAAAGAATGGAATAGTTCGTGAATTTTCGTTGGCAAAGCTATCGTACTATTCAGCATTTTCCATATAATATATACTAGATTTTTTCATTCAACTGACCTTAATTTGTCTTGGGATTGAACCAAACATATTGCTCGGATTAAATACATGGAAACAAATGGTGTATTGTTTCTTGGTGCTTAGTCGCCTTTTTTCATCTCTAAAAGTTCTTAATGTGACTTTTCTCTTATATCTCAGCCACTTATTTAATCCAACGACCAATAATGGTTCATCAGGGGCATCATTAGAGAACTTGGCTGCTAGAACTTGGTTGTTGAGGATCAAACTTGAACAGAAAGAGATAAAGAACAAAAACATACCATAAGCAATTGGAACTAAAGCATTACCACCAGTGCGTAGAAACTGAGTTGCGTTTTGATCTTTGTCGATCTTGTTCAGAAAGGTTGTAGCTTCATCATTCAAACAATCCAAACAACATTCAGCAAAAATCCCCTTTCTTTGAAGTAATTTCTTGATTCTTTCTTTACCAATAACAAAGATTCAAGTGAATAAATTTTACCTTAAAAAAGTGAAGTATGAGTGCTGAAGTGTGAACGACGGCGAAACCCGATTGCACAGAACTGAGAACACAAAACACAAATCAAGAAATTAACAAAAAATTGCTTAAATCAACTAAAAAGGCACATAATTTCAAAAAATTAAATTCTTAAAAAAAATAAAAAATTAATCGAGAGGGTGAAACGAAGAGGATGGTGCTTCAACGGGGGTTAACTCTTAGCCCTTCTCAACCAAGATTTCTACGTTCCACCTAAAAGTTAATGAAAGTTGAAAGAGTGAGAATGAGGCATGAGAACTATGAGATTTATACGTATGAAATTGGGAATGAAATTTGGGAATGAAATTGAGTTAGATTTCTACAGATTTATACGTACACATATCTTCTTTCAAATTAGAGAATGGGAAATAAGATTGAGGGATGAAATTAAGAACCAAGATTGAGGAATGAAATTGGAAGGTGTTTGAGGGATGAATTAGAGAAGTGGAACTGAGATTGAGGGTTTTGCGATTGGAGAGTGACAACCGAGACTGAAGATTGAGGGATGAATAGAAGTTGGGAATGAAATTTGGGCTTTAGGGTTTAGGAGTGAGAATGAAATTTGGGAACCAGGAGAGTAAATTTGAGTCTTTGAGAAAGAGGGAGAGTGAAAAATGAAATTTGGGCCAAAGCGGGAGTGTGAGATTGGTAAAGCGTGTTCCAATTTTCACACATAAAAGTTGTGGCTGTTGAAGAACAACAATCGCATAACCGTCGCAATTTGAACTTTGAGGCAGTTTTTAGGCAAGGGTCGTAGATCAAGTGTCGCAAAACGCAAAATTTCTTGTAGTGATAGCCGTCTAACATACTTAAATAATCAAAACCTTCTGCCGAATTGACCAACATTTCTGCCACTGGCATAGGGTATTCATCCTTAGGAGTGGCATTGTTTAAATCTCTAAAGTCTATACAGACTCGAAGGGCTCCATTCTTTTTTACTAGAGGAACTATGTTAGCCAACCATTCGACTTACCTAGGCGTTCTGATGAACTTGCTTCGTAAGAGTCTTTCGACCTCTTCCTTGATTTTCAACAAGATCTGGGGTGCAAACCTCATTGGAGTCTGTTTTACTGGCTTTTTCCTTGGTTGAATTGGTAGTTTCAATTCCACCATGTCTCAACTTTGACCTGGCACTTCATTGTAATCCCAAGCAAAACAATATTTATTCCTTTAAAAGTTCAACAATTCAAACTTTGAATCCCTCACCAATTTTCGCGCTAATATAAGTTGGTCTTTTTACAGAGCCATCTCCTAGATCAACTTCTTCAAGAGGATCCTGTGCCACAATTTTCTTGGCAGGACCCATTGGATCTTTCTCAAATCCCAAAATTTCATCGTCATATATGCAATCCAACCTCTGGTCTTCGATCAGCCCGCCTTCCTGACGATCTCCAATGGTCTCGACGACCATTTCTTGTTGCATGGCGGCTTCCAAAGCCGCATTTCGTCTATTTTCGGCCATGTAGGATGTAATTCTTTCCCATGAACTGGGGATAGACATGATTACTGTTTGGCGTCCCATCCAGCCGGTGGGATTTCATCCTTAGAAGAACTTCCATCTTCGATTAACTCCCTTTCCCAAAAGAAACCACGGGTTGGGTGAAGTTTAACAGAACTCTTTACAAGTTATGGTCTAATTAGACCAAAATCTGAGGATCGACATGGCGAAATTTATGCCAGATGTTTATTAAGGGTCGCAGATCAAGTGTCGCAAAACGCAAAATTTCTTGTAGTGAGTGAAGAGGAAAGTGGATGAAATTGGACAAGTAGGAACTCAGCAATCTGTTAACAAGAACTAGTTTTTTTAAGACATGAGACTTGTGTTATTTTGCCATGTAATTCATAAGTACTCTTTTCATATGTTTAGGCTAAGTATTTTGTGCTACTCTTTTCAAACACACTTTTTGTGTTATTTTGGTTTGTAATGCTATGTGCACCTTTTGGTGTCTAACCTTTTGGCATGAAATGTTAAGTACACTTTTGGTGTTAATGCTAAGTACTTATTAAGATAAGCACTTTTTATATCATACTTTATTAGCACTTTTTAGTTTGTTGAAAACAGGGCTTGCAATATTAACAA
Organism: Medicago ruthenica; assembly: GCA_018208015.1. Lineage (NCBI taxonomy): Eukaryota > Viridiplantae > Streptophyta > Magnoliopsida > Fabales > Fabaceae > Medicago > Medicago ruthenica. The sequence continues at coordinate 39,992,279 of CM031376.1, read as the reverse complement.
AAACAAACATAGTGGCTCAAAGACATAGTGTTTAAAACAGGGCTTGCAATATTAACACAAACAAAAAACAAAGACATTTCATTACTTCATCACAAATTACATCAACCTGAAACAATACATAGTGTTTCATCACAAATGATATTACACTTAACCAACTAAAATACATTAAAAAGACCTAATCTTCTCCTCATTTAAACACACTTATAGCAAAGTACACCAACAATCTAGAACAACAAAATCCCTAAAATTACAATCACTTTAAACAGACTTTTTTCCTTCTCCTTCAGTTCATTGTTTTTCTTCAACAATCCTCGTATGATTTTCTTTTGTCTATCAGGAACTTCAGGATCAAACCAACAGAAAAAATTGCATTTTCTTCTCTGAAAAAATCTTCCACACCCATGGAATCTCCTTCCTGGGTTTTCATCTGTCCAAGCAGTCAGCAAAGGAGACTCCACACCACAGTGACAAACAAACATACTACAAACAAACATACTTCTTTGTTTCAGTTCTGACCCATTGAATGATGAAGATGAATATTCAGCAGCCATTTTCGATTCTCTGTGTAAAGCCCCAATCCCCGAGAACATAAATATAAAGATAAATCGCTCAATTATCCTACATTGGAACTTTACTAATTCAACATACGTCTCATATCAAATATTTATTATAAAAACTTATCAATTAAAACATATCGCAGCGGAATAAAATATAATTAACATCTAAGCAAATGTCATGTCTCGGTCATAACATATAAATCAACATAATTATCTCAACAAAGTTTGATCCGAAAATCTCATAGCATAACATAAATAAAACCCCAAGTCCTAATTAGAGCTCCTAGACTAGACTCCAAAGCAAATAAACTCGAGTAGGCAAACGCCATCCTCGGCATACTCACGAGCAAGCTATTCTTCGACCTGCAAGTCTACATCCACAAGGGTTGAACCCACGGATGAGGCGACAATAAAGCCACTGGAGGGTAAGATATATGCTTAACATAAAGGAATAATAAACGCATGTATGTCAGATAAGCCACATCAACAACTATCACATATACATTTAAATAAGCAAACATGGTTACATACTCAACATTTATATCATATTCATGTTCAATTATAATCTCAATCACAATATCCAATCATATATCAAGCACTCGAGATTCATTAAGTATCAACAGTTAGTTTACAATTTAATCACAATCACAAGAACTCATCAATTTAGCATTTACCACCTTAATGCACAAATTCACGCCAAAACATTACCAAACACGACTTCTATGAATGTAATGCACCTAACACGACTCTATATGCTCTACGGTACCGCCACCGATGAACTCCTCGAGATCTAAAACCCCGCAATGAATTCACCATACAATCACCAATGAAATCCCCGAGATCTAAAACCCCGCAATGAAATCACCGTACACCACACCGGACTGACTTATGAATGCATGGACCCACAAAGAGACTCGACAATGCTCACCAAATACACTCTCCATTTGTTATACAATTCACTCCGTCATATAACATATCATCACCAAATTATCACCTAACGCATTATCAAATCACTAAGGCCACACATCAAGTCAAGTAATTAAACATCATCATCATTTAATCAAACATCGTCACTTAACTCAACAATTACTCATCACATTCACATCATTAAGAGTTCAACAATTACACGTCTTCAAATAACACATCAATAACTAAATCACTTTTGCTTATCGATTAATATCTAATCAATTCAACTCATGGTCTAGAACTTATTATTTCAAACACATGTAAAAATAGTAGTAATAATTTTCATCATAACAATTATCTCTATAAAATCACTCTAAAAATAGAATATATTATATTATTCATGTAAACATATGAATTTCATTGTAAGCATATGAATTTTAAGAATGTCTGAATACTGACGTGCCAAAATATCATGGCAATGACCATAGAAAGCCTAAGACCAATTCATCAAAAGTATAACAATACTGCCGAATTTTCATGTACAGATATTGTAAATCAAAATAAACCAAAAACAAAGTAATGCATACAAAACCATTATTTAACAAAGACCGGATGCATTAATCTGGATGTGCCAAATTGAATAAAATAAAAATAAACGTAAAGATTTGTTTCAAAAATAAACAGATCACGTAAAACTAAGATTGGTTAAATCAATTAATCTCTTTTATTTTTATGCCCGGAAACGAAAGAATGTTACGAATTCACAAACCACACAACAACTATCAAAACTCTATGCAACCTAATTGTAATATCCCGCTTAGATGTATCAGTTATAAGCGTTAGAAACTTCGTATGCAAGCAATGGCAAAGTGGTAATTAGGTAGTGGCATAATTGTAAATAAGAGGAAAAGGCTTTTTGGATATATATGAAATTTGGAAAGGTTTTTCTACTCATTTTTCTCTTAAACAAAATCAGATTTTTGCCCTCCCTTTCCCCTCATTTTCGTCCCTCCTTCTCACTTCATTATCATCATCAAAAAATCATCCTTTGAGCTAGCAAACTTCTCCCAAAATCTTTGTAAGATAAGCAAGCTTTTGTTGGTGAAATTTGGAGCAAGAACAAGAAGGAAAGCCAAGGAATAGAAGTGGTTTTGAGTAGAGGCTTTGGAACTTGAAGTTAGAGCTTGGATTCAAAACTTAGCAAACAATCTTTTGAGTTTGAGGTGAGCTCTTAGAGGGTTTTAGAACCCTACTTTGTTTAAGTTTGAAAGTTATAGAACTATGAGTTATTTTGATAAATCCATGCCTTAATCCCTTGATTGGTTTGTGAATACATGTTTTGGTATGTGTTATCTTGTTCATATGTCATAGCAAAAATCCATTCCCCTAAGTTAATTGATGTTTGGGAATGTTTGGGATAGCCTAGGAAGTGAAATTATGAGTGCTGCTGAAGCCAAAATCGTGCTCCGATTTATGGGCATCGTGCTACGATTTTATGTCCTGTTTTTCAATGAAGTTTCGCATAAAATTGTGCTCCGATTTATCCATATCGTGCTACGATTTTTCAGATTCCCAGCTTCTTTTTCGTGATGTTTTGGCTTGGAATTAGGGAAGAGTAAGGGATAGGCATGGCATTAGGAGATGTTTACAAGTACTCCTAAGTTATATAGATGTATATAGGGCTTGGTAATGGGATTATTTCTTGAAGTGAAATCCCTACATTCACTTAAGAATGTGCAAGCTTAAGAGCATGAGAGTTGGTATAATTTACCAATCATAGTTATAGATAAGTTACAAGAGTTGGTTCTCCAACAATTATAGGAGGCTTATGAGAACGATAAGCCATGTACCATGTGTCATAGATTAAGAATTACAGGAAATGTTCATATGATCAAAGTTATAGACATGTATATATATTTATATACTTACTCATCAAAGTCAAAGAATAATAATAATTCAAAGTCATAGGCATGTTCAGCAGACTCCGGGATACGCCGGATGGGATTTCTCCGAGAGGGTTATCCACATGCAATTTCATAGGGAGTCCGGTGCTAGCCTGATTGTCAGGAGTTTCATCGGGTCATAGGGAGACGTACTTCGGGGTTACTCCACCCGGGGTGCCCTCCGTAAAATGAACTCAGATTAATTGTTTGTTCAACGCTAACAGCTAACATAAAACACTTTATTGCTTTATGTTATACAGTCATAGTAAAAGTTATGGTTACAGGAAGTTTCACAGTTAAAGATAGATTATAGATAAAGTCATAGGCAGGATTAAAGACTTGGCGATTCTAGAATTCCCCCTAAATTGCCAAGGTAGGCATGGCGACCCTAGGTTCCCTGTGGTTGCCAAACAGTAGGTTGGGTAGAGCTCACTGAGACATTATGTCTCATCCCATTCCTTCTGGTGCAGGTTCACAGGCAGGATCTGTAACGACCCTATTTTCGTATATTATATTTTTATATATTTTATTTTATGGATTTGCATTTAAAAATATTTTCTCGTAATCGAGAAATAATTATTTGGCGCGAGGATAAGTTCGTAATCGAGATTTTAGAGTTTTGGGCGAAATTGGGCCTAGGGCGTGAATAGTATTGGGCTTTTGAGTTTATGAGTAGTAATGATCAAGTGGATGAGATTTAGTGAGCTTAGATTGAATTGGATGGCTAGGATTGATCATGAGAGTTAGTAGTGGATTGGATGGCCAAGATTCATTCCCTTGAGTTATAAGATATTTGTAAGACCATGAATAGTGCATTCATCTTCTTTGTGGAGAAAAACGTGAAAGAGAAGGGAGAAAACAAGAGGAGCTAGGGCAAGAGCAAGAGAGCAAGAGAGAAGCTTGGAACTTTCGTTGGTTCATCGATTCTGAGGTAAGAGAGGTAGTATTGCTTGTTCACAAGTGATTGAGAAGGGGAGAATGTCTATTTCTCCATCCCAAACTTCCTTTCACTTTGTCTAGGTTTTGATAGAAAGTTGTTAATGATTATGTTATGATCATTTGATGCTAAGTGATGTTGATAGTGTGTTTAATTGAAGTTATATGATGTTTATTTATGTTGGGTATTCGAAAATGTTGTTGTTGTTCAAGAAAAGCTTGCGTGAAACCCTAACAATGGTGGTTTTTGTTAAGGTCATCTTGTTGTGTGAGTATGTGTTATATAATGCTTGGAATGGCTGTTAGGAACTAATAGAGTGTGTCTAAGATTTTGAAAGTGGATTTGGACTTAGTAATATTAAAGACTAAGGTGTGAGAAGTGATGAATATGTTTGAGATGGATAAGTTATCAAATGTGTGGGTTTTCCTTTGAAACCCTTATGTGTTTGAGAGTTTGGTATGATTGTTTGGTTTATTTGAGATTGTTGAACATGGTTGAATATATACATGTTGTGTCTTATGATCTGGCCATGAGTGCCTATTTGTTGAAGTTAGCATGAGTATTGGTAGTGTACACACATATTTGAGCATATGTAGGTGTAAATATCAATAATTGCTAAGTGAACATACATGCATTTCATGATGGTATGTATGCTCTTTATGGGTAAGAATGAAATCCAATTATTATTGGTCATATGCACGACTGTCTTTATGGCGAATGAGAGGTGCAGAAGTAATCCAGCTTCGGTTGGTCAAGTGTACGACTGTCTTTATGGCGAATGAGAGGTACACAAGGGATATAAGTTTATCCATCAGTCTGCCATGACTCAAATCTGAGCAAGAATTGGTACCACATGCATTAGAGTGCATTTTAGGAACATACATGCATCCTTTGTGACATTATGTGTGCATAATGGTTGTTGAGTGATAATTGTTATTGATGAGTTTTGTGGGAAATTATGTGTGCATAATGGTTGTTAAGTGATAATGGTTATTGACGGGTTTTGTACTTTGTCGATTATGTGTTGTGTTTTGGCTATGTATAATAATGTGTTATTTATACATGTATATTGGTTGTGATACTAACACTCTCTGTTTTGTGTTATGTGCTGGATCTTTGGGGATCCAGATTATCAGGTTGACGAGACTATCGTCGAGGAGTAGCGTTTTGCTGTTAGAAGCCTGCGTAGTGGTGAGGGCATAGCTTAGCTATCCTTACTTTTTGTACTAGGTGTTGTATCCTAGTTAGAGTTTAGGGCTCTGATAGTTGTAACACCATTTTGGGTATCGGAACGTGTATGTATATATTTGGTAATGGTCTCTGTTGTAGATTTGGATGTTAGTTTTCTAATGCCGTTGGTTTGGCGTCAAAACGATTTATAGAACTTGAGTTATGGTTAACTTTCTGCACAACTTTCTGCATAATTTTCTGCATAACTTTCTGCACAATTTTTCCGTATTTGAAACAAAAACTGGTGCTGCTCGGTACAGAATTTGCCTTGGGTGTAAACATGAAAGTTTTAGAAAATTTTGTTAGCTTTCCAGTGGCTTTGGTTTGACGTGAAAATGATTTTTAGTTTTTGAGTTATGATGAAAATACTCCCAGGAGGTATTAGTGAAAATGTGCTGTGACAGCATTTCCTGTTTCATGTTTTGAGTCTTTTTCGTACGTCTCCGTTTTAAATTGGTCTTTGTTATAAATATGTGGAATGTTGTAATGTGTTTTGAAAACGGAAAAGAAAGTGAAGCAATCGTTTTCGTGTGTGTTGATATAGAAGGGGTATGAGCATAGAAGGGGTATGACCTGTGTTGAGCATAGAAGGGGTATGAGCATAGAAGGGGTATCCTGTTAGAAGGGGTATCGTCTCTGTTTGTTATTTTTTTTCTTTTCTTTCTTTTTTCTTTTTCCGCTGCTGTATATGAATCAAACATATTTTGATCTGTTGATGTTTATGAACATGCGTTTTCATTATGTTGTAACTTCCTATGTCCTTAACGTTTTTTTTTATTAAAGTTAATAATCGGCGGTTAAGGGTTAGGGTGTTACAATAGGTGGTATCAGAGCAGGTCGATCCATTGGATCAATTAAGTTTAATATACCCTTTGTGTAACATGTGTTTCCTTAAACACTGTGTTCTCACTTGTGTTATGTGATGATTGGTAGTGTGTGGAGATGACGCAACGAGCACTTGCGGACGCGATGGAGCGGATGGCGGATGCCATGGCTCAAGAGACTGCTAGTAGGACCGCGGATAGAGCCGCACAACAAGCTAGAGGAGGCGGGGAAGATGAGCTGAGGCTCGAGAGGTTTATGAACAACAAACCGCCTATCTTCAAGGGAGGATACGATCCAGATGGAGCGCAGACTTGGTTGGAAGGAATTGAGAGAATTTTCGGGGCTATGCGTTGTCTGGACGCGCATAAGGTATTGCTAGGAGCGTATGTTCTCCATGATGAGGCTGATCATTGGTGGGGAAACGCTAGTCAGAGGTTGGGAGCTGGTGGAGCTTTGATTACTTGGGCTCGTTTCCGGAGAGAGTTTTTAACCAAGTATTTTCCGGCAGACGAGAGGAACCGTAAGGTGATTGAGTTCATGGAGCTCAAGCAGGGGAGTTTATCTGTTTCTGAATATGCGGCCAAGTTTGAAGATTTGTGTCGTTTTGCTCCTCATTACAACACGATGGAAGCTGAGGAAGACAAGTGCGTAAAGTTTGAAAATGGGCTGAGGCCAGACATCAAGCAGTTGATTGGGTTTAACGAGATCAGGAATTTTCCGATGTTGGTGAATAAGAGCCGAATATGTGATAAGGACAGTAAAGCTAAGGCTAATTACTACAAAGCCGCGAATGAGAAGAGGGGAAAGGACATGGCTAGAGGTAAACCGTATGGCAGAGGTGGGAAGAAACCCGATGAAGGTGGGAGTAGTGGTGGCAAGTTTGGAGGTAATAGGAATTGCTTTAAGTGTGGACAACCGGGACATCGTTTTTTTGAGTGCTCGAAGAGTGTTGGAAAATGTTTCAAGTGTGGTGATCCTAACCACAAACCTGATCAGTGCAAGAAGGGTATTGTGTGCTTCAACTGCAACGAAGCGGGTCATAAGAGCAACGTGTGTAAGAAGCCTAGAGCGGCTGGAGGAAAAGTGTTTGCTTTAGATGGTGGTGATGCGAAGGCGGACAACTTGATCAGAGGTACATGCTTTATCAATAATACTCCTTTGTCTGCTATTATTGATACGGGTGCTACCCATTCGTTTATTTCTGTGGATTGCGTTAAGAGGTTGGGTCTTAGAGTAGAAAATATGATAGGACGCATGGTTATAGAAACGCCTGCAAGTGGTTCGGTATCGACTACTCTAGTCTGTGTTGACTGTTCAGTCACTATGTATGGACGACATTTTGGAATGGATTTAGTCTGCATTCCGTTGAGCGGAATAGACGTTATCTTTGGTATGAACTGGTTAGAATTTAATCGTGTTCATATCAACTGCGGTAAGAGGACGGTTACGTTTCCAAGACCGGAGCCAGAGTTGTGTTCGAAGCTCATGTGTTGTCGAGAAGTGGTAAGATCAGTGAAGGCTCAAGAGGACGTGTTTGCCATGTTTGCTTCGTTGAGAGTGGAAGAGAAGAATGAGGTTGATGCGTTGCCGGTGGTGCGTGATTTCACAGATGTTTTTCCAGATGACATTTTGGATTTACCACCCGAGAGAGAGGTTGAATTCGCGATTGACATAGTACCTGGTACTAGTCCAATATCGATGGCGCCGTATCGTATGTCAGCTGCTGAACTAGAAAAGTTGAAGGAACAATTGGAGGAATTGTTAGAGAAAAAGTTTGTAAGACCGAGTGTATCGCCGTGGGGTGCGCCGGTTCTGTTGGTAAAGAAGAAAGATGGTAGTATGCGTCTGTGCATCGACTATCGTCAGTTGAATAAAGCAACTATCAAGAACAAGTATCCACTTCCGAGGATAGACGATTTGATGGATCAGTTAGTGGGAGCCTGTGTGTTCAGCAAGATTGATTTGAGATCGGGATATCACCAGATAAGAGTTAAGGCGGAGGATATACCGAAGACTGCTTTCAGGACAAGGTATGGTCACTACGAGTACGCTGTTATGCCTTTTGGAGTTACTAATGCACCTGGAGTGTTTATGGAATATATGAATCGTATATTTCATTCCTTTTTGGATCGATTCGTGGTGGTCTTCATAGACGATATTTTGGTATACTCGAAGACGGAAGAGGAACATGCTGAGCATTTGAGGATTGTGTTGGAGGTGTTGCGCGAGAAGAAGCTTTATGCAAAATTTTCTAAGTGTGAATTTTGGTTGCATAAAGTTAGCTTTTTGGGTCACGTCATTTCAAGTGGTGGTATAGCAGTGGATCCTGCTAAGGTAGAGGCCGTGCAAGATTGGGGAACGCCGGAGTCTGTTACTGAGATCCGAAGTTTTCTTGGTTTGGCCGGTTACTATCGGAGGTTCATCGAAGGATTTTCAAAGTTGGCATTGCCGTTGACACAGTTGACTAGGAAGAGTCAAGCTTTCATTTGGGATGACAAGTGTGAGCAGAGTTTCCAAGAGCTGAAGAGGAGGTTGACATCTGCACCTGTGCTAATTCTGCCAAATCCGAAGGAACCGTTCGTGGTTTATTGTGATGCGTCGAAGATGGGTCTAGGTGGTGTGCTGATGCAGAAGGGACAAGTCGTTGCTTATGCATCAAGACAGCTGAAGATTCATGAGAGGAACTATCCTACGCATGATTTGGAGCTAGCTGCCGTCGTGTTTGTTCTCAAGATTTGGAGGCACTACTTGTATGGGTCAAGGTTCGAGGTTTTCAGCGATCACAAGAGTCTGAAATACTTGTTTGATCAGAAGGAGCTCAATATGAGGCAAAGAAGATGGTTAGAGTTTCTTAAGGATTATGATTTCGAGTTGAGCTATCACCCGGGTAAGGCTAATGTGGTAGCCGATGCGTTGAGTAGGAAATCTTTGCATATGTCGTCTCTGATGGCGAAGGAACTGAGATTGATTGAAGAGTTTAGAGACCTCAGTTTGGTTTGCGAAAGGACAACCAGAAGCGTGAAGCTAGGAATGTTGAGGTTGACGAATGATTTTCTTGAAGAGGTTGTGGAAAAGCAAAAGTCTGATGTGAGATTGACGAAGCTTAAGACGCTCATCGAGCAAGGGAAAAAGGTTAACGTTGAGATCGATGAGAAAGGCGTGATGAGGTGTCAAGGGAGGTTATGTGTACCAGATGTGCCAGAATTGAAGAGGATGATCTTGGAGGAAGGTCACAGAAGCAACTTAAGTATTCATCCTGGTGTTACTAAGATGTATCAAGATCTGAGGAAAATGTTTTGGTGGCAAGGGATGAAGAAAGAGATCGCCGAGTTTGTTTTCGCGTGTTTGACTTGTCAGAAGTCCAAGGTGGAGCATCAGAAGCCGTCGGGGTTATTGCAACCTATGTTTATTCCGGAGTGGAAATGGGATAGTATCGCGATGGATTTTGTAAGCGGTTTGCCGAAGACGTCGAAAGGTAACAATATGATTTGGGTAGTTGTCGACAGGTTAACGAAGTCTGCTCATTTCATAGCTATCAAGACCGGTATGCTAGTACCGAAGTTGGCTGAGATTTATGTCGAGCAAATCGTGAGATTGCATGGAATTCCGTCGAGTATCGTATCAGATCGAGATCCCCGTTTTACTTCAAGATTTTGGGAGAGTTTGCAAGAGGCGTTGGGGACTAAGTTGCGGATGAGTTCTGCTTATCACCCGCAGACGGATGGTCAGTCGGAGAGGACGATTCAATCATTGGAGGATTTATTAAGATCGTGCATTTTGGAACAAGGAGTGAGTTGGGAAGCTTGCTTACCATTGATTGAGTTTACGTATAACAACAGTTTTCATTCGAGCATTGGTATGGCACCTTTTGAAGCGTTGTATGGGAGAAGATGTAGAACACCTTTGTGTTGGTTTGAATCGGGAGAAAGTGTGGTGCTTGGACCTGAGATTGTGCAACAAACGACCGAGAAGATCAAGATAATCCAAGAAAAGATGAGAGCGTCACAGAGTCGCCAGAAAAGCTATGCCGACAAGAGAAGAAAGGATATAGAATTTCAAGAAGGAGATCATGTGTTTCTAAGAGTTACATCGACTACGGGTATTGGACGGGCTTTGAAATCGAAGAAGTTAGCATCGAGGTTCATTGGTCCGTATCAGATTTTGAAGAGGATTGGGAAGGTGGCGTATAGGATTGCGTTACCGCCGTCGTTGTCAAATCTACATGACGTTTTTCACGTGTCTCAATTAAGGAAATACGTATCGGATCCGTCACATGTGATTGAGCCGGACGAGATACAAGTGAGAGAGAATTTAACGGTTGCAACGGTACCCTTAAGGATTGAAGGACAAGAGATGAAGAGGCTCAGGAACAAAGAGATTTCATCGGTGAAAGTCGTTTGGGGAGGCCCAGCCGGTGAATATGCGACGTGGGAGCTCGAGAGTAAGATGCGGGACTCCTATCCAGAGTTGTTTTCAGGTATTTTCGAGGGCGAAAATTCTTTTTAGGGGGGTAGAGTTGTAACGACCCTATTTTCGTATATTATATTTTTATATATTTTATTTTATGGATTTGCATTTAAAAATATTTTCTCGTAATCGAGAAATAATTATTTGGCGCGAGGATAAGTTCGTAATCGAGATTTTAGAGTTTTGGGCGAAATTGGGCCTAGGGCGTGAATAGTATTGGGCTTTTGAGTTTATGAGTAGTAATGATCAAGTGGATGAGATTTAGTGAGCTTAGATTGAATTGGATGGCTAGGATTGATCATGAGAGTTAGTAGTGGATTGGATGGCCAAGATTCATTCCCTTGAGTTATAAGATATTTGTAAGACCATGAATAGTGCATTCATCTTCTTTGTGGAGAAAAACGTGAAAGAGAAGGGAGAAAACAAGAGGAGCTAGGGCAAGAGCAAGAGAGCAAGAGAGAAGCTTGGAACTTTCGTTGGTTCATCGATTCTGAGGTAAGAGAGGTAGTATTGCTTGTTCACAAGTGATTGAGAAGGGGAGAATGTCTATTTCTCCATCCCAAACTTCCTTTCACTTTGTCTAGGTTTTGATAGAAAGTTGTTAATGATTATGTTATGATCATTTGATGCTAAGTGATGTTGATAGTGTGTTTAATTGAAGTTATATGATGTTTATTTATGTTGGGTATTCGAAAATGTTGTTGTTGTTCAAGAAAAGCTTGCGTGAAACCCTAACAATGGTGGTTTTTGTTAAGGTCATCTTGTTGTGTGAGTATGTGTTATATAATGCTTGGAATGGCTGTTAGGAACTAATAGAGTGTGTCTAAGATTTTGAAAGTGGATTTGGACTTAGTAATATTAAAGACTAAGGTGTGAGAAGTGATGAATATGTTTGAGATGGATAAGTTATCAAATGTGTGGGTTTTCCTTTGAAACCCTTATGTGTTTGAGAGTTTGGTATGATTGTTTGGTTTATTTGAGATTGTTGAACATGGTTGAATATATACATGTTGTGTCTTATGATCTGGCCATGAGTGCCTATTTGTTGAAGTTAGCATGAGTATTGGTAGTGTACACACATATTTGAGCATATGTAGGTGTAAATATCAATAATTGCTAAGTGAACATACATGCATTTCATGATGGTATGTATGCTCTTTATGGGTAAGAATGAAATCCAATTATTATTGGTCATATGCACGACTGTCTTTATGGCGAATGAGAGGTGCAGAAGTAATCCAGCTTCGGTTGGTCAAGTGTACGACTGTCTTTATGGCGAATGAGAGGTACACAAGGGATATAAGTTTATCCATCAGTCTGCCATGACTCAAATCTGAGCAAGAATTGGTACCACATGCATTAGAGTGCATTTTAGGAACATACATGCATCCTTTGTGACATTATGTGTGCATAATGGTTGTTGAGTGATAATTGTTATTGATGAGTTTTGTGGGAAATTATGTGTGCATAATGGTTGTTAAGTGATAATGGTTATTGACGGGTTTTGTACTTTGTCGATTATGTGTTGTGTTTTGGCTATGTATAATAATGTGTTATTTATACATGTATATTGGTTGTGATACTAACACTCTCTGTTTTGTGTTATGTGCTGGATCTTTGGGGATCCAGATTATCAGGTTGACGAGACTATCGTCGAGGAGTAGCGTTTTGCTGTTAGAAGCCTGCGTAGTGGTGAGGGCATAGCTTAGCTATCCTTACTTTTTGTACTAGGTGTTGTATCCTAGTTAGAGTTTAGGGCTCTGATAGTTGTAACACCATTTTGGGTATCGGAACGTGTATGTATATATTTGGTAATGGTCTCTGTTGTAGATTTGGATGTTAGTTTTCTAATGCCGTTGGTTTGGCGTCAAAACGATTTATAGAACTTGAGTTATGGTTAACTTTCTGCACAACTTTCTGCATAATTTTCTGCATAACTTTCTGCACAATTTTTCCGTATTTGAAACAAAAACTGGTACTGCTCGGTACAGAATTTGCCTTGGGTGTAAACATGAAAGTTTTAGAAAATTTTGTTAGCTTTCCAGTGGCTTTGGTTTGACGTGAAAATGATTTTTAGTTTTTGAGTTATGATGAAAATACTCCCAGGAGGTATTAGTGAAAATGTGCTGTGACAGCATTTCCTGTTTCATGTTTTGAGTCTTTTTCGTACGTCTCCGTTTTAAATTGGTCTTTGTTATAAATATGTGGAATGTTGTAATGTGTTTTGAAAACGGAAAAGAAAGTGAAGCAATCGTTTTCGTGTGTGTTGATATAGAAGGGGTATGACCTGTGTTGATATAGAAGGGGTATGACCTGTGTTGAGCATAGAAGGGGTATGAGCATAGAAGGGGTATGACCTGTGTTGAGCATAGAAGGGGTATGAGCATAGAAGGGGTATCCTGTTAGAAGGGGTATCGTCTCTGTTTGTTATTTTTTTTCTTTTCTTTCTTTTTTCTTTTTCCGCTGCTGTATATGAATCAAATATATTTTGATCTGTTGATGTTTATGAACATGCGTTTTCATTATGTTGTAACTTCCTATGTCCTTAACGTTTTTTTTTATTAAAGTTAATAATCGGCGGTTAAGGGTTAGGGTGTTACAGGATCGCAATCAGCACGCAACAAGGGTAAGGAGAAGGCTACGGACTGATCGTGCTGATGTTATTTGTTTAAAGTTTGAATGTATTATATGTTGTGGTACTTGTTGTACATGTAACAAGAGAATTGTATTAACTTTGGATGTAATATTACAATGTGATGTAATATTTGTATGAACTTTTATATTGTAAATTAATGTATCCAGTACGAAATTTTAATACTCGTATAAGATCCTAGGCAATCTTAATATGGGTGTTACACTAATCAAGGATTACACTTAATTAACAACATGAGTTAACTTTAAATCAATTATGTCAATAATTCATTCAAATTCACCAATTTAAAGCAATTTTCACATAAACAACAAGAACCACAATCTCAACTTAACCCAATAATATAACCTCATAATTTCATAACACAAATACATAATCATACTCTAAACATCATTACCAAGCCATAAAAAAAATTAATAAAAGAATATCAATAAATAACAAACACAAATATAACAGAAAAATATACTATACACTTACATGTTAAATTCTACTCATAATCAAATTCATCACATGCCTTAAATTACAGTTGAAGAAAATCTACGATTAAAACTTATAAAAGAATTCACATAAAATTATTAATTAAAATACTTCATATAGTATGAAAAATATGGATTAAACATTTAAACACACATAACACTATGTAACAGTATGATACAAAAATACTATGCAAACACTATGATTAACAGTATGAATTTGCAACCGAATACACGCACAGCATACATCATACAAAAAATACTATGTAAACATAAACCTAATACACGCACAGCACACATAAACACTATGATTAACAATATGAATTTGCAACCGAATACACGCACACATAACTAACAAGAATAGACAAACATCCCTCAATGAAAAATAATCAATACAATTAGTCATAATTCATGCAATTAAGCTATAATCTAAAAGCTCCCAAACACCCAATTGTTTCTTAAACCCATATGTTAATCATAATCTCCCCTCTTACCTTAGTTTCCTCGCTATTCTTGCTATTCTTAGTGCAATCCTCTCCTTCCCCTTTGATTCTCTAGCTTTCCTCTTCTCCAAGCCTCTTCTCTCTATCTCTCTCTTGCCTCTCAAAAGTCTTGTGAATAATGAATAACCTAATTCACTCACCACTAACTAGTGTATTTATAATAGGTTTCTAGGGTTTGTTATCCCACTAATTAGGTTTGTTACAATTTCAAATATATCTTTTAAAACAAAGTTTGTTACCTTTTAAAATAAAATAAGATTTGTTACGATTAACTCACAATATTTTTTTCTCTACACTTTTACTTCACTTAGACCCCCCCTATTACTTATACACCACTATTTTCAAATATTTAAATTCTAAACCTCTAACATATTTCAAATATGTCACTAACTCTCAAATTACTAAAATAACCTTCAACTCCCAAAATTCAATAAATCACCAAAATAAACATTTAAATAAATAAATCCTAAAAATCGGGCTGTTACACTCTGGGTAAAAAAAAGATGAAGAACACGACATACAGAGGTTTGAAAGAAGAAGATGGAGGTTTAGTTTGGATTGAAAGAAGAAGATGAATGTTTAGTTCGATTTCTGGAAAATGAAAGAAAAAGTGAAGAAGAAGAAAACGAAAGAAGGAGGATTGAAGGTTTGAAGGTTTGGTGTGGGTATTAAAGGATGAGATTAGTACCGTTGGAAGAGGAAGAAAGGATGCTCACACATGCCTTTCCTAATTTTTACCCAATTTTAATTTTTTTAATTCATTAATTATACGCGTGAAATAAAAAAAATAAAAAAAAACCCAGTTGGCGTGACACGTTGGATTGACCAGGTCAAAATTGAGGTTTTGCAAAATGGGCTAAACATGGGGGGTCACTTTTGCCAGTTTTTTTTTCAAAATGGGGTCAAAATCGCTACACTTGTAAACTTAGAGGGTGAAAAGTGCGTTTAAGTTTTTTTTTTTTTTTTAAGAATTAAACTACCAATTTTAGAAAGAAAAGGAAAAATTTAAAGAAAATGGATCGGTAATTTATACAATAAATAAAAGGTAGCTTATTTTGTCACCCTATTAGTTTCTCACGAGTCCTACGGATTTCGGATCTTATAATCCGAACAGCGTTAAACGCCCTTCAACTCACGTTAAAACACCTTCAAAAACCCTCCATTTTTTCGGATTTTATAATCTAAAAAGGGTGCACAAGAAGAAAGAAGGGTGAAAAAAGAAATCGCCTAAATAAAATCATTGATTCATGAACACAAAATGGAGAATGTTTTCTCCACCACAAGTCATCAAATTAAATGAACACAAAGTAGAGAATATCTTTTCTCCAACACAAGTCATCAAATTAAGCTGTGCAAATTTGTTTAAGTATTGGAATAATTCTGTAAAAAAAAAACATTGAAATAATCCCCCCAAAGGTTCTTTTATCAATATTATCATTGGTGGAAAAATAATCATCAAACCAAAGAATGATTTTTATGTTATCGTTAAGAAAGATTATTCCAAATATAACCCTCATTAAATATTTTACACCGCTCACCTAAGAAATCGATATATTAATAGATACAAAAACAATTTAACAATGTCTGTCTTCCGAGAGGTCACTTGGTTGTTAGGTAACTTTTCAACCATGAGGAACTCGGTTGGAGACTTGGGCACTGAGCAAAGCGGAAATAAAAAAAAAAAACAATTTTAAGAATTAAAGCATCTTATTTGTGATTTTTTTTTATAATAAAACAAAACCAAAAAATATCATACAATTTCTTATTTATTGAACAGGGAGTAATGTAAATCAGTCTTTCTTCAACTTTGAAAAGTATTTGTGATCTTTAAACCTGGGTTGCCTGTTTCTTTATTATAGTTGAATAAAGACAAACTGAGAGATGATAATACACTATCATTGCAATGATTTTTGGATTTCTCTAATTTGACATAAATATATAAGTTGTGGCAACTTCATGTATCAATTTCAATCCATTGTCCACTGAATTTAATCTCAGGAGTAACTAAGAACACAAAAACAAATTAAGAATAACCGTTAAAGTGAGATAATCTTGAATGTAACCACACACACAAGAACAATCTTCATCGATGCACTGTAGACTCCAACATAAACAAATAAATAACATTCTCGGAACCATTTTGTATGTCAACAAGGTAAAAAAATTCCAGCCATAAAAACTGAACTTGTCAGGACCGAATAACCGGTTAACCCCTAGAAGGTTTTCGGTATGGTGGCTTTTAAAAAACTTGTCCTTACACAGTCAAAGCTATCTCAAATTTTTTAAGCTTTAGTGTCAGGTGAAACGGTTGTGTTGCCGCCGACGGTGTCTTTTGCATCTAGCTCA
This sequence comes from Medicago ruthenica, assembly GCA_018208015.1. NCBI lineage: Eukaryota > Viridiplantae > Streptophyta > Magnoliopsida > Fabales > Fabaceae > Medicago > Medicago ruthenica. The sequence goes on along the minus strand of CM031376.1, from coordinate 39,975,442 downwards.
ATGCCAGAAGATGCTTCCTCTGTATCCTCCTCTTCTGAGTCACTTTCATCATCTGTTAGAAAGAAAAAAAAAACAGAACAATGAATCAAAAGTCAATTACAGTCATGCCAAAGTAAACTCAGAAAAGAAAACTTAAGCGATAAAAAAAGTTGGAACTAAATCGGATGTGCTTACCATCGTCGTCGCCTGCAGCATCAAAATCCAAGCCGTCACCCCCTCCCATGTTCAACTTCTGCAACGAAAATGAACTTATGTGTCAAGAGGTGTCATACCCCAATTTTTGACCTAAAATTTCTTTTTCATTTGTCTTTTTAGGTCGGATTTTGTTCGTCGTTTCAGACAAAATTTTGACAGGGAGGTATTTTAAAATACCTCATTTTTTTTAATTTCGTTCGAGTCCGTTTTTTTGTTTTTGTTTTTATTATTATTTTTATCTTTATTTTTATATTTTTAGTATTATTTTAGTTAGCATTTTTATTGTTTATTTTTTTCCTTTTTTTTTACTAGTAACTTTTTTATTATTTTTAGAATCTAATCTTTTGTGAAAGAAGACTTTTGTCATAGAATTAATGTGTTTTATGTTGTCACTTATTTGTCTTTTATTGAGTTTTATTACCATTATTTTGTCAACCTGTCATTTATTGAGTTTTAGTGATGATAATTAGTGTTTTAAAGGGGGGAATTGGAAACACAACAAAAGGGGAACGTCCGTACAATCACAACACCATCAGAAGACCTCCACCACAAAACGCACAAGAGCAGAAAACAAAGAATTCGATCCGAACAACACAGTCAGAACAAAAGGCTAATTCAAAAATCATCACTGTTCTTACAGCTTCACACACACCTCCTAATTCACGCAACCAACAAAACCAACACAAACAATCCTCAATCCCCTCCACACAGCCGTACAGCCACTTACCACAACAAAAACCCAGCTAAACCACACCCATCACCACTACCACCAGAACATATCCACAACACACACCACTACCATCCAAACCAACATAAAACCGGCCGCAAACCACCTCCAATCATACACCACTCCAACCCAACCAGTCCCAATCCCAACCCACCAAAAGTCGTACGGCCAAACCATCCCAGACCACCCAGTAACCAAAACGCGCAAGCACACAAACCCCCTCCCACCTCACCAAAGCCGTACGCCCACAAACCACTCACAAGTCAAAACCGAACCAATACCAAACCAAGTCACAAAAATCTGAACCGAATTCAAAGCTTTAAGGTAGTTTTCTCTTGGTTTCTTTTAAAAAAAATTCGTTTTAGATCCACTCCGTTTTAAAAAGATTTTAAAAAAACCATTTGGATTTTTGGAAAGGAAAAGAAGAGAGGGTTCGGAAAAGCTTTGTTTTTTTTAAAAAAAAGGAACTTCTCTTCTCCGGCGCGGTGGCGCCGCCCCCTGCGCTGGCCGGCCGCCGCGCCGGAGCTTCTTTCAGGCCACCGTAAATGTTCAGTGAGAGAAGAGAGAAAGATGGAGAGTTTAGAGTGAGAAGGAGTAGTAGAGAGAGAGTGGAAAGAAGAAATGAGTGAAAAAAAATCAGAAAATCAATTTAAACCTGACCCAAACACAAGGCCCATGCGGCCCAAACCTTCCTCCTCATCAGCTCTTGCTGATTGCTTCTCATACCCCCATTTTTGCTTACTGCACCCCCCCTTTCCCTTTTATTTTTTTAGTTTTCTTATCATTCTCGCATATTATCTTGTTAATTTTTCTAGGTATTTTCATGCATATTATTCCATTGAATTTATCTTATAATCATCATGCATTTTTTATTTTTTATTTTCCTTTTATTTTCATGCATATTTCATTTTATTTTTACTTTTAGCACATTTACTTATCTTAGTGCATTTGCAATTCTCTTCTAGTTATTGTTTTGTCATTTTTTTTTATTTTGATTAGAATGTATTTAGGAACAAATGTAAATCATAAATGAGAATATGCACCGACACTCGCACTTTATTTTATTTTGCTTTACGTTTTTTTTATTTACTTCGCTTTATAAAAAGAAAAATACAAAAATAATAGGTAGTTTACTTTCAAAAAGGATTTCGTGGTGATCCAACGTCACCACGGAAATTCCTCGTCTTTAATTTTTTTTTAGTTACGTTTTCTAGTCTTAATCCATATTCAAAAAAAAACAAAAACATTCAAATAATCAAAAATCAAAAAAAATCTTTTCTTAATAAACCTTGATTTTCAATCAAGTGTCCGTTTTTTTTCTTTTATTTTCTTTAAAAAAATCATTAATCCACTTTAATTATACTTTAATCCTTTTCAAAATAAAAACACAAACCAATCTCATTTTGCCACTTGGCTTTTTATTTTATCGTTAAAACCTTTTTTAAAACTAATAAAAAACACCAAACAAATCAAACGTTATTTCTACCCCGAACTACGAGGTTTTGATCCCTCACGGGTACGTAGGCAGAGGACCATGTCCTTCCAAATCATAAAAAATACAAAAAAAACATTTTCCTTTTTTCTCACTACTTTAATTCATTCTTTTCTTTAAAAAATAAGCAAGTTATAGCCAAGATAAATAAATAAAATCAAGAGGTTCTCGTAGAGTACTACGAACGTTTAGGGTGCTAACACCTTCCCTAAACGTAACTAACCCCCGAACCCTTAATCTTTAAAATGTGGTAATTTAGAACTTTTTTCCACCTTTCTTTTCAAAAAAAAATTAAAAGTTCAGTCGTGAAATAAAATTAGTGAGTCAACGCTAATCAATAGCTTGATCTCCGAAAATCACCGCGACAGAAATGGCGACTTCACTGGGGATTCCCTAAGAGGGTTGAGCCTAACTTGAATTTATTTAATTATTTTGTGTTATAACTTGCTTAAAATAAAAATAAAGGTTGTAAATATGTGCCCATGTGTTTTTTTTCCTTTTACGTGAGTGGTGAGATAAGTCCTACACCCGGACTTGAGGGAAACATAAGATAGGATGGTGGTATAATCAAAGTGTCTTTCCGAGAGTGAGTTTCGGATGTGGCACATGTGATAACCCCACTCAATGGAGGAATCTTGGAAGTATCACTATGTTGACATGAGTAGTCGTGTTCGGCATTGTTATTTTCAAGTGACCTATGAAGTTGAGGACCTTTAGTTACCTTTAACCCATCTTGGCCTTTTAGGACGTAGTGCGGTGGCTAATCAAGAGTAGTCTTGAATTGGTTGATACGCGATACTACACTCAAACGAGACTTTCCTACGAACGTCGTTGGACCGGGAGTCAGTCCCGAAATCCGACAATATTCGGAAGTGGTCGATGACTTTGGGAACTTGGTAGAACCCGTGATGCAGGTACATATGAAACCATAGTCCTTGCTCAATGGCGTGTTTACCCTTGACTCCAACATTTTGGACTTAACCTCACCATGTTTTCTCCGTTTCTTTAACATAATCATGCATCCATGCATAAACTCTTTTTTTTCATCCAATTTATCGAAGGACTAAAACAGAGTTTTTCGTAAACATCGTAGATATGGACGTTCCAAAAAGAAGCACTAAGAAGTACCTTTTCAAAAAAACAGACTTGTCGAGATTAAAGGAGCTAGCATCTTTAGTAAGTGATCCAGTTGATTTTCAAGCTCATAATGGGAAGTTGCTCAGAATTCTTAGAGTAGATGTTGAGGAAGGATGTCTGGAAACCTTGGTCCAATTCTACGACCCTCTTTATCATTGCTTCACGTTTCCTGACTACCAGCTCGTCCCTACACTTGAGGAATATTCATACCTAGTTGGTTTACCCGTACCTGACAAGATACCATTCCACGGTCTTGAACCTGTACCTAGACCCTCCGATATTGCAGCTGCCCTTCACCTCGAAACTTCCCTTATCCAAACAAACCTTACCTCTAAAGGAGGCCTCCAAGGTTTTCCCACCCACTTCCTCTACCAACAAGCCTCCATATTTGCTGAAGCAGCTAGCACATATGCCTTCCATTCCATCCTAGCCCTCCTTATATATGGCCTTGTACTCTTCCCAAATATTGACAACTTCATCGATATAAATGCCATCAAAATCTTCCTTACCAAGAACCCTGTACCCACTCTACTTGCCGATACTTACCACTCCATCCATGACCGTACCCAGGCTGGCCGTGGAACCATCTCTTGCTGTGCATCCCTACTATATCAATGGTTTACCTTCCACTTACCTCAATCCCGTGCCTTCAAGACCAATGTTGACAAAATTTCTTGGCCTCACCGAATCATGACCCTCGACCCATCAGACATTGTTTGGTACCAGGCAGCTAGTGACGTTGGAGAGGTTATTGTGAGTTGTGGTGAATACCCCAACGTACCTCTTTTGGGTATGCGTGGCGGAATTAGCTACAACCCATCTCTCGCTCGACGACAATTTGGGTACCCAATGAAGTCAAAACCAAACAACCTTACCTTGACTAACGAGTTCTATCTTAACCATGGAGACCCCTCAAACAAAAGAGAGAGATTCGCACAAGCTTGGAGCGCTATCCGCAGACTCAGCAGAAGTCAGTTGGGGAAGAAATCAGATTATGTGCATGAATCTTACACTCAGTGGGTTATTGATAGGACCATGAGCTTTGGCTTACCCTACCACCTACCTAGATACCTATCCTCCACCATCCCACCATCATCCTTGCCTATCCCTTTTGACACCAAGGAAGAGTTTCAGGAACAGCTAACCAAGGAAAAACAAGAGAAGGAAACTTGGAAGAGAAGGTACCAGGAACTTGAACGTGAGCATGAAACCTTGAAAGGGAAGTTAGCACAGAAGAATCACGAGCTTTTCATTCAGAACCAACGGATGATCGAGAAGGATGATTTGCTTCAGCAAAAGGATGCTTTGCTCAGTCGGGATTCTAAAAGGAAGCGGAGGTTTACAGATTCGTTCTTTGGTGCACATTCAGATTCCGAGGATTCATCTACTCCAGAAGCTTGAGTTGAAGCCTTTAGAGTTTTATGTTTAGATTCTAGTTTCCAAAGTCTTGTAATCTGTCAAAAAGAACTATTTTGTAATATCTTAATGCTTAAACGGAATGTTCAAACCATGATGTTTACAATTACTTCAACAAAGTCCTTCGATAGAATATCTTTCTTTTTGCATACGCATGATCATGCATCATATTGCATTCATAGTTTCCCAAGCCGAGTCTCACGTCTTGTTTTTTCCAAAGGTTCATCTGCCTAGTCCCGGAAGGTGGCCCGACGTCCTCAGCAGGAACCAACTTACACGTACAACACTAGAGCACACCAGAGAAAAAGAATGGACCATCTGGAACAAGAAAACCAAATACTTCGGGAGGAAATGACATCCATGCGGACCAAGATGGAAGAATTGACAGAGTTGGTAAAGCTGTTGGCAGCCGCACAAGTTCCTCCACCGCCTCCTTCCCCTAGCTCTTCAGCTCAGCCGACAACTGCAACTACTTCGGCTCCGACAGCGCACACCAGTGCTCCACAATACACAATGCCTGACAGATATCCATGGGGCATGCCTTTTAGCTCCGGAGAAGGTTTCATCCCTATTCCTGTTGCAACTTCTGCTCCTCAACCCGGTGTTACTTTTCCTCAGGCTACTATGACCTTTTCAGCTCCAATGATTCATACAACCCCGTACGACAATGAACCCATCTTTCACACGGAAAGTGTAGGGGCCCAGGATCGAATGGATGATTTCCAAGAGAAGTTTGAAGAGTTACAACGGGAAATCAAAGCCCTCCGGGGAAAAGATCTGTTTGGGAAAAATGCCCACGACCTCTGTTTGGTGCCAAATGTTAAGATCCCGCCCAAATTTAAGGTCCCTGAATTCGAAAAGTATAAGGGGAACACTTGCCCTCAAAGCCACTTGGTGATGTATGCTCGGAAGATGTCCACCCAGACTGATAACCATCAATTGCTCATCCACTACTTCCAGGACAGCTTAACTGGCGCAGCTTTAAAATGGTATATGAGTTTGGACAGCACCAAGATCCAAACTTTCAATGATTTGGGAGAAGCCTTCGTCCGCCAATACAAGTACAACCTGGACATGGCCCCGGACAGAGATCAACTCCGGGCCATGGCTCAAAAGGACAAGGAGACTTTCAAAGAGTATGCTCAAAGATGGAGGGAAATTGCTGCTCAAATTAACCCGCCTTTGGAGGAGAAAGAAATGACCAAGATTTTCCTGAATACTCTTGGTTCAGAAATGACCAAGATTTTCCTGAATACTCTTGGTTCATTTTATTACGAGCGGATGATTGCGAGTGCACCCAGTGACTTCACTGAGATGGTAAACATGGGTATGCGCCTGGAGGAAGGAGTCCGGGAAGGACGTCTGATTAAAGAGAGTACCCCCGCCAACAGTGGGAAGAAGTTCGGGAATCACTTCCCAAGAAAGAAGGAACAGGAGGTCAGTATGGTTGCTCACGGGAGGCCACAACAAAGATACCCCTCCTACCAACACATTGCTGCCATTTCACCATCCACCAATACTGCCCAAAATTCAAACTACAAACTACAAACCCCACAAAGGCCTTACCAACAACCTCAACTACCTTACCAACAGCCCCATCAACATTATCAACAGCCTCACCAACAACCGTACTACCAACAAACGCCCCGACCTCAAGCTCCCCAACAGCACCATCCACAAAACCATATGCCAAGAAACCAGCAATTTGACCCTATCCCTATGAAGTACGCAGAGTTGCTCCCAGCTTTGCTTGAGAAAAACCTAGTACAAACAAAGCCGCCACCTCAAGTACCCGAAAGGCTACCTTTTTGGTACCGAGCCGACCACACGTGTGCCTTCCACCAAGGGGCACCAGGACACGACATTGAACACTGCTTTGCTTTAAAAAGAGAAGTGCAGAGATTGATCCAAGCCAACATCTTGTCCTTCCGAGACCAGAACCCAAACGTTCAGGCTAACCCTCTACCGAATCATGGACCGTCTGTTAATATGGTACAAGACTGTTGCAAAGATAGTATCATTCTTGATGTCCAACATGTTCAGACCCCACTGGTTCCAATGCATATCAAGATGTGCGAGGTGAATTTGTTTAGTCACGATCATACAGCATGCGAAGTGTGCCTTGTAGACCCGAGAGGATGTCAGAAAGTGCAGGGTGATATACAAGGGTTGATAGACAGGAGGGAGTTGCTCATCTCGAAGAAGGAGAAGGAGGTGTGTGTCATTACACCTGAGTTCAGCATCCCAGAACGGGTGGAAATAGCATACAACAGTGAAAGGTCAACTACTACTCCTCTGGTGATCTGTTTGCCGGGACCTGTGCCGTTTACTTCCCGAAAAGCCATCCCATACAGATACCAGGCCACGATGTTGGAAAATGGGCGAGAGGTACCCCTACCCTCTCCAACTTCTGTCGACAACATTGCAAGTGATAACAAGATATTGAGGAACGGGCGTGTCATCCCAGCAGCGCTCCCGAAGAAAGTAAGTAATCCGGTGATTGAACAACTGCCAGTAATTGGTCCTAGTGGAAGCAAGGAGATGGGCCAGTCTAGTGGGGCCAGTGGAGACTCTGATCAAGACGAATTTTTGAAGTTGATCAAGAAAAGCGAGTACAAAGTGATTGATCAGTTGATGCAAACTCCGTCGAAGATATCTATGATGTCATTATTATTAAATTCTGACGCCCATAGAGATGCCTTGATGAAGATCTTGGACCAAGCTTTTGTGGATCATGATGTGACGATTGATCAGTTTGGTGGAATAGTGGGTAATATCACCGCATGTAACAATCTGAGTTTCAGTGATGAAGAGCTCCCAGCAGAAGGTAGGAATCACAACCTGGCATTGCATATATCGGTGAACTGCAAGTCTGATGCACTGTCGAATGTACTTGTGGACACCGGTTCGTCTCTGAATGTGATGGCCAAATCAACTCTTGATCAACTTTCCTACAAGGGTACACCCATAAGGAGAAGCGGAGTAATAGTAAAAGCTTTTGATGGTTCGAGGAAGTCGGTGATCGGAGAAGTAGACCTGCCCATAACGATTGGACCACACCAATTTCAGATTACCTTTCAAGTGATGGATATCCAAGCGGCATACAGTTGTTTGTTGGGCCGACCCTGGATCCATGAAGCCGGGGCGGTGACGTCTACGCTGCATCAAAAGTTGAAGTTCGTAAAGAACGGGAAGCTAATAACTGTAAGCGGTGAAGAAGCCATGTTGATAAGCCACTTGTCAGCCTTTTCCTTTATTGGTGCTGATGAAACGGAAGGAACCTCTTTCCAAGGCCTGACTGTGGAAGGTAAGGGGCCAGAAAAGAGTGAAGTGTCTTTTGCCACCTGGAAGAGCGCACAGAAGGTAGTGCAGGAAGGAACGGGTGTAGGATGGGGAAAAGTTGTGCAGTTGCCAAAAAACAAGAATCGTGAAGGACTGGGTTTTGCTTCCTCTGCAAGCGGCTCTAAGTACGGTGTTAGCTTGGACTCTGTTAGTGGTACCTTTCATAGTGCCGGGTCCATTGATACCCCGCCTGAAGCCAATGATGTCTTAGATGGTTCTGAAGAAATGATACCTGCTTTTGTGACACCTGGAGGGTCTGTTTGTAATTGGGATGCTGTTGACGTGCCTTTAGCCATTCATGTGTCAAAGTAATGTGTTTCTTGTTTTTGTTTTTTTTTTTTTTCAATAAAATCCTTTCGGCTTGCCCGAGCGAAAGTGGAATCATGTAGGGCTATTTTGCTTCAAGTACTTTCACCATTAATAAAAATGCTGTTTATTCCAATTCTTTTTATTGCTTTTTTCTGGAAAATGGTATCACAAAAAAACCCAAAATATTTTTTTTCTTTTTTTAATCAATTTCAAAAGGTCTGCATTTTTTCACTCATTCTCTAAAGTCAATCATGAATCATATATGCAGACTAAACATCAATGAGCCCGTTGGACACGATAACCCTACGCTCCCTCCCAATTTTGAGTCCCCTGTCTACGAAGCCGAAGAGGAGGAGGATGAGGAAATTCCACACGAGATTGCCCGGTTACTCGAACATGAGAAGAAAGCCATTCAGCCTCATGAAGAAGCAGTGGAGGTGATCAACTTGGGGTCTGAGGAAGTTAAGAAGGAAATCAAGATCGGGGCTTTGCTTGAAGAGACTGTCAAACAGAGGGTGATTGAACTGCTCAGGGAATATACTGATGTGTTCGCATGGTCATACCAAGATATGCCAGGTTTAGACCCCCGTATTGTGGAGCACCGTTTGCCCTTGAAACCCGAATGTCCACCAATCAAGCAGAAGTTGAGAAGAACTCGTCCCGACATGGCTCTCAAGATCAAAGAAGAAGTGCAAAAGCAAATCGATGCAGGCTTCCTTGTTACATCTGAGTATCCTCAGTGGTTGGCCAACATAGTGCCGGTCCCGAAGAAAGATGGTAAGGTCAGAATGTGCGTCGACTACCGAGATCTGAATAGGGCCAGTCCAAAGGATGATTTCCCTTTACCTCACATCGATGTATTGGTTGATAGTACTGCTAAGTCCAAAGTTTTCTCCTTCATGGATGGTTTCTCCGGTTACAATCAAATCAAAATGGCACCCGAAGACAGAGAAAAGACGTCTTTTATCACGCCTTGGGGCACTTTCTGCTACAAAGTAATGCCTTTTGGTTTGATAAATGCAGGCGCCACCTACCAAAGAGGCATGACCACTCTCTTTCATGACATGATGCACAAAGAAATAGAAGTGTACGTGGATGATATGATTGTTAAGTCGGGCACTGAAGAAGAACATGTGGAGTACCTGCTGAAGATGTTTCAACGGCTGAGAAAGTACCAACTTCGTCTGAATCCCAACAAATGTACGTTTGGTGTTAGATCTGGAAAACTCTTGGGGTTCATCGTTAGTCAGAAAGGTATTGAAGTAGACCCCGATAAAGTCAGAGCCATCAGAGAAATGCCTGCTCCAGAAACAGAAAAACAAGTAAGAGGATTCCTGGGGCGTCTGAACTACATCTCCAGATTCATCTCTCACATGACTGCCACATGTGGGCCAATATTCAAATTACTCCGTAAAGACCAGGGGATTGTTTGGACAGAAGACTGCCAGAGAGCCTTTGACAGCATCAAAGAGTATCTACTAGAGCCTCCAATTCTTATCCCTCCAGTCGAAGGAAGACCACTGATCATGTACTTAACTGTGTTAGAAGATTCCATGGGTTGTGTGCTCGGACAACATGATGAAACCGGAAGGAAAGAGCATGCTATTTATTACCTGAGCAAGAAGTTTACAGATTGTGAGTCTCGATACTCCCTACTTGAGAAAACTTGCTGTGCACTAGCCTGGGCAGCCAAACGCCTTCGCCATTACATGATTAACCACACCACTTGGTTGATATCCAAAATGGACCCAATCAAGTATATCTTTGAGAAGCCGGCCTTAACAGGAAGAATTGCTCGTTGGCAGATGTTGTTGTCCGAGTATGATATTGAATACCGCACCCAGAAAGCAATCAAAGGCAGTGTCCTGGCCGATCATTTGGCGCACCAACCGGTTGAAGATTACCAACCTATCAAGTTTGACTTTCCCGATGAAGAGATTATGTACTTGAAGATGAAAGATTGTGATGAACCATTGCTTGGAGAGGGTCCAGATCCCGAGTCCAGATGGGGTTTGATATTCGATGGGGCCGTGAATGTCTACGGTAATGGAATTGGGGCAGTTATTATCACTCCTGAAGGTAATCATCTCCCTTTCGCTGCAAGGTTACAGTTTGATTGCACGAACAATATGGCAGAGTATGAAGCATGCATCCTGGGCATCGAAGAAGCCATCGACTTGAGAATCAAGAACCTTGATATCTACGGGGATTCAGCACTCGTTATCAATCAGATCAAAGGAGAATGGGAAACTCGCCACCCCGGCTTGATTCCTTACAAAGATTATGCAAGGCGTTTGTTAACCTTCTTCAACAAGGTTGAGCTGCACCACATTCCTCGTGATGAGAACCAGATGGCAGATGCCTTAGCAACCTTGTCTTCCATGTATGAAGTAAGCCATCAGAATGACCTGCCAACGGTCAGAATCCAACGTCTTGAAAGGCCTGCACATGTGTTTTCAGTTGAGGAGGTCATTGACGATAAGCCGTGGTTTCATGATATTAAGTGTTTCCTCCAGAGTCAAGAATACCCACCTGGAGCCTCCAGTAAAGACAAGAAGACGTTGAGGAGATTGTCTGGTAATTTCTTTTTGAATGGAGATATTTTGTACAAGAGGAACTTCGACATGGTATTACTCAGATGTGTAGACGAACGTGAAGCAGAGATGTTGATGAGTGAGATACATGAGGGCTCCTTCGGAACTCACTCCAATGGGCATGCAATGGCTAAAAAGTTGTTGAGAGCGGGTTACTACTGGATGACGATGGAATCTGACTGTTATAAACATGCCAGGAAATGTCACAAGTGTCAGATTTATGCCGACAAGATTCATGTTCCGCCAACTACCCTCAACGTCCTTTCCTCTCCATGGCCTTTCTCTATGTGGGGCATTGATATGATTGGAAAGATCGAACCAAAGGCTTCAAATGGACATCGTTTCATACTAGTGGCCATTGATTACTTCACTAAATGGGTCGAAGCAGCATCTTATGCCAATGTAACCAAGCAAGTCGTAGTCCGTTTCATCAAGAACCATATCATCTGCCGTTACGGTGTGCCTAATAGAATCATCACGGATAATGGAACCAATTTGAACAACAAGATGATGAAAGAATTGTGCGGAGAGTTTAAGATTGAACATCATAATTCTTCTCCTTACAGACCCCAGATGAACGGTGCTGTTGAAGCCGCAAATAAAAACATCAAGAAGATTGTCCAGAAGATGGTAATCACTTACAAAGACTGGCACGAGATGTTACCATTCGCTCTGCATGGGTACCGTACCTCAGTGCGCACTTCAACGGGGGCAACCCCTTTCTCTTTGGTCTACGGCATGGAAGCAGTGCTCCCTGTGGAGGTCGAAATCCCGTCGATGAGAGTTCTGATGGAAGCCAAATTGTCTGAGGCTGAATGGTGTCAAAGTAGGTATGATCAGCTGAACTTGATTGAAGAAAAACGCATGGCTGCCTTGTGTCATGGTCAACTATATCAAAAGAGGATGAAACAAGCCTTTGACAAGAAGGTTCGACCCCGTGAATTTCAAGAAGGAGACCTTGTGCTCAAAAAGATTTTATCCTTTCAACCGGACTCCAGGGGCAAATGGACGCCTAATTATGAAGGCCCTTATGTCGTCAAAAGAGCGTTCTCCGGTGGTGCAATGACTCTTACAACTATGGATGGTGATGAGCTCCCCCGTCCTGTGAACGCCGATGCAGTCAAGAAATACTTTGTCTAAAAAATAAAAGAACAACTCGGTAAGTCGAAAACCCGTAAGGGCGGCTTAGGCAAAAATGAGCGTCTCGGTGGACTGAAAACCCGAAAGGGCGGTCCAGGCAAAAATTAGAGACATGAAACAGAAGATAATCATCCTGATAGATCGAAAACCCGAAAGGGCGGTCTATGCAAAAATTAAGGATCAAAAGACAAAGTAACTGCATCAGGTTGGCCATGACTCACTTGGGGCACATTAGCGGTCAAAGAGACTCTGAATCTGAGGCATCTAAACTGTGGAATTCAAAGTTGTTAGGGAGAATAGCGGTTATTATGTTCAATGTACCTTCCCCTTATATTTACCATTTTCCAAACTTTGTGAAATCCGTGGAGCCACGCCATTGGCGGGCCACCACTCTGTTAAATGAATTTGAGCCTGTGCCTTTTATTTGGAATTCTCATTTATTCGGTTTATAAAATTTCTTCTATTTTTGATGGTAGTACTTGAAGCAAAATATTCTTTTAAAATCATAAATCTTTTTAATATCTTTTGGAAAGCATAAACAACAAACACATTTTCTCTGAATTCATGAATAAGTGAAGTGTACTTCAACAGTTATCCTGAGAACGGGCAAACTCTGCAGGTTGAACATGGTCATTGCTTTTAAAAAAAAAAAGAAAAAGAAAAAGAAAAAGAAAAGAGCTCGGTAAGTCGAAAACCCGAAAGGGCGGCTTAGGCAAAAATGAGCGTCCCGGTGGATCGAAAACCTGAAAAGGCGGTCCAGGCAAAAATTAGGGGCATACAAAAAGAATATATTCCCGGTGGACTGAAAACCCGAAAGGGCGGTCCAGGCAAAAGTTAGGGATTCAAAAAAGAAAAAAAGAACAAAAAAGCATGACCATCGAAACACCAGTTCTTCTGCCAGGTCCATGGATTAACACGTCTCCCCCAGGAAGTGTTTACTCCCCACCGGTTGTTGCATACATCGGGCTTTACCCCGTCAATGTTTTGGATATGTCCCCAATGGCATCATCCCCAATGAAGGTTGCTGAGTGTTTGTACTGCGTCGTCGGTCCACTTTCCATCTTACCTGTCCAGTCTTGTCTCATCAAGTCCATCAGTTATACTATCCCACAAGTCAATCCTCCAAACGGTCATACAAGTCGTATTGTCTTACATACATACATACGTTCATGCATATACACATTCATGCATACACAACATGCACATAACATCACTCAATACATGGTTGCATTAACCACCCTGAGTCTTGCTTTTCATGTCAATCAATCATGAACAATTTGTGACCTTTTTTCCCCAAGTGTCATCCCCAGTATGTCTGGTCCAGAGATGTCACCCTCTTTATGCCAAGCGGCAGTTCTTTAACGAACAACTTGTGCGTACCTTTATTTCTTGTCGTCAATGGCAGTTCGGCAACAACCCGAACAGTCGACATCTACATTTATTTCTTTGTCGTCAATGGCAGTTCGGCAACAACCCGAACAGTTGACATCTACATTTATTTCTTGTCGTCAATGGCAGTTCGGCAACAACCCGAACAGTTGACATCAACATTTATCCCTTCTCGTCAATGGCAGTTCGGCAACAACCCGAACAGTTGGCATCTATCTTTGTTCCTTGTCGTCAATGGCAGTTCGGCAACAACCCGAACAGTTGACATCAACATTTATTCCTTCTCGTCAATGGCAGTTCGGCAACAACCCGAACAGTTGGCATCTATCTTTGTTCCTTGTCGTCAATGGCAGTTCGGCAACAACCCGAACAGTTGACATCAACATTTATTCCTTCTCGTCAATGGCAGTTCGGCAACAACCCGAACAGTTGGCATCTATCTTTGTTCATTGTCGTCAATGGCAGTTCGGCAACAACCCGAACAGTTGACATCTACCTTTACTTCCTTGTCGTCAATGGCAGTTCGGCAACAACCCGAACAGTTGGCATCTATCTTTGTTCATTGTCGTCGATGGCAGTTCGGCAACAACCCGAACAGTTGACATTTACCCTTTATTTCTTGTCGTCAATGGCAGTTCGGCAACAACCCGAACAGTTGGCATTTACCCTTTATTTCTTGTCGTCAGTGGCAGTTCGATAACATCCCGAACAGCTGACATTTACCTGTTTACCGTCACTTTGTTGTCAGTGGCTAGTTCGGTTACATCCCGAACAGCTGGCAGGATACTTTTATTTCCGTCTTTACCTCAAGTGGCAAGCTCTAACAAACGGGCAGCTTGTGGTCGGTGTCTTTTCTCATATTATACTTCCTTTTTTCAGCTGTCAATACGATAGTTGATCCCTTCCCCAGTGAAACTATGTTATCCCCCAGTGGAGTTGGATCCCTTTCTTTAACGAACTCGGGTATCCTTTTGTTTTATTTTACCCCCAGTCGGGTCAACTTTGCCGTCTTGCATTTGCATTGGCATCACAAGCATTTCACATCTTCTTAGGTCCAAAATTGGTGTATTCTGTATTTAAGTCCCTTCGACCCGTCGAATCCAAGGTTTTCTCTTCAAATCTCCGGACGAAGAGACTTAAATAGGGGCATCTGTCATACCCCAATTTTTGACCTAAAATTTCTTTTTCATTTGTCTTTTTAGGTCGGATTTTGTTCGTCGTTTCAGACAAAATTTTGACAGGGAGGTATTTTAAAATACCTCATTTTTTTTAATTTCGTTCGAGTCCGTTTTTTTGTTTTTGTTTTTATTATTATTTTTATCTTTATTTTTATATTTTTAGTATTATTTTAGTTAGCATTTTTATTGTTTATTTTTTTCCTTTTTTTTTACTAGTAACTTTTTTATTATTTTTAGAATCTAATCTTTTGTGAAAGAAGACTTTTGTCATAGAATTAATGTGTTTTATGTTGTCACTTATTTGTCTTTTATTGAGTTTTATTACCATTATTTTGTCAACCTGTCATTTATTGAGTTTTAGTGATGATAATTAGTGTTTTAAAGGGGGGAATTGGAAACACAACAAAAGGGGAACGTCCGTACAATCACAACACCATCAGAAGACCTCCACCACAAAACGCACAAGAGCAGAAAACAAAGAATTCGATCCGAACAACACAGTCAGAACAAAAGGCTAATTCAAAAATCATCACTGTTCTTACAGCTTCACACACACCTCCTAATTCACGCAACCAACAAAACCAACACAAACAATCCTCAATCCCCTTCACACAGCCGTACAGCCACTTACCACAACAAAAACCCAGCTAAACCACACCCATCACCACTACCACCAGAACATATCCACAACACACACCACTACCATCCAAACCAACATAAAACCGGCCGCAAACCACCTCCAATCATACACCACTCCAACCCAACCAGTCCCAATCCCAACCCACCAAAAGTCGTACGGCCAAACCATCCCAGACCACCCAGTAACCAAAACGCGCAAGCACACAAACCCCCTCCCACCTCACCAAAGCCGTACGGCCACAAACCACTCACAAGTCAAAACCGAACCAATACCAAACCAAGTCACAAAAATCTGAACCGAATTCAAAGCTTTAAGGTAGTTTTCTCTTGGTTTCTTTTAAAAAAAATTCGTTTTAGATCCACTCCGTTTTAAAAAGATTTTAAAAAAACCATTTGGATTTTTGGAAAGGAAAAGAAGAGAGGGTTCGGAAAAGCTTTGTTTTTTTTAAAAAAAAGGAACTTCTCTTCTCCGGCGCGGTGGCGCCGCCCCCTGGGCTGGCCGGCCGCCGCGCCGGAGCTTCTTTCAGGCCACCGTAAATGTTCAGTGAGAGAAGAGAGAAAGATGGAGAGTTTAGAGTGAGAAGGAGTAGTAGAGAGAGAGTGGAAAGAAGAAATGAGTGAAAAAAAATCAGAAAATCAATTTAAACCTGACCCAAACACAAGGCCCATGCGGCCCAAACCTTCCTCCTCATCAGCTCTTGCTGATTGCTTCTCATACCCCCATTTTTGCTTACTGCACCCCCCCCTTTCCCTTTTATTTTTTTAGTTTTCTTATCATTCTCGCATATTATCTTGTTAATTTTTCTAGGTATTTTCATGCATATTATTCCATTGAATTTATCTTATAATCATCATGCATTTTTTATTTTTTATTTTCCTTTTATTTTCATGCATATTTCATTTTATTTTTACTTTTAGCACATTTACTTATCTTAGTGCATTTGCAATTCTCTTCTAGTTATTGTTTTGTCATTTTTTTTTATTTTGATTAGAATGTATTTAGGAACAAATGTAAATCATAAATGAGAATATGCACCGACACTCGCACTTTATTTTATTTTGCTTTACGTTTTTTTTATTTACTTCGCTTTATAAAAAGAAAAATACAAAAATAATAGGTAGTTTACTTTCAAAAAGGATTTCGTGGTGATCCAACGTCACCACGGAAATTCCTCGTCTTTAATTTTTTTTTAGTTACGTTTTCTAGTCTTAATCCATATTCAAAAAAAAACAAAAACATTCAAATAATCAAAAAAAATCTTTTCTTAATAAACCTTGATTTTCAATCAAGTGTCCGTTTTTTTTCTTTTATTTTCTTTAAAAAAATCATTAATCCACTTTAATTATACTTTAATCCTTTTCAAAATAAAAACACAAACCAATCTCATTTTGCCACTTGGCTTTTTATTTTATCGTTAAAACCTTTTTTAAAACTAATAAAAAACACCAAACAAATCAAACGTTATTTCTACCCCGAACTACGAGGTTTTGATCCCTCACGGGTACGTAGGCAGAGGACCATGTCCTTCCAAATCATAAAAAATACAAAAAAAACATTTTCCTTTTTTCTCACTACTTTAATTCATTATTTTCTTTAAAAAATAAGCAAGTTATAGCCAAGATAAATAAATAAAATCAAGAGGTTCTCGTAGAGTACTACGAACGTTTAGGGTGCTAACACCTTCCCTAAACGTAACTAACCCCCGAACCCTTAATCTTTAAAATGTGGTAATTTAGAACTTTTTTCCACCTTTCTTTTCAAAAAAAAAAATTAAAAGTTCAGTCGTGAAATAAAATTAGTGAGTCAACGCTAATCAATAGCTTGATCTCCGAAAATCACCGCGACAAGAGGTAACAGAAAATATACATGTATTAAACTATTGATCGAGCAACATTACTTACAGAAATGTCAATGTCGCCAAAGTCCTTATCAGATGCAGCTGAAAAACAATACTGCGAGTTAGACAAATCAATGGAAAATGAAAGCTAAAATTCAGAGATACTTTTGAAATCACTAACGTTTGGCTTCTTGCTCATCATATTCATCTTCATCAACCCACTTGTCCCAATCAATTTTCAGAAAGGAAGGAGTCTTCCCTCCCTGCTTCAATAATCTGTCCCACCATTTGTTCTCAGCCTTTTTCACCAAGTAGCAGATCTGTCTCGAACTAGCACTGGTTATAATATCCTGAGAAGACATATTAACACACCGATTACAAGACACGTTGGAAAGATATGATCAAATAACCACCATCTACTGGTTTGAAAACGTGTCCGGTGTCTGACACGGTTAAGTGTCCAACACTGACGACGCATATGATAAGATTCAATAATTCCATTTTCACAAAAAAATCACTTCTGTCGATGTGTCGTGCTTGGTGCCTGTGCCAGTGTCTCATAGAAATTATCCAACTACTGGTGACCCCTTACATTTACATCAATGCTATCAAACAGATCAATGTCGACTTCATACAGAATCTCCTCTGCACCAGCAGTTGCCGAGAAGTAAAATTTTCCCTCTGGCTCAAATTTAAGTTTCACATCCTGAGCATCAGGCAACTCAACTGTTATGGACAGTTCCTCAGACCTCTGGGCCCATTTGACAGTTGGATGGCGGCTGTATTATAAAATTCAAAGGAATTTAAAGATCTAAGTATTGCAAATCTGTCACTTCATATAATACCACCACAAGGACAAAAGTAAAAAGCATGACACGATTAAAGCTTTTAACAGAGTCACAGGGTAACAACAACAGAATATAGAAACAGGCAAGATCATGTATCAAAGGAAATCTCTGAAAGTATAATACCAACAAGGGCAAAGTTAAATCTGTGAACTGATCTGAACCAAAATAATCCGTTATAATGTGTCGAATAAGAAAATGCAGAGGTGAATGAGTGAAAAAGCAAAAAGATAAACGAGAAAGTAAAACCAAATGTATCAATTATAAATCTAGAATTGCACTTATTGATGAAAATATAGAATTCATAACGGCAAACTTGACTAAAGACTGTTGGTCATGTGAGAAGAAGATCAATAGAGAATCAAACAAGTAAAAGGGATAAAACTAAAAAAATACCAATTACAGTCATGATTGGACCAATATTTATTAAAGTAGAGCAAGTTGAACAAGGTTCAGTCTTGTCATACCCCATTTTTTGACCCATTTTCGTCTCGTTTTACTTATTGTCTCGTTTTACGCATTTTTTTTAAAGGCCGAGAATTTTCGTCGTTTCAGACGAAATTTCGGCAGGGAGGTATTTTAAAATACCTCATGTCATTTTTTGTCTCGTTTATTTATTTTATTTTATTACTTTTTATTTTTACTATTAATTTCAGTTTTTATTATCATTAATTTTACTATTATTACCATTTTATTTATTTCCTTTTTTATTATTTATCATTATTATTATTTATTACTCTTATTATTATTATCATTTTTATTTTTTATTATTTTTGGTCCAAGGTCAACAAAAAACACACTGCAGGGGCGCCCCTTTCACTGGGATTTTTTCATCATCACATTCATCCCAAATCCTATCCAAAATCATCATTACAAATCCATCCCAATCCTCAAATCTTATCCTAAATCTGCAAAAATCCAGCTTATCTTCATGAGTCAATAAGCTGCTCAAGCAGCTCAACAAGATCTCTATTTAACAGGACTCAAGCACAAGAAATTTTGGGGGAAGAAATTTGGAAAAACAGATTTTTATCAACAGAAAACAAACACAACACAACTTAACAGCAAACTCTTCCCCCCCTCTCAAAATTTTTCGGCCAACACACTCACACCAACACAAGCCATAACACCACCCACACACCACCACGTCCTAGCACACACCCAAACCCAAACTCACGCACCTACACACACCCTAACACAACACAACACACAAACCGCACATACCACACACCAAACACGCGCATACCACACAAACACGAACAGCATAAATACAACACCCAGCCGCAAACAGCCCAGCCTAACACGTACAAAACCACACACGCACAGAGCATCACAAAGCCACCCAAAACCGTACACAAAAAGGCAAAGAAAAAGGTGATTTTTTGTGTTGTTTTGAAATTTAGATCTAGGGTTTTTGAGAAGTTTTTTGAGTAATCCAAGGCCGGATTTGAGCTTAGGAGGAAAAAGGATATAAGAAAAGAGGTTTTTTTTTGAAAAATAAGGTTTTTTTCCTTTCCGGCGCGGTGGTGCCGCCACCTAGGCCGGCGGCCACCACGCCGGAAGCTCACCGGCGGCCATGAAAGGATGAGAGAGGGGAGAGGAAGAGGGAATTCGGTTGAGAGAGGGAGGGAAGTGAGAGAAAGTGAATGAAAAAAATGATGAAAATTGTGAAGGGAGAGGTTTAAATACCCCTCCCTGATTCTGTGTGTGTGGGTGTACGCGTTAGCGTACACCCTCGTAACGCGTACACCCTCGCCCTCCTGACCATTTGATTTAAATCATACGGTTCAGGATTTTTTTTTCTGTGATCAGATCAGGGCCGTCTGATTAATCAGACGGCCCAGATTAATTTACGCAGGCCCAATACATTTTGGGCCTTTTTCTTTCAATCTGAACTTTTCTTCACTTCCAGCACCCCAGGTTTTATTTTTTACACCTCCCTAATTTTATTTATGTTATTTTTCTTTTCAATTTATTTTCCTTTTTATTATTATTTCCTTTTATTTGTTCTTTTATTTTTAACATCTCATTTAGTTACCTATCATATTATTTCATGTCATTTTATTTTTTTTATTATTTTATTTTTTTTATTTCTATTTTGTTCATTTTTATTTTGCATCTTTTTTATGTCATTAGCATATACATTTAGGAACAAAATGTTTAAATATGCATTGCATTATATTTTATTTTTATAGTTTAATCCATAATCCAAGAAAAATCTTTTCATTTTTGATCCA
Organism: Medicago ruthenica; assembly: GCA_018208015.1. NCBI lineage: Eukaryota > Viridiplantae > Streptophyta > Magnoliopsida > Fabales > Fabaceae > Medicago > Medicago ruthenica. The sequence goes on along the minus strand of CM031376.1, from coordinate 39,954,964 downwards.
ACATCTTTTTATTATTTCTCTCGCGTTTAGTTTATTTCATCGCACTTAATTTCTTTTTAACTCCGAGTAAAAAATCATAAAAAACCAAAAACATTTCAGATATTCAAAAACTTCATCAAAAATATTCTTCATTAACAAAGCCTTGGATTTCAAACCAAGCAATTTTATTTTAATCAAACTTCAATCAATCTTAATCATATTAGACTTTATCTTTGCAATTAAAATCAATCAAACTTCATTCACTCGCCACTTTGGCTCATTTTATCTTTCACAAACATTTTCAAGCTTTAAAATCAACATAACAAATCACTCGTTTTTTTAAGCCCGAACTACATCGGTTTTGATCCCATTTGGGTATGTAGGCAAAGGACCTTGTCCTTCCAAACCAACCAAACAAAAATCAATGAAAACAACAAAAACATTTTCTTTCTCGTTTCAATAAACAACAAGCTTGTTCATTTTGGTTGCAACAACTAATTTGAACAATCTTATTTCTTTTCATTTGAGTTCTAAAAAACGAGCGTTTTTTTTAGTTAATACTTTTTTCCTTAAAATTCAAACAAAGTTTGAATGAAAAAGGGTGGTTTGACGTATGTCTCTCCTTTCCCTGATCGGATAAACACTTGACGTATGTCTCGTTGCTTAGACGATCGTCATTCTTTTCTAGCTTCCCCAAAAATACGTTTTCTCAATTTCAAATAAAACTTGAATGAAAAAGGGTGGTTTGACGTATGTCTCTCCTTTCCCCGGTTGTACGAATGCTTGACGTATGTCTCGTTGCTCGGACAATCGTCATTCTATTTTCAACGCGTCCAACGCATTTGAACCTTTCTTGGTCCCTCGCGACCAATTTTAACATTTCTTGGTCCCTCGCTACCAATTTGAACTTTTCTTGGTCCCTATTGACCAATTTGAACCTTTCTTGGTCCCTCGTGACCAATCCAACTTTTCTTGGTCCCCCGTGACCATTTTAAACTTTTCTTGGCCCCCGTGGTCAATTCAAACATTTTACGCCTTTGTGCGTTTTCCAACGGATACCATCGCCTTATTGCGAGTCCGTCCTTTTATCATTTAAATGTTTTACGCCTTTGCGCGTTTATTTTCAACCCTTTACGCCTTGTGCGAGTTTATCGCCTTAATGTGCGTTCGTCTTTTTACGCCTTGTGCGAGTTTATCGCCTTAATGTGCGTTCGTCTTTTTACGCCTTGTGCGAGTTTATCGCCTTAATGTGCGTTCGTCTTTTTACGCCTTGTGCGAGTTTATCGCCTTAATGTGCGCTTGTCTCCTTCATCATTTAAAGCTTTTACGCCTTTGTGCGTTTTCAAACTTTTTTCAAGAACTACGTAAGCTTTGAATTCTCCGACTACCGGGAGATACGTAGGAGCAGGATTGTCATCTTGTCAAGCCCATTATTAAAAAATCTTTTTTTCTTTTTTTCTCTTTCATTTGTTTTTATCTCTTTCTTCACCTCATGTTATATTTTCTTTCTCCTTTTTATATATGATTAAGCATGCAAGCAAAACATCAAAAAACATTTTTAGCCTAAGCAACTAAGAGGTTCCCGTTGAGTACAACGGATGTGAGGGGTGCTAATACCTTCCCCTCGCATAATCGACTTTCGAACCTAAAATCTCTTTTTCAAGGTAATTTCGAACTTTTTTCCTTTTTCCCCGAAAAATTAAAAGTTCAGTCGTGATTTAAATTTAGTGATTCAATGCTAGTCAATAGCTTGACATCCGAAATTCGACGCGACAAAAATGGCGACTTCACTGGGGATAACACTTAAACACTTTGTTTTTGTGTATGATAAGTCAAGCCTATCTTAGTTGGCTTTTAGGCTAAAGTGTCTTTGTTTTGCTTGCACGCTTATGCCTTGTTATCATTATTTGTTTATCATTTGCTTTATATGTATTTGTTTCATATTTGCCTTATATTCATGTTATATATATTGTGGGGTTACTTGAGCGATGTTACTCCACATTGTTCGGGTTAATGTCGGACGTGTGAGGCTCTATTCCCGAGCTTTGAGAAAAAAAATTAAGATAGGATGGGGTTGCGTAGCGGAGGCCCACTTGACGTATGTCTTGAAGGGAAGATGCGAAAACCCCGCCTAGAGTAGATTTCACTTGGAATATATTGAGGTCTTGCGAGCATTTGCAATTGACGACAATAGTTCCTTGTGAGGTCCGTGATCTCTAGGGACCTTTTTAGAAAATCTCATCTTTAGAGCCTACACGTGAGGAAGGGGGAAATTTTGAACATACATGTTATACATATGCATACATTTACATGCATGAAAATAATTTTCGCATATCACTTTGCTTTATAAGAAATTAATTGCACTTTTTAATTTCCTTGTAAAGCAAAACAAAATTTTTTCATGCATTTACATACATCATTCATTATCATGCATACGTCCATCTTCGAGTCCAAAACTCCTTTCCCTTTTTACCCTAAGGATTTCTTACAATCCGAAGTGAGTCGTCGGTGTTCGCGTTTCATTCGCAGCACTACGTGTCATCCCATTAAGAAATGTGGCTCGTCGTCCCAAAGCAAACCGCACATATAACAAGGGGCAACTATCACCCCGTTTGTACATGGGGCATGCCGTTCGACTTTGGTGAGGAATTCATCCATATTCCCACTACTCTTCAAGGGATTTCGGTACCTCAACCCGAGATTACCAACCCCCAGGCTACTGCGGCCTTTTCCCCAATTCACAAAAAACCCAGTCGTCATTGGCATTCCTCAATCTCCTACAAGAGTCCATTTTTCAATGGCGACTTCACAAATATAATTTCCAACCAAAGTCCAATCATCATTGGTACAATCCACAATCAAAGCCCGACCTTGATCGGCAACCAATCACATCATATGGATTGATCCAATGATTCAACCACAAATGCATGGTAGTGATGAAATTTGATTAATTTGCGCAAAGCTAAGCTACATGTTTCCTGTTTTTTCCATGATTAAACTTGAAAGGAGAATACGTACTTAGTACAAAAGTTATATCATGCAACTTGCGTTTTTAATATGTTTATTCGTGAACCATTTAGAACCAGCCAAAATGTGAGGAATCCTCAAAATCATTATATATATGCAGGAGACCGGCATTTTTTGTTTAAACTCGATTTTGTTATGTTAAATCTGATCGTTGTTTTAGATTGTACGGAAGCATTGATAGGATCAAGGCATTTTTTGAAAATGAGTGAAAACACTTGACCACAAATAGCCCACCCTGTGAGGAGTGAGTATTTGTTAACCCCTTTGAGCCTAATGAATCAGAATCATTAACTATGGACTGCCAATTCTCATAAGCTCAATTGCTTAATGAAATTGCCGGAGTTTGTAAAAAAAATTCAGTTCATAGTTAAATCATTATTGAATTCTGATATTTTTACTTTCATTTTTGAACCCTTAACCTTCATGATTATTGTCCTTTGCCGAAAGAGGAAGGAACATTCAATTAGGGTATCATCTTTGATAAAGTTGGAAAAAAAGGAGGTGGTGAATGTCAAGAAATGGTGAATTTTGTAAATTGATCTTGACAACAAGAACAAAAAAAAGAAAGAAAAGAAAAAGAAAAAAGAGAAAAAGAGAAAATCTCTAAATCAAAAAGTTGTCGAGGATCAAAGAAAAACATTTGTAAATCACCAAGAGTTGTGATTGAATAAAGGAGGAAGGGTGTAATTTAGAAAGAATGTTCCTCTTGCTTGGCCATTTGAATTCAATTTTCCCACATATGACATTTCTTTTGTAACCAAGCCAAATTACAACCCTCGAAGACCTTGTGATCAATGCTTTCGTGCTTTTAGAAACAATGATTAGTTGGACACATAACTCGATCGGAATGTTAGCAAACTTGCCGGATGAGTGTTCAATACCCCCACAATTAATATTCAATTTGTTTAAATGAGTGATAGGTTGGTTCATTGATAAACATATTATTAACTTGAGTTGTACGATAAATTTTGTGTTTGGTATTTGTTTCAAATTTCTGGATGCAATCTCGGATTAATGGGAACATCAAAATCGCATGTACAAATCTCATAGGAATCATGCATTCGGGAATTTCCGACCAATCCTCATTACCAACAAAAGCCCAATTCTCATTGGCCCCCACAATATCAAACCAAAGCCCAACCATGCTTGGCGCCCAACCATTCACAAATCCCGACCATGCTCGGTACACAACCATTCAAAAAGCCCAACCATGTTTGGCACCTAATCACGAGCAAAGCCCAATTGTCATTGGCGATCACAACTACAATTTCACATTAAGCCCAATCGTCATTGGCATTCCTCACAATCTCCCACAAAAAGCCCAACCATGCTTGGCACCTAATCATTTACAACCTCCGACCATGTTCGGTACACAATCATAGCCAAAGCCCAACCATGCTTGGCACTCCCTCACAACTCACAAAAGGCCCAGTCGTCATTGACATTCCTCAATCTCCTACAAAAAACCCAATTTCCATTGGCCCTTACAAACACAATCACAAGTGAAGCCCAATTTTCATTGGCATTCCCACTCACAAAACATAATCAAAGCCCGACCTCGCTCGGAACCCACATTACAAAAAGCCCGACCTCGCTCGGCACCCACATTACAAAAAGCCCGACCTCGCTCGGCATTCAATCATCCAAAGCCCGACCTCGCTCGGCAACCAATTACAATCAAAGCCCGGCCTTGCTTGGCATCCAATCATTATCCCCAGTGTTAAACATGACATATGTTTATCCCACATTGGACTTCTTTCAAGGGATTCCCCAGCGAAATCCTCAGTAAATCAAAAGGGAATATCCCCAGTGAATCGAAAGCCCGAAAGGACGATTCAGAAAAAAAACAAAGAAGGTAGCATTCCCGGTGGAATCATCAGTTCCAATCCCCGGTGGATTAACAAACTCCCCAGGAAGTCAACCTTTGTCCAAAACAATCAAAAGCCCAATTGTCGTTGGCACCTACTCACAAAAGCCCAACCACCGTTGGCATCTAAGGCTGGATATCGATCATGCTTCCAAAATGATCCTTATATCCCCAGCGAAACCACAAACAAAGCCCAATTTTATTGGCATCCCCCAGTGGAGTCTCAACCCCAAAAGCCCAATCATTATTGGCACCATCCATTACAAAAAGCCCGACCTCGCTCGGCATCCATTACAAAAAGCCCGACCTCGCTCGGCATCCATTACAAAAAGCCCGACCTCGCTCGGCACCCCAATCAAAGCCCGACCTCGCTCGGCAATCAAAGCCCGACCTCGCTCGGCATCCAATTACAATCAAAGCCCGACCTCGCTCGGCACCCCAATCAAAGCCCGACCTTGCTCGGCATCCAACATAAAAGCCCGACCTCGCTCGGCATCCAAACAAAACATAAGCGTTCCCGGCGGAATCACCAGTTCTTTTCCCCAGCGGATTAACACGATTCCCCAGTGAAGTAACAATTTCCCCATGAGGTATGTGTTCCTCATCAATGGTTACGGCTTCACCCCGTCAACATTTTGGAGGTGTTCCCTGCGACATTATCCCCATCAAAGATTACCGAGTGTTTGCAATGCGACGTCGGTCCACTTTTCATTTTACCGGTCTAAATCTTGTTTCACCAAGTTGTCGGTCATGCAATAAATCAAAACAGTCGAGTGTCATCCCCAACGTGTCTGATCTGTTGATGTCACCTTCTTGTAAGCCAAGCGGCAGTTCTTTAACGAACAGCTTGTGCAATCTTTCATTGTATTCTTATACCAAGGGGCAATTCCTTAACAAACATTTAGGGTATCCCCATTGCAAGCCAATCTTTTCACACAACATCCCCAGTGAGGGTCCTGCATTAGTATATTCATATTCATACATTCATGCATTCATGCATTTGTACATTTGTACAATCGTACAAATCATACAAACATACATTCATGCATATACGCATTCGTACATGCAACATACCACAATATCATCTGTACATAGTTGCTTTAACCACCACGTTTCTTACCATTTTATCATAAACAATCTGCATTTTTCTCCAATGTCATTCTCCAATGATGTTACAAAATAAAGCCCAATTTTATTGGCATTCCCCAGTGAGTCATCATTCACACTCACAAATACCAAATCATAACCAAAGCCCGACTTTGCTCGGCATCCCATCATAGTCACCAGTAAATATTCCCCAAGTGTCATCCCCAATCTGTTTGGTTAAGTGGTGTCACCCCTTTACGCCAAGTGGCAGTTCAAACGAACAGCTTGCACATCTTTTTATCGTGTCTTTATGCCAAGTGGCAGTTCAAACGAACAGCTTGTGCATATTCCCCAGTGTTGTGCCAAGTGACAAGTTCTTTAACGAACAGCTTGTGCATCCCTTTTCCCCAATTGAAGGGGCAATTCTGTAAGGAACGGCTTGTCAGCCGCATCCTCACTATCGTCAATGTACGGTTCGGTAACCAATCCGAACAGTTGACATTTCTTTTATTCCTGTCGTCAATGTACGGTTCGGTAACCAATCCGGACAGTTGACATGTCTTTTATTTCCTGTCGTCAATGTACGGTTCGGTAACCAATCCGGACAGTTGACATGTCTTTTATTTCCTGTCGTCAATGTACGGTTCGGTAACCAATCCGAACAGTTGACATTTCTTTTATTCCTGTCGTCAATGTACGGTTCGGTAACCAATCCGAACAGTTGACATTTCTTTTATTCCTGTCGTCAATGTACGGTTCGGTAACCAATCCGGACAGTTGACATGTCTTTTTATTTCCTGTCGTCAATGAACGGTTCGGTAACCAACCCGGACAGTTGACGTGTCTTTTTTATTTCCTGTCGTCAATGAACGGTTCGGTAACCAATCCGGACAGTTGACATGTCTTTTATTTCCTATTGTCAATGAACGGTTCGGTAACCAATTCGGACAGTTGACATGTCTTTTATTTCCTATTGTCAATGAACGGTTCGGTAACCAATCCGGACAGTTGACATTTCTTTTTTTATCGTCAATGAACGGTTCGGTAACCAACCCGGACAGTTGACGTGTCTTTTTTATTTCCTATTGTCAATGAACGGTTCGGTAACCAACCCGGACAGTTGACATGTCTTATTACTTCCTATTGTCAATGAACGGTTCGGTAACCAATCCGGACAGTTGACATGTCTTTTATTTCCTATTGTCAATGAACGGTTCGGTAACCAATCCGGACAGTTGACATGTCTTTTATTTCCTATTGTCAATGAACGGTTCGGTAACCAATCCGGACAGTTGACATGTCTTTTTTCTTTTTGTCAATGAACGGTTCGGTAACCAATCCGGACAGTTGACATGTCTTTTATTTCCTATTGTCAATGAACGGTTCGATAACCAACCCGGACAGTTGACATGTCTTTTCATTTCCTGTCGTCAATGAACAGTTCGGTAACCAACCCGAACAGTTGACTTTTCTTTTTCTCGTCAATGAACAGTTCGGTAAACAACCCGGACAGTTGACGTGACATTTACTTTCTTGTCGTCAATGGCAGTTCGGAATTTAACCCGAACAGTTGACATTTTATTTCTTGTCCTCAGTGGTAGTTCGGATTTTAACCCGAACAGCTGACTTTGTTTTTATCATTCAGTGGCAGTTCGGATTTTAACCCGAACAGCTGACTTTGTTTTTATCCTCAGTGGTAGTTCGGATTTTAACCTGAACAGCTGACTTTCTTGTTTCTCATTCAGTGGTAGTTCGGAATTTAACCCGAACGACTGACTTTTACCTTCGTTGTCTTGTCATCAGTAGCTCGGAATTTAACCCGAACAGCTGACTTTTATACCCTTGTTTTATCATCATTCAGTGTTAGTTCGGAATTTAACCCGAACAGCTGACCTTTACATTCAATCCTTGTCGTCAGTGGCAGTTCGGAATTTAACCCGAACAGCTGACATTTTACCCTTTTTGGTTCCCGTGGTTAATTGCCCACTCTCCCCAGTGAACAGTTCGGCAATAACCCAAACGGCTAACCTTTTTCCCCAGTGGAACACTATCCCCAATAGAGTTGGATCCCGTTTCTTTAACGAACCCGGGTATCCCTTTGTCTCTGTTTATCCCCAATCAGGTCATCTTTGCCGTCTTGCATTCATACTTGCATCACATGCATTCATAGCATTGCATACATGGCATCGCATCCATAATATTTTACTGTCCAAAATTGGTCAAAAAATGGTGTACTCTGTATTTAAGTTTCTTCGACCCGTCGAATCAAAATTTCGCTTTTTAATCTCCGTAGCGAAGAAACTTAAATAGGGGCATCTGTCATACCCCATTTTTTGACCCATTTTCGTCTCGTTTTACTTATTGTCTCGTTTTACGCATTTTTTTTAAAGGCCGAGAATTTTCGTCGTTTCAGACGAAATTTCGGCAGGGAGGTATTTTAAAATACCTCATGTCATTTTTTGTCTCGTTTATTTATTTTATTTTATTACTTTTTATTTTTACTATTAATTTCAGTTTTTATTATCATTAATTTTACTATTATTACCATTTTATTTATTTCCTTTTTTATTATTTATCATTATTATTATTTATTACTCTTATTATTATTATCATTTTTATTTTTTATTATTTTTGGTCCAAGGTCAACAAAAAACACACTGCAGGGGCGCCCCTTTCACTGGGATTTTTTCATCATCACATTCATCCCAAATCCTATCCAAAATCATCATTACAAATCCATCCCAATCCTCAAATCTTATCCCAAATCTGCAAAAATCCAGCTTATCTTCATGAGTCAATAAGCTGCTCAAGCAGCTCAACAAGATCTCTATTTAACAGGACTCAAGCACAAGAAATTTTGGGGGAAGAAATTTGGAAAAACAGATTTTTATCAACAGAAAACAAACACAACACAACTTAACAGCAAACTCTTCCCCCCCTCTCAAAATTTTTCGGCCAACACACTCACACCAACACAAGCCATAACACCACCCACACACCACCACGTCCTAGCACACACCCAAACCCAAACTCACGCACCTACACACACCCTAACACAACACAACACACAAACCGCACATACCACACACCAAACACGCGCATACCACACAAACACGAACAGCATAAATACAACACCCAGCCGCAAACAGCCCAGCCTAACACGTACAAAACCACACACGCACAGAGCATCACAAAGCCACCCAAAACCGTACACAAAAAGGCAAAGAAAAAGGTGATTTTTTGTGTTGTTTTGAAATTTAGATCTAGGGTTTTTGAGAAGTTTTTTGAGTAATCCAAGGCCGGATTTGAGCTTAGGAGGAAAAAGGATATAAGAAAAGAGGTTTTTTTTTTGAAAAATAAGGTTTTTTTCCTTTCCGGCGCGGTGGTGCCGCCACCTAGGCCGGCGGCCACCACGCCGGAAGCTCACCGGCGGCCATGAAAGGATGAGAGAGGGGAGAGGAAGAGGGAATTCGGTTGAGAGAGGGAGAGAAGTGAGAGAAAGTGAATGAAAAAAATGATGAAAATTGTGAAGGGAGAGGTTTAAATACCCCTCCCTGATTCTGTGTGTGTGGGTGTACGCGTTAGCGTACACCCTCGTAACGCGTACACCCTCGCCCTCCTGACCATTTGATTTAAATCATACGGTTCAGGATTTTTTTTCCTGTGATCAGATCAGGGCCGTCTGATTAATCAGACGGCCCAGATTAATTTACGCAGGCCCAATACATTTTGGGCCTTTTTCTTTCAATCTGAACTTTTCTTCACTTCCAGCACCCCAGGTTTTATTTTTTACACCTCCCTAATTTTATTTATGTTATTTTTCTTTGCAATTTATTTTCCTTTTTATTATTATTTCCTTTTATTTGTTCTTTTATTTTTAACATCTCATTTAGTTACCTATCATATTATTTCATGTCATTTTATTTTTTTATTATTTTATTTTTTTTATTTCTATTTTGTTCATTTTTATTTTGCATCTTTTTTATGTCATTAGCATATACATTTAGGAACAAAATGTTTAAATATGCATTGCATTATATTTTATTTTTATAGTTTAATCCATAATCCAAGAAAAATCTTTTCATTTTTGATCCAACATCTTTTTATTATTTCTCTCGCATTTAGTTTACTTCATCGCACTTAATTTCTTTTTAACTCCGAGTAAAAAATCATAAAAAACCAAAAACATTTCAGATATTCAAAAACTTCATCAAAAATATTCTTCATTAACAAAGCCTTGGATTTCAAACCAAGCAATTTTATTTTAATCAAACTTCAATCAATCTTAATCATATTAGACTTTATCTTTGCAATTAAAATCAATCAAACTTCATTCACTCGCCACTTTGGCTCATTTTATCTTTCACAAACATTTTCAAGCTTTAAAATCAACATAACAAATCACTCGTTTTTTTAAGCCCGAACTACATCGGTTTTGATCCCATTTGAGTATGTAGGCAAAGGACCTTGTCCTTCCAAACCAACCAAACAAAAATCAATGAAAACAACAAAAACATTTTCTTTCTCGTTTCAATAAACAACAAGCTTGTTCATTTTGGTTGCAACAACTAATTTGAACAATCTTATTTCTTTTCATTTGAGTTCTAAAAAACGAGCGTTTTTTTAGTTAATACTTTTTTGCTTAAAATTCAAACAAAGTTTGAATGAAAAAGGGTGGTTTGACGTATGTCTCTCCTTTCCCCGATCGGATAAACACTTGACGTATGTCTCGTTGCTTAGACGATCGTCATTCTTTTCTAGCTTCCCCAAAAATACGTTTTCTCAATTTCAAATAAAACTTGAATGAAAAAGGGTGGTTTGACGTATGTCTCTCCTTTCCCCAGTTGTACGAATGCTTGACGTATGTCTCGTTGCTCGGACAATCGTCATTCTATTTTCAACGCGTCCAACGCATTTGAACCTTTCTTGGTCCCTCACGACCAATTTTAACATTTCTTGGTCCCTCGCTACCAATTTGAACCTTTCTTGGTCCCTCGCGACCAATTTGAACCTTTCTTGGTCCCTCGTGACCAATCCAACTTTTCTTGGTCCCCCGTGACCATTTTAAACTTTTCTTGGCCCCCGTGGTCAATTCAAACATTTTACGCCTTTGTGCGTTTTCCAACGGATACCATCGCCTTATTGCGAGTCCGTCCTTTTATCATTTAAATGTTTTACGCCTTTGCGCGTTTATTTTCAACCCTTTACGCCTTGTGCGAGTTTATCGCCTTAATGTGCGTTCGTCTTTTTACGCCTTGTGCGAGTTTATCGCCTTAATGTGCGTTCGTCTTTTTACGCCTTGTGCGAGTTTATCGCCTTAATGTGCGCTTGTCTCCTTCATCATTTAAAGCTTTTACGCCTTTGTGCGTTTTCAAACTTTTTTCAAGAACTACGTAAGCTTTGAATTCTCCGACTACCGGGAGATACGTAGGAGCAGGATTGTCATCTTGTCAAGCCCATTATTAAAAAATCTTTTTTTCTTTTTTTCTCTTTCATTTGTTTTTATCTCTTTCTTCACCTCATGTTATATTTTCTTTCTCCTTTTTATATATGATTAAGCATGCAAGCAAAACATCAAAAAACATTTTTAGCCTAAGCAACTAAGAGGTTCCCGTTGAGTACAACGGATGTGAGGGGTGCTAATACCTTCCCCTCGCATAATCGACTTTCGAACCTAAAATCTCTTTTTCAAGGTAATTTTGAACTTTTTTCCTTTTTCCCCGAAAAATTAAAAGTTCAGTCGTGATTTAAATTTAGTGATTCAATGCTAGTCAATAGCTTGACATCCGAAATTCGACGCGACAAGTCTCATAACTATGGTCTAAAGTAGGAAGAAAAATAAAAATTTTGAACACGCCTTTAGACGTGCTCATAAAACTACTCAAATTATTAAGAAACAGCTATCATTCTGCAAAGACTTATATTCTTAAACTTGAACTTACAGTTCATAAAAACAAAGCTTCTATTCATATCATTGAAACAATTATAAATGAATGAAAAAATTTACATGCTGAAACAATTTACTAGCTTCAACCACTTTGACCCTAATTAAGACTATATTCTAATACTAAAACAATTAATTTACTCCCTCAAATTTTTGGCTCAAAATAAACTTATCGAAGATAAATGCTCATAATGGTATGATTATATAATGCCATCACTTACATTACTACCACAGTGTTTACAAATCTAAACTTAACAATGTTGAAATTTGGGGCCTAACTCATCCTTACAAAACCGGCTTGTAAGGTAAGGAGTGCCTCCTCTTTATAAACTCTTCTCAAGAGTCTTATCTATCCGATGTGTTACTAAATCCACCCCCTCAAAGCCAACACAATGAAGATGTTGGAGGCTGCAATGAAGGCAAACCAAAGACAGTAATTTAGGCGACTAGGGGTGGACCGCAATAAAGGCGGATTTTCCAACAAATAATATAAGTGGTAACCAGTGTTGCCAATCGTAGCTTAATAATATAAGTGGTAAGCAGTGTTAGCAATCGCAGAGAGTAAATATTTGTTCAAATTTCACTATGCTACAGACTATCACTGCTATTCGACAACGTTTTGTGCTAAATAGTGTATTGCAAAACAATAGTGATTGCCAATTAATTCATGTTCCGCTATGTTGCACTAAAACGCCACTATAGCCTCTATTGAACAACAGGGTATACTTTCATAACTCATAAAACTACTCAAATTATTATAGAAACGGCTATCACTCTTCAAAGGCTTATAGTCATAAATTTGAACCTTTAGTTCATGAAAACAGAGCCTATAATCATATCATTAAAACAGTTATATATGAAAGATAAAATTTACTTCCTGAAGCAATTTATTGGCTTCAGCCATTCTAATACCCTAACAATTAGTTTACTTCCTTGAATTGTGGGCTCAAAATCCACTTGTCCAAGATAAATGTCCATAATGATAATGATTATTTAATCTCTATCAAAAGACTCCCATCACTTACATTACAACCACAGTGTTTACATATGATATGAGTGGTAAGCAGTGTTATCAATAGCAGAAAGTAGATATTTGTTCGAATTCCAATATGCGACAGCGCTATCGCCGCTATTCAATAATGCTTTGTGCTAAATAGCGTATTGCAAAACAATAGCGATTAGTTCAAATTCAGATACGCTACAACACTAAAGTGCCACTATAGCCTCTATGTGAAAAGACTGGTGGTATGTTTAAGAATATATATAAAAGAGAAAACAAGAAACACACTTATGAGATCAAATCAAAACTTTTCATATACCAACAAGGGTTGGGTCAAGCAGAAGGGTCTAGACTCCCACAACGTGACGAACTAATGTTCGAATCCCAGCTATAGAGGTACACACATTTAGTGTCAAACACGCCTAGACTATGATTACCTCTGGTGGAGGAAACATGGGAAACCAAAAAAAACAAAAACATCTAAACGTGTCATGTATATAATGGACGAATTGCATACCACAAACACACACTATGACTCATCCAAATATTAATACAAAAAAATGAGCAAAATCACGAACATCGACTAAATTTCTCGCTATGCATAAAAAAACAAATTACAGCCCTAACTCAAAATCGGTATACGGCCAAGGACCTTCTAATTTGGGAGACCGATCCTACTGTCCACTAGCGGGATCCAATTGAAGCCAGAGCGAATTCCTTTAGGGTGTGTTTGGATTGGGGGTTTAGGAGGGGAAGGGAGGAGAGGGTTTACTTTTCTTTTTTAAACTACAGACTATATAACATGTTTTTCTAAAATAAATTAAGTGTGATTGAAGTATTATATGATCGTTTATCATGTTACTATGTTAACTTTTTAAAAAACATTTCATAGTATCTGTAACTTAAAAAATGAAAAGTAAACTCTCCCCTCCCTTCGCCTCCTAAACACTCAATCCAAACACACCCTTAAGGATTGGCTCAACACCTAGAGGCTACAGGATTCAAACCCCAACCCTACACCACCAACCTATGAAGCACAGATACAGAAATGGACACCGGACACGACACGGACACAAACACCAATATTAATTTGAGAAAATCACATAATTTAATGTAATCATATGTGTCGGTGTCGGACACCAATGCGTGTCTCACACTAACGCCTAACCCTATGGTTTGGAATCATAGCTATGTAACAACAAACCATGTTAACAATCAACATGAAATAATTGCTCCAAAGAAAACCCATTACCCTACCACCAAATTGCTAAAACCCTAATTTGAGTTCTATAAAAAAAAAGAAAAAAATAAAAAACAAAGATACACAACAACAGCAACAAAGTAGAAAGAAATTTATCAAAGCTAAACAACGACAATAACAACAATAAGGTAACATAATTATGAACGAAACAAAACTATGTGAATGAAGTTCAAATTTTCTTTTCTGTTCCAACATTTTCGGAAGAGAGAAAGAGTAGAAAATTAAAAGATAAAAAGAAACGAATGTGTTGAAAAAGCGAACCTCATGTTAAAGGATTGTGTGGAGAAAATGCTGAGAGAGAAACTATAGAAACTGTTGAGTTTGGCAAGCAAAATAGCTTCGCTCTATTAGTCCGCAAGCTTAAGATGGTGGTGGGCCAAAACCCATATTCCACTCCATCAAATGCAGACCGGTGGTTGGCCCGTCTAATAATTTTTTAGGAAATTGCTGTTAACACTTTAATATTGACTAAAACATACCAGTAATTTATGTTTTTAACCCTATCGGCAGGATCCGGCGGCAGCTAACTGACGATGGGAAGGATCCGGCAGCAGTTAGCTGTCATTGCCATGTTTTGTCTATATTTTCTAAAACTTCACATTTTTTCATCTTAGTGTAAACAAAAACGATAAAATGAGTGAACAAAAACGATAAAATGACATGTGATTAAAGTGAAAAAGCTAAAAACAACAAAAAAGTAATAAATAAAAATGATAATAATATTTAGAAATTATACTCTTAAAAATAATAGAAGTTATATTTTCTTTTATTATTATATATATGATATGATTTATTATATATATAAATAATTTAATTTTTTATTGCATTTTTCATTATTATACTCTTATATTAAAATTATACTCTAAAAAGCAATTTTGATTTATAAATATATATAGAAAAGAATAGAAAAAGAAAAGAAAAAATGGAAAATAATGGAATATAAATAAGTCAATGTGTGGAAAATAATGAAAAAAAGCAAATTCATGTTCCACGGCAGTTAAGTGCTGATGGAGTAGAGATGTGAACGGCAGTTAACTGCCGAAAGATGTGAAGTTTTAGAAAATATTGGCAAAACATGGCAACGACAGCTAAATGCCGCTGGTTTCCTTCCCATCGGCAGTTAGCTGCCGCCGGATCCTTCCCATCGGCAGTCACTACAAGAAACATTACAGTTTGCCAGGAGTGGATTCCCTGGGAAAAGAGCAAAAAGCCTTGTGAAAACGACGTTTGCCAGAGATTTTGCCAGGGGCGGAATCCCTGGGAAAAACACTCGTTGCAAACGGAAAGCGAGGGGTTATACCCCTGGGAAAAAAATCAAGGGGCTAAGCCCCTGGCAAATACCCTCGCAAATTCCCTGTCAAAAGCCCTCACAAAATCCCTCACTATTCTGCAATTGATGGTTGAAAGTGCTGGGAACAACAACATTAACACGGACTTGAGTAGTTGGGGCTGCAGCAGCTAAAGGCAGAACAATAGTGTGTGTTGCGGCCACAGTAGCGGTGGGGGTTGGAACAGCGACAGCATAAACCGTAGGCGGAACAGTAGTGAGTATTGCGGCAACATAAGTGGGGGGGTGTTGGAACAGCGACATCGGTTACCGTATCGGCATGAGTGGAAGTAGAAGCACCTGCCTTTCGACGACGATATTGACGGGGAGGAACAATATGTGGGACAGGGTCAACAGTGAGAGGCTTTTTGCCACGGTCAGGAATAACCTTGGCTGCCTCCGGATGCAGCCACTTGCACGTGGAGACATTATGTCCAATGACATAGCAGTGATGACAGAAAAGTGGTCTCCTTTCATATTGAACATCCACCTTAAATGCAAAGCCATCGCGTTCCACCAGAATTTCGTCAAAGGCACGCTTCGATAAGTCAATATCTACCAAGATTCTTGCGTAATGACCGAAAGCACGGTTGCGGGTGGGAGCATCTAAATCAATAGGGGTGCCAATCGCGCTTGCAATTTCCTTCAAAGTACGTTCCCGCCAATATTCTTGAGTGAAATTCTGGCTGGACAGGTTAAAAACACAATGCAGGGCACAATAGCTTGCTAAAACAGAGCGCACACAAACACAATGCAAAAGCTAAAAAAATAAAAGTGCAGGAAAGATAAAAGGCACAAGGTTTGTTAACCCAGTTCGGAGTAAACACCTCCTACTCTGGGGGATACCAATCCAGGAAGGAATTCCACTATAGGAATTAATCCTTATGACTCAAGACACTGAACACCCAGTTCCCAGCCTAAGCAATTAACATCCTCCTAGTCTGAATTCTACTCAACTCTTGAGTATTAGAAAACCTCTAACTTCCTATTCAAGTAACTAAACCCAGTCACTTAAACAACTTCTGAAATCTACCCTGTTTTGAAGAACACACTTCAATACATAAACTGCACTCGTACCTACAGGCTTAGAGTGATTACAACTCAATAAAACACCTAAACCAACTCAATAGAGTGGTGCACAAATAAAGCTAAAAGCTTAAAATCTCTAAGACTCAATATCTCTGATTTTCTTCAATAATTCGTAAGTCTTGAAAGCAGCAACAACACTCATTATATAACCTTCAGTCAAGCAGCATAAAACTCAATCCAATCTTCTAAATTGATTTACTTCTGAATTATGAATGATCCAATAAGGAAACAAATACACCAGGAAAGTATCTTGCCAAGATTCATTCTGAAAAATACGAGCATTCATAAAAACGTGCCAAATCTTCATTAAATCTTCACCAATTCAATCAGCATCCTAGAAGACATATGTGTGGATAAATCCTTGTTAAATCTTGCAAAGATTCACGCAAAAATAACTTGAAAATAACCAGCTTCTGAAGAAGTCAACAAAAGTCAACGCCAGGAATAATGCGTCTGAAGGCATAACCTGCGTCTGAAGCTTCAGACTCACTGTTCCTGTGTCTGAAGAAATTTTCAGCTTCTGAAGGATTTTTCAGCGTCTGAACATCTTCAAATCAAATTTCTTGCAACTGAAGACTTGTTATACACATGGAGATGAAGTAGATAATATAGTCACAAGAAAGGGGGGGGTTTGAATTGTGACCTTTTTTATAATCTAATCCTGTACTTAAAAAAAATTACTTCTCAAGTTGTTTCTTGGAAGAACAAAGTTAAACAGACTTCAGAACGTTCTGAAGTGTCAGTTGCAGAATAAGATATTTAAATTCAGTGTTGTGTGTGTGATGTGTATGCAATAATATAAAGAGTATAGGGAGAGAAGAAAGACACACAGAATTTTATAGTGGTTCACCCAATGTGGGTTAGTCCACTCCTCACAATCTTGTGAGAGTTTTCCACTATGATGCTTGAGATACCCTCTCAAATCCTGCACCTTACAATCTTGTCCACTTGGAACGGTTACAACCTGTATTCTCTAAGCCTCAGCAGGCTCTCAACCTTCTGTACTAAGTCACACCAGACTTTGTACTAAATTGCTCAACCTAGACTTTAATACCCTTAAAACTAGATGAGACTTGCTCTTTACAATTGATTGGAGAATTTAAGAAGTGTGGTTAAGAAGAGAACTTTCAGAAGTGGAGGGGGAGAGAGAATTGATTTACACTTATAGTGATGATCAATTTGAGATGCTAAAGCTTCAAACACTTTGTTAATGTTTTCTTGTATGCTTTGCAATTGTATGTAATGTTGAGCCTTCCACTTCTATTTATAGAGTTCTTGGCCTTTTGTAACCGTTGGAGGGTGGCCAATGGTCTTGTGCCATGTGTCCTGGGCCCCACTGACTTTTACTTGAAAATCTGGGTGAAC
Source organism: Medicago ruthenica (assembly GCA_018208015.1). Lineage (NCBI taxonomy): Eukaryota > Viridiplantae > Streptophyta > Magnoliopsida > Fabales > Fabaceae > Medicago > Medicago ruthenica. The sequence goes on along the minus strand of CM031376.1, from coordinate 39,937,019 downwards.
ATTCTGAACTTCAGAATGTTGTTGTGTTCTTGAGAATACTTCAGAACGTTGTTGCATTCTTGATGATCTTCATCTGGGTTCATCATGTATGAATGAACATATGAATTTCTGGATTTGCTGATGAACTCTTGTCTTATGCGTGCAGTGCATCAGAATGTTGCTGTGCCAAGAGCTTTGCAAATCAGTCTTGGATTGTGTGCAGGAGAGAGGAAAGTGGAACCATCACTTCATGCCCATGCTTTAGGGGATTTAGCTGGTCTGTAACAGTACCAACCCCTTAGGTGTCAAGATCTCATGGATTCTGACTTTTGAGATTGTGATTTGGCTTTTGCTTTACCTTTTCCAACTGCTTTACTGTAGCGTGTCAGAATTGAAGCATGTGCTGTATTGAACATTCTGAACTTCAGAATATCCTTTTTGTTTCACTTAGGATGACTTGTAAGACTACCATTTGATGTAATCAAATCCTAATAGTGAAACATACATGAAGTGAGGTATATTGATTATCTAGGATGATATTCCCTTTTGGAATATTCCTGTTATTTCAATGTTCATAGTCTTAAATGAACATTGAATATCCTTTTTGACATTCATTTTGTAGATGCCTTTATTTCTTGGTTGATCCATGCAAGTATGTTTTTCTTGGTCATTTATTTATGTCACGTGTGGCATGCATGTTCTTGAATTTCTGAGTTGGTGTATGAGCAGCTTTATTGCAAGGTTTCAGAACTTGTAAACAACCTTCTGAACTGCGTATCAGCTTCTGAACTGTGTTCAGCTTCTGATCAACATTGCTGCTACTGAACAGGATTTCACCTTCTGAACTGTGTTTCACCTTCTGATCTTCATTTTGGCTTCTGAACTATGTTCAGCTTCTGGACTTCATTTTAGCTTCTGAACTGAGTCCAACATTCTGAACTGTGTTCAGCTTCTGAACTGAGTCCAACATTCTGAACTGTGTTCAGTTTCTGAACTGAGTTCAACTTTCTGAACTATGACAAAGTTCTTTCTTTGATTCCTTGTATCTTGGTATTTGTTCCTGTCTTAATTAATCACTCAAGAGCACAAGTTAAATACCAAGAAACTAATCAAAGTCCATTAATCCTTTAATCATTTAGGGTTTGTTATCTTTAAAATTAATTAGGGATTTTTGCCTCAACAATCTCCCCCTTTTTGATGATGACAAACCTATGATTTAGGATTATGGATTTTGATTAAAAATATGAGAGGTTTAAGAGCTGAAAATTATTTTTATGCTCCCCCTCATTTTTATAATTCATGACATTGAGTTTTTAATAATTTTTAAAAGCTCCCCCTTATTTTTATAATTCATGGCATTATTAAGAGATGCAGATTTTTGAACCAAATGCATTTTTTCATTAATCAATCATGCTCATTACATCATATATGGTTCAAAAGCAAAAACTTAGCAAACAAAGGTGATCAAGCAAAAGTTGAAGTTTTAAGAACTCCAATAACTATTGATCACTACTATTGATCACTGACCTACTTGGGCCTAAAACATGAAAACTTAAAGATTTAAATCCTAAAGCTTCTCCCCCTTTTGTCAACAGCAAGAAAGGTAGGGAGGGATAAGTGGAGGACACTCAGGGAGTTGAGTCTCCAGAGTCTGAGGAAGGCTCAGAATCAAAGACAGATGGGTCTTCAAACACAGGAGGATTCATAGCCAATCCAGGAGCAGCAACTTCAGAGGTCCATTTTGCTAGGACACATGCAATCTTATGGGTTTTAGTTGCAACCCTAAGAGAACGTCTAGCAATTTTTTCAGCTTTGGATATTTGTGGTGTGGGAGCAGAAGTGGGGGCATCCATGTTTGTTTTTGAGTGACCTTCTTTTGAGACAAAGGTTTCAAGGGAAGCAAACAGTGTAGGAATATCAGGTAGTTGAGTGGTTGTTTTGAGTGTGGCTGGAGTAGGAGAGATATTTTGCGAAGTGTGAAGAGGGGATATCAGAAACTTGCTACAAATGGCTTCTGACTCCATGGTGGAAGTAGACTGATTTAGGAGTGGTGGTGGTGGTTGGTTAGCCAGAGGTTGGATTTGTTCAATAGGCAGAGATCCTGAAGCTATAGGAGCAGGATCTGCAGAGACTTCGCAGATGGAGGGAGTGGTATGATCAGGGAGAATGTTTCCTTCAACATTCTGTACTTCAGTTTCAGGCATTGTTTCAGGATTTTCTTTCTGAGAATCCTTAAAAACACCATCTTCTGAGTTGATCCCTTCCATGTTGAGATCAAATCCAGCTTGATTTCCATCTGATTGTTCAATACCAGTTTCTAGCTGGTCAGCATTGTCACTCAACATGTGGGTGACTAGGATTTCAGCTACATCATTCAGGTCCTGATCCTCAGCAGTCTTTTGTGCTCCTTCTTCCAGCTGAGCTCCTTCTTCAGCATTTCCTTCAATGTCTTGCTGAAATTGTTCTTCAGCAACTATGGCTGGCTCAGCATTCTTTTTGAGAAGTGATTCATTATCCTGCTGACTTTCCTCCTCAGCCATTTCTTGAGATTCTTCAATATGCTGATCTTCAGCAACATTCTGATCTTCTGCAACATTCTGATCTTCTGCAACTTCCTGAGTTGCTTCTTTGGCAGGATCATCACTCTCTGGGAATGTTTCTTCAGCAGAAGATTCATCTTCCTTTTGATGTTCTGTGGGATTTTCATCCATTGGCTCCTCTTGAACCACATTGTTAACATCTTCTTCCTCTTCCTCTAGAGGAAGGTTTTGGACTTTCTCAATCTTCCTTTTCTTCTTTGTTTTTCTTACTTTCTGGTCTTGATGTCTTTTAACAGAACCAGAAGTTTCAGATGCTGGAGGTGTGGGAAGGTTAGATGAAGTGATGTGCAGCTGGGCCATGGTTTTTGCAGTGAACCTCATAAATGTGTAATCACATTGTTCATTTTCAAGAGGTACTTTGTTGTCCTTAAGGATAAGGGTGATTGGCATTCCATAGACAAGGGCACTGGTTTGTTTGGGATTCATACATGCATCAATCATGTGTTGAAGGATAATGAAGCACAGGTTCAGCTTTTTCTTGTTAATGAGATGAAACATGATGCAGAGATCAGTATCACTCACAGCTTCATAGGTTCCTGACCTAGGAAGCAGGGTATGGCGTACCATATTGTGAAAGATTTTGGGTAGGTCAGCAAGGTTTGTGGAGTTAAAAGGAAGGTTTGGTTTGGTGTATTCAAGTATGAGTTTGGCACGGTTTGTTCTAGCTTCAGAAAACCAGGAAGGAAAGAAGAGTTCATTACCTTCATTTGGGATTCTTAGAGCTTTTGAGAGGGAAGCTTGAGTGAGTTTAATCTTAACTCCTTTGACAGTTGTAATGAGGGTCTTCTTTCTGTCTTTGGTTTTGATTTCCATTGAGCTGTAGAATTCCCTTACCAAATCTGGGTAGGTGAGTTCCTGAAGTGACACAAAGCTTGTCCATCCTTGTGCATCAGTGTATTCACACAGGTTCCATCCCTTCTTCTTTAGGTCAGCAAAATCAAAGTACTTAGCCCTGCTTATGGGTCTAGGTGCTTTTTCCTTTTTGCCCTTCAGAATGGAGGTTATCTTCCCAATGTCTTTTCCTTTTCCATGCTTTTTGGGAGGAGATGCTTCTTCCTGCTTATCAGAAGGTTCTTCTTCTTCAGATTGAGATTTTGATTGAGATTCTTCTTCAGAGACAGAAATCTCTTTTTCTGGTTCAGAGGTTTGTTTGGGTGAAGTCTTGACCTTCCTCATGTATTGAGAGATGGTTGGATCAGAATCTTCCTCTGAGTCAGAGAGAAGGATCGTGGAGGCAGAAAATTTCTTGGCTTTTCCAGTTCCAGAGATGATTCTCTGAGACCTTCTGGGATGTTGAGAAGTTGAAGCAGATTTCTTAGGTTTAGTCACAGGCTTTCTGGGTTTAGAAGGTTCAGTGGTGGAGATGATGATATCAGGGAGAATGGTGCGCAGAGGTTGAGGTTCTTCTGGGAATTGTGGTGGAGCAGAACGAGGAACAGGGGTTTGTTCTTGTTCATTGATGCGAGAGGTATTTTTTGTTCTGGCCATGGCAGTGTTTTTTGCGAAGAGACAGATGAGATTTTTATGGTTTGGATAGTGTTGGTCTGATGAATATATTTGAGTGGAGAGGTGGTTTGTTTATAAAGACAAACGTGTGGGAGAAGAGAGAGAGAGAAACAGATGATGGTGGTTTTATGGGAAAAGATGAAACTGAAAAGTGGTTGTATAGGAAAGAGAAAGTAGCCGTTTTAAGAGGAGAAAGGGGAGTGGCTGATTTGATAGTTCCCTTTTTGTATGGAGGTTAATGGTTTTAACACATTAACTCTAACACAAGCATTTAATGCTGAGATATGGAGGGATTTTTGAAGAAAGATCACTTTATGAGAGTGACTCACTATCTTCAGAAAAATTTTACTGAACATTCTGAGTTCAGAAAACTGTGCTGAACAGAGTGAACGTTCAGAGCCTGAAGAACATTCTGAACTCTGTTTGAACATTCTGAGCTTTGTTGAACATTCTGAAGTGATTCAGAATGACTCAAGGGGGTTTGTCCTAGGCCCTTAGTAATTCAGTTAATCAATCTTTATTGGGATTTTTCATAATTAGCAATTTTTCTTTGATAAAATTGAATCTATCCTCAACTAATGGTTTTGTGAAAATATCAGCTAATTGATTTTCTGTATCAATGAATTTCAATTCAATGTCCTTTTTCTGAACATGATCACGTATGAAATGATGCTTAATTTCAATATGCTTAGACCTAGAATGTTGAATAGGATTTTTTGATAGATTAATAGCACTTGTGTTGTCACAGAAAATTGGAACATTTAAGTACCTTAGTGAGTAATCTTCCATCTGATTTCTGATCCACAAAACTTGAGAGCAACAACTAGCTGCAGATACATACTCAGCTTCTGTTGTAGAGAGTGCAATGGTATTTTGTTTTCTACAGGACCATCCAATCAGGGCTTGTCCTAGGAATTGACAAGATCCACTTGTACTCTTTCTCTCAACTTTGTCTCCAGCATAATCAGCATCACAATAGGCTACAAGATCAAAACTACAGCCTTTTCTATACCAAAGACCAAGATCAGTAGTACCCACTAGGTATCTTAAGATCCTTTTTACAGCAGTTAGATGAGATTCTTTTGCACATGTTTGAAATCTAGCACATAAGCCTACTGCATACATTATGTCAGGTCTGCTAGCAGTTAAATAAAGCAATGATCCTATCATGCCTCTATATTCTTTTTCAGAGACTGATTTTCCATTTTCATCTTTATCCAAGCTGGATGATGGATGCATGGGAGTGGCCATTATCTTTGCTTCATTCATTTTATATTTTTTAAGAATATCTTTGACATATTTTTCTTGATTTATGAAAATGCCATTTGGAAATTGTTTGATTTGCAAACCAAGAAAGAAACCAAGTTCACCCATCATGCTCATTTCAAATTCACTTTGCATGAGTTTTGAAAAGTCTTCACACATTTTCTCTTTGGTTGAACCAAAAATAATATCATCTACATAGACTTGAACTATTAGCAAATCTGTGTTCTGAGTTTTTCTAAAAAGTGTGGTATCAATTTTTCCTCTAAAAAATCCATTGTTAATGAGAAATGTGCTAAGTCTTTCATACCAAGCTCTAGGAGCTTGCTTAAGACCATAAAGTGCTTTAGTGAGTTTGAAAACATGATTAGGTTTTTCTTTATTTATGAAGCCAGGAGGTTGACTTACATAAACCTCTTCATTTAAAAATCCATTTAAAAAGGCACTTTTAACATCCATTTGAAAAAGTTTGATGCTTTTATGTGCAGCATATGCAAGAAGGATTCTAATAGCTTCTAACCTTGCCACTGGTGCAAAAGTCTCATCATAGTCAATACCTTCTTGTTGGTTGTATCCTTGAGCAACCAACCTTGCTTTATTTCTGACAACTTTGCCATCTTCATCAAGTTTATTTCTAAACACCCATCTTGTTCCAATGATTGTCTTTCCTTGATTATCTGGAACCAAGTTCCACACTTTGTTCCTTTCAAACTGAGACAGTTCATCTTTCATGGCCTCAATCCATGAATCATCTATTATGGCTTCATTTATTGACTTGGGTTCCATTTGAGAGATCATAGCCATATTGTTCCCTTGAAAGGACATTCTGGTTCTTACACCATCAGTTGTGTTTCCAATGATTTGATCTACAGGATGATCTCCTATCATTCTCCAACTTCTAGGAGGGCTTTGTAGAGATGAGTCCTGAACATTCTGATCATCTTCTTTTTCTACAGAACTTACATTGTTCTGATTGTTAACATTCTGAAGTGTCTGATCTTCAGTATCTTCCTTTTCTTGGAGTTGAGAAGGTTCATCATATTCATCAAATATGACATGCATACTGACTTCAACTGTTTGGGTTTTTAAGTTGTACACTCTATAACCTTTGGATGTTGTAGAGTATCCCAAAAAGATAGCTTTATCTGATTTAGGATCAAACTTACCCAATTTTTCTTTTGTGTTCAGAATGTAACAGTAGCAACCAAATATGTGAAAATAAGATATGCTAGGTTTGATGTTTTTCCATAATTCATATGGGGTTTTATTTAGAATGTTTCTTATTGAAACTCTATTCAAAATGTAGCAAGATGTATTGATGGCTTCTGCCCAAAAGTAATCTTCAACATTTGATTCATTTAACATAGTCCTAGCCATTTCTTGCAAGGTTCTATTTTTCCTCTCAACAACTCCATTTTGCTGTGGAGTTCTTGCACAAGAAAAATTATGTGTAATACCACATTCATCAAAGAATGTCTTGAAGGAAGTATTTTCAAATTCTCCTCCATGATCACTCCTCACAGATATGATATTAGAACCTTTTTCATTTTGAATCTTTTTGCAAAAGTTTTGAAATGCTTCAAATGATTCATCTTTATGTTTTAAAAATAACACCCATGTAAATCTTGAGAAATCATCAACAATAACAAATCCATATCTTTTGCCACTAAGACTTGCAGTTTGAACAGGACCAAAGAGATCAATGTGAAGAAGCTCTAAAGGTTTTTGAGTTGAAATATATTCAATTGTTTTAAAACTGCTTTTAACTTGTTTTCCTTTAATACAAGCTTCACAGATCTTGTCCTTTTCAAAGTTAATCTTTGGCAATCCTCTAACTAGATCAAGTTGAGAAAGTTTAGCAATGGTTTTCATGCTAATGTGACCAGCTCTTTTGTGCCAAATCCACTTATCTTTTTCAAGAGACATAAAACATGATTCAGCTGGAATTTCATTTAAGTCCAAAACATATAAGTTCTTTTTCCTTGATCCAGAGAAAATTAATTTCTTAGAGGAGGCTTGTCTTATTTCACATATGTTGGGTTTAAAAATAACTTCAAAACCACTATCACATAATTGACTTATGCTAAGTAGATTGTGTTTCAACCCTTCTACAAACTGAACATTTTCTATCTTGGCAGAGTTAGTTTTACCTATTGTTCCTTTACCTCTGATTTTGCCTTTGTCATTGTTTCCAAATGTGACTAGTCCTCCATCTCTACTTTCAAAGGTTAGAAAGCAGTTCCTATCTCCTGTCATGTGCCTTGAACAGCCACTGTCCAAGTACCATGGCTTTGTCTTTGCATTTTGAGAGGAGGCCTACACTTGACATGAACAAAATCTTAGGTACCCATGTAATGTTGGGTCCTTGAGGGTTAGTCTTTCTAAGAGATCTTTTCTTATTGTAACATTCTGTTATTGTATGACCAGATTTGTTACAGTAAGAGCATATCTTCTTAGCCTTTTCAGCCTTTTGTGAACTTTCTGATCTATTGAGATGAGAACGTTCTGAGCTAAGATTATTTAATCTATTTTTTTCAAAATGTTTTTTATGAAAACATGCTGAGTCAAGATGCCCTAGCTTGTTACAGTATGAGCATTTTATCTTCATTTTTATTTCAGTTTCTTTTGGCAAAAGAACAGTTTTAAGAAGATTTTTGTTTGGATCTTTGAATCCTAATCCAGATTTTTCATTTGTTCCAGCTTGTGATCCCAGAATGTTTTGAAAGGTTTCTGTGGATTTTATAAAACGTGAGAGATCATTTTTTAGTCCTTCAACTTCTGTTTTCAAAAGAATGTTTTCTTTTTGAACTTCAGAAGGTTTAGACAAAATTCCTTTTTGCTTTTTATTTAGCTCTCTTTGTTGTTCAGACATTTTAAAATGAGAGTCTTGCAAAGTTTGTATGGTTTTTCTAGATTCATCATATTTAATTTGAAGTTTATCTTTTTCAGCTTTTAGTTCAGAAAGTTCTTTTATCAATGATTGACATTTGTTAGATAGAAAATTTGAATCATATATAAGACTGTCAATTTTTCTTTCAAGTTCTTTTTGCACAGAGTTAGGTTCATAGATAATTACCTCTTCCTCATCTTCTGATTTAGCCATCAAACTCAGGTTGGCTTCCTCATCTTCAGGTTCTGCCTCTTCTAGATCATCCCAGGTGATCATGGCTTTCTTTTTGAAGGGAGGTCTCCTTTGCTGTTTCTTGAGATCAGGACATTCATTCTTGTAGTGTCCAAGCTTGTTGCATCCAAAACAGGTGACTTGACTTTTGTCAGTCTCAGTTTTGTTAGTGTTAGTGTTGGGAAACTTCTTTCTGAGCTGATTTCTTCTCATCATCATTCTCTGAATTTTCTTGGAGATGAGTGCAAGTTCATCTTCAGCTTCTTCTTCCTGGACTTCTTCTATTTCATCCAGTTCTTCCACATCATCTTGAGTTGCTGATGATGTTTCTTGGGAGGCCTTCAAGGCAAGAGTTTTTACCTTTTTCACTGGTTTGTCTTCTTGAAGTATGACTTCATGAGCTCTCAGTGAACCAATAAGTTCCTCCAAGGTCAGAGAGTTTAGATCTTTGGCCTGGGTAATAGCTGTGACCATGGGTCTCCATGTGCTTGGAAGAGATCTTAATATTTTCCTGATTCTTAGCTTTATCCTCTGGTGTCCATGCACTTTTTTCTTTTATACCTCCATCTCTGTTCATTGGAACATGATCTCCTTCAGAGATTACAGCCCACATGTCCGTATCTTGAGATCTGAGGAAAAGTTCCATCTTGCCTTTCCAGAAGTAGTAGTTTGTGCCATCAAACAATGGAGGTCTGTTTGCTGATCCTCCTTCTGTAATATACTTAGCTTTTGACATACTTCTTCCTGGATCTTTTCTCTAACACTTGTGTAAGTGTTCAAACCCTTAGAGCCAACGCTCTGATGCCAATTGAAGTAGATAATATAGTCACAAGAAAGGGGGGGGTTTGAATTGTGACCTTTTTTATAATCTAATCCTGTACTTAAAAAAAATTACTTCTCAAGTTGTTTCTTGGAAGAACAAAGTTAAACAGACTTCAGAACGTTCTGAAGTGTCAGTTGCAGAATAAGATATTTAAATTCAGTGTTGTGTGTGTGATGTGTATGCAATAATATAAAGAGTATAGGGAGAGAAGAAAGACACACAGAATTTTATAGTGGTTCACCCAATGTGGGTTAGTCCACTCCTCACAATCTTGTGAGAGTTTTCCACTATGATGCTTGAGATACCCTCTCAAATCCTGCACCTTACAATCTTGTCCACTTGGAACGGTTACAACCTGTATTCTCTAAGCCTCAGCAGGCTCTCAACCTTCTGTACTAAGTCACACCAGACTTTGTACTAAATTGCTCAACCTAGACTTTAATACCCTTAAAACTAGATGAGACTTGCTCTTTACAATTGATTGGAGAATTTAAGAAGTGTGGTTAAGAAGAGAACTTTCAGAAGTGGAGGGGGAGAGAGAATTGATTTACACTTATAGTGATGATCAATTTGAGATGCTAAAGCTTCAAACACTTTGTTAATGTTTTCTTGTATGCTTTGCAATTGTATGTAATGTTGAGCCTTCCACTTCTATTTATAGAGTTCTTGGCCTTTTGTAACCGTTGGAGGGTGGCCAATGGTCTTGTGCCATGTGTCCTGGGCCCCACTGACTTTTACTTGAAAATCTGGGTGAACATTCTGAACTTCAGAATGTTGTTGTGTTCTTGAGAATACTTCAGAACGTTGTTGCATTCTTGATGATCTTCATCTGGGTTCATCATGTATGAATGAACATATGAATTTCTGGATTTGCTGATGAACTCTTGTCTTATGCGTGCAGTGCATCAGAATGTTGCTGTGCCAAGAGCTTTGCAAATCAGTCTTGGATTGTGTGCAGGAGAGAGGAAAGTGGAACCATCACTTCATGCCCATGCTTTAGGGGATTTAGCTGGTCTGTAACAGTACCAACCCCTTAGGTGTCAAGATCTCATGGATTCTGACTTTTGAGATTGTGATTTGGCTTTTGCTTTACCTTTTCCAACTGCTTTACTGTAGCGTGTCAGAATTGAAGCATGTGCTGTATTGAACATTCTGAACTTCAGAATATCCTTTTTGTTTCACTTAGGATGACTTGTAAGACTACCATTTGATGTAATCAAATCCTAATAGTGAAACATACATGAAGTGAGGTATATTGATTATCTAGGATGATATTCCCTTTTGGAATATTCCTGTTATTTCAATGTTCATAGTCTTAAATGAACATTGAATATCCTTTTTGACATTCATTTTGTAGATGCCTTTATTTCTTGGTTGATCCATGCAAGTATGTTTTTCTTGGTCATTTATTTATGTCACGTGTGGCATGCATGTTCTTGAATTTCTGAGTTGGTGTATGAGCAGCTTTATTGCAAGGTTTCAGAACTTGTAAACAACCTTCTGAACTGCGTATCAGCTTCTGAACTGTGTTCAGCTTCTGATCAACATTGCTGCTACTGAACAGGATTTCACCTTCTGAACTGTGTTTCACCTTCTGATCTTCATTTTGGCTTCTGAACTATGTTCAGCTTCTGGACTTCATTTTAGCTTCTGAACTGAGTCCAACATTCTGAACTGTGTTCAGCTTCTGAACTGAGTCCAACATTCTGAACTGTGTTCAGTTTCTGAACTGAGTTCAACTTTCTGAACTATGACAAAGTTCTTTCTTTGATTCCTTGTATCTTGGTATTTGTTCCTGTCTTAATTAATCACTCAAGAGCACAAGTTAAATACCAAGAAACTAATCAAAGTCCATTAATCCTTTAATCATTTAGGGTTTGTTATCTTTAAAATTAATTAGGGATTTTTGCCTCAACAGGAGATGCTTCCATAGAACACATTGGATTTGCCAAAACATGCAGCCAACTTCAAAATACTCAACAATCTCCCCCTTTGGCAAATTTTTGGCTAAAACCAATGTTTCACAAATGATGAGCTCTTCAATTCAACATAAACAATCTCAACAATGAAGAACTCCACAAAATCAATCAAACATAGCATAGCTAAGAGTTTGTAGCAGCGGATACAACTATGTTAAACAACCAGCTTCAGCTTCTAGACAACTGAAGCACATACAACAGCTTCTGATCATCACAGGAACACTTCAGCTTCTCTGAGCAACACAAGAACACTCCCCCTGAAGCTTCACAAATACATAAACACTCAGTCTAGCTTCACAACACTCCCCCTTACTTCTGAATTCTAAAAAAATTCTGAAAATTTTGAAACACTTCAGGACCACAAACAGCTCTTCACTCAGGATGTTATCACTCATGCACTCCCCCTGAGACACATTCTTCCCCTTAATCACATCTGCACAACATTTCTTGCATTTGTTCTGAATTCTGAGCACAACTATTAAATTATGAACCACATAAATTCTGAACAGCTCCATAAACATAAGTTTTTCTCCCCCTTTTTAGCCACAAAATTATGACAAAACACAGGTTTCACATAGGGAATAAAAACTACACACAAATCTTCCAAATCAGTTCCAACATTAACTTCAGACTCAGGATCAGGAACACACTTAGCATTAGCAAAGCTGGCAGGTGCTCTAACTTCCTCACATCCAGTTTGCTTTAATTGCTATAACTCTTCATGCAGACAAACACCCAATTTACTTCTCAGATTCTCAAACTGTTTAGCATCTAAAGCCTTTGTGAAAATGTCAGCAACTTGTTCTTCAGTATCCACATGTTCCAGCTGAATGATCTTATCTTCAACAAGATTCCTGATAAAGTGGTGTCTGATATCTATGTGTTTAGTTCTGCTGTGCTGTATGGGGTTCTTAGAAATGTTAATTGCACTAAGGTTATCACAATAAAGTGTCATAGTTCTTTGTTCAATGTTGTACTCTTCAAGCATCTGCTTCATCCAAACTAATTGTGAGCAACTACTACCAGCAACAATGTATTCAGCCTCAGCAGTTGATAATGAGACACAATTTTGTTTCTTGCTGAACCAAGAAATTAAATTATTTCCTAGAAAGAAACAACCTCCTGATGTGCTCTTCCTGTCATCAGCACTTCCAGCCCAGTCAGCATCACAATATCCCATTAAATCAGAACTTGAACTATGAGAATACATGATTCCATAATCACTTGTGCTATTCACATATTTCAGAATTCTCTTCACTTGAGTTAGATGACTCATTTTAGGATCAGCTTGATATCTGGCACACACACCAACATCAAATGTGATATCAGGTCTGCTAGCAGTCAAGTACAATAAGCTTCCTATCATACTTCTATATTGGCTTTGATCTACTGAAACTCCATGTTCATCCTTAGTCAGCTTCAGATGAGTAGCAGCTGGTGTTCTCTTATGAGCAGCAGATTCCATTCCAAACTTCTTCACAATGTTCTTGGCATATTTACTCTGAGAAATGAAGATTGTATCTTCCATTTGCTTAACTTGCAATCCAAGAAAGTATGTCAGCTTACCAACCAAACTCATTTCAAACTCTGACTGCATTTGCTGGACAAACAACTTAATCATTTTTTCAGACATTCCACCAAACACAATATCATCTACATAGATCTGAGCAATCATCAGACTTCCATTCTCATCTTTCACAAATAAAGTTTTATCAGAACCTCCTTTTCTGTAACCTTGAGCCACAAGAAATTGAGTAAGCCTTTCATACCATGCTCTTGGTGCTTGCTTCAATCCATACAAGGCCTTCTTCAATTTGTAAACATGATTAGGAAATTGATGATCCACAAAACCCTTAGGTTGTTCAACATATACTTCTTCTTGCAAATATCCATTCAGAAATGCACTCTTCACATCCATCTGGAATAACTTGAACTTGAGAATGCAGGATACACCCAACAGTAATCTTATGGACTCTAGTCTGGCCACAGGTGCAAAGGTTTCATCAAAATCAAGACCCTCTACTTGAGTGTAACCTTGAGCAACTAACCTTGCCTTGTTTCTGACCACAGTACCATTTTCATCTGTTTTATTCTTGTATATCCACTTAGTGCCAATCACATTCAACCCTTCAGGTCTTGGAACCAATTCCCACACTTCACTCCTTTTGAATTGATTCAACTCATCTTGCATAGCTTCAATCCAAAATTCATCAGTTAGGGCTTCTTTCACATTTTTGGGTTCAAACTTAGACACAAAACAAGAATCAGTAGCAGTTGAGTCTGATCTCCTGGTTCTGACCCCCTGATCCAAACTTCCAATGATAAGCTCCTTAGGATGATCCTTCTGAACTCTAATTGATGGCCCTTTACCAGCAGGAACATGTTCTGGATGAACTTCAGCATCTTCAGACTCTGGATGATTTTCTGCTTCTGAAGTTTGTTCTTCTGAGGCTTCAGACTCTGGAATAACTTCAGACGCATTCCTTTCATTCTCAGCAGACAGATCATCAATTACAACATTTATGCTCTCCATCACAACTTTGGTTCTTGAGTTAAACACCCTATAGGCTCTGCTGTTTACTGAATATCCCAAAAATAGACCTTCATCAGACTTTGGGTCCAGTTTTCTCCTATTTTCTCTGTCAGCCAAAATGTAACATCTGCTCCCAAACACATGAAAGTATTTCACAGTTGGCTTTCTTCCTTTCCATAATTCATATAAGGTACAAGATGTTCCCTTCTTCAGAGTGACTCTATTATGGATATAACAAGCAGTGTTCATAGCTTCAGCCCAAAACATATAAGGTAACTTCTTAGCATGCAGCATTACCCTTGCACATTCTGTTAATGTCCTATTCTTCCTCTCAACTACACCATTTTGTTGAGGTGTTATAGGTGCAGAAAACTCATGTTTTATACCTTCAGAAGCACATAACTCAGAAAAACTCTTGTTTTCAAACTCTTTGCCATGATCACTTCTGATTCTGACAATACCACAATCCTTTTCTCTTTGTAATTGAATGCATAAGTCTTTAAACACTTCAAAAGTATCAGACTTCTCTCTAACAAAACTGACCCATGTGAATCTTGAGTAGTCATCAACCATAACAAAAGCATACCTTTTTCCTCCTATACTTTCAACTTGCATTGGCCCCATTAAATCCATATGAACAAGTTCTAGTACTTTAGTAGTTACCTGGTGTACTAACCTGGGATGAGACTTTCTTGTTTGTTTTCCAATTTGACAATCACCACAAACATTGTCCTCATTGATCTTCAGATTAGGTATACCTCTGATAGCTTCAGTACTTAGGATTTTCTTCATGCCTTTCAGATGCAGATGTCCCAGTTTCTGGTGCCAGAGTCTGACTTCCTCTTCTGAGCTCATGAGACAAGAAGTCAGGCTTCTTTCTTCTTCAGACACCCATAAATAAAAGTTATCTTTGGATCTGCAGCCCCTCATCTGAACTTTACTTTCCTGATCAGTTACAATACACTCTTGCTTGTTGAAATTAACCTTCAAGTCTTGATCACAAAGTTGGCTAATACTGATCAGATTAGAGGTTAAACCTTTCACCAATAGCACATCATTCAATCTAGGCAAACCTTCACTGATTAAATCACCAATACCCAGTATCTCACCTTTTGCTCCATCACCAAATGTCACATAGCTTCTGGAGTATGGTTTGATATTGCTCTGCAGCTTCTTCACACCAGTCATGTGCCTTGAACAACCACTATCAAAGTACCAATCCTCTCTAGAAGTAGCTCTCAAAGAGGTATGAGCAATAAGGCTTACATTCTGAACCTTAGGTTTCCACACCTTTTGAACATTGTGTCAGGTTGCAGCTGGTTGCACTCTTCTATATTGAAAGTGTTTAGGATAACCATATGGTTTAAAGCAAAAAGGTTTAATATGCCACTTCTTACCACAATGATGACAGGTCCAGGTATGATTCCTCCTTCTTCTGTTGAACCTCTGGGGTTGCATCTGAACATGCTTCTGAGGTTGCATCTGAACATGCTTCTGGCCTTGCATCTGGGCTTGTTTCTGAGGTCTCATCTTAGATGTTCCAATCATAAGATTATGAGTCTGAGTAGCAGGAACAAACTGTTTAACTGGATTTTTCTGCTTGAGGTTCAGACTCTCATCCACAAATCCTAAGCCAGTTTTTCCTTGTTTCTGAGCATCCAAAATTTCCTCCAACACATCAGTTGCAGTATTCATCATTCTAACCTGCTTTTTCATATGCTCAAGTTGGGAATTTAGTTGATTCACTTCTTCTTTCAATTCTGAATTCTGCACAAGAAGTTCACATTTCTCATCCTCCAGTTGACAAATGGTCTCCTTCTGATCCAGAACTTGTTTGCAAACTTCAGCACTTCTGGTATATAGCTTCCTGTAGTTGTCAGCTAGTTCATCATATGAGGTTTTAGCAACTTCAGACACAGATGAAGCTTCAGACTCTGAGTCAGACTCTGAAAAAGTCTCAGACTCTAAAACTGCTTTATTCTTCAAGATAGCTCCTGACCTTATAATCAAACTAGTATCACCCTTACCAGATTCACTTGCAACATCTTCTTCAGAATCATCATCTGACCATGAAACAGTTAGGCTCTTCTTCTGCTTCTTAAGAAAAGTAGGACATTCAGACTTGATATGTCCATAGCCCTCACACTCAAAGCACTGCACACCTTTAGCTTGATTGCTTTTCTCCTTAGACTTGGTCTTCTTCTCATCAGTTTGTTGCTTCTTATTGCTGAATCTGAAATTTTGACCTTTAGTTTTGGATCTCAGACTTGGTCTTCTTCTCATCAGTTTGTTTCTTCTTCTTGTTGATCATCAGCATGAGAATTAACTGCAAATGCTACTCCTTTTCCTTTCTTCTCAGGCTGTTTACAGAAAGCAGTCTCAAAGTTCAGCAATGACCCAATCAGCTCCTCAACCTTCATAGTGGTGATGTCATGAGCTTCCTCTATAGCTGTAACCTTCATATCAAATCTTCTGGGAAGAGACCTGAGGATTTTTCTTACTATCTTCTCATCAGACATCTTTTCCTCAAGGGATTCAAAGGAATTAGCCATGTCCAGCACATTCATGCAGAAATCTTGTATGCTTTCCTCCTCCTTCATCTTCAGGTTCTCAAACTTGGTGGTCAGCAACTGGAGTCTGGACATCTTAACTTTAGAGGTTCCTTCATGAGTTGTTTTTAAAATTTCCCAGGCATCCTTTGCAACTGTACATTGCTTGATGAGTCTGAACATATTCTGGTCCACACCATTGAAAATTGCATTCAAAGCTTTTGAATTTCCATGTGACAAATCATCTTCAGCTTTGGTCCATTCTTCTTCAGGCTTCAGAACCTCAGTTTTGTTCCCATCTTTGTCTAAAACCACAGGATGACCCCAGCCTTTAATCACAGCTTTCTAAGTCCTGCTGTCAATAGATTTTAAGAAAGCACACATCCTAGACTTCCAATATTCATAGTTTGTGCCATCTAGTAGGGGTGGTCTATTGACATAACCTCCAAAGCTCCTTTATCAAACCTTCCCCTTTTCATAATAATAAGGTAAGCTTCAAAGCCCAGCAAACCCAACCTATACAAAGAGCTCTTTTCAGCCCCTACTCCCAACAAGTGAAAGTTGCTGGCACCCACCATTGGAAAAGAGGTCAGTCTTAGGGGAGACCAAGCTAATGGTTTCCTTCTCTGCTATCAGAGCAACCTAAAGGTTTCCTTCTCTGCTTCCATACTTGCCAGAAAACACTACTCTGGATCTCACCCAATCACAGGCAGGGTGCCTGCTCTGATGCCAATTGAAATTCTGGCTGGACAGGTTAAAAACACAATGCAGGGCACAATAGCTTGCTAAAACAGAGCACACACAAACACAATGCAAAAGCAAGAAAATAAAAGTGCAGGAAAGATAAAAGGCACAAGGTTTGTTAACCAAGTTCGGAGTAAACACCTCCTACTATGGGGGATACCAATCCAGGAAGGAATTCCACTATAGGAATTAATCCTTATGACTCAAGACCCTGAACACCCAGTTCCCAGCCTAAGCAATTAACATCCTCCTAGTCTGAATTCTACTCAACTCTTGAGTATTAGAAAACCTCTAACTTCCTATTCAAGTAACTAAATCCAGTCACTTAAACAACTTCTGAAATCTACCCTGTTTTGAAGAACACACTTCAATACATAAACTGCACTCGTACCTACAGGCTTAGAGTGATTACAACTCAATAAAACACCTAAACCAACTCAATAGAGTGGTGCACAAATAAAGCTAAAAGCTTAAAATCTCTAAGACTCAATATCTCTGATTTTCTTCAATAATTCGTAAGTCTTGAAAGCAGCAACATCACTCCTTATATAACCTTCAGTCAAGCAGCATAAAACTCAATCCAATCTTCTAAATTGATTTACTTCTGAATTATGAATGATCCAATAAGGAAACAAATAAACAAGGAAAGTATCTTGCCAAGATTCATTCTGAAAAATTCGAGCATTCATAAAAACGTGCCAAATCTTCATTAAATCTTCACCAATTCAATCAGCATTCTAGAAGACATATGCGTGGATAAATCCTTGTTAAATCTTGCAAAGATTCGCGCAAAAATAACTTGAAAATAACCAGCTTCTGAAGAAGTCAACAAAAGTCAACGCCAGGAATAGTGCGTCTGAAGGCATAACCTGCGTCTGAAGCTTCAGACTCACTGTTCCTGTGTCTGAAGAAATTTTCAGCTTCTGAAGGATTTTTCAGCGTCTGAACATCTTCAAATCAAATTTCTTGCAACTGAAGACTTGTTATACACATGGAGATGCTTCCATAGAACACATTGGATTTGCCAAAACATGCAGCCAACTTCAAAATACTCAACATTGAGGTAATTCGACCAAACGTATCCAAATAGAGGCATGGGTCTGTTTTTGCGATTGATGATTAAAATCCTTCATCCATTGCGAGAGACGAAGGAGTCCTGGCTTTAAGTTAATGGTACCCGCCGACCAAATCATCGTTAAATCCGCAGCTGAATCGAAGTGAAAATCATAATAACCCCGGCCAAGCGGTACCATTTTCCAATTGTTCAGAGTCTTCCAAACCTTGCCAAGCTTAGTAACCAAGTCCCGGGCCGTGTAGGGCTTGTCACCTTTAATCAAGGTCAGTCTACCGCGAAGCGCTTTCTGACATTCCGCCTCCCCTTTTGTGTATTCATCCTGACCAATTTTGATACAAACCGCATCACCTTTGATGCAGGGAACCGGAAGGGGAGTTTCGTCAGTTGTCGAACCCCTTCTGCCAAGTGCCGCCGCAAATGTCATTGGAGAAGCCGTAACAGAAACAGCTGGAGAAGGAGGAGGAAGAGGGCGATCAACAACACACGGCCAAGGGCATGTGAATGCCATGCCAGCAAGAAAACCCAACTAGAATTAATTCGAGGAAAGAGCCACGCGTGAACCAATCTTTGTAAATCCAAGGGGCATTAACACGATTGTGCGAGCTCAATGAGATGGAAAAATCCTAGCCAGTTGCGTTGTCAAAGAGAGAGAGAAGGGCCACCGTACCACTGGCCAACGGAACCCTAGCAGAGCTCAGTTGCGTTTAAAAGAGTTTATGTAGTATAAATTATATGAATTTAGTTTTGACATAGAGGGTGTTTGGATTATGTAACCGGAAGTATTTATTTTTTTGGATTTTATAATACAAATTGGTGGAAAAAAATGTTTTGAACTTTGAAAATAGAAAAAGAAAAAACCTCATTTTGATATTTAAGGGTATTTTGGGATAATAAAAAAAAGTCAGCCTCAAAAAATGCCCTGAATCATTCAAGATCATGTAAAAAACTGTGATTTCGCAACGATTTCACGATCCATGCGGTTTTGGTGCGATCTTACCACGACTTTGTAAGTTTTTCGATTATGGCATCGATTTGGATCGAACAGGGTAGAGCCGTCAAAATGGATTAACGCATATAGACTGATCTACCAACCTGGATAAAACTTAAGGCTTAGACCTTAAAATTTCAGTCTGAATTTATTTAGGGCTTTTTAACCCATCCTTAAATAGAGTGCTACTCATTAGCCCACATCCTCCAAAAACTAAAACAAAAAAATGAAAAATAAAAAAAAATGAGTGAGTTCAGTCTGCCATGATGTGGCCTAATTAGATTTGTACCTGGTCCATAAACTAAGTATAAGTAAACGAGGGGCATCATATATTCATTCTTTTGAAGGTGAGAAAAACACAAGAAGGGGGGTTGAATTGTGTTGGCTTTTTCTGGTTTTCTTTTTCTTGGTGTTAAAAAGCTGTTCATAATCTGAGATATACAGATTCTGATACAGAGTCTGAGTGCAGCGGATAAAGTACAGTAACACAAAGATAAAGACAGACAAACAGGGAGAGAGAGAGAGACAGAGAGAGAAAGCAGACACAAAACAATTTTATACTGGTTTCTCCTACAACCCAGGTAGAGGTGTCAATTTGATGGGGCTTCAACTTTTGAGCCTCAGCCCCCATGTCAAGGGGGCTTAAAAAGCAACAACATAAAATAAGCCCCCTTTCACACAGGCCCCAAATATATTAAGCCCACTAAAATATACAAAAGCCCCAAAGGCCCAAAAGCCCCAATTGTTGAAAAAACTTCTATTTTTTTTCCAGATTTTTAATTGATAGCTGCGGTCAACAGCTGGTCAACGCCGGAGTACCCGGTGGTGCGGCGGCGGCGCTCCGGCAACCCACGACGGAGCTCCGGTCACCGGCGGCAGTTTTCCGGCGAATTTTGTATTTTTTTAAAAAAAAATCCAAAAAATTTAAAAAAATTAAAAATCAATTATTTATTCAAAAAAAAAAACTTTTTTCGCATGAATAAACGGCGTAATTTCACATCGAATTATAAACGATAGTTACAAATTGACAAAAATTCAATGTTGGAAATATTATAAACGAAAGTTACAAATTGACAAGAATTCAAGCATCCAAATAATGAAAAGTATCATTATTACTTAATCAAGGTACAAAGACGTCCTACGAATTACAACCGATTATCCTAGTTGAAACAAAAAAAAAAGCAAATCCGCAATAATCTACTTATCAATCTTCTTGAGCAGCTACATGAGTCAATCCTTCCTCCTCAATATTGCTATCATCTTCATCTTAAAACCACACCAAAAGAACACATAAACACAAAATAATTTCAAATTTGGTTAAATTACCTTACCAAACCACATAAACACAATGCAATAAAAATAAATGGATCTGTCATTTCATTTCTTCCACTTCACAATTGCATCTCTATAGTATATTTATACTGCATAAACCATACCACACAATGAAATTACTTTTCCTGCTATATACAAACTCCTGACCAACCTGCCACTGAAATTATTCCTGCTATAATTAGAAGAAAACTCCCATTTCATTAACTTAAACTCACAATTCACCCAAACCCCAGCTAGCTAACTCATCAATGCCACTGGTTTTCCCAAACTCTTGGCCGGTTTCCACAATTTAGAAACTTTCACACACAATCACTTATCAGTATATAAAAAACATCTTCACTCAATTGTACAATCAATCAAAACAAAATCAAGCTAGAGAAACTTCTCAATTTCCTACAAATTACACATTATTCAAGCAGAATTTTTATTTATTCAATATGAGTTCATCAATCAGAATTTGGACAGTTGCAGCCAGTGTTGGAGTTGTGGAAGCCTTGAAAGACCAAGGCTTGTGCAGGTGGAATTATGTTTCAAGATCAGCTCAATATCATGTTAAAAATCACTTGAGATCTTTGTCTCAAGCAAAGAAGATTTCTGCCTCTAATTCTTATGCTATGGTTTCTAGTAGATTAAAGGAACAAGCGTCAAAGCAATCAGAGGACTCTTTGAGGACAGTAATGTACTTAAGCTGTTGGGGTCCCAACAAATAGAGCCATCATGGGCTATTAGGAAGAAAAGAAAAAAAATTGTATCTGGAGTAATAGTGATTAGTGATCAGTATAGTATACAAAATTAATTGTCCAATATTGTGACATATATTGATGTAAATTTTGATAAATGGAAAATGGTAGCGTTTAGAAAATTCAAAATTTAATGAGTTATATTCTAGCATTGTTGTGCTTGATGCCTCTGAGCTAAAACATCATTTTGAATTATAATTTTTCTACTTTATCAAAACCAGACTCAAAGTAGAGGATTAATTAGAAAAATCTACATAATCACGTTTGAAGATGTTTACACATAAAAGCAAAAGTTGTTCGCTAAAAATTGTCTACACTCGAATCGAATTTAAAGAAAGTTAAATTCTTGAATTACAAAAACATGCTCAGGTGAGGTAAGAACGTGTTAACGTGAAATTCTGGCAGGTACCGAACCAAATCGTAAAATAGAGTACAAAGCAAGTAAAACAGAGCACAAACAAAACCGGTTCAGAAGCAGTAATAAAGGACATAAATATAAAGAACACAAGTATTTGTTAACCCAGTTCGGTGATAAACAACACCTACGTCTGGAGGATACCAATCCAGGAAGGAAATCCACTATGAGGAATTAACTCAAAGACTCAGACACAGACCCCCTGTTCCCAGCCTTAGCAATCAATCTCCACTAGTTAAGACTTCTACTCAGGAGCACCACCTAAGTTTAAGACACTACTTACTTCCCAATTACTTAACCATAACCCAGTGATCAGCAACACTCAAACAAACAACCCAATTCTGAAGACACACTTCAATACATCAATGACATCATTCGTACTTAAAAGCTTAGAATGATTTACAACTCAAAACAACTAAACCAACTCAGATGAGTGGTGTACAATCAAAGCCTAAGCTTACAAACTCAAAAACTCTTAAAACTCTAAGGCTCAATTTTCTGGTTTTTGATTAACTCTGTCAATCTTTAATAAGCAGCACGTCCTCTCCTTATATAGGCTTCATTAGCTCTCATAATTCTGAACACAATCATCCTCAAAATATGTTTCTGAAATTGTTTTGAAGCTCAAAGAAGAAACATATTTCTGAATTATATTTTGCAAAGATACTTTGAAAATATATCCATCAATAAACACGAAGCCAATCTTCAATAAGATCTTCAAATAAAATTATCATACTTCTGGAAACTTCAGCCTTAATAAAACCTCAACAAATCTTCAAAAGATACGCGCAAAAATCAGCTTCTGAAAAGCAGCTTCTGAAGGTCAACGCTGGTCAACGTCTGAAGTTCAGCTTCTAAAGGTCAACGCTGGTCAACGTCTGAACAGTGCGTCCGAAGACCCTTTCTGCGTCTGAAGGCACTTTCTGCGTCTGAAGGCCATTCCAGCTTCTGAAAATTCTCAAATCCATTTTCAAGCTTCTGAAGGACCAAAATAACATCTGAGGACGCATGCTTGCACACTTTGATTTTACCAAAACATGTAGCCAACATATAGATAACCAACAATCTCCCCCTTTGGCAAATTTTTGGCTAAAATCAAATAAACCACAAAACTAAGTTCTTCACTCTTCAAAAAATAAATCCACCATGAAGAACTACACTTAACCAACATAGCCACAGAGTCAGCAGCGGTCAAACAGCTATGTTAAACATGATAAACCAACCAGCTTCAGCTTCTGAATAACCTGAAGCACACAGACAACTTCACACAACTTCTCAGTTTCTGAAGTACACACAATCAAACTCGTGAAGCACAAACATACCAGCTTCTGACAGAAAATACCCAGAAATCTACCCCTGCAACTCACCATATCATAAACAACTCTCCCCCTTAATTCTGAACTGCAGTAAATTATGAGAAATTGCTTCTGAAACTGAAACCTCACACAGCTCAGGAAATTAACACTTATGCACTCCCCTTGAGACAAAAACTCCCCCTCAAACACAACTTCACAGCTCTTGTTGTATTTCTGAACTCTGAATAAAACTGTCAACTTCTGAAACAACTGAATTCTGAACAAAACACACTCCGAGCTTTGAAACTAAGTACAATCTGAATAAGCACATTCTGAATCCAAACACAAGTTCAAATACAAGTTTTTCTCCCCCTTTTTAGCCAAATAATTTTGACAAAACACAGTCTTCATATAGGGAACAAAAACTGAATATTTATCAGACTCAGGATCAAACACAACATCTGCAATATTTTCATCTTCCTCACTTCCAGCTTGCTCACACCCAGCAATCTGTAATTGCTATAACTCCTCATGCAGACAAACTCCTAGCTTGCTTCTCAGATTCTCAAATTGCTTGGCATCCAAAGCTTTTGTGAAAATATCAGCAATTTGTTCTTCAGTATCCACATGTTCAAGCTGAACAATCTTCTCCTCCACTAGGTTTCTGATGAAATGATGTCTGATATTGTTGAGTCTTTTGTGTTGGCTGCATGTTTTGGCAAAACCAAAGTATTGGATAGAAGCATCTCCATATTTGAAACATTTCTTCAGTTGCAAGTTTTGTGTTTTGAAGCCATTCAGAAGCTGAAAATGTCATCAGAAGCTGAATGCACTGTAGCAGTTCAGAAGCTGATTTCAGGTTCTGAAGCCAGCGTTGACTTTTGTTGACCACATCAGAAGCTGGGTTTTCAGACTAGTTTTTGCGCGTATCTTGGGAGATTTAGCAAGGAATTATCTTTGTATAATTGTTTCTAGAATGTTGATTATGGAGAAGATATCATTGAAGATTTGGTTCAGTTTCATGATCTTCGTATTTTCTGTTTTAAATCTTTCAAAGATTGGATGCAGTTTTATTTGTTACTCTATTGGATCATTCTTATTTCAGTAACAAATCTATTCTGAAGATTAGTTTGTTATTTATTCTGCAAGACTGAAGGCTATAAAAAGAGGAGGGCTGCTGCTATTCAAGACTTACGAATTTATAGAGTTTAAGATCAGAGAATTGAGTCTTAGTATTTTAAGCTTTTAGCTTTATTGTGCACCACTCTGTTAGAGTTGGTTTAGGTGTTTGATTGAGTTGTAATTCATTCTAAGCCTTTAGGTACGAATTAAGTTTTATTATTGAAGTTTTGTTAAAAAACAGAGTATTGTTAAGGGTTGTTCAAGTGGCTGGGTTTAGTTGCTTGAATAGGAAGTTAGAGGATTCTAATACTCAGAGTTGGGTAGAAGTCTGACTAGGTGGAGGTTAATTGCTTGGGATAGGAACTGGGAGTCAGTGTCTGAGTCTTGAGGATTAAATCCAATAGTGGATTTCCTTCCTGGATTGGTATCCCCCAGAGTAGGAGGTGTTTACTCCGAACTGGGTTAACAAACCTTGTGTGCCTTTTACTTTCCTGCACGTTTATTTTCTGCCTATTATTTGCTTTTATATTTGTGCTAAGTTCTGTTCAGAACCTGCTAAGTTTTAATCAGAACCAGAACCTGTTAAGTATCTTATTGCCTGGCCAGAATTTCAATTGGCATCAGAGCAGGCACCCTGCCTGTAAATTGGGTGAGATCCAGAGGAGTTAATATCTGGCAAGCATGGATAGAGAAGGAGGCTATGTCAATAGACCACCCCTACTAGATGGCACAAACTATGAATATTGGAAGTCAAGGATGTGTGCTTTTCTAAAGTCTATTGACAGCAGGACTTGGAAAGCTGTGATTAAAGGCTGGGATCATCCTGTGTATACAGACAAAGATGGTAATAAGACTGAGATTTGGAAGCCTGAGGAGGAATGGACCAAAGCTGAAGATGATCTGTCACTGGGAAATTCAAAAGCTTTGAATGCAATCTTTAATGGTGTGGACCAGAACATGTTCAGACTTATCAAACAATGTACTGTTGCAAAGGAGGCCTGGGAAATTTTAAAGACAACTCATGAAGGAACTTCTAAAGTGAAGATGTCCAGATTGCAGCTGCTGACCACCAAATTTGAGAACCTGAAGATGAAGAAAGATGAATCTATTCAGGATTTTTACATGAATGTGCTGGACATGGCAAATTCTTTTGATTCACTTGGAGAAAAGATGACTGATGAAAAGATAGTAAGGAAAATCCTCAGGTCCCTGCCCAGAAGATTTGACATGAAGGTCACTGCAATTGAGGAGGCTCATGATATTTCTGCTATGAAGGTTGAGGAGCTGATTGGGTCTTTGTTAAATTTTGAGACTGCATTCTGCAAACAGCCTGATAAGAGAGGGAAAGGTATAGCTTTTAATGTGAATGCTGAAGCTGATGATCAACAAGAGTCTGATGAGGATGACTTATCAGAAGCTCTAGTGTTGCTGGGAAAACAATTCAACAAGATTCTGAAGAATGTTGACAGAAGAGCCAAAGCCAAAGGACAGAACTTCAGATTCAACAACAAAAAGCAACAAACTGATATGAAAAAGACCAAGTCTGAGGAGAAAAGTAACCAAGCCAAAGGTGTGCAGTGCTATGAGTGTGAAGGTTATGGACATATCAAAACTGAATGTCCTACTTTTCTTAAGAAGCAGAAGAAGAAGAAGAGCCTAGCTTGTTGCATGGTCTGATGATGGTTCTGAAGAAGATGATGTTAGTGAATCTGATATGTGTGATACTGGTCTGGTAGTAAGGTCAGGAGCTATCTTGAAGAAGGAAGCTGTTTTAGAGTCTGAGACTTTTTCAGAGTCTGACTCAGAGTCTGAAGCCTCATCTGTGTCTGAAGCTGCTAAAACCTCATATGATGAACTAGCTGATAACTACAAGAAGCTGTATACCAGAAGTGCTGAGGTTTGCAAACAAGTTTTGGATCAGAAGGAGACTATTTTTCAACTGGAGGCTGAAAAAGGAGAACTTCTAGTGCAGAATGCAGATTTAAAAGAAGAAGTGAACCAGTTTAATTCCCAACTTGAACATATGAAAAAGCAGATTAGAATGATGAATACTGCTACTAATGTGTTGGATGAAATTTTGGGTGCTCAGCGACAAGGAAAAACTGGTTTAGGCTTTGTTGATCAGACTCAGAACCCCAAACAGGAGATTCTTGTTAAAAAGTTTGTTCCTGGCACTAAAACTGGTAATCCTATGATTGGAACATCTCAGATGAAACCTCAAAAGGTAGGACAGAAGCAAACTCAGAAGAGACCTCAGATGCAAGGTCAGAAGCATGTTCAAATGAAGGTCAGAAGCATGGTCAGATGTTACCTCAGAAGCAACCCTAGAAATCTGTCAGAAACAGAAGGAAGAGGAATCATCCATGGGTCTGTCATCATTGTGGAAGGAAAGGGCATATCAAGCCATTCTGCTTCAAACTTTATGGCTATCCTGAACATTTTCAGTATAGAAGAGTGGAACCAGCTGCTATCAGACAGAATGTTCAGAAGGTGTGGAAGCCCAAAGTTCAGAATGTTGGCCTGATTGCTCATACTTCATTGAGAGCCACCTCAAAAGAAGACTGGTACTTTGATAGTGGGTGTTCAAGGCACATGACTGGTGTGAAGAAGCTGCTGAGCAATATCAGATCATACTCCAGAAGTTATGTGACATTTGGAGATGGTGTTGTTGGAACAAAATGTGTTTAACAAATCTCTTATAAAGTAAGGGGGAGATTGTTGAAACATTTATGTGTAAACATATCTCTCTTTATGGTTTTGATGATAACAAAGTATTAAAGAGAAAATTGGTTTATTGCTAATGCTTTGTTCAAGTGTTTCAGAACCACATGCTCAATAAGTATTGATTGATAATGGTTATGAAGAACAAGCTAAAGAGCAAGAAGGAAAGCCAAGAAGGAAGGTTGCAAGGCTAGAAAGAAACTGGTCCTGAAGAAGTGCTCCTGAAGTAAGAGCTTCTGAAGAGGTCCTGAAGAAGTGCAGCTTCTGAAGTCTGGGTGCCTCTGAAGAAGTCAACGCAAGTCAACTCCTGAAGCCAGCTTCTGATCCGTACAACTAAGCCAGCTTCTGATCCGTACAAAGGGAGCTTCTGATCACTGTTCACTGAGAAGCTTCTGAAGCTGATATGGCATGGATTTTTGACCAGAACTGTGCGCATTTAATGCCTGGATGTGTCAGAACAACTCAATGGAACAGTTGTCTCCCTGACCCAAACATTCTCCAGTTTTTAAGGTGGGCCAATTCAAAAATGGCACCTGCTCTGTTCTGACAGTTAAAGTGCAGCACACAATTGCAGTAACCTAGTCCAATTGCAACGGTTAATTTCCTGAATTCCAGCAAATCTTCAACAGCTCTATTTTTATCTATAAAAGGAGGAAGATTTGAAGAAGAAATTGTTGAAGACTCTTGAAACAAAGAACTGAACTCTTGCTCTGTTTTGCTGTCAAAAATACGCAAGTCACCAAACCTCTTAGAAATTCTTTCAACTTTGTAATTTAGAATTTCTTAAGGTTAAGAGTCTTAACCTGAGTTGTATTAAGAGAACACCTCTGATATTTGATCAAGTGTTCATCCCAAACTCCTTTACTTGTAAACCAGTTTGGTCCCTAAAGTCTTAGTCTGTATACTAAGCAATTGTAACCTCATTCCTTTGTGGTCTGAGTCTGAAGTCTTTTGTCTTAGTGACTTGAGCATTGGGAAGTCTCTTGTCTTAGTGACTTGAGCATTGGAAGCCTCTTCCTTGGTGGTTGAGCATAGAAGTCTCTTTCTTTGTGATTGAGCAACTGGAAGTCTCTTCCTTAGTGGTTGAGCACATTGTGTAATCTTCAGATTATAGTGAACTCTCTTGTTGGATACAAGGGGACAGGACTACTTCTCACATTGAGAAGGAACCTGTATAATTTCTGTGTGTCTCTCTTTCCTTTACTCCTGAACTTGTTTTAAATCCGCTGCATTTAACTTCTGATATTTGTTCAGAACTGATCAAATCAGCTTCTGAACTGAACCTTAAGCTTTGAAAAGAAAAAGAACAAGTTTTTAGAGTCACACAATTCAACCCCCCCCCTTCTTGTGTGTGTTTTTCTAACCTTCAGTTGGTATCAGAGCTCCGGTTCTGATATTAACACTTAACAGTGTGTCAGTAGGATCCTGAGAAAAACATGGCCTCAACTAGTGATTTACCTCCACCCTCTCCCAGAAATCCATCATCTCCCAGAAATCAAAGAAATGTTCAATATGACTATAGTACTGAAGAAAAGAAGTCTAGGTCACACAATAAACCTCCTATGTTTACTGGTGACCCAGAAAAATTCTCTTGGTGGAAGAGTAAAATGTATAGTCACATTATTGGGATTGATGATACTCTATGGGACATTATTGAAGATGGAATCTCAATACCTGTAGATGAAGAAGGTGTTGCTGTCAACAGAAGATCTCTGAGTGATGCAGAAAGAAAGATCTATAGGAAGCATCATCATGTCAGAGGTATCATTGTGGACTCATTACCTCACACTGAGTATCAGAAGCTGAGTGACAAGTCCACTGCAAAGGCAATATTCACATCCCTCTGCTCTAACTATGAAGGTAATCAGAAAGTTAGAGAAGCTAAGGCAAATATTCTTGTTCAGCAATATGAACTGTTCAGAATGAAAGAGGATGAAAATATTGAGACTATGTTCTCAAGATTTCAGACTCTGGTTTCTGGACTTCAGATTCTGAAAAAGAGTTATACCACTGCTGACCATGTGAATAAAATTCTTAGAAGTCTGCCATCCAAATGGAGACCTAAAGTGACTGCCATTGAGGAAGCTAAGGATCTAAATACTTTAAGTATTGAAGATCTTATAAGCTCACTCAAAGTGCATGAACTGGGACTCAATGAGGATGAGTCTGTTAGAGAACCAAAAACATTGGCTCTGAAGTCTAAAAGAAAACCTGCTAAAGCTTTGAAAGCTATTGAATCTGAAGAAGAGTTTCCTGAGGGAAATTCTGATGAAGATTCAGATGCTGATGAGCTTGCAATGATTTCTAAAAGACTTCAGTATCTGATGAACAGAAAGAAAAAGTTCTCCAACAGAAGCAGTAACTTCAGAGGATCTGGTTCAAATTCAAAGAGGGATATCCAGAAGGAAAGCTGCTACAACTGCAAAAAGCCTGGCCACTTCATTGCTGATTGTCCTGATCTTCAGAAGGAAAAATCAAAGGAAAAAGCAAAGAAGTCCAGCTCAAAGTCCAGCAGTTTCAAAATCAAGCTTAAGAAGAGTCTCATGGCTACATGGGATGATCTGGACAATGAGTCAGAATCTGATGAGGAAGAAGCAAACCTGGCCCTGATGGCAATTGCATCTTCTGATGCAGAATCATGTTCAGATTCTGATGAAGAAGATGAGGTATATTCTGAACTCTCTAGATCTGATTTAATTGAAACAGTTAATGATCTTATGAGTCATCTTAAGAGCAAGTTAAAAGAAATTAAAGTTTTGAAAAATCAAACTAACTTGCTGTCTGAGGAAAATCTTAAACTTCAGAATCAAATTTTTGAATATAATGAGGAAGTTGAGGAACTCAGAAAAGAGGCTCATAAGAAATCTGAAGAGGTTCCTAATGATCAGGAAATAGCTCTTCAGGATTTCATGTTAACTGGATTCAATAGAACTAAAATTGCCTCCATGATGTATAATATGATCAGAAACAAAGGTGAAGGCATTGGCTATGATTCATTCAAACCTTCAAATGAATTAAACTCACCTTCATGTTCTGAAAATATTTTAAAAGGCAATGGTATTTGCTTTGTGCCTGCTTCTGATAATTCTGAGAAATTGAGAGTATCAGAATCTGAGACTAAGTCAGAAGTTCTGAACAACTCAGACTCTGAAGCTTCTGAGCCTAAGGGTAAGATGAAGGCAACTGTTAAAACCTTGCCTAAATCTAAGCCAAAAGGTCCTAAGTCTAAGAGTAAGAGGAAATCAGACTCTGAACTTAAACCTGTTCAGGATCTGAAGTGTTCAGAACCTGGAACCAGCAAGTCTCAGAATCTGAATAATTCTGATTCAATTTTTTCTAAGACTGGGTTCATTAAAACTTCAAAATCTGTTAAACCAGTCAATGTAAAACATTTTTAATCTCAGAATGTTAGGCAAAGCAAGCCAAAGCAAATCAATCAGTTTTCTGCTTCAAACTGTTTTAAGAAAGGCAAAACTGAAGCTTGCCTTGTGCCTGAAGTAAACAAAGTCAGAATTCTGAAGAGATCAAAACCAAAGTAGTCAAAAGGTCAGACTCTTAACAAATCAGAACCAAAGACTTTCAAGTCTCAGGTTCTGAAGAAGTCTGAGTCCAAACCTTTGAGAACTCAGGTTCTGAAGCACTCAGGTTCTGAAACTCAGACTTATTCTAAATACAAGGATGCATATCCAAAGTATCAGAACAAGTCTGAATATCAAAACTTCAGACACAAGAAGCCAAAACCTTTCAGGACTAACCCCAAAGGACCCATGAAAATCTGGGTACCTAAGTCTGAGATCATTTCAATTGCAGATATGCTTAACATCCAAAGAAAAGGAAAGGTCCTGGTACCTGGACAGTGGATGCTCGCATCATATGACAGGGGACAAGTCTATGTTCCAAACCATGACTCTGAAAGAGGGAGGAACTGTAGGGTTTGGAGGAAGTCAGAAAGGAAAGATCATTGGTACTGGTAAGATAGGTAATTCTTCCATGTACATTGATAATGTTTGGCTGGTAGATGGACTTAGGCATAACTTACTTAGCATAAGTCAATTATGTGATAGTAATTATGAAGTCCTGTTTAATAAGAACACTTGCACTGTAATCAGTAGCAAAGACAAGTCTGTAGTGTTCAGAGGCAGCAGGAAAAACAATGTTTACAAAATTAATTTTTCTGAATTGGTTCAGCAGAAGGTAGTTTGCCTTCTGTCTGTGAGTGATGAGAAATGGGTCTGGCACAAAAGGCTGGGACATGCTAACTGGAGACTCATCTCCAAGCTTAGCAAGTTACAGCTGGTCAGAGGCTTACCCCAGATTGATTATCACTCAGATGCACTATGCAGTGCATGCCAAATTGGAAAGTTTTCTAAAACTTCTTTTAAACCAAAGAACATTGTTTCCACCTCTAAACCTCTAGAACTCCTTCACATTGATTTGTTTGGTCCTGTTGGAACAGCTTCAATCAATGGGAAGAAGTATGGACTTGTGATTGTTGATGATTATAGGAGGTGGACTTGGGTTAAATTCCTCAGAACCAAAAATGAAACATATGATGTGTTTTTCAAATTCTGCAAACAAGTACAAACAGAAACTGATTTGAAAATTTTGAAAATCAGAAGTGATCATGGTGGTGAATTTGAAAATGAACCTTTTGAAAACTTTTGTGAAGACCATGGAATCTTCCATGAGTTCTCATCTCCTAGAACTCCACAACAAAATGGAGTTGTAGAGAGAAAGAACAGGTCTTTACAAGAGATGGCCAGAACCATGATCCATGAGTCAAAAATTGCTAAGTACTTTTGGGCAGAGGCTGTAAACACAACATGTTATATTCAGAACAGGATTTATATCAGACCCATTCTGAATAAAACTTCATATGAATTATTTAAAGGAAGAAAACCAAGTATTTCTTATTTTCATCAGTTTGGTTGTACATGTTACATACTAAACAATAAGGTCTACCTAAAGAAATTTGATGCCAAGGCTCAAAAGGGTACCTTTTTAGGATACTCAGAGAGGTCTAAGGCATACAGAGTGTATAATTCTGAAACACATGTTGTTGAAGAAGCTATACACATTAGGTTTGATGATAAGAAGCCTGGTAGTGAAATACCAGAGCTGGTTGAGAGTTTTGCAGATGTCAGAATCTCAGAAGAACCTTCAGAAGCTGAACCTAGTTCAGGTTCTGATGAAGGTTCAGAAGCTGAAAACAATGAAGAATCTGAGAAACTCTCCAGCAATGACACTACTCCTGATGCTAATCAAGAACAGCATGGTTCTGAACAAATCCCTGGTGGCCCTTCAGAAGCTAATCCACCCAGAACCTCATTTAAGTACAAGTCTTCACATCCTGAGGAGTTGATCATTGGAAACAAGAACAGTCCAAGAAAGACAAGATCAGCATTCACTCAGAATGAGTCCATGCTTGGCCTGTTATCCATGATTGAACCCACAACTGCTGATGAAGCACTTGCTGATGATGGTTGGATTGTAGCAATGCAAGAAGAGCTGAACCAATTTCAAAGAAATGATGTATGGGATCTTGTGGCAAGACCTGATCAGAAGAACATCATTGGAACAAAATGGGAGTTCAGGAACAAGCTCAATGAACAAGGAGAAGTGATCAGAAACAAGGCTAGATTAGTAGCTCAAGGGTACAGCCAGCAAGAAGGAATAGACTACACTGAAACTTTTGCTCCAGTTGCAAGACTGGAAGCAATCAGGTTACTTCTTTCTTATGCTATTAATCATGATATCATCCTATATCAAATGGATGTTAAGAGTGCTTTCTTAAATGGTGTAATTTCTGAAGAAGTGTATGTAAAACAACCTCCTGGTTTTGAAGATGTAAAATATCCAAATCATGTTTTTAAACTTAAGAAGTCCTTGTATGGTCTGAAACAAGCTCCCAGAGCTTGGTATGAAAGACTAAGCAACTTCTTAATTAAAAATGGTTTTGTAAGAGGTCAAGTTGATAATACACTTTTCAGAAAAACTGTTAAGAAAGAAATCTTAATTGTGCAAATCTATGTTGATGATATCATATTTGGTTCTACTAATGCCTCCCTTTGCAAGGAATTTTCTAAGTTAATGCAGGATGAATTTGAAATGAGCATGATGGGTGAGCTGAAATTCTTCTTGGGAATTCAAATCAACCAATGCAAAGAGGGTGTTTATGTTTATCAGTCAAAATACACCAAGGAGCTTCTGAAGAAGTTCCAGTTGGATGATTGCAAGCTGATGACAACACCAATGCATCCCACCTGCACCTTAAGCAAAGAGGACAATGGCACTAAGGTAGATCAGAAGCTGTACAGAGGTATGATAGGTTCTCTCCTATACTTAACTGCTTCTAGGCCAGATATTTTATTTAGTGTATGTCTGTGTGCTAGATTCCAATCAAATCCTAGAGAATCTCATATGACTGCTGTCAAGAGAATCTTCAGGTATCTGAAAGGAACAACTAATTTGGGACTTCTGTATAAGAAATCTCTAAAATATAAGCTAGTTGGATTCTGTGATGCTGACTATGCTGGGGACAGGATTGAAAGAAAATCCACCAGTGGAAACTGTCAGTTCCTTGGTGAGAATCTGATATCCTGGGCCAGCAAGAGACAAGCAACCATTGCTTTGTCAACAGCAGAAGCAAAATACATCTCAGCTGCAAGTTGTAGCACACAACTGCTCTGGATGAAACATCAATTAGAGGATTATCAGATTCATGCAGATAATATCCCAATTTATTGTGATAATACTGCTGCTATATGTCTGTCTAAAAATCCAATTCTGCATTCTAGAGCCAAGCACATAGAAATAAAACATCATTTTATAAGAGATTATGTTCAGAAGGGTGTTTTAGATATTCAGTTCATTGATACTGATCATCAATGGGCTGACATATTCACAAAACCCCTAACAGAGGAAAGATTCAATTTTATTAAAAAGAATCTGAACATGCATTTCATCTCTTGAAAATGTGCTTGAATCTGAATGTATTCCTTGATTCTGTGATTATCATAAGCTAAGACTTATCAAACATTCATCTTCTGAGAGTTTGACTAAAGTTAAGCCTGAAAAACTTCAGAATCTGAAGGATCAGAACCTGGATTTTCTGACCTCTGAATCTGATAAGAATCTAATGCTGGTCAGAATCTGATAAGTATAGCTATGGGCAATGATGATTAAAGCTTTGAAAGTTTATACTCTAATCCTCCCAAAGTCATCAAGTAAAAGTGTGATTTTCTGCTCTGATATTCAATGTTAAAATTGCTTAATAAGCACTTTTTAAGTTGGTATAAGCTTGTTTTCAAAATCTTTTAGCACAAGACACATTTTAAAAGCCCAAAGTGTATCAGACAATGTTCAGTCTTTAGAAATGTTTTATTTGGTATCAGACTCTGAATTAAAACCTTTTAGCTGGTATCAGACTCTGAGATAAATCCTCATTTGGTATCAGATTCTGATATATTTCTTTAAAGCAAGCTCAGAATTGCTCTGATACTGAACACTTCTTGAGAAGCTTTGCCCTGATACTGAACACAACTGGTTGTTTTGCTCTGATGCTGAACCAGTGTGTACTGAACAAGTAATGTCTGAACACAGAATGACCTGATCAGAAGCTCCAAACTTTTTCTGCTTCTGAACAACATTCTAATTTTTCTGCAAGTCATATACTAATTGAAAATCAAGTAGGCTCTGATGTTTATCCTTGCTACTTGGTTATCCATATGATTGCACAAATATCTCACAGTCTTGGTTAGTTCAACCCCTCTCAAATTCTGAATTCTTTTGACATCTTTTCAAACTTGGTGTCAGAACTGCTTTCAAACTCTTTTAAAAAGGGGGAAACTGAACTGCTTTGATACATGCTTTCAAACTCTTTCAAAATTCTTTTCTACTCTGAAACAGATATTTTCAAACTCTCTTGACAAAGGGGGAGAAATTTTTTCTGTCTTAAGGGGAGAAAGTACTACTTTTTGTTGATGACAAAAGGGGGAGAAAGTAAAACAAGTATTAAAGCACCTGAGCTCAAAAATAAGTTAAAATGTTAAAATTGTCAGAAGATAAGCTTATTGATAAGCCTATTAAAGCTCTGATACAATTTGTTAGGGTTAAGCTCTGATACAATTGTTAAGGTAGCTCTGATACTGATCAGTTAAGCTAAGTTAAAATCTGATACAATTCTGACTGAATTTAACTGAATTCTGGCTCTGATATATTCTGTGAGATATATATATATATATTACTCTTAGTGAGTAAATAGAATTTAAAATAACTTGGATAAGACTCAGGGAGCTTACAAAACTCATCCTGTGGATTATCAGACTTAGGGGGAGAGCTTACAAACCTCAGAACCTGAAGTCAACAAGTCATTTTGAATTCTTAGTGTAAATTTCACCATATTGTCTTAAGTTAAGCTTAATTAACATGGATAAGAATCAAGGGGAGCTTACAAACCTAACCTTGAGGATTGTCAGACCTAGGGGGAGCTTACAAACCTCTCCTGAAGTCAGATTGTTAATTAAACTTAATAACAATTCTGAAATTTTCACATTTGTGTTTTTAACTGAACTTAATTAACTTGGATCAGACTCAGGGGGAGCTTACAAACCTCACCCTGCAGTTAACTTGTTAATTAAGTCAACAACAATTTTCTGTTTTAATACTTATGTTTGTCATCATCAAAAAGGGGGAGATTGTTGGAACAAAATGTGTTTAACAAATCTCTTATAAAGTAAGGGGGAGATTGTTGAAACATTTATGTGTAAACATATCTCTCTTTATGGTTTTGATGATAACAAAGTATTAAAGAGAAAATTGGTTTATTGCTAATGCTTTGTTCAAGTGTTTCAGAACCACATGCTCAATAAGTATTGATTGATAATGGTTATGAAGAACAAGCTAAAGAGCAAGAAGGAAAGCCAAGAAGGAAGGTTGCAAGGCTAGAAAGAAACTGGTCCTGAAGAAGTGCTCCTGAAGTAAGAGCTTCTGAAGAGGTCCTGAAGAAGTGCAGCTTCTGAAGTCTGGGTGCCTCTGAAGAAGTCAACGCAAGTCAACTCCTGAAGCCAGCTTCTGATCCGTACAACTAAGCCAGCTTCTGATCCGTACAAAGGGAGCTTCTGATCACTGTTCACTGAGAAGCTTCTGAAGCTGATATGGCATGGATTTTTGACCAGAACTGTGCGCATTTAATGCCTGGATGTGTCAGAACAACTCAATGGAATAGTTGTCTCCCTGACCCAAACATTCTCCAGTTTTTAAGGTGGGCCAATTCAAAAATGGCACCTGCTCTGTTCTGACAGATAAAGTGCAGCACACAATTGCAGTAACCTAGTCCAATTGCAACGGCTAATTTCCTGAATTCCAGCAAATCTTCAACAGCTCTATTTTTATCTATAAAAGGAGGAAGATTTGAAGAAGAAATTGTTGAAGACTCTTGAAACAAAGAACTGAACTCTTGCTCTGTTTTGCTGTCAAAAATACGCAAGTCACCAAACCTCTTAGAAATTCTTTCAACTTTGTAATTTAGAATTTCTTAAGGTTAAGAGTCTTAACCTGAGTTGTATTAAGAGAACACCTCTGATATTTGATCAAGTCTTCATCCCAAACTCCTTTACTTGTAAACCATTTTGGTCCCTAAAGTCTTAGTCTGTATACTAAGCAATTGTAACCTCATTCCTTTGTGGTCTGAGTCTGAAGTCTCTTGTCTTAGTGACTTGAGCATTGGGAAGTCTCTTGTCTTAGTGACTTGAGCATTGGAAGCCTCTTCCTTGGTGGTTGAGCATAGAAGTCTCTTTCTTTGTGATTGAGCAACTGGAAGTCTCTTCCTTAGTGGTTGAGCACATTGTGTAATCTTCAGATTATAGTGAACTCTCTTGTTGGATACAAGGGGACAGGACTACTTCTCACATTGAGAAGGAACCTGTATAATTTCTGTGTGTCTCTCTTTCCTTTACTCCTGAACTTGTTTTAAATCCGCTGCATTTAACTTCTGATATTTGTTCAGAACTGATCAAATCAACTTCTGAACTGAACCTTAAGCTTTGAAAAGAAAAAGAACAAGTTTTTAGAGTCACACAATTCAACCCCCTCCCCTTCTTGTGTGTGTTTTTCTAACCTTCAGGTGTAAAAGGGCAGATTCTGGGTATTGGAGATTTGATCAGAGAAGGTTTGCCCAGACTTAATGATGTGCTACTGGTGGAAGGATTAACCTCTAATCTGATCAGTATTAGCCAGCTATGTGATCAGGATTTAAAAGTGAACTTCAACAAGCAGGAGTGTATTGTTACTGATCAGGATGGTAAAACTCAGATGAGGGGATGCAGATCCAAAGACAACTGTTATTTGTGGGTTTCTGAAGAAGAAAGAAGTCTGACTTCTTGTCTTATGAGCTCAGAAGAGGAAGTCAAACTATGGCACCAGAAATTAGGACATCTGCATCTGAAAGGCATGAAGAAAATCCTAAGTACTGAAGCTATCAGAGGTGTACCTAATCTGAAGATTAATGAGGACAATGTTTGTGGTGACTGTCAAATTGGAAAACAAACAAGAAAGTCTCATCCCAGATTAGTTCACCAGGTAACTACTAAAGTACTAGAACTTGTTCATATGGATTTAATGGGGCCTATGCAAGTTGAGAGTATTGGGGGCAAGAGGTATGCTTTTGTAATGGTTGATGATTACTCAAGATTCACATGGGTCAGCTTTGTTAGAGAAAAATCTGACACTTTTGAAGTCTTTAGAGAGATGTGCATTCAACTACAAAGAGAGAAGGACAGTGGGATTATCAGAATCAGAAGTGATCATGGCAAAGAATTTGAAAACAAGATCTTTTCAGAATTCTGTGCTTCTGAAGGTATAAAGCATGAGTTTTCTACACCTATCACACCTCAGCAAAATGGTGTAGTTGAGAGGAAGAATAGGACATTAGCAGAATGTGCAAGGGTTATGCTACATGCAAAGAAGCTGCCTTATATGTTTTGGGCTGAAGCAATGAACACAGCATGTTACATACACAATAGAGTCACTTTGAAAAAGGGAACAACATCTACTCTGTATGAATTGTGGAAAGGGAGGAAGCCAACTGTGAAATATTTCCATGTTTTTGGGAGCAGATGCTATATCTTGGCTGACAGAGAGAATAAAAGAAAACTGGATCCTAAGTCTGATGAAGGCATATTCTTGGGTTATTCAGTGAACAGCAGAGATTATAGGGTGTTTAATTCCAGAACCAAGGTTGTGATGGAGTCCATAAATGTTGTGATTGATGATCTGTCTGCTGAGAATGAAAAGAATGAACCTGAAGTTGTTCCAGAGTCTGAAGTATCAGAAGAACAAACTGTTGAGTCTGTTGGTGTTGGCTGCATTGTTTGGCAAAACCAAAGTATGGAATAGAAGCTTTTCCCTATGATGAACATTTCTTCAGTTACAAGTTTTCTCATTTGAAGCCATTCAGAAGCTAAAATCTACATCAGAAGCTGAATTGCTCTTCAGAAGCACTGTAGCACTTCAGTAGCAGTTCCAGGTTCTGAAGCCAGCGTTGACTTCTGTTGACCACATCAGAAGCTGGGTTTGCTGGATTGTTTTTGCACGTATCTTGGGAGATTTAGCAAGGAATTATTCTTGTATATTTGCTTCTAGAAGGCTGGTTTAATTGGAGGAGATATCTTTAAAGATTTGGTTCAGAATTATGAAAATTCGTATTTTCTGTTTTAAATCTTTTAAAGATTTAATGCTGTTTTATTTGTTACATTATTGGATCAATCTTATTCCAGTAACAAATCAATTCAGAAGATTTGGAGCATAATTAAGAGGATTGCTGAAGATTATAAAAGGAGGAGCTTGGCTATTGAAGACTCACGGTTTAGAGAGTTAGAAAATCAGAAAATTGAGTCTGTGTTTTAACTTAGAGTTTATTGTGCACCACTCATATGTTTTGAGTTGGTTTAGAGTTTTATAGAGTTGTGATTCATTCTAAGCCTCTAGGTACGAATGAAGTTTTGTCTTTGAAGGTGTATTCAAAAACAGGGGAGTTTTAGTATTCAGAACTGGGTTAAGTTCAAAGGGTAGTTCAAGTAGCTGGGTTGCAGTTGCTTGAATAGGAAGTTAGTGGTCTCTAATACTCAACGTGTTGGGTAGAATTCAAGACTAGGAGGAAGTTAATTACTTAGGCTGGGAACTGGGAGTCAGTGTCTTGAGTCATAAGGATTAATTCCTATAGTGGAATTCCTTCCTGGATTGGTATCCCCCAGAGTAGGAGGTGTTTACTCCGAACTGGGTTAACAAACCTTGTGTGTTTTTAGCTTTCCTGCACATTTATTTTTCTGCCTGTTATTGCTTTTATAATTGTGCTAAGTTCTGATCAGAACCTGCTAAGTGTTAATCAGAACCAAAACCTGTTAAAGTATCTTATTGCCTGGCCAGAATTTCAATTGGCATCAGAGCCGGCACCCTGCCTGTAATTTGGGTGAGATCCAGAGGAGTTTATTTCTGGCAAGCATGGATAGAGATGGAGGCTATGTCAATAGACCACCTCTACTAGATGGCACAAACTATGAATATTGGAAGACAAGGATGTGTGCCTTTCTAAAGTCTATTGACAGCAGGACTTGGAAAGCTGTGATTAAAGGCTGGGATCATCCTGTGTATACAGACAAAGATGGTAACAAGACTGAGGTTCTGAAGCCTGAGGAGGAATGGACCAAAGCTGAAGATGATCTGTCACTGGGAAATTCAAAAGCTTTGAATGCTATCTTTAATGGTGTTGATCAGAATATGTTCAGACTTATCAAACAATGTACTGTGGCTAAGGATGCGTGGGAAATTCTGAAGACCACTCATGAAGGAACTTCTAAGGTAAAGATGTCCAGATTGCAGCTGCTGACCACCAAATTTGAGAACCTGAAGATGAAGGAAGATGAATCCATTCAGGATTTTTACATGAATGTGCTGGATATGGCAAATTCATTTGACTCTCTTGGTGAAAAGATGTCTGATGAGAAGTTAGTCAGAAAAATCCTCAGGTCCCTGCCCAGAAGGTTTGATATGAAGGTAACAGCAATTGAAGAGGCTCATGATATCACCACTATGAAGCTTGAGGAGCTGATTGGGTCTTTGCTTAATTTTGAGACTGCATTCTGCAAACAGCCTGATAAGAAAGGGAAAGGAATAGCATTTGCAGTTAATTCAGGAGCTGATGATCAACATGAGTCTGATGAAGAGGATAATGACTTATCAGAAGCTCTAGTGTTGCTGGGAAAACAATTCAACAAGATTCTGAAGAATGTTAACAAAAAAGCCAAAGCCAAAGGTCAGAATTTCAGAGTCAATAACAAAAAGCAACAAACTGATGAGAAGAAGACCAAGTCTGAGGAGAAAAGTAACCAAGCTAAAGGTGTGCAGTGCTATGAGTGTGAAGGGTATGGACACATCAAGTCTGAATGTCCCACTTTTCTCAAGAAGCAGAAAAAGAGCCTAGCTATTTCATGGTCTGAAGATGATGATGTTAGTGAATCTGATATGTGTGATACTGGTCTGGTAGTGAGGTCAGGAGCTATCTTGAAGAAGGAAGCTGTTTTAGAGTCTGAGACCTTTTCAGAGTCTGACTCAGAGTCTGAAGCCTCATCTGTGTCTGAAGCTGCTAAAACCTCATATGATGAACTAGCTGATAACTACAAGAAGCTGTATACCAGAAGTGCTGAGGTTTGTAAACAAGTTTTGGATCAGAAGGAGACTATTCTTCAACTGGAGGCTGAAAAAGGTGAACTGTTAGTGCAGAATTCAGATTTAAAAGAAGAAGTGAATCAACTGAACTCCCAACTTGATCAAATGAAGAAGCAAGTAAAGATGTTGAACTCTGCTACTGATAAGTTGGAGGACATTTTGGGGAATCAGCAACAAGGAAAGACTGGTTTAGGTTTTGTTGATCAGACTCAGCTTCCTAAACAGATGAATTTTGTTCCTGCTACTCAAACTCATGATTCTATGGTTGGAATATTAAAGAAGAGACCTCAGAAGCAAGCCCAGATGCAAGGTCAGAAGCATATTCAGATGAGACCTCAAAAGCAAGCTCAGAAGATACCTCAGACACAATGTTCAGAAGGTGTGGAAGCCCAAAGTTCAGAATGTAGGCCTGATTGCTCATACTTCACTGAGAGCCACTTCGAAAGAAGACTGGTATTTTGATAGTGGGTGTTCAAGGCACATGACTGGTGTGAAGAAGCTGCTGAGCAATATCAGATCATACTCCAGAAGCTATGTAACATTTGGAGATGGTGTAAAAGGTCAGATTCTGGGTATTGGTGATTTGATCAGAGAAGGGTTGCCCAGACTTAATGATGTGCTACTGGTGGAAGGATTAACTTCTAATCTGATCAGCATTAGCCAACTTTGTGACCAAGACTTAAAGGTTAATTTCAACAAGCAAGAGTGCATTGTTACTGATCAGAAAGATGAGATTCAGATGAGGGGCTGCAGATCCAAAGACAATTGTTACTTATGGGTTTCTGAAGAAGAAAGAAGTCTGACTTCTTGTCTTATGAGCTCAGAAGAGGAAGTCAAGCTCTGGCACCAGAAACTGGGACATCTGCATCTGAAAGGCATGAAAAAAATCCTAAGTACTGAAGCTATCAGAGGTGTACCTAATCTGAAGATCAATGAGGACAATGTTTGTGGTGATTGTCAGATTGGAAAACAAACAAGAAAGTCTCATCCCAGATTAGTTCACCAGGTAACTACTAAAGTATTAGAACTTGTTCATATGGATTTGATGGGGCCTATGCAAGTAGAGAGTATTGGAGGAAAGAGGTATGCTTTTGTAATGGTAGATGACTACTCAAGATACACATGGATCAACTTTGTTAGAGAGAAGTCTGATACTTTTGAAGTGTTTAAAGACTTATGTACTCAATTACAAAGAGAGAAGGACTGTGGTATTGTCAGAATCAGAAGTGATCATGGCAAAGAGTTTGAAAACAAGAGCTTTTCAGAATTCTGTGCTTCTGAAGGAATAAAACATGAATTCTCTGCACCTATCACACCTCAGCAAAATGGTGTAGTTGAGAGGAAGAACAGGACTTTAGCAGAATGTGCAAGGGTTATGCTGCATGCTAAGAAGCTGCCATATATGTTTTGGGCTGAAGCCATGAACACTGCATGTTATATCCATAATAGAGTCACTCTGAAGAAGGGAACAACTTGTACCTTATATGAACTATGGAAAGGAAGGAAGCCTACAGTCAAATACTTCCATGTTTTTGGGAGCAGATGCTACATTTTGGCTGACAGGGAAAATAGAAGAAAATTGGATCCTAAGTCTGATGAGGGTATATTTTTGGGATATTCAGTAAACAGCAGAGCTTATAGGGTGTTTAATTCAAGAACTAAAGTTGTGATGGAGTCCATTAATGTGGTAATTGATGATCTGACTGCTGAGAAAGATAGAAGTGAGTCTGAAGTTGTTCCAGAGTCTGAACCATCAGAAGAACAAACTTCAGAAGCTGAAATTCATCCAGAATCTGAAGAAGCAGATGTACATCCAGAACATGATTCTACCAATAAAGGGCCATCTATTAGAATTCAGAAGGATCATCCTAAGGAGCTTATCATTGGGAGTTTGGATCAAGGGGTCAGAACCAGGAGATCAGAACCAGCTGCTACTGATTCATGCTTTGTGTCAAAGGTTGAGCCTAAAAATGTGAAAGAAGCCCTAACTGATGAATTTTGGATTGAAGCAATGCAAGATGAGTTGAATCAATTCAAAAGGAGTGAAGTGTGGGACTTAGTTCCTAGACCTGAAGGACTGAATGTGATTGGCACTAAGTGGATATTCAAGAATAAAACAGATGAAAGTGGTACTGTAGTCAGAAACAAGGCAAGGTTGGTTGCTCAAGGCTATACTCAAGTAGAGGGATTGGATTTTGATGAAACCTTTGCACCTGTGGCCAGACTAGAGTCCATAAGACTACTGTTGGGTGTATCCTGCATTCTCAAGTTCAAGCTATTTCAGATGGATGTGAAGAGTGCATTTTTGAATGGGTATCTGCAAGAGGAAGTGTATGTTGAACAGCCTAAGGGTTTTGTGGATCCTAAATTTCCAGATCATGTCTACAAACTGAAGAAGGCCTTGTATGGATTGAAGCAAGCACCAAGAGCATGGTATGAAAGATTAACTCAGTTTCTTGTGGCTCAAGGTTACAGAAAAGGAGGTTCTGATAAGACATTGTTTGTGAAAGATGAAAATGGGAGTCTGATGATTGCTCAGATTTATGTGGATGATATAGTGTTTGGAGGGATGTCTCAGAAGATGGTTAAACTGTTTGTTCAGCAAATGCAATCAGAGTTTGAAATGAGTTTGGTTGGAGAGCTGACTTACTTTCTTGGGTTACAAGTCAAACAAATGGAAGATACAATCTTCATTTCTCAAAGTAAGTATGCCAAGAACATAGTGAAGAAGTTTGGAATGGAGTCTGCTGCTCATAAGAGGACACCAGCTGCTACTCATCTGAAGCTAACCAAAGATGAACATGGAGTATCAGTTGATCAAAGTCAATACAGAAGCATGATTGGGAGCCTATTGTACTTGACTGCAAGCAGACCATACATTACTTTTGCTGTAGGAGTATGTGCAAGATATCAAGCTGATCCTAAGATGAGTCATCTGACACAAGTTAAAAGGATCCTGAAGTATGTGAATAGCACAAGTGACTATGGAATCATGTATTCACATAGTTCAAGTTCTGAACTGATGGGATATTGTGATGCTGACTGGGCTGGAAGTGTTGATGACAGGAAGAGCACCTCAGGAGGTTGTTTCTTTTTAGGAAATAACTTAATATCATGGTTCAGCAAGAAACAAAACTGTGTGTCATTGTCAACTGCTGAGGCTGAGTATATTGCTGCTGGAAGTAGTTGCTCACAATTGGTTTGGATGAAACAGATGCTGGAGGAGTACAACATGAAACAAGGAACCATGACCTTATTTTGTGACAATTTGAGTGCTATCAACATTTCTAAGAACCCAATTCAGCATAGCAGAACCAAACACATAGACATCAGACATCATTTTATCAGAAACCTTGTGGAGGACAAGATTGTTCAGCTGGAACATGTAGCTACTGAAGAACAAGTTGCTGACATTTTCACAAAGGCTTTGGATGCTAAGCAGTTTGAAAACTTAAGAAGCAAGTTAGGTGTGTGTTTGCATGAAGAGTTATAGCAATTACTGCAAACTGGATGTGAGGAAGATAGAGTACCTGCCAGTTGTGCCTATGCTAAGTGTGATCCTGAACCTGAGTCTGAATCTACCAAGTTGTCAAGGATTTGTGCTACCTATTTTGATTTTATTCCCTATTTGAAGACTATGATTTGTCAGAATTTTATGGCTAAAAAGGGGGAGAAAATCTTATGTAATGTGTTGGCTCTGATACCAAATGTTGCTGCTCAGAGAATTAGTTCTAATTCAACTTTCAGTGTTATTCAGAAGTTATTTGTGAAGCTCAGAGTTCAGAACAAATATAACAAGAGCTGTCAAGATGTCATTGAGGGGGAGTATGTGTCTCAGGGGGAGTACAAGACTGTTATGGTCCTGAGTGTTTCTGTGATCCTGGGATATGGTCCTGAAGAACAATTGTGTGCAGCTCCTGAAGTGTTGGCTCTAATATGCTCTGATACCATAAATTCAGAAGTATGGGGGAGTTTGATGTATGCTGAGTGTATGTTGAGTTGCAGGGGGAGTGTGTGTGATGATCAGGAGTTGATCAGTAGCTCTGATACCTTGAAGTAGCTCTGATACCATGATTATGATGATCAGTACTTGGTTTATGTGTGCTTCAGGAGTCAGAAGCTGAAGATGTTGTTTAACATAGCTCAGAAAGTGTTTTGTCCGCTGCCTAAACTGATT
This sequence comes from Medicago ruthenica, assembly GCA_018208015.1. Lineage (NCBI taxonomy): Eukaryota > Viridiplantae > Streptophyta > Magnoliopsida > Fabales > Fabaceae > Medicago > Medicago ruthenica. Next base: position 39,892,335 of record CM031376.1, on the reverse strand, counting down.
GCTATGATATGTTATTGTGGAGTTCTTCATTGCTGAGCTGATTTTAATGAAGATTGAAGAACTTGGATGGTTTTAGCCAAAAATTTGCCAAAGGGGGAGATTGTTGAGTCTGTTGGTGTTGGCTGCATTGTTTGGCAAAACCAAAGTATGGAATAGAAGCTTTTCCCTATGATGAACATTTCTTCAGTTACAAGTTTTCTCATTTGAAGCCATTCAGAAGCTAAAATCTACATCAGAAGCTGAATTGCTCTTCAGAAGCACTGTAGCGCTTCAGTAGCAGTTCCAGGTTCTGAAGCCAGCGTTGACTTCTGTTGACCACATCAGAAGCTGGGTTTGCTGGATTGTTTTTGCACGTATCTTGGGAGATTTAGCAAGGAATTATTCTTGTATATTTGCTTCTAGAAGGCTGGTTTAATTGGAGGAGATATCTTTAAAGATTTGGTTCAGAATTATGAAAATTCGTATTTTCTGTTTTAAATCTTTTAAAGATTTAATGCTGTTTTATTTGTTACATTATTGGATCAATCTTATTCCAGTAACAAATCAATTCAGAAGATTTGGAGCATAATTAAGAGGATTGCTGAAGATTATAAAAGGAGGAGCTTGGCTATTGAAGACTCACGGTTTAGAGAGTTAGAAAATCAGAAAATTGAGTCTGTGTTTTAACTTAGAGTTTATTGTGCACCACTCATATGTTTTGAGTTGGTTTAGAGTTTTATAGAGTTGTGATTCATTCTAAGCCTCTAGGTACGAATGAAGTTTTGTCTTTGAAGGTGTATTCAAAAACAGGGGAGTTTTAGTATTCAGAACTGGGTTAAGTTCAAAGGGTAGTTCAAGTAGCTGGGTTGCAGTTGCTTGAATAGGAAGTTAGTGGTCTCTAATACTCAACGTGTTGGGTAGAATTCAAGACTAGGAGGAAGTTAATTACTTAGGCTGGGAACTGGGAGTCAGTGTCTTGAGTCATAAGGATTAATTCCTATAGTGGAATTCCTTCCTGGATTGGTATCCCCCAGAGTAGGAGGTGTTTACTCCGAACTGGGTTAACAAACCTTGTGTGTTTTTAGCTTTCCTGCACATTTATTTTTCTGCCTGTTATTGCTTTTATAATTGTGCTAAGTTCTGATCAGAACCTGCTAAGTGTTAATCAGAACCAAAACCTGTTAAAGTATCTTATTGCCTGGCCAGAATTTCACAAACCTCAGAAGCAGAAAAGCATTCAGAGTCTGAAGAAGCAGAAGATCAACCAGATCAAGTTCCTAATGGTAAAGGGCCATCAATTAGAGTTCACAAGGATCATCCTAGAGACTTAATCATTGGAAGCTTAGATCAAGGTGTCAGAACTAGGAGATCAGATGCTGCTGCTACTGATTCATGCTTTGTGTCAAAGTTTGAGCCTAAAAATGTGAAAGAAGCCCTAACTGATGAATTTTTGATTGAAGCAATGCAAGATGAGTTGAATCAATTCAAAAGGAGTGAAGTATGGGATCTTGTTCCAAGACCAGAAGGGCTGAATGTGATTGGGACTAAGTGGATATTCAAGAATAAAACAGATGAGAATGGTACTGTAGTCAGAAACAAGGCAAGGTTGGTTGCTCAGGGTTATACTCAAGTAGAGGGATTGGATTTTGATGAGACATTTGCACCTGTGGCCAGACTAGAGTCCATAAGACTGCTGTTGGGTGTTTCCTACATTCTCAAGTTCAAGCTATTTCAGATGGATGTGAAGAGTGCATTTTGAATGGATATCTGCAAGAAGAAGTGTATGTTGAACAGCCTAAAGGATTTGTGGATCATAAATTTCCTAATCATGTTTACAAACTGAAGAAGGCCTTGTATGGATTGAAGCAAGCACCAAGAGCATGGTATGAAAGATTAACTCAGTTTCTTGTGGCTCAAGGTTACAGAAAAGGAGGTTCTGATAAGACTTTGTTTGTGAAAGATGAAAATGGGAGTCTGATGATTGCTCAGATTTATGTGGATGATATAGTGTTTGGAGGGATGTCTCAGAAGATGGTCAAATTGTTTGTTCAGCAGATGCAGTCAGAATTTGAAATGAGTCTAGTTGGTGAGCTGACATACTTTCTTGGATTACAAGTCAAACAAATGGAAGATACAATCTTCATTTCTCAAAGTAAGTATGCCAAGAACATAGTGAAGAAGTTTGGAATGGAATCTGCTGCTCATAAGAAGACACCAGCTGCTACTCACCTGAAGTTGACTAAAGATGAACAAGGAGTATCAGTTGATCAAAGTCAGTACAGAAGCATGATAGGAAGCTTATTGTATTTAACTGCAAGCAGACCTGATATCACTTATGCTGTTGGAGTATGTGCAAGATATCAAGCTAATCCTAAGATGAGTCATCTGACACAAGTGAAGAGAATCCTGAAATATGTGAATAGGACAAGTGACTATGGAATCATGTATTCACACAGTTCAAGTTCTGAACTGATGGGATATTGTGATGCTGACTGGGCTGGAAGTGCTGATGACAGGAAGAGCACCTCAGGAGGTTGTTTCTTTTTAGGAAATAACTTAATTTCTTGGTTCAGCAAGAAACAAAATTGTGTTTCATTGTCAACTGCTGAAGCTGAGTATATTGCTGCTGGGAGTAGTTGCTCACAATTGGTGTGGATGAAGCAGATGCTGGAGGAGTACAACATTGAACAAGGAACTATGACATTGTTTTGTGACAATTTGAATGCTATCAACATCTCTAAAACCCCAATACAGCACAGTAGAACTAAACACATTGATATCAGACATCATTTTATCAGAAGCCTTGTGGAGGACAAGATTGTTCAGCTGGAACATGTAGCTACTGAAGAACAAGTTGCTGAAATTTTCACAAAAGCCTTGGATGCTAAGCAGTTTGAAAACTTAAGGAGCAAGTTAGGTGTGTGTTTGCATGAAGAGTTATAGCAATTACTGCAAAGTGGATGTGAGGAAGATAGAGTACCTGCCAGTTGTGCCTATGCTAAATGTGATCCTGAACCTGAGTCTGAATCTTAAATGTTTTCATGGATCTGTGTTACCTGTTTTGATTTTATTCCCTATTTGAAGTCTATGATTTGTCAGAATTTTGTGGCTAAAAAAGGGGAGGAAATCTTATGCAATGTGTTGGCTCTGTTGGCTCTGATACCAAAAATTAGAAGATGTATTGCTGCATTTCAGATGTTAAGCTGTCAGTGTTATTCAGAAAGTGTGTCATTGGTTCAGAAGGTGACTAGTTTTGCTCTGATACCAAGCATTATATGCAGATATGATCAAGGGAGGATATGTGTCTCAGGGGGAGTACAAGATTGTTATGATCCTGAGTGTTTTTGTGATCCTGAAGTGTGCTTTGATACCATAAAGTGTGCTCCTGAAGTATGCTCTGATACCATTTATCACTGAATCACTGCAGTTCAGTAGTAAGGGGGAGTTTGTATGAGAAGCTGAGTTGCAGGGGGAGTGTTGTAAAGCTGGAGTGATTGTTTATATGTTTGTGAAACTTCAGGGGGAGTTGATTAGTAGCTCTGATACCATGTTTGTGATGATCAGGAGTTGATCAGTAGCATATGTGTGCTTCAGTAGCTGTTATGTTGGTTTGTGTTACTGAAGCTGGTTTGTGTTAATCATAGCTGTGTCTGCTGCTTATGTTTATGTTATGATTAATAATTGTGGAGTTCTTCATTGCTGAGTTGATTATAAGGGAGATTGAAGAACTTGGATGGTTTTAGCCAAAAATTTGCCAAAGGGGGAGATTGTTGAGTCTTTTGTGTTGGCTGCATGTTTTGGCAAAACCAAAGTATTGGATATAAGCATCTCCATATTTGAAACATTTCTTCAGTTGCAAGTTTTGTGTTTTGAAGCCATTCAGAAGCTGAAAATGTCATCAGAAGCTGAATGCACTGTAGTAGTTCAGAAGCTGATTTCAGGTTCTGAAGCCAGCGTTGACTTTTGTTGACCACATCAGAAGCTGGGTTTTCAGACTAGTTTTTGCGCGTATCTTGGGAGATCTAGCAAGGAATTATCTTTGTATAATTGCTTCTAGAATGCTGATTAAATTGGAGAAGATATCATTGAAGATTTGGTTCAGTTTCATGATCTTCGTATTTTCTGTTTTAAATCTTTCAAAGATTGGATGCAGTTTTATTTGTTACTCTATTGTATCATTCTTATTTCAGTAACAAATCTATTCTGAAGATTAGTTTGTTATTTATTCTGCAAGACTGAAGGCTATAAAAAGAGAAGGGCTGCTGCTATTCAAGACTTACGAATTTATAGAGTTTAAGATAAGAGAATTGAGTCTTAGTATTTTAAGCTTTTTAGCTTTATTGTGCACCACTCTGTTAGAGTTGGTTTAGGTGTTTGATTGAGTTGTAATTCATTCTAAGCCTTTAGGTACGAATGAAGTTTTATTATTGAAGTTTTGTTCAAAAACAGAGTATTGTTAAGGGTTGTTCAAGTGGCTGGGTTTAGTTGCTTGAATAGGAAGTTAGAGGATTCTAATACTCAGAGTTGGGTAGAAGTCTGACTAGGTGGAGGTTAATTGCTTGGGATAGGAACTGGGAGTCAGTGTCTGAGTCTTGAGGATTAAATCCAATAGTGGATTTCCTTCCTGGATTGGTATCCCCCAGAGTAGGAGGTGTTTACTCCGAATTGGGTTAACAAACCTTGTGTGCCTTTTACTTTCCTGCACGTTTATTTTCTGCCTATTATTTGCTTTTATATTTGTGCTAAGTTCTGTTCAGAACCTGCTAAGTTTTAATCAGAACCAGAACCTGTTAAGTATCTTATTGCCTGGCCAGAATTTCAGATATCAATGTGTTTAGTCCTGCTATGCTGTATGGGGTTCTTTGAAATGTTGATAGCACTCAAATTATCACAATACAGAGTCATCACATCTTGTTCAATGTTGTATTCTTCCAGCATCTGCTTCATCCACACCAACTGAGAACAACTACTTCCAGCTGCTATATATTCAGCTTCATCTGTAGACAATGACACACAGTTTTGTTTCTTGCCGAACCATGAAATTAAGTTATTCCCCAGAAAGAAACATCCACCAGAAGTACTCTTCCTGTCATCTGCACTTCCTGCCCAGTCAGCATCACAATACCCAATTAATTCAGAACTTGCACTGTGTGAGTACATGATCCCATAATCACTTGTACTGTTCACATACTTCAGAATCCTCTTCACCTGTGTCAAATGAATCATCTTTGGATCAGCTTGATATCTTGCACAAACTCCAATAGCAAAAGTAATATCTGGTCTGCTTGCAGTTAGATATAATAAACTCCCTATCATGCTTCTGTACTGGCTTTAATCAACTGAAACTCCTTGTTCATCTTTAGTTAATTTTAAATGAGTAGCTGCATGAGTTCTCTTATGGCTAGCATTTTCCAATCCAAACTTCTTGACTATATTCTTGGCATATTTGCTTTGTGAAATGAAAATAGTATCTTCCATTTGCTTGACTTGAAGTCCCAGAAACTATGTCAAATTCTGACTGCATCTGCTGAACAAATAACTGAACCATTTTGTTTGACATCCCACCAAAAACTATGTCATCAACATAAATTTGAGCAATCATCAGACTTCCATCTTCTTCTTTCACAAACAAAGTCTTGTCAGTTCCACCTTTTCTATAGCCTTGAGTAACAAGAAACTGTGTCAGTCTCTCATACCATGCTCTAGGTGCTTGTTTCAATCCATACAAAGCTTTCTTCAATTTGTAAACATGATCTAGAAAATTATGATCCACAAACCCTTTAGGCTGTTCAACATATACTTCTTCTTGTAAATAACCATTCAGAAAAGCACTCTTCACATCCATCTGAAACAGTTTGAACTTAAGAATGCATGCTATTCCCAACAGTAATCTTATGGACTCTAATCTGGCCACAGGTTCAAAGGTTTCATCAAAGTTAAGTCCCTCCACTTGAGTGTAACCTTGAGCAACTAACATTGCCTTGTTTCTGACCACAGTTCCATGTTCATCTGTTTTGTTCTTGTAAATCCACTTAGTGCCTATGACATTCAAACCTTCAGGTCTTGGAACTAGATCCCACACTTCACTTCTTTTGAGCTGATTCAACTCATCTTGCATGGCTTCAATCCAGAATTCATCAGTGACAGCTTCTTTAACATTTTTGTGTTCAAATTTTGACACAAAACATGAATCAGTAGTAACATCATCTGATCTTCTGGTTCTGACACCTTGATCTAGACTTCCAATGATTAAATCTCTGGGATGATCCTTCTGAACTCTAATTGAGGGTCCTTTACCAGTAGAAACATGATCTGGATTCATCTCTCCTTCTTCAAACTCTACTTCATTTTCTACAACAGGTGCTTCTGACTGTTGTTCTTCTGATATTCCAGTATCTGGAACCATTGCAGACTCATCTCTTTCTTTTTCAGCAGACAGATCATCAATCACAACATTAATAGACTCCATAACAACCTTGGTTCTGGAATTAAACACTCTATAAGCTCTGCTGTTTACTGAGTAACCCAGAAAAATTCCTTCATCAGACTTAGGATCCAGCTTTCTTCTGTTTTCTCTATCAGCCAAAATATAGCATTTGCTGCCAAAAACATGAAAGTACTTGACAGTAGGCTTTCTTCCCTTCCACAGTTCATACAAAGTAGATGCAATACCCTTCTTTAGAGTCACCCTATTGTGAATGTAGCAGGCTGTATTCATTGCTTCTGTCCAGAACATATAAGGTAGCTTCTTAGCATGTAACATAACTCTAGCTGATTCTGCTAAGGTTCTGTTCTTCCTTTCAACTATACCATTTTGCTGAGGTGTTATAGGTGCTGAAAACTCATGCTTGATCCCTTCAGATGCACAGAACTCAGAAAACTTCTTGTTCTCAAACTCCTTCCCATGATCACTTCTGATTCTGATAATAACACAGTCCTTCTCTCTTTGTAACTGAGTGCACAAATCTCTAAATACCTCAAAAGTATCTGATTTTTCTCTAACAAAGCTTACCCAAGTAAATCTTGAAAAATCATCAACCATCACAAATGCATACCTCTTTCATCCAATGCTCTCAACTTGCATAGGTCCCATTAAATCCATATGTAACAATTCAAGAACTTTAGTTGTTACCTGGTGTTCTAATCTGGGATGAGGCTTTCTTGTTTGTTTTCCAATTTGACATTCACCACAATCACTGCCCTCATTAATCTTCAGATTAGGTAGACCTCTGATAGCTTCAGTATTCAAGATTTTCTTCATGCATTTCAGATGCAAGTGACCCAGTTTCTGGTGCCAGAGTCTGACTTCTTCTTCTGAGCTTATGAGACAGGTAGACAAGCTTCTTTCTTCTTCAGACACCCACAAATAACAGATGTCCTTTGATCTGAAGCCCCTCATCAAAACCTCACCTTCTTTACCAGTTATAAGACATTCTTGCTTGTTGAAATTCACTTTCAAGTCTTGATCACACAACTGACTTATGCTGATCAGATTTGAAGTCAAACCTTTCACTAATAAAACACTACCCAGTCTTGGTAATCCATCACTGATTAAGTCCCCAATACCAAGAATCTCTCCTTTAGCTCCATCACCAAAAGTTACATAGCTTCTGGAATTTGGCTTTAAATTACTTAACAGTTTCTTCACACCAGTCATGTGTCTTGAACAACCACTATCAAAATACCAATCTTCTTTAGAGGTGGCTCTCAAAGATGTATGAGCTATGAGGACAACAGTCTTGCCTTTGGGTTTCCACAACTTCTTGAAATTGTTTCTGGATGCAGCAGGTTCCACTTTTCTGTACTGAAAATGCTCAGGATAACCATATAACTTGAAGCAAAATGGTTTAATATGCCCCTTCTTTCCACAATGATGACAAACCCATGTATGATTTCTCCTCTTTTTCTTTGACTTCTGAAGTTGCTTCTGAGGTTTCATCTTAGATGTTCCTATCATGGGATCATAAGTTTTAGTAGCAGGAACAAACCTTTTAGCAGGATTCTTCTGTTTGAGGTTCAGACTCTCATCCACAAATCCTAAGCCCTTTTGTTTCCCTTGTTTCTGATTTTCCAAAATCTCCTCCAGCACATTGTGCGCACCTCGTTTTTTTCCTCGGGAAAAAGACGCGCAGATTCCTCCGAGGTCGTCCTCGAACGCTCGGAGGGTGCCTTTGTGAAGCCGCCACCAAAGTTTTTGTGTAAAGGGAACGTTGATAAACCCTTAAGTTTTTTTTTGTTTGTAAAGGGAAACGATAATAAAACCCTTTTTGACGATGAGGATAAGGATTAGGTCATCGCAACCATTGTCGGGTTCGGGAGTCGGTTACGCGAGGGGAAGGTATTAGCACCCCTCACGTCCGTTGTACTCAACGGGAACCTTCTATTTGGTTAAAGATTGAATTGCTTTTTAATACTTTGCGTGCGTGTTCATTTATGCTAAAAATATAATAAGGGGGGAAAGAAAGAGATAAAAACAAACGAAAGAAAAGTTTTTTTATTATTGTGCTTGACAAGATGTCGATCTTGCTCCTACGTATCTCCCGGTAGTCGGAGAATTCAAAGCATACGTAGTTCTTTGGTAGAAAAACGTATGTGTGTTGGTTGATTTTAATTGGACGATGTTTTAACCGAATTCTTGCGATTAAACGTAGCTTGTATGCTCGCACTTGGAGACTTATTAAGCGTTCGTTCGCGAATCACATTAGAATTGTTAAAAGGTACGTCCGTTAGGGTAGAGGGTTGAATTGGTCGCTATGGGACCAAGGGAGGTACAATGGACTTCTATAAGTCAAACATTGACCGAGTGGACTCCGAAGAGTCGGGCGATTGTTCGATTGATCCACTGAGATCAAGAACGGGTACAATGGACTCGGACGAGTCGAACATTGACCGAGGGGACTCTAAGGAGTCGAGGGGTTGAGTCTAATGGCCAACGGGGGACCAAAAGGCTTGGATTGACCACAAGGGGCCAAGATTTGGTTTGGTTAGGGTTGTACATATTAAAAAAGGGAATGACGATTGTCCGAGCGACGAGACATACGTCACGCATTCGTACAATCGGGGCGATGGAGAGACATACGTCACACCATCCCTTTTTCATTCATGTTTTTGGATTGAATTCTTTAGAAATCCCAAGGCATGTCAAAACATATGGTTTGAAAATCCAAAATGGGAAAGTTTAGCAAATTTGCTAAAAACGCGCAAGTTAGTCTCATTTTGCGAAAATGCGCACGTAAACGGTGTATGTTCATCTTTGAGTTTTGAACATTATGAACAATATTTATTGTTCAAGTTTGGATTGAAAAGATGAACATAGCTTGTTTGTTCATGTGGTTTTGAAAGTTTGGGAACATAACTTGCTTTGCAAGTTATCCACAAAATGGCTATACGAACTTGTGATTTGCCAAAATTATGCAAAAACTTTGTTATGGCTTGAAGAACATGGGTTTAAAAACTCTTAGGTTCTGAGCTCTGGGGCTAGAACCTCAAAAATTGGTTGTTTTGACACAAAAACTCAGGTTCTGAGTTCTGTCATGGTCGCACTGCGACCATGACTTCACACTGCGAAGCATGCGAAATTTTGGGTTCAGAAGCTGTTTCTGAACATTTGTTCAGAAACAACTTCTGAACACACTCAAGACCTTATAGATGGGTGAAAAGCTTTGAGTTTTTGGGATGAAAAAGGTTGGACAAACCAAATTTGATGTTTTGAAAACCTTGGGATTTCTTTGAAATTCAAAAGGGGTTTTTTAGAACCAAGAGGTTTTGAGCCAAAATGGCTATGCAAACACAATTAAAATGCAAGATAAAGAGCTTAGAAACTTACAGAACTCCTTAGCAAAGCTCCAGCTGCACTTGATTTAATTTGGTTGAAGGCTTTCACAAAGGTTTTGAAAATTTGTGATGAACTTGAACCTTTGAAAGCTTTGTGTGGATTGGTTTTTTTCTGGTTATTTGTGGAGGTTTGTGAGTTGAAATGAGTAGAGTTTCTGCTCTTTGAATGTTGTGTTTTCTGTCTTTGGACCAGTGCTTGTAACCTTGGGCATTGCCTCCTATTTATAGGCCAAGATCAAATCTTTGTCATCATTACACAATCCCTTGATTCAGCTGATTTGTGGCCAAGATTAAGCTGAATCCCTTTGCATTAAATGCTAATGGATAGAGGCAACCCTGCCTTGTACCAAGGGGCAAGATCCAGCTTGATTTCAGCCACAAATTCAACTTATTCTAGAAGGTAATGATGAAGAACAAAGCTGATTTGCAATTGGCTAATGCTTGGGGATCAATCCTTGCAATCTCAATGGTTGATAACTGAAAACGTGCACTGTATTGTGCAGAGATTGAGGGGTGAAAAGGCTACTTATGGCTGGTGTGAGGGGGTGAAAAGCTGCTGCAAAAACAGAGTAGCAATCATGGCTATTCAAGTGAAAAAACCCAGCTGGTTTGACTGGTTTTAGGGGCAGCAAGCAGGAGGAAAGTCCTCAAGCAGGTGGCTGGCAACCTTGTGGTGGTTAGTAGGTCACCTGGGAGGGACTAGAGCTGCCCAAGGGCAAGCCCACTTGCTTGTCACATGCTAGGTTGGAAGAAAAAGCTTCCAACCTTGGCATTAATGGCAAGTCCTTCAACTCTGGCTTTGCTTGGCCCAATTAGCCATGAATGCTACCTAAAATAATTATGGAAATGGTATGCAACAAATTCTGGAATTAAATCCAAGAAACCAAAAATCTGCAGAAAAATCGCAGACTTCGCAGTGCGAAGGGAGCTTCGCATTGCGAAGTCATCATTTTTGAAATGTTGACTTTTCTGTTGACTTTTGTTGACTTTTGACTTTTTCCCCTCTTTGAATTTTTTTGATTTTTGTTTTAAAATGCGTAGGACAAAATTAGGGTACTACAGCTGCCCCTACTTAATTGTGTCTTCGCATAGAGTGCGTGAGTGCCGAGGGCATCTCATGAACTCTTTGCGAAGATCAATTAAGTACAAAAGAAGGACCCGAATTTTGTCCTTCGCGAAATGCAAATGTAAGGGTTGGTAGGGGTTGATCGTATCCAGCCGCTAACACTGGAGGTAGATCCATTGGGGAATGAAGGTAATCTTATCTAGGCACTGTCACTAGAGGTCGATTCCTGAGGGTAGTGGTTTACTCTAGGCACTGTCACTAGAGGTGGAACATTGATGGAGGTGATCTTCTCTAGGCACTGTCACTAGAGGTTGAATATTGATGGCGGCGATCGACTCTAGGCACTGTCACTAGAGGTCGATACCTAAACTGGTGATTTACTCTAGGCACTGTCACTAGAGGTGGAACATTGATGGAGGTGATCTACTCTAGGCACTGTCACTAGAGGTCGATACCTAAGCTAGGTGATCTTATTCAGGAACTGCTTCTGAATATCGATTCCTAACGAGCTGTGATCTTATTCAGCCGCTAACACTGAAGGTCGATACACTGGGGGGGGTGATCTACTCTAGGAATTGCTTCTAGAGGTCGATACCTAAGCTAGGTGATCTTATTCAGGAAATGCTTCTGAATATCGATTCCTAACGAGCTGTGATCTTATTCAGCCGCTAACACTGAAGGTCGATACACTGGGGGGAGGTGATCTACTCTAGGAATTGCTTCTAGAGGTCGATACCTAAGCTAGGTGATCTTATTCAGGAAATGCTTCTGAATATCGATTCCTAACGAGCTGTGATCTTATTCAGCCGCTAACACTGAAGGTCGATACACTGGGGGGAGGTGATCTACTCTAGGAATTGCTTCTAGAGGTCGATACCTAAGCTAGGTGATCTTATTCAGGTACTGCTTCTGAATATCGATTCCTAACGAGCTGCGGTCTTACCCTAAATAGGTGCCCCTGGTTGAATGTTGATGGATGCGGGTAAATATGTGATACTCACTGGAGGATCCTTGTTGAGGATGCATGCTTTATGAAATGAAATGCATATGTATGAATGGTTTTAAATATGCATGCATGAAATAAAATAATGTTGGTTGGGTGCCGAGCAGAGTCGGTCTTTGTTTGTGGTTGTGTTCATGACAGTTGGGCTCTCTTTTTGTGTTAGTTTTTTGGTTGGTCGGTTTGGAAGGACGAAGTCCTTTGCCTACATACCCAAATGGGATCAAAACCGGTGTAGTTCGAGCCTAAGCCCGAAAATTTGTGTTTTTTGGTTGATCGGTTTGGAAGGACAAGGTCCTTTGCCTACATACCCAAATGGGATCAAAACCGGTGTAGTTCGCCCTTAATGATTGGACTTTTGTTTGGGGTTGAGACTCCCTGGGGAGTATCAAGGAGGTTTGGCTTATGGGGGATAAAGGATCATTTTGGAAGCATGATCGATATCCAGCCTTTGTTGGTGTTTGGATGTTTCGGGTGTTTGTTGGGGAATTTTGTTCCTACTAACCCTCGGGGTTCTTGCGCTTCGCGTACCGCGAGTTATGCACTTGCCTTAGCCAAGGAGCATAAGTCTTTGGGTGCAATATTTTGGTGGGAATTATCGCAATCCTTTCAGAATTCACGAAGATTCAAAATAAAGCAAAGTTTGTTTGTTTTTCTCTTTTTGGAAGAAAATTCTTTTGTTTATTTCCCATGTTTTAAAGCATTTTCATCATGAATAAAACAAAATTTTATGCGCTACTGAAGACATAAAATAACAAAAGGAAATTTATTCAATGCAGATTTGACCTCTTGAATGGGTAAAAATACACAAAGTGAGAAGTGAGATAGACAAGAAAAAGCAAAAAGAAAATGTTGGTTTTGGCACAACACATGCTATTTCCTTATGACTTCGATATTTTCGTTTGTTGGAAGATGCTGACGAGACCGATTCCTCTCCTCTTGAATCTTGTCCGGAGCTTGAATGCTGCAGTCATTGCCTTTCTTCTTTTTTTGTTAACCCCTAACTTTTGCCTGGATCGCTCTTTCGAGTTTTTCAATCCACCGGGGTGTATTTCCTTTTTTGATGTCCTTAATTTTTGCCTAGACCGCCTTTTCAGGTTTTCAATCTAGCAGGACGCTCTCTATTGCCTAAACCGCCCTTTCAGGTTTTCGATTTAGCGAGCTTTTCTCTTCTTTTTTTTTTCTTTTTTTTTTTCTTTCTTTAGGCATAATACCTCTTGACTGCATCGGAGTTTATTGATAGTGGGAACTCCTCTCCATCCATAGTGGTGATGATCAGGGCTCCGCCTGAGAAAGCTTTCTTTACCACGTACGGCCCATCATAACTGGGAGTCCACTTCCCTCGGGGATCTTTGTGGATAGGTAATATCTTCTTGAGCACTAGGTCTCCTTCTTTGAACTCTCGAGGACGGACCTTCTTGTCGAATGCTCTCTTAAGCCTCCTTTGATAGAGTTGTCCGTGACATATTGCCGTCAGACGCTTCTCCTCTATGAGATTCAGTTGGTCGAACCTTGTTTGGACCCATTCAGCTTCTTCTAGCTTGGTTTCCATCAAGACCCTTAACGAAGGAATTTCCACCTCTACGGGGAGAACAGCTTCCATACCGTATACTAAGGAGAAAGGGGTTGCCCCAGTTGAAGTGCGAATGGCTGTTCTGTAGCCATGTAGCGCAAAGGGAAGCATCTCATGCCAATCCTTATATGTTGTCACCATCTTCTGGATGATCTTCTTTATGTTCTTATTGGCTGCTTCTACCGCACCGTTCATCTTTGGTCGGTAAGGGGAGGAATTATGGTGCTCAATCTTGAAATCTTTGCACAACTCTTTCATTGTCTTGTTGTTTAGGTTTGCCCCATTATCGGTGATGATTTTGTGGGGAGTACCATAACGGCAAATGATTTCCTTCTTGATAAATCGGGCTACCACTTGTTTGGTTACGTTTGCATACGAAGCTGCTTCTACCCATTTGGTGAAGTAATCGATGGCAACGAGGATGAAGCGATGTCCATTTGACGCTTTGGGCTCGATCATTCCAATCATGTCTATGCCCCACATAGAGAAAGGCCAAGGTGAAGTCATGACGTTCAGTGGAGTTGGCGGCACATGCACTTTGTCGGCGTAAATCTGGCACTTGTGACAAGTCTTGGCATAGTGGAAACAATCAGCTTCCATGGTTAACCAATAGTAGCCCGCCCTTAAGATTTTCTTTGCCATTGCATGCCCGTTAGCATGGGTTCCAAAAGATCCCTCGTGGATTTCTTTGATGAGCATGTCCGCTTCATGTTTATCCACACATCTGAGCAGGACCATGTCGTAATTTCTTTTGTAGAGGGTATTTCCACTGAGGAAGAACTGGGATGCCAATCTTCTGAGGGTCCTCTTGTCGGTATGCGAGACACTTTCTGGATACTCTTGCTCTTCGAGGTATCGCTTGATGTCGTAGAACCAAGGTTTGTTGTCAAGTCCTTCTTCGACTGATGCGCATACAACTGGTTTGTCTCTACGATCCATCCTTATGATGGGTGCCTCGTTGTAAGAATTTACTTGGTACATTGATGATAATGTAGCCAAAGCATCTGCTACCTGATTTTCTTCTCGAGGTATGTGGTGGAAATTGATCTCACCAAAATGTTTGATCAATTCTACAACCCGGGCTTGGTAAGGAATTAAATTGGGATGTCTTGTTTCCCATTCCCCTTTGACTTGATAGATGACCAAGGCTGAGTCACCGTATACTTCAAGGTTTTTGATCCTTAGATCAATTGCTGCTTCGAGACCTAGGATACATGCTTCATATTCTGCCATGTTATTGGTGCAGTCAAAGCACAACCTTGCTGTGAAGGGTTGGTATCCATTTCTTGGGGAGATCAAAACTGCTCCGATACCGTGCCCCATGGCATTCGAGGCGCCGTCGAAAGCGAGTTTCCATTGAGCTCCTGGTTCTGGTCCCTCATCATCGCTTGTGACTTCTTTGTCATTCAAAGCTACGACATCTTCGTCTGGGAAGTCAAATTGTATGGGCTGATAATCCTCCAATGGTTGGTGAGCAAGGTGCTCGGATAAAACACTCCCTTTGATGGCTTTTTGAGCAACATATTGGATGTCATACTCAGACAGCAGCATTTGCCAACGGGCTATCTTCCCTGTGAGGGCAGGTTTTTCGAAGATGTACTTGATGGGATCCATCTTCGATATCAACCAAGTTGTATGGGTCAACATGTATTGCCTTAGACGTCGAGCAGCCCATGCTAAAGCGCAGCAAGTCTTTTCAAGTGAAGTATACCTTGTTTCACAGTCGGTAAACTTCTTGCTTAAGTAGTAGATTGCGTGCTCTTTCCTTCCCGTTTCATCTTGTTGTCCTAACACACAACCCATTGATCCTTCAAGTACGGTTAGGTATAAGATGAGGGGTTTACCCGGAACCGGAGGTATTAAGATCGGTGGTTCTTGCAGGTATTGTTTGATCTTGTCAAACGCCTCTTGGCAATCCTCGTTCCAATGAACGGTTTGGTTTTTCCTTAGCAGCTTGAAGATTGGTTCGCAGGTAGCTGTCATGTGTGAGATGAACCTGGCGATGTAGTTCAATCTTCCTAAGAAACCCCGGACTTCTTTCTCGGTATTTGGCGCTGGCATTTCTTGGATGGCCTTTACCTTATCGGGATCCACTTCAATACCTCTTTGGCTGACGATGAAGCCCAATAACTTCCCGGATCTAACGCCAAATGTGCACTTGTTAGGATTTAAGCGCAGCTTGAATTTTCTTAGGCGTTCGAAAAGCTTTTGTAGATGGACTAGATGATCCTCCTCCGTTTGGGATTTGGCAATCATATCGTCGACGTAGACCTCAATTTCCTTATGGATCATGTCGTGGAAAAGAGTCACCATTGCTCTTTGGTATGTTGCCCCGGCATTTGTTAATCCGAAAGGCATTACCTTATAGCAGAATGTTCCCCATGGGGTGATGAATGTAGTTTTCTCCATGTCCTCTGGAGCCATCTTGATTTGGTTATATCCCGAGAAGCCATCCATAAAGGAAAAGACTGAGAATTGGGCTGTGTTGTCCACCAATATGTCGATGTGTGGTAGCGGGAAATCATCCTTTGGGCTTGCTTTATTCAAGTCCCGATAATCCACACACATCCTCACCTTGCCATCCTTTTTCGGAACTGGCACAATGTTTGCAACCCATGTTGGATACTTGGTTACGGCTAAGAAGCCGGCATCGAACTGCTTTCTGACCTCCTCTCTGATCTTGAGAGCCATATCGGGTCGAGTTCTTCTTAATTTCTGCTTCAACGGCGGGCATTCCGGCTTGAGTGGCAGCTTGTGTACAACGATGTTAGGGTCTAAACCCGGCATGTCTTGATACGACCAAGCGAATACGTCCACGTACTCTTGCAGAAGCTTGATCAACTTTCCTTTCACATCCTCGTGCAGGGAGGCTCCTATCTTGACCTCTTTCTTATCCTCTTCGGTCCCCAAGTTGACCTTTTCAACTGATTCTTGGTGAGGTTGTATTACCCTATCCCCTTGATTTGCAAGTCTAGACAATTCTTCAGGCGGTTCATAATCGTCCTCTTCATCATCTTCCGTTTGATTAATCGGGAAATCGAAGTCATAAGGGTTTAAGGCAGTGTTGTTTTTGGAGGGTGGATTTGTAGATCTGCATGAGTATGATTTTTTTTTAGGCTTTTTGTAGAAAATTTTTTTTAAAACCAAATGCAAAAAGAAAAAGACTCAAATGAACATAAAAGAGTGTTTTTATTCATGATTGTAAATAACTTTTAAAACATGGGGGCCCCACACGACTAATCATTTGCCTTGGGCAGAGCTAAATGATTTTTTTTATTTAAAAGTAAAAAACAAACAAACACGGTTTATTACTTGATCCTGGTAATGATCTCGGGAATCGCGATAGCCCTCCAATTGTTCAAAGCTTCATCCGAAGCGCAACGGTACACCAACTCAGGCACGTCTTCGTCCACGTCTTCGAGTAGAGCCACTTGATCCTCATGGATAAACCCCGCACTGATGAATGTTTCCGAGATGGGGAGGACCCCTTGCTTTGGCGGCTTTGAGAAAGTTTCGGCTGATGGATGATACCCCAACCCGAAGCGATTTTTCTTCTCCGGTATGTCCACTAACTTGCCCCATCCGGTGGGTCGGCTTTCTTCTAGGGCCTCTCTTATCGCCCTCCATGATGACATGGCTGTCCTAGCCTCTTCCTTGGGCTTCGAGCTCAATGTCACGACATTTGCCACTTCCAAAGATTGGAATGGGACGTCCACAGCTTCTTCATCCGTTTCTATGTAACGGAAAGATGAGAGATGGCTTACCATCATGTCCTCTTGCCCGGAAACTACAATCATTTGATTATCAATGATGAACTTCAGTTTCTGGTGCAAGGTAGAGGTAATGGCTCCGGCCGCATGAATCCATGGTCGTCCGAGAAGACAACTATATGTTGGATTAATGTCCATGACTTGGAAGGTTATGGTGAAAACCTTAGGTCCGATTTGGACCGGTAAGTCGATCTCCCCCATGACGGCTCTTCTTGACCCATCGAAAGCTTTTACGACCAAGGCACTGGGCTTCATTACGGTCCCTTCGCATGAGAGTTTGAGGAGGGTAGTCTTGGGCATGACATTCAATGATGACCCCGTGTCCACTAACACTCTTGAGAGGATGTGGTCCATGCATTTCACGGAGATATGTAAGGCGCGGTTATGAATATGCCCCTCGTCGGGTAGCTCATCGCCATTGAAACCCAAGTACCTACTTGAGGTAATATTTCCGACTATCCCGTCGAATTGGTCCACCGGAATGTCCTTGGTGACATGGGCCTCACTGAGGATCCGTAGTAGTGCTTCCCGGTGTGCTTCCGAGCTGAGTAGTAAGGATAGCATGGAGATCTTGGAGGGAGTTTGACCTAGCTGGTCAATGATCTTGTACTCGCTCTTTTGGATTATCCTTAGGAACTCTTCGGCCTCTTTTTGCGGGATGGACTTTTGAGAAGGCCCCGCTTGGTCCTCTTTTTCCTCCACGCTCTTTTCTTTGAGCGGCTCCTTCGGTAGTACAGCTGGCGTCTTCCCGAGTTCTTTCGGAGCGAAGACTCTACCACTTCTAGTCATTCCTCCAACACCGGTAATGTTAGTGATGCTGGGCTCGATTTTGGCTAGTGGTTTTCCTTCCACATAAGCCACAGGTTGGTAATTCCATGGTACCCTCTTTGTGCTTTCAAAAGAGAAGGGTGCAGGTACGTGGAATGTTATGGGTTGTATTGGCATTGGTACCTCTCTCCTTTGGTATGGGATCTCGAGAGGTTTTGGGCCGTTAGACTCTAAGGTAGCAATGTCCGTGCCATCCTTTATATAACCAATTTGGATCCAACCTTGGTCCATTAACTCTTGAAGACAGCTCTTCAACTCTTCGCACTCATTCGGGTTGACTTTGCAGGCTTCACAGTTGGCGTGCACTTCCTCGAATAATCCGAAGCCGGTTAAACGCTCCCTTATGGTTGACAGGGGAGTCCTAACATTGGCTACCCTTTTGACTGGACCAAAGTCCTCTTGTTCCTCCACCACGTTTACAGAGGGACCCGCGTGCCCCGGCAATGGGTTGTTCTTCACATTGGGGCTTTCCTCTTTGAAGGATAACAGCTTCTTGTCAATAAGATCCTGCACCTTGTGTTTGAAAACCCTACAGTTTTCGATATTGTGCCCCACGGATCCTGCGTGGAAATCACATTTGGCATTTGCGTCGTACCACTGTGGATATGGTGGCGACATTGGTGGTAGTAGTCTTGTCTCGACCATACCCTTTTGGATTAGGTATGGCAAGATCTGACCATAAGACATGGGTACAGGATCAAACTGCCTATTATAGTAATTGTTCCTTGAGCTCGCCTGATTCCTTGGTGGGTACCCGCCTTGTTGCTGTTGCTGTTGATTTTGCTGCGGCAACACTACTGGTTGTCGAGGTGGATTTGCGGGAATCACTTGAGGTGAGTAACGCCCTTGAGTCGTTGCTGCTGCCACATAAGGATAGTGGTAGTGAGGCATTTGATTTTGTGGCGGGTAGGATGGACCCATTAGCACGGCATTTGTATCCCCCTCTTTCTTTTTGTGAAAGTTGCTGGGGGGTTTTCTAGCTCCACCTTGAGCTTCTGAAGAGCCTTGGATTTTTCCTCTCTTCACTCCATCTTCTATTCTTTCACCGAGCATGACTAGATCGGAGAAACCGGCAGACGTACTTCCGATCATCTTGTCGTAATATGGGCCTTGAAGTGTGCCCATAAAGGTGTCGACAAGTTCTCTTTCCAATAGTGGTGGTTGTACACGAGAAGCTAGTTCTCTCCACCGCTGAGCGTACTCCTTGAAGGACTCGTTGCTTCTTTGCAGGAGGTTTTGTAGTTGCATCCTATTTGGAGCCATGTCCAAATTATATTTGTATTGCTTTAGGAAGGCATCGGCTAGATCCTTCCAAGTTTGGACATGGGTACGCTCGAGCTGCATGTACCAATCCAAGGACGCTCCGCTTAAACTATCTTGAAACACATGCACCATGAGTTTCTCGTTCATTGCGTAAGCCGCCATCTTCCTACAGAACATCCTTAGATGATTCCTAGGGCATTGAATTCCTTTGTATTTCTCGAAGTCCGGTACTTTGAACTTCGGAGGAATTACCACGTCGGGCACTAGACACATGTCCAAGGCATTGTGGGCACCGTATGAGCTGAAACCCTCGACAGCTTTCAACCTCTCTTCCAAAACTCGATACATTTGGGTGGTATCATTGTCTTGGTGGGTGGTGTCGGGAGCAGATTGCCTTAGCTGGCTGTTCTCCACATCATGGGGAATTACTTCGTGCTGAGTAGTGGAAGTTCCTTGAGGACGACGCTCTTCATTCCTTACGGGGATTGTGAGCGGTGGTGGAGGTGGTCCTTGACCCTCATTTTCGAAGGGTGGGGTATAACCCACAGGTAAACCATAAGGAGGCCATTGCACATTGGATGCATCCGTTGTTGGGCGAGGGTGGCTTTCTCGTGCCGACAGAGCTTGCATTAACTCTAGCATCTGATCCATTTTTCCTTTCATTCCATCAACTTCCTCTCTCAAAGCCGCTTGAGTTTGTTCCAAATTGTCCATGATCCTTTGTTTGTTAGCTCGTGTTCCGTACGAGTGTTGAATATCTGGTTCTTGGACCGAGGGCTTTCGGGGTTTTCGGGCTATGATTGCTTTGAACTGTTTGAATGGGAATGAATGAGTTTTTTTTTGAAAAATATGCATGAAGATGCATGTGGATGTATGTATGAGTATGCAAAATATGCGTTTTTTTTTTTTTATTTTTGCTTTATGGAGTTTAAAGGTGCACGATTAATATTTAGCAACTCAAAATATTAAAGACCGGGAAATTGATTATACTTCAAAATATATTTGATTAAATAACATTTGTTTACAAAGTGTAACTAATGCTATTACAAATCAAACAGCCGCTCGCTTCTCGGCTTTGCTCATCTCCTCCCTATAGAAATCTATGGTGTCCTTGCAGAACTTCATAAACTCCCGGATCTCCATAGGGATGACAAAGTAGGGCATGACCATCTCGGCCTCCGCTAGCTTCTTTGGAAGTTGGGTGATCACCAAATTTGAGAATGCAACCAATTTAGTGAAATCCTCACTTAATCGGGTGGCGTCTTGCCATACATACTCAATCACTTCCTTGCGCTGGTCTAGCTTGACTCTTGCACTTCTAATCTCATCGTGTAGTTGTGCGATGTGGTCCCCATGAGCTCTTGCAATCTTGTCGAAGTACTCTTCGAATTTCTTGATGTCTTCCTCGAGAAGATTGCACTTTAGCCTCCCTTGATGAGAGAGACTCTCATGTCTTTGCCGCTGGACGCGTTCGGCTTGAAGCTGCTCTTTGTAGTCTTTCACTACTTCTTGGAGCTGTTGATTTTTCTCTTGGAATTTCAACCTCCATTTTCGTTGAGCTTCGATGGCTAGTTCGCCAAACTTCTTGAGCTCTTGGTTGGAATGTAGAATTCTTTCCAACTCTTCGTCCTTGGCAACAAGGTTGGCATCCGCACTAACCAAGCCGCCTCCTATCCAATCCCTTTTTCCTTCGGAGGTTCTTAGCCGTTTTTGGCATACTAGGAGGGAATGTGATACTTCATCACGATCTCTCTTCGTCCTAGTAATCTCTCCTAAAGCTTGGAGGTGCTTCAATTCTAAGTCTCCGTTTTTGTTTTGGAGTTCTTGAATTTTAGCCTTGAGGTCCTCCACTTCTTTGTTGGGAATGATTGCAATAGGTTTAGGTGTAGGAGGTTTTGGAGGGTTTGTGACCACGAAGGGTAACTTGATTGCTTTGACCCTCTCCTTCACCCATTGAGTATAAAGGGGTTTGGCGACACAGTTTCTCTTGCCGACCCTTCCCTTGCGTACTTGGCTCCATGCTCCCCGGATTCTCTCTAGCAATGCCGGGTCTTGATCGCCTTCCCTTAAGTAGAAAGCTTCCAACAAAAGGTCGTTAGGTTTATCTTCCATTGAAAAACCTAGTTGTCGGAGAGAGAGGACCGGATTGTAATTAATACATCCCTTAGTACCAATGAGGGGTACGTTAGGGAAGTCCCCGCAGCTGAGGATAATTTCCGGGTCATCTAAGTTTGGTGAAAACCAATGGATGTCCTTCTCGGCGAGGGTTGTCATCCGTTGCGACCATTTGAGCTTGGCCCGGTTTTCCACAAAGTCTCGGTTCCTTGGCATGTGGGACATCATCCAAATTTGCACCACGGGAGTGCAACAAGTAATTTTGCGTCCCCTTGCTTGTTCATGCCTTGAGTAGAGGGTATGATAAAAATCCGCTAAGATTGTAGGAACTGGATTTTTAGTCATAAACACCTCTAGAGCCGGAAAGTCTACGAAATCATCCATGTTGGGGAATAAGACAATCCCGTAGACTAAGAGGGCTAAGATGGCGTTGAAGGCCATTACCTCTTTGCTGGCTAGTAAATCCCGAGCTTTGGCTTCCAAAAACTTTCTTGAAAAGCCCTTAAGGTTCCCTCTAACTTCCAAGTTAGATGCCACTTCTTGGGTGTCGAGGTATAAGGATTCGGCGATGGCTTCAAATGTAGGATCCTTTCCCGGACCGAGATAGAGTTCATGACCTTTCATGCTACAACCCAAAATCTTCTCAAACTCTTCCAAAGTTGGCGCTAGTTGGAAGTCTTGAAATGTGAAACACCGTAGAGGTGGGTCGAAGAATTGCGCCAAAGTGGTTAAGGCGGTTGAATCTATTCTTACGGGTAAAAGATCAAGGATTAGCCCATAGCTTGCCTCGAAGATGTTCTTGTGGACCGAAGAGAGCCTCTTGCTTAGAGCTAATAAACTTTCCACCCTAGGAGCTTTAATTTTGAAGGCGAGCGTATTCTTGTTCCCGGAATCCATATTTCTCTTTTGCTAATATTTGTTCGTTCTTTTTAAACTCCTATAAAGCAAAACGATGCGAAAATTACTTTCATGAATGCAAATGTTATGCAAGGGTATGGTTTATGAAGGTTCGGAACTTCCCCCCATCCTCACATGTAGGCTCTAAATTGTGAAATATCCTAAGAAGAGGTCCTTAGAGTCATAGACCTCACATGGAATTAGGGTTGTCTATGGACATACGTCGACATGACTTCAATTAATTCCACGTGAAAATCTCATCTAAGCGGGGTTGGACATCCTACCTCACGGACATACGTCAACGCGGGCTTCCGCACACAACCTCCTTCTAACTTAGTGTTTTTCTCAAGCTCGGGTAGAGAGCCTCACACGTCCGGCATTAACCCGAACAATGTGGAGTAACATCACTCAAGTAACCCCCACATTTGAGACATAATATGAATATAAAGCAAATAAAGCAAATATAAACATAAAGCATAAATATAACATGCATGAATAAAATAAATAAACATGGCACGCAAAGAAAATAAAGCAATTGTCTTTTAACCCAAATAGGTTAGGCTTGACTCGCTAGTGGGAACAGTATCCCCAGTGAAGTCGCCAGCTGTGCGCACCTCGTTTTTTTCCTCGGGAAAAAGACGCGCAGATTCCTCCGAGGTCGTCCTCGAACGCTCGGAGGGTGCCTTTGTGAAGCCGCCACCAAAGTTTTTGTGTAAAGGGAACGTTGATAAACCCTTAAGTTTTTTTTTGTTTGTAAAGGGAAACGATAATAAAACCCTTTTTGACGATGAGGATAAGGATTAGGTCATCGCAACCATTGTCGGGTTCGGGAGTCGGTTACGCGAGGGGAAGGTATTAGCACCCCTCACGTCCGTTGTACTCAACGGGAACCTTCTATTTGGTTAAAGATTGAATTGCTTTTTAATACTTTGCGTGCGTGTTCATTTATGCTAAAAATATAATAAGGGGGGAAAGAAAGAGATAAAAACAAACGAAAGAAAAGTTTTTTTATTATTGTGCTTGACAAGATGTCGATCTTGCTCCTACGTATCTCCCGGTAGTCGGAGAATTCAAAGCATACGTAGTTCTTTGGTAGAAAAACGTATGTGTGTTGGTTGATTTTAATTGGACGATGTTTTAACCGAATTCTTGCGATTAAACGTAGCTTGTATGCTCGCACTTGGAGACTTATTAAGCGTTCGTTCGCGAATCACATTAGAATTGTTAAAAGGTACGTCCGTTAGGGTAGAGGGTTGAATTGGTCGCTATGGGACCAAGGGAGGTACAATGGACTTCTATAAGTCAAACATTGACCGAGTGGACTCCGAAGAGTCGGGCGATTGTTCGATTGATCCACTGAGATCAAGAACGGGTACAATGGACTCGGACGAGTCGAACATTGACCGAGGGGACTCTAAGGAGTCGAGGGGTTGAGTCTAATGGCCAACGGGGGACCAAAAGGCTTGGATTGACCACAAGGGGCCAAGATTTGGTTTGGTTAGGGTTGTACATATTAAAAAAGGGAATGACGATTGTCCGAGCGACGAGACATACGTCACGCATTCGTACAATCGGGGCGATGGAGAGACATACGTCACACCATCCCTTTTTCATTCATGTTTTTGGATTGAATTCTTTAGAAATCCCAAGGCATGTCAAAACATATGGTTTGAAAATCCAAAATGGGAAAGTTTAGCAAATTTGCTAAAAACGCGCAAGTTAGTCTCATTTTGCGAAAATGCGCACGTAAACGGTGTATGTTCATCTTTGAGTTTTGAACATTATGAACAATATTTATTGTTCAAGTTTGGATTGAAAAGATGAACATAGCTTGTTTGTTCATGTGGTTTTGAAAGTTTGGGAACATAACTTGCTTTGCAAGTTATCCACAAAATGGCTATACGAACTTGTGATTTGCCAAAATTATGCAAAAACTTTGTTATGGCTTGAAGAACATGGGTTTAAAAACTCTTAGGTTCTGAGCTCTGGGGCTAGAACCTCAAAAATTGGTTGTTTTGACACAAAAACTCAGGTTCTGAGTTCTGTCATGGTCGCACTGCGACCATGACTTCGCACTGCGAAGCATGCGAAATTTTGGGTTCAGAAGCTGTTTCTGAACATTTGTTCAGAAACAACTTCTGAACACACTCAAGACCTTATAGATGGGTGAAAAGCTTTGAGTTTTTGGGATGAAAAAGGTTGGACAAACCAAATTTGATGTTTTGAAAACCTTGGGATTTCTTTGAAATTCAAAAGGGGTTTTTTAGAACCAAGAGGTTTTGAGCCAAAATGGCTATGCAAACACAATTAAAATGCAAGATAAAGAGCTTAGAAACTTACAGAACTCCTTAGCAAAGCTCCAGCTGCACTTGATTTAATTTGGTTGAAGGCTTTCACAAAGGTTTTGAAAATTTGTGATGAACTTGAACCTTTGAAAGCTTTGTGTGGATTGGTTTTTTTCTGGTTATTTGTGGAGGTTTGTGAGTTGAAATGAGTAGAGTTTCTGCTCTTTGAATGTTGTGTTTTCTGTCTTTGGACCAGTGCTTGTAACCTTGGGCATTGCCTCCTATTTATAGGCCAAGATCAAATCTTTGTCATCATTACACAATCCCTTGATTCAGCTGATTTGTGGCCAAGATTAAGCTGAATCCCTTTGCATTAAATGCTAATGGATAGAGGCAACCCTGCCTTGTACCAAGGGGCAAGATCCAGCTTGATTTCAGCCACAAATTCAACTTATTCTAGAAGGTAATGATGAAGAACAAAGCTGATTTGCAATTGGCTAATGCTTGGGGATCAATCCTTGCAATCTCAATGGTTGATAACTGAAAACGTGCACTGTATTGTGCAGAGATTGAGGGGTGAAAAGGCTACTTATGGCTGGTGTGAGGGGGTGAAAAGCTGCTGCAAAAACAGAGTAGCAATCATGGCTATTCAAGTGAAAAAACCCAGCTGGTTTGACTGGTTTTAGGGGCAGCAAGCAGGAGGAAAGTCCTCAAGCAGGTGGCTGGCAACCTTGTGGTGGTTAGTAGGTCACCTGGGAGGGACTAGAGCTGCCCAAGGGCAAGCCCACTTGCTTGTCACATGCTAGGTTGGAAGAAAAAGCTTCCAACCTTGGCATTAATGGCAAGTCCTTCAACTCTGGCTTTGCTTGGCCCAATTAGCCATGAATGCTACCTAAAATAATTATGGAAATGGTATGCAACAAATTCTGGAATTAAATCCAAGAAACCAAAAATCTGCAGAAAAATCGCAGACTTCGCAGTGCGAAGGGAGCTTCGCATTGCGAAGTCATCATTTTTGAAATGTTGACTTTTCTGTTGACTTTTGTTGACTTTTGACTTTTTCCCCTCTTTGAATTTTTTTGATTTTTGTTTTAAAATGCGTAGGACAAAATTAGGGTACTACACACATCAGTAGCAGTATTCATCATCCTGACCTGCTTTTTCATATTCTCAAGCTGGGAATTCAGTTGGCTCACTTCTTCTTTGAGATCAAAATTTTTCACTAACAGTTCACCTTTCTCAGCCTCCAGTTGACAGATTATCTTCTTCTGATCCACTAATTGCTTGCAAACTTCTACACTTCTGATGTATAGGTTCTTGTAGTTGTCAGCCAGTTCTTCATATGATGATTTCTTAACTCTGGCTTCAGACTCTGAGAGTGCTTCAGACTCTGATTCTGACTCTGATAGAGTTGCAGACTCTGAAAATGCTTCAGTCTTTGAACAAGCTTCTGAGGCCTTAATCTTCACACCAGACTTGTACCTTCCAGTTAGGGCAACCACATACTTAGCAGATTCACTCTCAACATCATCTTCTGAGTCTTCATCTGACCAGGACACAACTAAGCTCTTCTTCTGCTTCTTAAGAAAAGTAGGACATTCTGACTTAATATGCCCATAACCTTCACACTCAAAGCACTGAACACCCTTTGAATGTTTGCTCTTTTCTTCAGTCTTGACCTTCTTTTCATCACTTTGTTGCTTACTGTTGTTGAATTTGAGGTTCTGACCTTTGAATTTGGATTTCCTGTCAACATGCTTCAGAATTTTGTTGAACTGTCTCCCTAGCAACCCAAGAGCTTCTGATAAGCCTTCATCATCCTCATCAATTTCTTGTTGATCCTCAGCTTCAGAATTAACTGCAAAGGCAACACCTTTTCCTTTCTTCTCAGTATGGTTACAATGAGCTGTTTCAAAATTGAGCAAGGATCCAATTAACTCCTTAACCATCAAATTAGAGATGTCGTGAGCTTCCTCAATAGCTGTCACTTTCATATCAAATCTTCTAGGAAGTGACCTGTGTATTTTTCTAACAATCTTCTCATCTGACATCTTCTCTCCAAGAGATTCAAAAGAATTAGCCATATCCAGGACATTCATATAGAAATCTTGAATGTTCTCATCCTCCATCATCTTCAAATTTTCAAATTTAGTGGTGAGTAGTTGGAGTCTGGACATCTTAACCTTTGAAGTTCCTTCATGAGTGGTCTTGAGTATCTCCCAGGCATCCTTGGCTATGGTACACTGCTTGATCAGTCTGAACATGTTCTTGTCCACTCCATTGAAAAGTGCATTCAAAGCTTTGGAGTTTCCAAGAGCCAGATCATCTTCAGCCTTTGTCCATTCTTCCTCAGGTTTCAGCACTTCAGTCTTATTCCCATCTTTGTCCAACACAACTGGATGATCCCAACCTTTTTGCACAACTTTCTAGGTCCTGCTGTCTATGGATTTCAGGAATGCACACATACGAGACTTCCAGTATTCATAATTTGTGCCATCCAATAGAGGTGGTCTGTTAACATATCCTCATTCCTTGTCCATTCTTACCAGAAAAGTCTTCCCTGGAGCTCACCCAATAACAGGCAGGGTGCCTGCTCTGATACCAATTGAAATTCTGGCAGGTACTGAACCAAATCGTAAAACAGAGTACAAAGCAAGTAAAACAGAGCACAAACAAAACCAGTTCAGAAGCAGTAATAAAGGACAGAAATATAAAGAACACAAGTATTTGTTAACCCAGTTCGGTGATAAACAACACCTACGTCTGGAGGATACCAATCCAGGAAGGAAATCCACTATGAGGAACTAACTCAAAGACTCAGACACAGACCCCCTGTTCCCAGCCTTAGCAATCAATCTCCACTAGTTTAGACTTCTACTCAGGAGCACCACCTAAGTATAAGACACTACTTACTTCCCAATTACTTAACCACAACCCATTGATCAGCAACACTCAAACAAACAACCCAATATTGAAGACACACTTCAATACATCAATGACATCTGTCATACCCCATTTTTTGACTTATATTTTTATGTGTTTTATCTTTTATCATTTCATTACTTATTATTACTTTTTATCATTTCCTTCTTGTCATAGTATTTTATTTGCATTTTATCATTACTAGCCTTACTATTACTATTATTATCATTAATATTATTAGTATTAATATTATTCTATTTTTCATTAATAATATCATTATTATCTATTATTATTATTAAGGTTTTACTAATTAATAATATTAAGTTTTTCATCCTTTTTATTGTTATTACCCTTTTCATTCTCATTGCATTTCATTTTATTTACATTTTTATTATTATCATTTATTATTATTATTCATTTTCCACCCTTTTATTTTAAAATACAAAAAAATCAAAAAAAGGGGAGTTCGCAATGCGAAATCACCTTCGCACTGCGACCTCTGCGAATTTTTCTGCAGATTTTTATTTATTGATTTATCCTTTTTATTTTCAATTGCAATTGTTATTATTAGTATTATTACTATTATTATTGCTATTTTGTGACTGATTTGGTGCAGCAAGGCAATAATTAATGTGTGACATTAAAGGTAAAAGGAAAGAAGGATTTTCTTCCAACCTATCATGTGATCAAACAAATTGGCTGCCCTTGGTCAGCTCTTGTCCCTCCAAATTGACCCATCACCCAACCTGAGCTTGCCAGCCAGCTACTTGATCTCTTTCCTTCCCTTTTTCTCTGCCAAAACCAGCCAAACACAAGTGGTTTTTACTTGCAAAAAGCTGCTTGTGCTGCCCTGTTTTGAGCTGGATTTCTCCTCCCACACACCAGCCCACATGCTCATTTTGCTTCCCCCAATCCCCCTGTACATGGCAGTACACGTTTTCATTGCTTGACCTTCCAAGATTGCAAGGATTGATCCCAAGAATCACCCCTTTTGCAGCTGCCCTGTTTTGCAGTTTTTCTCATCATTACCTTCTAGAATTAGTGGCATTTGTGGCTGAGATCAGTCAAGATCTTGCCCCTTGGCACAAGGCAAAGCAACTTCTATCCATTAGCATTAAATGCAAAGTGTTCCAGCCTGAATTTAGCCCCAAATCAGCTAGGTTCTAGGATTTTTTTCATCATTGCAAAGATTGCATTTTTTGCCTATAAAAGGAATGGCAAGGCACAAGGATTTGATACCACATTCACATTGAAAAAACCTGAAACACACAGCCTTACTCACACAAAATTCATACCAAAATCCCTTGCATTACAGCACCAAATCAGTCCATCACAAACCAATTAGAACATTGTTCATAACCTCTCACCAAGCAAGCAAACCACTTCTAATCTATTGCTCAAGCACAGCTAGGAGTTCTGTAAGTCTCCTATAATCTTTCTTTTTCATTGTGTTTGCTGCTTTCATCATTTGCTTTGTTCAAATTTGTTTTGTGCACAAAAACCCCTTTTGAAACTCAAAAGGGACCTCAAAGGGGCCAAGCTTTGAAACTGAGTTTTTACACCCCATTTTCTTCCATTTTGCCAAGCTTTTTAACCCCCTTTAGGTTCTGAAGCTTGCATAGAAGCAGTTTCTGAACTTCTGTTCAGAAACAGCTTCTGAGTTTGAAAATTCGCATACTTCGCAGATCAAAGTATTGCTCGCACTGCGAACACATCAGAACCTGACTTCACAGAGCCAAGTTCTGGTTGCTCTGCGAAGTATGTGAAACTCAGAACATGAATCATGCATTTAAATGTCAAATTTTTGGGATTCTAGCCCTTGATTCAGAACCTAAAGAGGGTTAAAACCTTTTCTATCCAAACCCAATTCATAATCATGCACAACTTTGAAAATTTCACAAGTTCGTGCGATAAATTTTGAGTAACTTGTGAAACAAGTTATGTTCTTCAATTTTCAAAACCAAGTTTGAGCAACAAGCTAAGTTCGTCTATTTTCAAAACAAACTTGAACAACCATGTTGTTCATGATTTTCAATCCAAACGCGAACCTAAGCCGAACTTGTTCATCCTTTTTAAACCAAACTTAAAATGAGCCGAACTTATGAACTTTCCAATTTTGTGCATGTCTTATGATTGTGTTTATCATTCAAACTTGAACTACGCTCGTTCTTGAGTTTCGATAGCTTAAGTAACAAGCAATGTTCATGCTTTTAATAAACCCGAATAACAAACTTGTTCGGGATTCCCTTTTCCTTTTTTAAAAACTTTCCTTTTAAAGCATTTTTGTTCCCTTTGAGATTCCTTAGAGTCCCGACAAAACCAAACTTGAATGAAACGGGAATGGCTTGACGTATGTCTCCCCAAACCTCGGTTGCACGAATGCGTGACGTATGTCTCGTCGCTCGGGCAACCGTCATTCCACCCTTGACGCGTCTAGCACGCTCAACCTTCCCTTGGCCCCCTTGTGGCCATTTTTACCCTTTTCTTGGCCCTGTGGTCAATCCGAACCTTTCGCGCCTTTGCGCGTTTATTTTTAAAACATTTACGCCTTGCGCGAATTTATCGCCTCCGCGCGTTTGTCATTTATTTTCAAGCTTTTTTACGCCCCTGTGCGTTTGTCTTTTATTTTTAAAACATTTACGCCTTGCGCGAGTTTATCGCCTTAGCGTCCATCTTTCACCATTTAAAGCTTTGTACGCCTTCGTGCGTTTTAAAACCTTTGTTCAAGTCCGAGTGCAAATCCTTTTATCAAATCATTTATTTTTATGCATTGTCGTCAATGGCCAGTTCGGCAACAACCCGAACAGTTGACATTTACTTTCATTACTTCCTTTTTTTTTCAAACTTTTTCGCTCGGACGCGATCAAATCTTTTTTAACTAAAACGAACCAACATACAAACTTTTTCTACCAACGAACTACGTACGCTTTGAATTCTCCGACTACCGGGAGATACGTAGGAGCAAGATCGACATCTTGTCAAGCCCATTAATAAAAAACCTTCTTTTTTTTCCTTTCGTTCGTTTTTATCTCTTTCTTCATCTCGCATTATGTTTTTATATTTTCTTTTATATATGTTTAAACACGCAAGTAAAACATCGAAACATTTTAAGCCTAAGCCGACTAAGAGGTTCCCGTTGAGTACAACGGATGTGAGGGGTGCTAATACCTTCCCCTCGCATAATCGACTTTCGAACCTAAAATCTTTTTCAAGGTAATTTCGAACTTTTTTCCTTTTTTCCCCTGAAAATTAAAAGTTCAGTCGTGGTTTAACATTTAGTGATTCAAAGCTTCCCAATAGCTTGACATCCGAAATCCTACGCGACAAAGATGGCGACTTCACTGGGGATAAAAATATCTCTAGTTGAGTTCGTCACCATCTTTTCACAAAACTATTTTTGTGAAAAGATGGCGACTTCACTGGGGACGAAAATATCTCTAGTTGAGTTCGTCACCATCTTTTCACAAAACTATTTTTGTGAAAAGATGGCGACTTCACTGGGGACATGCATTAAAACACTTTGTTTTTTGCATAAACAAGTCAAGCCTATCTCAGTCGGCTTTTAGGCTAATTTGTTTCATTTTACTTGCGTGTTTATATTTTCTTGTCATTTGTTTGTTTATTCTTTTGCTCTACATTTACATATATCATTTTGCTTCATATTCATATATATATCAATTGTGGGGGTCACTTGAGCGATGTTACTCCACATTGTTCGGGTTAATGCCGGACGTGTGAGGCTCTCTACCCGAGCTCGAGAGAAAACTAAGTTAGAATGGTGGTTGTGAGCGGAAGCCCGCGTTGACGTATGTCCGTGAGGTAGGATGCCCAACCCCGCTTAGAGGAGATTTTTATATGGAATTAATTGAAGTCATGTCGACGTATGTCCATAGACAACCCTAATTCCATGTGAGATCGATGACTCTAGGGACCTCTTCTTAGGAAATCTTACCTATAGAGCCTACACGTGAGGATGGGGGAAATTTTGAACATACATATCACATCCATGCATATCATACATTTACATTCATGGAAAATAATTTTCGCATATCACTTTGCTTTATAGGAATTTAAAAAGAACAATCAAATATTAGCAAAAAGAAATATGGATTCCGGAAATAAAAGTACGCTCGCTTTCAAGATTAAAGCTCCTCGGGTGGAAAGTTTGTTAGCCTTAAGTAAGAAGCTCTCCCCGGTCAACAAGAGTATTTTTGAAGCAAGCTATGGGTTAATACTTGATCTCCTACCCGTGAGGATAGATTCAACGGCTTTAACCACTTTGGCACAATTCTTCGACCCACCGCTCCGGTGCTTTACATTTCAAGATTTCCAACTAGCTCCAACATTGGAAGAATTCGAGAAGATCTTGGGTTGTAGCATGAAAGGTCATGAACTATATCTCGGTCCCGGAAGAGACCCCACATTAGAGGCCATCGCCGAATCCTTATACCTTGATGTCCAAGAAGTAGCATCTAACTTGGAAATTACAGGAAACATTAGGGGATTCACGAGAAAGTTTTTGGAAGCCAAAGCTCGGGATTTGCTAGCCAACAAAGAGGGAAGAGCATTCAACGCCATCTTAGCCCTCTTAGTCTACGGGATTGTTTTATTCCCCAACATGGATGATTTCGTAGACTTTCCGGCTTTAGAGGTATTCATGATTAAAAATCCGGTTCCCACAATTTTGGCGGATTTTTATCACTCCCTCTACTCTAGGCATGAACAAGCAAGGGGACACAAGATTTCTTGTTGCACTCCTTTAGTGCAAATTTGGATGATGTCCCACATGCCGAGAAACCGAGACTTTGTGGAAAACCGGGCCAAGCTCAAATGGTCACAACGGATGACGACCCTCGTTGCAAAGGAAATCCATTGGTTTTCTCCAAATTTAGAGGACCCGGAAATTATCCTCAGTTGCGGGGACTTCCCTAATGTACCCCTCAATGGTACTAAGGGATGTATTAACTACAATCCGGTCCTCTCTCTCCGACAACTAGGTTTTTCAATGGAAAACAAACCTAATGACCTTTTGTTGGAAGCTTTCTTTTTAAGGGAAGGCGATCAAGACCCGGCGTTGCTAGAAAGAATCCGAGGAGCGTGGGACCAAGTGCGCAAAGGAAGGGTCGGCAAGAGGAATTGTGTCGCCAAACCCCTTTATACTCAATGGGTGAAGGAGAGGGTTAAAACAATCAAATTACCCTTTGTGGTCATATGCCCTCCAAAACCTCCTACACCTAAACCTATCACAATCATTCCCAACCAAGAAGCGGAGGAACTCAAAGCTAAGATTCGAGAGCTCCAAAACAAAAACGGAGACTTAGAATTGAAGCACCTCCAAGCTTTGGGAGAAATCATTAGGACGAAGAGAGATCGTGATGAAATGACAAACTCTCTCCTAGTGTGCCAAAAGCGGCTAAAGATCTCCGAAGGGAAGAGAAATTGGATAGGAGGCGGCTTGGTTAGTGCGGATGCCAACCTTGTGGCCAAGGAAGAAGAGTTGGAAAAAATCTTGCATTCCAACCAAGAGCTCAAGAAGTTCGGCGAGCTAGCTATCGAAGCTCAACGGAAATGGAGGTTGAAGTTTCAAGAGAAAAATCAACAGCTCCAAGAAGTAGTCAAAGACTACAAAGAGCAGCTTCAAGCCGAACGCGTCCAACAGCAAAGACATGAGAGCCTTTCTCATCAAGGGAAGCTACATTGCAATCATCTCGAAGCGGACATCAAGAAATTCGAAGAGTACTTCGATAAGATTGCAAGAGAGCATGGAAACCACATTGCACGACTCCTTGATGAGATTAGACGTGCAAATATCCAGCTAGCCCAACGCAAGGAAGTGATTGAGTTTGTATGGCAAGATGCCACCCGACTAAGTGAGGACTTCACTAGATTAGTCGCATTCTCAAACTTAGTCATCACCGAGCTTCCGAAGAAACTAGCAAAGGCCGAGATGGTCATGCCGTACTTTGTCATCCCTACGGAAATCCAGAAATTTATGAAGTTCTGCAAGGACACAATAGATTTCTATAGGGAGGAAATAGGCAAGGCCGAAAGGCGAGCGGCTATTTGATTTGTATTAGCATTAGTTACACTTTGTAATCTCAATGTTATTCAATCAAATATATATTTTTAACAATGTTAATTTTCCGGCTTTTAGCACTTTTAATTGCTAATATTAATTGCACACTTTTTAATTTCCTTATAAAGCAAAACAAACAAAAAAATTTTCATGCATACATCATTCATTATCATGCATACGGTCATCCTCGAGTCCAAACTCATTTCCCTTTTCTTATCCTCAGGATTTCTTATAATCCAAATTGAGTCTTCAGTGTTCGCATTCTCTCCGCAACACTACGTGTCTTCTCGTAAGGAAAAGTGGCTCATCGTCCCGAGGCAACCCACTCCTACAATACCCGAGCAACTATAAAGAGAAAAATGGAGAACCTAGAACAAGAGAATCAAGATCTTCGTGAAGAAGTAACATCTATGAGAACGGAAATGGAAAAGCTAGCAGAGTTAGTGAAACTACTAGCAGCCGCACAAATCCCGGAACCTCCTCCTCCCTCTAGCTCTCAAGCTCCAGCACTAGCTTCTACTTCAACTCCGACCCTACATGATGGAACTCAGCACTACACTAAACCCCCCGGTTGCACATGGGGTATGCCATTTGATTTTGGTGAAGAGTCCGTCCCTATTCCTACTACCCTTCAAGAAACCCCGGTCACTCAACCCGAGGTTACCTTTACCCAGGCTGCTGCGGCCTTCACTACACCAGTGGTTCATACCACTCAATTTGATCACGGGCCTATCTTTCGTGCCGAAAGTTTAGGTGCCCAGGATAGGATGGCTGATTTCCTTGAAAAATTTGATGAGATGCAAAAGGAGATTAAAGCCCTCCGAGGGAAAGATTTATTCGGGAAGGACGCCCATGATCTCTGCCTTGTACCCAATGTCAAGATCCCTCCTAAATTCAAGGTCCCGGATTTTGAAAAGTACAAAGGGAATACTTGCCTGCAAAGTCACTTGGTAATGTACGCAAGGAAGATGTCGACACAAACTGACAACCATCAGTTGCTCATCCATTACTTCCAAGATAGCTTAACCGGTGCCGCTTTAAAGTGGTACATGGGTTTGGATAGTACCAAAATCCAAACCTTTAACGACTTGGGGGAGGCGTTTGTCCGCCAGTATAAATACAATTTGGACATGGCCCCGGACCGGGACCAACTCCGGGCCATGGCCCAAAAGGACAAAGAGACCTTTAAGGAGTACGCACAAAGGTGGAGAGAGATAGCAGCTCAGATTAGCCCGTCTCTAGAAGAAAAGGAAATGACCAAGATCTTTTTAAATACCCTTGGTTCCTTTTACTATGAACGAATGGTTGCCAGTGCGCCAAGTGACTTCACCGAAATGGTAAGCATGGGCGTACGTTTGGAGGATGCGGTCCGAGAAGGACGCTTAGTAAAGGAAAGTGCTCCGTCTAGTAGCACAAAGAGATTCGGGGGTAGCTACCCAAGGAAGAAAGAGCAAGATATCGGCATGATTGGCCACGGAGGACCTCATCAAGGGTACTCGGCATATCCACATGTCTCTGCTATCTCACCTTCCATCTCTACACCTCCAAATTACCAAGTTCAAGTCCCGCAAAGATCTCTCCCTCAATATCAACAGTCCTATCAACAACAACATCCGCAAAATCCGCCACCATCAAACCAACAGCCCCACCCACAAGATCAGCAGCAATTCCGACCTCAAGCACCTCAACAACCTTTCAACCATCAGAATCGCCCAAGAGCGGCATTCGATCCGATACCCATGAAGTACGCGGACTTGCTCCCGGCTTTACTCGCGAGAAATCTCGTACAAACAAGAGCACCACCTCCCGTACCGAGTGTATTACCTCCATGGTATCGCCACGACCTTACGTGCGCATACCATCAAGGGGCACCAGGCCATGACGTTGAACGTTGCCTTGCTCTAAAGAATGAGGTCCAAAGGCTAGTCCGTACCAAAGTATTGACCTTCAAGGACTCAAACCCAAATGTCCAAACTAACCCGCTGCCGAACCATGGTTCCTCAATCAACATGGTTCAAGAGCACCAAGGAACCAGTCCTATTTTGAAAGTCCAAAAGATCAGGACGCCTTTGGTTCCACTACACATCAAAATGTGTAAAGCAGCTATGTTCGAGCACGATCATGCTAGTTGTGAAGAGTGTTCAGTAAGTCCTCAAGGATGTATGCAAATCCAAAATGACATACAAGGACTAATGGACAAGAAGGAACTCGTTGCCACCAAAAATGACGAAAGTGTATGTGTCATAACTCCGGAGTTTGATATCCCGGAACACTTGGAGATAGCCTTCAGCAGCCAAGAGCCTGCCGCTACTCCACTTGTGATATGTTTACCGGGGCCTGCCCCATACACTTCCAACAAAGCAGTTCCTTACAAGTACCTTGCAACCATGATGAACAACGGCCAAGAGACGCCTATTCCCCCCTTAGCCCCTGTTGATAATATCACGGACAACAGCAAAGTGCTAAGGAGCGGACGTGTTCTTCCCACAATAGTCCAAGAGAAGGACAGTACCCCGGTATTTAAACCGAAACCAACCCAAGACCCCTGCACGAGCAAAGAAATGGGTCAATCCAGTGGGGCAAATGCCGATTCGGATCTCGATGAGGTATTGAAGCTAATCAAGAAGAGCGAATACAAGGTCGTGGATCAGTTGTTGCAAACGCCTTCCAAGATCTCTATGCTATCCTTATTGTTGAACTCCGACGCACATAGAGAATCATTGATGAGGGTCTTGGACCAAGCCTTTGTGGAGCACGACATAACCCTCGGCCAATTCGGAGGCATTGTCGGAAACATCACTGTCTGCAATAGCTTAAGCTTTAGTGATGAGGAACTCCCAGAGCAAGGAAGACACCATAATTTGGCATTACATATATCGGTAAACTGCAAGTCATATGCTTTATCAAATGTGCTTGTAGACACCGGCTCTTCATTAAACGTAATGGCCAAAACAACCCTTGACCAGCTTTCCTACCAGGGGACTCCCATAAGGCAAAGTGGGGTAGTTGTTAAAGCCGTTGATGGCTCGAAGAAATCGGTGATCGGGGAGGTGGATTTACCTATTACCATCGGGCCATCTGTCTTCCAAATAACCTTCCAAATAATGGATATACAAGCAGCGTATAGTTGTTTGTTAGGGCGACCATGGATCCACGAGGCTGGAGCAGTGACATCCACACTGCATCAAAAACTGAAATTTGTGAAGAATGGGAAGCTAGTCACTGTGGGAGGAGAGGAAGCTCTGTTGATCAGCCATCTGTCGGCTTTCTCATTCATCGGTACTGATATCGTTGATGGGACATCATTCCAAGGTCTTTCCTTAGAAGATGAGAGTGCCACAAAGAATGGAGCCTCCATGTCTTCTTTTAAGAGCGCACAAAGAGCAGTGCAAGATGACTTACTCCCGGATTGGGGAAAGACAATAAGTCTGCCGGAGCGTAAGCATAGAGAAGGTTTAGGTTTCACTCCGACTGCAAGAGTTACCGAACCAAGCACTAACATTGAACCGCTCGAGAACATCTTTCGTAGCGCCAGCTTCATTCACTCCACAAAGGAAACCAACGCCATCACTGAAGATGGGCCGGAAGAAACAGCACATGTCCATGTAACGCCCGGAGGAGCTTCCCGCAATTGGGTTGTTGTCGATGTTCCCTCTGTTATCCAGTCTTCAAAGTAATGTGTTTGTTTATTTTTCTTTTTCAAAAAAAACCCTTCGCCTCGCCCGAAGCGAAAGGAGACTCATGTAGGGCTTGTTTAATATACTATCATCAATTAATAAAAATCGTTGTTTTTATCACAACTTCCACGTATTTATACGTTGTCTTTTCCTTTTATTTTTATTTTTCAATACGAAAACCAAAAAAAAAAAGAAACATTTTCTATTTCAAAGAGTCTACATTTTTCATCTTTTACTAAAACCAATCATCCATCACATGCAGACTAAGCACCCATAAGCCTGTCGAACACCTTAGCCCTAGGCTCCCTCCCAACTTTGAATTCCCGGTTTACGAAGCGGAAGAGGAAGAGGATGAAGAGATCCCGGACGAGATCAAGCGCCTACTAGAGCAAGAGAGGAAGACCATTCAGCCTCACGAGGAAACGATAGAGGTCATCAACTTGGGTTCCGAAGAAGAAAAGAAAGAAGTTAAGATTGGAGCGTTATTGGATGCGCCCGCCAAAGAGAAGATAGTCATGCTTCTTGAAGAGTATGTGGATATCTTTGCATGGTCATACCAAGATATGCCAGGATTGGATCCTGAGATTGTGGAGCACCACTTACCTCTAAAACCGGAATGTTCGCCAGTCAAGCAGAAGTTAAGAAGAACTCGCCCTGACATGGCTCTTAAGATCAAAGAGGAAGTGCAAAAACAAATTAATGCTGGATTTCTCGTTACCTCGGAATATCCTCAATGGTTGGCCAACATAGTGCCAGTTCCTAAGAAGGATGGTAAAGTCAGGATGTGTGTCGACTATCGAGATTTAAACAAGGCTAGTCCGAAGGACGACTTCCCTTTACCCCACATTGACATATTGGTCGACAACACTGCTAAATCCAAGGTTTTCTCCTTCATCGATGGCTTCTCGGGGTATAATCAGATTAAAATGGCTGTTGAGGATAGAGAAAAAACGTCTTTCATTACACCTTGGGGCACCTTCTGCTATCAAGTGATGCCTTTTGGCCTAACGAATGCGGGTGCTACCTACCAAAGGGTCATGACTACTCTCTTCCACGACATGATACACAAAGAAATCGAAGTGTATGTCGACGACATGATTGTCAAATCAGGAACTGAAGAAGAGCATGTCGAGTATTTGTTAAAGATGTTTCAACGCCTGAGAAAATATCGGCTTCGCCTGAACCCCAACAAATGTACATTCGGCGTGAGATCAGGAAAACTCCTAGGTTTCATTGTCAGTCAAAAGGGTATCGAGGTAGATCCCGATAAGGTCAAAGCTATCAGAGAAATGCCTGCTCCTCAAACTGAGAAGCAAGTAAGGGGATTTCTAGGACGTTTAAACTACATCTCTAGATTCATATCCCATATGATAGCCACTTGTGGACCTATCTTCAAGCTGCTCCGCAAAAATCAAGAAGTGGTATGGACAGAAAATTGCCAGAAAGCTTTTGACAGCATCAAGGAGTACCTGCTAGAACCTCCAATACTTATTCCTCCAGTCGAAGGAAGACCTTTGATCATGTACTTAACCGTATTGGAAGAGTCCATGGGTTGTGTACTCGGACAACAAGACGAGACCGGTAGAAAAGAGCACGCCGTCTATTACCTAAGCAAGAAGTTTACGGACTGTGAGTCCCGATACTCTCTACTCGAAAAGACCTGTTGTGCATTAGCCTGGGCTGCCAGGCGTCTTCGCCACTACATGCTTAATCATACTACTTGGTTGATATCCAAGATGGATCCAATCAAGTACATCTTTGAAAAACCCGCCTTAACCGGAAGGATCGCCCGTTGGCAGATGTTGTTGTCAGAATACGACATCGAATACCACACTCAGAAAGCCATCAAAGCCAGCATTCTCGCTGACCATTTGGCTCATCAACCAATTGAGGATTATCAACCAATCAAGTTTGACTTCCCCGATGAAGAAATCATGTATCTAAAGATGAAGGATTGTGACAAACCACTACCCGGCGAAGGTCCAGATCCCGAATCTAAATGGAAGTTAATCTTTGATGGAGCAGTAAATGTCTATGGCAACGGAATTGGAGCAGTCATCGTCACCCCTGAGGGCAAGCATCTCCCTTTTGCTGCAAGACTATCATTCGACTGTACAAACAATATGACAGAATATGAAGCTTGTATCTTAGGAATTGAGGAAGCCATCGATCTAAGGATCAAGAACCTCGACATTTAGGTAGACTCAGCTCTTGTGATTAATCAAATCAATGGAGATTGGGAAACTCGCCACACCGGCTTGATCCCTTACAAAGATTACGCAAGACGTTTGCTAACCTTTTTCAACAAAGTCAAGCTGCATCACATTCCTCGAGACGAGAATCAAATGGCAGATGCTTTAGCAACCTTGTCTTCTATGTATGAGGTCAGTCGCCGGAATGAAATTCCAACAATCAAGGTTCAACACCTAGAAAGGCCTGCACATGTATTTGCAGCCGAAGCAGTCATAGATGACAAACCATGGTTCCACGACATCAAATGTTTCCTCCAAAAGCAAGAGTACCCGCATGGGGCATCCAACAAGGATAAGAAAACTCTGCGAAGATTAGCCGGCAACTTCTTTCTAAATGGAGAAGTTTTATACAAGAGGAATTTTGATATGGTGCTGCTCAGATGTGTTGATGAGCAGGAAGCGGACCTCATAATGCATGAAATACATGAAGGCTCCTTCGGAACCCATTCCAGTGGGCACACAATGGCTAGGAAAATCTTAAGAGCCGGATATTACTGGATGACCTTGGAAAGCGATTGCTACAAGCACGCCAGGAAATGCCACAAA
The DNA here is from genome assembly GCA_018208015.1 of Medicago ruthenica. NCBI lineage: Eukaryota > Viridiplantae > Streptophyta > Magnoliopsida > Fabales > Fabaceae > Medicago > Medicago ruthenica. The sequence goes on along the minus strand of CM031376.1, from coordinate 39,852,252 downwards.
TGTCAAATCTATGCGGACAAGATCCACATGCCACCAACAGCTCTGAATGTCCTCTCCTCACCATGGCCTTTCTCCATGTGGGGCATTGACATGATTGGTAGGATCGAACCCAAAGCTTCAAATGGACATCGCTTCATCCTAGTAGCAATCGACTACTTCACCAAATGGGTTGAGACTGCATCATATGCCAACGTCACCAAACAAGTGGTGGTCCGATTTATTAAAAATCATATCATCTGTCGATATGGTATTCCCAACAAGATCATCACGGACAATGGGACCAACCTGAATAACAAAATGATGAAGGAGCTATGCAAAGAGTTCAAAATCGAGCATCATAACTCTTCTCCTTATAGACCCCAGATGAATGGTGCGGTTGAAGCTGCAAACAAAAACATCAAGAAAATAGTGCAAAAGATGGTAGTCTCATACAAGGATTGGCATGAGATGCTACCATATGCCTTGCACGGGTATCGTACTTCAGTACGTACGTCGACGGGAGCAACCCCTTTCTCTTTAGTATACGGCATGGAAGCAGTGCTCCCCGTAGAAGTCGAAATCCCGTCATTGAGAATCTTGATGGAAGCTAAGTTGTCAGAGGCTGAATGGTGTCAAAACAGATACGATCAGTTGAATTTAATCGAGGAGAAACGCATGACAGCCTTATGTCATGGACAACTGTACCAACAAAGGATGAAACAAGCTTTTGACAAGAAAGTTCGTCCTCGGGAAATCCAAGACGGAGACCTCGTGCTCAAAAGGATCCTATCTTTTCAACCCGACTCTAGGGGCAAATGGACGCCTAACTATGAAGGCCCTTATGTCGTCAAGAGAGTATTCTCCGGAGGAGCCTTGATTCTCACGACAATGGACGACAAAGATTTTCCGCGTCCTGTGAACTCTGATGTAGTCAAGAACTACTTTGTCTAAAAAACAAAAGAATAGCTCGGTAAGTCGAAAACCTGAAAGGGCGGCTTAAGCAAAAAAGAGCGTCTCGGTGGACTGAAAACCTGAAAGGGCGGTCCAGGCAAAAATTAGAGACAAAAACAGAAAATAATCATCCTGATAAGTCAAGCATCTGAAAGGACGACCTATGCAAAAATTAAGGATCAAAAGACAAAGTAACTACATCGGATTAGTCGTAATTCGTTAGGGGCGCATCAATTGTCTGAAGACTCCGAATCGGAAGCATCCAAACAAGGAATTCAAAGTTGTTAGGGATACTAGTGGCCATCGCGTTCAATGTACCCTTCCCTTTTATATTTACCCTTTTTTAGACTTTGTAAGATTCGCGGAGCCACGCCTTTGGCAGGCTGCCACCCCTTTAATGAAATTCACTTCCCAACATTCTTTACCCTTTTATCAATTTCCATTCATTTTTATTCTTGATGATAGTACTTTCAAAAACAAAAAAAAACTTTTTTCAAAATTTATTTCATGAGTCTTTTATTTTTATCAATAACAAACACATTCCTTTCGAACTCGTGAATATTTGGAGTGTACATCGATGTCTGTCCTTAAAGTAGATAAAGCTTCGCAGGCCGAGCATGGTCAATCGCAAAAAAAAAGGAATTCCCCAACAAAATCCTCGGTGAATTAATCGGAAATTCCCCAGTGAGTTAAGAGCCCGAAAGGACAATTCAGGCAAAGACTTGCCAACCAAAGCGTAAGCATTCCCAGCGGAATTGCCAGTTCTTCTCCCCAGCGGATTAGCACAATCCCCAGTGGATTAACAAACTCCCCAGGAAGTCAATCTTTGTCCTACTCTCAAAAGCCCAATTACCATTGGCATCGAAGGCTGGATATCGATCATGCTTCCAAAATGATCCTTATATCCCCAGCGAATTCACAAGCGAAGCCCAATCTTATTGGCATATCCCCCCCAGTGGAGTCTTACATCATCCAAGCCCGACTTTACTCGGCACCCAAATCATAATCCCCAGCGTCCCACGTGACGTCTTTCATTCCCCCAGGTCAGCATAATTCATGCATCATATCATAATCATTCATTAACATGCATCTCATATTCATATCATGCATTTCCCACTACAAATAGTCAAGTGTCATCCCCAGTCTATCTGGTCTAGGGATGTCATCCTCATTTTCGCCAGGCGATAGTTCTTTAACGAACAGCTTGTGCAAGTTTTTCATCGTATCAAGGGGCAATTCCTTAACAAACATGTTGGGTATCCCCAGTACTAGTCCATCTCTCACACGACGTCCCCAGTGACAGTCATGCATTCATACATTTATGCATGCAACATACTACATATCATACATGGTTGTTCTAACCATCATGAGTCTCATCAATCAATCACGAGCAATTCATGAATTCTTTTTCCCCAAGTGTCATCCCCAGTCTGTCTGGTTCAGAGATGTCACCCTTTTACGCCAAGTGGCAGTTCAAACGAACAGCTTGCGTGTCTTTTTATCATGTCCTTACGCCAAGTGGCAGTTCTTTAATGAACAGCTTGTGCGTACTCCCCAGTGTTGTGCCAGGTGGCAAGTTCTTCAATGAACAGCTTGTGCATTCTTTCTCCCCGATTGAAGGGGCAATTCTGTAAGGAACGGCTTGTCAGCCGCATCCCCAGTATCGTCAGTGGCAAGTTCGGTAACCATCCGAACAGCTGACATCTTTCTTTTTATCTTTTGTCGTCAATGGCAAGTTCGGCAACAACCCAAACAGTTGACATTTTATTTTCCTGTCGTCAATGGCAAGTTCGGCAACAACCCGAACAGTTGACATTTTATTTTCTTGTCGTCAATGGCAAGTTCGGCAACAACCCGAACAGTTGACATTTTATTTTCCTGTCGTCAATGGCAAGTTCGGCAAAAACCCGAACAGTTGACCTTTTATTTTCTTGTCGTCAATGGCAAGTTCGGCAACAACCCGAACAGTTGACATTCTTTTCATTCTTTGTTGTCAGTGGCAGTTCGGCGACAACCCGAACAGCTGACACTTATCCCCGATGTGGTCTTTCTTTTTATCGTCTTTGCATCCATGTTTACATTACAAGCATTCATAACATTTGCATACATGCATTCATAGCATTTATAATTCAGAAAAATATTTAGTCAAAAAATGGCGTACTCTATATTTAAGTCTCTTCGGCCCGTCCATTTCAAATCACACTTTCAATCTCCGAGACGAAGAAACTTAAATAGGGGCATCTGTCATACCCCATTTTTTGACTTATATTTTTATGTGTTTTATCTTTTATCATTTCATTACTTATTATTACTTTTTATCATTTCCTTCTTGTCATAGTATTTTATTTGCATTTTATCATTACTAGCCTTACTATTACTATTATTATCATTAATATTATTTGTATTAATATTATTCTTTTTTTCATTAATAATATCATTATTATCTATTATTATTATTATTATTATTATTAAGGTTTTACTAATTAATAATATTAAGTTTTTCATCCTTTTTATTGTTATTACCTGTCATACCCCATTTTTGACCCTTTTTTTAATTCACTTTTCTCGTCTTTTAAGCCGGAAATTTTCGTCGCTTCAGACGAAATTTCGGCAGGGAGGTATTTTAAAATACCTCATATTTTGTTCCGAAGGCGACCGTTTTTTATGTTTTATTTTTATTATTATGATTTATTATTTTTCTTTATTCTTTTTTTTAATTCTTTTTTTATTAGGTGTTTTTTATTATTTTCGTTTTTTATTTTTTTTTATTTTTATTTTTACTGTTTTTTTTACTTCCTTATTTTTCAGTCCTTTTTTTTCAGTCCAAGCCCAGAGGGGCATTTTCGTCCATTTTCATTTCCAACCCTAGTTTTTTTTTTACTATAAATAGGGGCATTAATTACTGTGTCAGGGGGGCCAAAGTCAGAAAGTACACAGTCAGTCACCAATCCACCACAAACAACCAACACACCACCAACAAAAATCCATCGGCCACCACACAAAAAAATCAACAGTTTCTTTTCCTTCTCATTCTCGGATCCAAACCCAAACAACACAAACAATACAACCAAGAACAACCATCACGAATCCAGAACAACAATAAATCAGCTTTAATCCGAACCAAAAACAGATTTGAATCTAAAGCCACAAACACAGTAGAATCGAACCCAAATCCAGTCCACTACACACGAACACAACACAAATCAATTCGGCCTAAACCAAATTCGAGTCCACCAAAACCAAGACCGATCCGAACCAAGATAAACCAGTCACGAACCCAAGCCAAAACTAACAGGATCCGAAACTGAAACAAAAAAAAGGTAATAATCCGAAAGCTAAAACCTAGATCTAGACTGTTATAGGAGGATTTTGTTGATTTGGAGTGTAGACTTGAGGAGAGGAGTAAAAAGGAATGTAGAAACCGAAAAAATTTTAAAAAAAAAGGTAGTTTCCTTCTCCGGCGCGGTGGCGCCGCCGGCGGCCGCCGCGCCGGATTCCTTTTCCGGCCGTGTGCACTTAGAGAGAAGGTAGAGGAAGCTTTGAGAGAGAAAGAATTAAGAGAGTGGAGAAGAGAGGAAAATGATGGTTTTGTTTCTGATTTTGCTTTTATAGCCGAGCCCAAACCAGCCCAGCCCTTAAGCCCAGGCGCGGCCCACACACTTCTCTTCTCCCTCTCATTTTCTGACTGTTACTTGCACCCCCCTTTCCTGCTTCTGCACCCCCCCTTCTTCTCCTCTATTCTTTTTTGTTTTATTTCTTTTCTTTCTTGCAACTTTTATTTTTTTTATTTCATGCACTTTATTTACTGCCTTTTATTTTCAGCACCCCCATGCATTTTATTATTCTTGCTTTATTTTATTTTATTTCTTTTTATTTTATGCATTTTATTTTCCTTTATTTATTTACGCATCATATTTAATTTTGTGCCTTGCATTTTTTTTATTTTTTTTATTTTTTTATTTTTTATTTTTTTTATTTATTTTCCAGCACCATATTTAATTTTCAGTCAAGCATTTTTATTTTCCAGTACCATATTTACTTTATGTCTTGCATTTTTATTTTTTTTTATTCTATGCATCATATTTATTTTATTGTCTTGCATTTTTTTTTTTATTTTTTAGCATCATGTTTATTTTATGCCTTGCATTTTTATTTTCTTTTTATTTTTTTTTTTTCAGCATCATATTTATTTTATGTCTTGCATTTTTATTTTCTTTATTTATTTTATGCACCATATTTACTTATTGTTTTGCATTTCATGCATTATTTTTATTTCCTTTTAGTATATTTACTTTAATGCAATTTTATTATTTTTGTCATTTATTTTATTGCTATTAGAATGTAACTAGGTCCAATGTAATAAATATAAATGAGAATATGCACCGACACCACATTTATTTTTCTATGCTTTATGTCGAGGACAATAGCGTAATTGTGACCGTATCCGAGGAAAAGGACCCTCACTTGATTCAACGTCATTTTGAGGGATCCGGCGCGTTTGGACATTCTCAGCATAATTTAGTCTCAGGACCTTAGGACTTAACCAAAATTTTCATAACAAAAAAAGTCAAAAAAGTCAAAATTCAAAAACATTTTATAATCAAAATTTTCAAAAAAATCAATCTTTTATCTTTTCTTTCTTAATCAAATTTTAATCAGTCTTTAATCACTCAAACTTGTTTTCTTCAAATTAAAATCAATCAAACTCACTTCCTTTTATACTTCTATGCCTTTACGGCCTCCTATCTCTCTTAAACTTTTTTCCAAATTTTAAAATCAACCAAAACCAATCACTCAGCTTTTTACCCCGAACTACGTGATTTTGATCCCGCTCGGGTACGTAGGCAAAAGACTTTGTCTTTCCAAATCAATAAAATAAACAAAAACTTTTTTTCCTTTCTTCACTTTATCTTTCTACACTTAAGCTTTTATTTACAAACAAATAATCACTTAGCATAAAGATAAAATAAGCAAGAGGTTCCTATAGAGTACTATAGACGTTTAGGGTGCTAATACCTTCCCTTTGCGTAACCAACCCCCGGACCTTTGATCTCTAATAAATAGGGTTTTCGAACTTTCTCCCTTTTCCTCGGAAAAAATAAAAGATCGGTGGTGAAATTAAAATTGTGAGTCAACGCTAATTAATAGCTTGATATCCAAAAATCACCGCGACAGAAAAATGGCGACTTCACTGGGGACAAAAATCCTAAGTGGGTTAAACCTATCTTGCTTTTCTTTACCTTTATGCTTTATTATTTGTAATTGTAAATATGTGTTTAAGTGTTTACCTTTTTACGTGAGTGGTGAGATAAGTCCTACACCCGGACTTGAGGGAAACATAAGATAGGATGGTGGTATAATCATAGTGGCTTTCCGAGAGTAAATTTCGGATGTGGCACATGTGATAACCCCACTCAACGGAGGAATCTTGGAAGTATTACTATGTTGGCATGAGTAAGTCGTGTTCGACATTGGTATTTTCAAGTGACCTATGAAGTTGAGGACCTTTAGTTACCTTTAACCCATCTTGGCCTTTTAGGACGTAGTGCGGTGGCTAACCAAGAGTAATCTTGAATTAGTTGATACACGATACTACACTCAAACGAGACTTTCTTACAAATATTATCGGATCAGGAGTCAATCTCGTAACCCGACGATATTTGGAAGGGGTTGAGGACTTTGGGAACTTGGTAGAACCCGTGATACAGGTACATGTGAAACCATAGTCCTTACCAAATGGCGTGTTTACCCTTGACTCCAACATTATGGACCTAAACTCACCATGTTTTCTCCGCTCCTTAGCATAATCATGCATACATGCATCCATGCATAAACTCTTTTCTTTTTCATCCAAAAAACATCGAAGGACTTAAATAAGCTTTTTGTAAACATTGTAGATATGGATATTCCACGAAGAAGCACTAAGAAATATCTTTTCAAGAAACCAGACTTGTCAAAGTTAAGGGAACTAAGGTCTTTAGTGAGTGATCCAACGAATTTTCAAGCTCACCATGGGAAGTTGCTTAATATTCTGAGAGTAGATGTTGAGGAAGGATGTTTAGAGACCTTGGTTCAGTTCTATGATCCACTCTACCATTGCTTTACCTTTCCTGATTATCAGCTTGTCCCCACACTTGAAGAGTACTCCTACCTAGTGGGTCTACCTGTGCCAGACAAGATACCATTCCACGGTCTTGAACCTACCCCTAAACCCTCCGAAATCGCAGCCGCTCTCCATCTTGAAACCTCCATCATCAAAGCAAACCTTACCTCTAAAGGAGGCCTCCAAGGTCTTCCCACCCGCTTTCTATACCAACAAGCCTCCATTTTCGCCGAAGCAGCTAGCACTTACGCCTTCCATTCCACCCTAGCCCTCCTCATATATGGCCTTGTACTCTTCCCAAATATGGACAACTTCATCGACATCAATGCCATCAAAATCTTCCTTTCCAAGAACCCTGTACCCACACTATTAGCCGATACATACCACTCCATCCATGATCGTACCCTAGCCGGCCGTGGAACCATTCTTTGCTGTGCACCACTGCTTTACAAATGGTTTATCTCCCACCTACCTCAAACTCATACTTTCAGAGCTAACCTTGAAAATCTTCCTTGGTCCCAAAGAATCATGGCCCTCCATCCCTCAGATATAGTTTGGTATCAGGCAGCCTGTGACGTGGGGAAATTCATTGTCAGTTGTGGTGAATACCCCAATGTACCTCTTCTTGGTATGCGTGGCGGGATTAGCTACAACCCTTTTCTAGCCCGTCGACAGTTTGGTTACCCAGTGAGAGAAAAGCCAAACAACCTTGCCTTAACTAATGAATTCTATCTTAACCATGGGGATCCCTCGAACAAAAGAGAAAGATTCGCACAAGCTTGGAGCGCTATCCGCAGACTCAGCAGAAGTCAGTTGAGGAAGAAATCAGATTATGTGCATGAATCTTACACTCAGTGGGTTATTGATAGGACCATGAGCTTTGGCCTACCCTACCATCTACCTAGATATCTATCCTCCACCATCCCACCATCATCCTTGCCTATCCCCTTTGACACTAAGGAAGAGTTTCATGAACAATTAACCAAAGAAAGGCAAGAAAAGGAAACTTGGAAGAGAAGATACCAGGAACTTGAGCTCGAGCACGAGACCTTGAAGGGAAAGCTAGCCCAGCAGAGCCATGAGCTTCTCGTCCAGAACCAGAGGATAATCGAGAAGGATGACTTGCTCCGTCGGAAAGACGCGTTACTCCGCCAGGATGCTAGAAGGAAGAGGAAGTTTATGGATTCGATCTCTAGTGCACCTTCAGATTCCGAGGATCCATCTACTCTGGGAGTTTGAGTTTGAAGTCTTTGGACCTTATGTTTAGATTTTAGCTTCCAAAATCTTTTGACTTGTAAACAAAAAAAAACTCTTTGTAATATTTCAATGCTTTAGTGAGGTGTTCAGTTTATGATGTTTACAATTACTCCAACAAGTCCTTCGATAATAATTTGTTCTTTTTCTTTTTGCATAAGCATAACCATGCATCATCTTGCATTCATAGTTTCTAAATCGAGTCTCACATTTTGTTCACCAATAAAAGGTTAATCTGCCGTCGTCAAAGGAAGTGGCCCGGCGTGTTCATTGCAAACCAACTCGCATTTACAACATTATGGCCAATCGGAAAAGAATGGATCTGTTAGAGCAAGAAAACCAGAACCTCCGGGAAGAGGTGGCCAATCTCCGGGAAGGGATGGAGAAGTTGACCTCCATGATGAATGCTCTGTTGGCTTCCCAAGCCCAGACATCAGTTCCTCAGCCTGCAGTCACTACTTTTGAGCAGCCAATCTTATTTGCTTCACCAACTCCTACCATACTTACTCCATCGCCCGACACGTCTAGAGCTTACCCATGGGGATGTCATTTCTATCAGACGAAGGTTTTTGTCCCACCTCTTTTGGAACCCCAACTCCGGCTATCCAGAAATCAGCTCCAGCCCCAACAAAGGCCTCAGCAACAGAATCGACAACAGCCTCGACAACAGAATCGGGTTCAGCGGACTTCCCATTTTGATCCAATCCCCATGGCATATGCAGAGTTGCTCCCCGTTTTGCTTGATAAAAATCTTGTTCAAACTAGGGCACCTCCTAAGGTACCGGAAAGGTTGCCACAGTGGTATAAACCTGATCTCTCTTGTGCTTTCCATCAAGGGGCACCCGGTCATGACGTTGAGCATTGTTATGCCTTGAAAGCCGAAGTCCAGAAGTTGATCCAGGCTAACATTTTATCCTTCAAAGAGTTGAACTCCAATGTGCAAGCTAATCCACCACTGGATCATGGGACCTCATCTGTTAATTTGGTGCAAAATTGTTCAGAAGTTCACCCTGTTGAAAACAATCTTGAAGAAGGTGCCAGTTAATTTCGTGACACGTGGCAGAGTTTACCGCAATTGGATCGCTGTTGACATTCCCTCAGCTACTCATAGGTCCAAGTGATGTGTTTTGTCGTCTTGTCTTTTCAAAAAAAATCCTTTCGTTCCGCCCGAGACGAAAGTGAACTTCTTTAGGGTTTTTGTTTCATGCATTCCCATCATCAAATAAGAAGTCGTTTTGGTTCCCGACTATGTTTTTTATTATTCTTAGCTTTTTCTGGAAAATGGTAACACAAAAAACCCAAAAATATTTCATTTTTACTTTTATTTCCAATCAATTTCGGAAAAATCTGCATTGTTCACTCATTTTCTCAAACTAATCATCAATCATATGTAAATCTGAACACCAATAAACCCGTTGAACACTTTAACCCTATGCTCTCTCCCGACTTTGAGTTCCCTGTTTACGAAGCTGAAGAGGAGGAGGATGAAGGGATTCTCGAAAAGATCTCTCCGTTACTAGAATATGAAAAGTACATCATTCAGCCTCATGAAAAAGCATTGGAAGTGATAAACTTGGGTTCCAAGGGATTGCTGCTACGGTATTCCTGATAAAATTTCAGATGAATGGTGCCATCGAGGCTGCAAAAAAAAGAGCAAAAAAAAATAGCAAAAGCCAAAAAAAAATCATCAAACAAAAAAGAAACAAAAGCAAAAAAAAAAAACAAATGCAAAAAGAAAACAAAAGCAAAAAACAAAAGAAAAATACATCAAAAAGATGGTGCAGAAGATGGCAACCACCTACAAGGACTTGCATGAGACGTTACTGCATGCTTTTACACGGATATCGTACTTCAGTGCGTACCTCAACAGGGGCAACCCCTTTTATCTTTGGTATACGGTATGAAAGTTCCAATGGAAGCCAAATTATCAGAGGCTGAATGATGTCAAAACAAATATGATCAATTGAACTTACTTGAAAAGAAACGCATGAAGGCCTTGTGCCATGAGCAGTTATATCAAAAGAGGGAAACAAGCTTTTGACAAGAAGTTTCGTCCCCGTGTGTTTCAAGAAGGATATCTTGTGCTCAAGAAGGTTTTATCTTTCTAACCTGATTCCAGGGGCAAGTGGACGCCTAATTACAAGGGTCCATATGTCGTCAAGAGAGCTTTCACCGGTGGTGCTTTGACTCTTACGACTATGGATGGTGATGAGCTCCCTCGTCCCGTGAACGCCAATGCAGTCAAGAAATACTTTGTCTAAAAAAAAATAAAAGAACAGCTCGGTAAGTCGAAAACCCGAAAGGGCGGCTTAGGCAAAAAAAAAGAGCGTCTCGGTGGATCGAAAACCCGAAAGGGCGGTCCAGGCAAAAATTAGAGACACAAAAACAGAAAATAATCATCCTGATAGGTCGAAAACCCGAAAGGGCGATCTATGCAAAAGTTAAGGATCAAAAGACAAAGTAACTGCATTGGTCTGATCTCTACTCACTTGGGGCACATTAAATGTCAAAGAGACTCTGAATCTGAAGCATCCAAACAGTGGAATTCAAAGTTGTCAGAGAGAACAGCGGTTATTGTGTTCAATGTACCTTCCCCTTATATTTGCCATTTTCCAAACTTTTTAAGATCCGTGGAGCCATGCCATTGGCGGGTCGCCACTCTTTTAAATAAATTTGAGCCTACTGCCCTTCATTTGGAATTCCTATTTATTCAGTTTATAAAAAAAAAACTTCTTCTATTTTTGATGGTAGCATTTGAAACAAAATATTCTTTTTTTAAAAAAAAAATCATAAATATTTTTCATGTCTTTTTGAAAAGCACAAACAACAAATACATTTTCTTTGAATCCATGAATAAGTGAAGGGTGCGTCAACAGCTATCCTGAGAACGGATAAACTTTGCAGGCTGAACATGGTCAATTGCTTAAAAAAAATATACAAAAAAAAAGAACAAAAAAGAAATATATACATGAAAAAAGAAAAAGAAAAGAAATAAGCTCGGTAAGTCGAAAACCCGAAAGGGCGGCTTAGGCAAAAATGAGCGTCCCGATGGATCGAAAACCCGAAAGGGCGGTCCAGGCAAAATTAGGGGCATACAAAAAGAATATATTCCCGGTGGATCGAAAACCCGAAAGGGCGGTCCAGGCAAAAATTAGGGATTCAAAAAAAAAAACAAAAGATAAGCATGACCATAGAAGCACCAGTTCTTCTACCAGGTTTTTGGATTAGCACGCTCTTCCCAGGAAGTGTTTATTCCCCATCAGCCGCTGCCTATGTCGGGCTTTATTCTATCATTGTTTTGATATGCCCCCAGGGGCATCATCCCCATTGAAGATTGCCGAGTGTTCGCGATGCGACGCCGGGTCACTTTCCATTTTATCCGTCCAATCTTGTCTCATCAAGTCAATCATTCATACAATCATCAAGTCAATCATTCGTACAATTATCAAGTCGATCCTTCATACAATCATCCCAGTCAATCCTTCATACAATCACAAGTTAATCAGTCATCCAGTCACATAATTCAATCCTCCATACAATCATACAAGTCAGTCTTTCATACGGTCATACAAGTCGTGTCGTCATTCATGCATTCATACATTCATGCATAACACATTCATGCATATACAATAAAGACAATATCATGCATACATGGCTGCATTAACCATCATGAGTCTTGCTTCAATTATCTTTTAATTTCAATCAATCATGAATAATTTGTAATCGTCTTCCCCAGGAAGTGATTGCTCCCCGTCAATTGTTGCATACGGTGGGCATTACCCCGTCAATGATTTGATATGTCTCTAATGACATCATCCCCAATAAAGATTGCTGAGTGTTTGTACTGCGTCGTCAGTCCACTCCCCATCTCACTTGTCCAAACTTGTCTCATCAAATTCATCAATTACACTATCACACAAATTAATCCTTCGTATAGTCATTCAGTCACATAAATCATACATGCATTCATACATTCATGCATATACACATTCATGCATACAAACAACATCATGGTTGCGTTAACCACCCTGAATATTGTTTTGAATATCTTTCCATATCAATCGATCATGAATAATTTGTAACCCTCTCTTTCCCCAAATGTCATCCCCAGTATTTCATCCTGAGATATCATCCTCTTTTCGCCAAGTGGCAGTTCCTTATCGAACGGCTTGTGCATTGTCTTATCCAGTCTTTTGTCGTCAGTGGCAAGTTCGGCAACAATCCGAACAGCTGACATTTATCTTTCATCCTGCTTTTAAATTTCATCCAGCTTTTAAATTTCATCCAGCATTTAAATTTCATCCAGCATTTAAATTTCATCCAGCTTTTAAATTTCATCCTGCTTTTAAATTTCATCCAGCATTTAAATTTCATCCAGCTTTTAAATTTCATCCTGCTTTTAAATTTCATCCAGCTTTTAAATTTCATCCAGCATTTAAATTTCATCCATCATTTAAATTTCATCCTACTTTTAAATTTCATCCTGCTTTTAAATTTCATCCAGCATTTAAATTTCATCCAGCTTTTAAATTTCATCCAGCTTTTAAATTTCATCCAGCATTTAAATTTCATCCAGCATTTAAATTTCATCCTGCTTTTAAATTTCATCCTGCTTTTAAATTTCATCCAGCATTTAAATTTCATCCTGCTTTTAAATTTCATCCTGCCTTTAAATTTCATCCTGCATTTAAATTTCATCCTGCTTTTAAATTTCATCCAGCTTTTAAATTTCATCCAGCTTTTAAATTTCATCCTGCTTTTAAATTTCATCCTGCTTTTAAATTTCATCCAGCCTTTAAATTTCATCCAGCCTTTAAATTTCATCCAGCATTTAAATTTCATCCTGCTTTTACCTTTCATCCAGCATTTATCCTCTTTTCTTGTCGTCAGTTGACTCGCTCGGCAATAACCCGAACAGCTGGCATTTTATCCTTTTTGTTCTCTGTCGTCAGTTGACTCGTTCGGCAATAACCCGAACAGCTGGCATTTTATCCTTTTTGTTCCCTGTCGTCAGTTGACTCGTTCGGCAATAACCCGAACAGCTGACATTTATCTTTACTTCTTGTCGTCAATGGCAGTTCGGCAATAACCCGAACAGTTGGCATTTACCTTTCTTGCTCATCATCAGTGGCAGTTCGGCAATAACCCGAACAATTGACATTTATCCCCAGTAAAACCATGTGATCCCCCAGTGGAGTCGGACCCCGTTTCCTTTAACAAGACTCGGGTATCCTTTTGTTTTGTTATCCCCAGTCGAGCCATCCTCGCCGTCTTGCATTCATACTTGCATCGCGAGCATTCACAACATTACATGCATAACATTACATGCATAGCATCACATGCACATCATTGTATTCATAGCATTTTGCAGTTGAATTCGGTCAAAAATGGTGTACTCTGTATTTAAGTCTCTTCGACCCGTCGATTTAAAAATTTCACTTTTAAATCTCCGTAACGAAGAAACTTAAATAGGGGCATCTGTCATACCCCATTTTTGACCCTTTTTTTAATTCACTTTTCTCGTCTTTTAAGCCGGAAATTTTCGTCGCTTCAGACGAAATTTCGGCAGGGAGGTATTTTAAAATACCTCATATTTTGTTCCGAAGGCGACCGTTTTTTATGTTTTATTTTTATTATTATGATTTATTATTTTTCTTTATTCTTTTTTTTAATTCTTTTTTTATTAGGTGTTTTTTATTATTTTCGTTTTTTATTTTTTTTTTTATTTTTATTTTTACTGTTTTTTTTTTACTTCCTTATTTTTCAGTCCTTTTTTTTCAGTCCAAGCCCAGAGGGGCATTTTCGTCCATTTTCATTTCCAACCCTAGTTTTTTTTTTTACTATAAATAGGGGCATTAATTACTGTGTCAGGGGGGCCAAAGTCAGAAAGTACACAGTCAGTCACCAATCCACCACAAACAACCAACACACCACCACCAAAAATCCATCGGCCACCACACAAAAAAATCAACAGTTTCTTTTCCTTCTCATTCTCGGATCCAAACCCAAACAACACAAACAATACAACCAAGAACAACCATCACGAATCCAGAGCAACAATAAATCAGCTTTAATCCGAACCAAAAACAGATTTGAATCTAAAGCCACAAACACAGTAGAATCGAACCCAAATCCAGTCCACTACACACGAACACAACACAAATCAATTCGGCCTAAACCAAATTCGAGTCCACCAAAACCAAGACCGATCCGAACCAAGATAAACCAGTCACGAACCCAAGCCAAAACTAACAGGATCCGAAACTGAAACAAAAAAAAGGTAATAATCCGAAAGCTAAAACCTAGATCTAGACTGTTATAGGAGGATTTTGTTGATTTGGAGTGTAGACTTGAGGAGAGGAGTAAAAAGGAATGTAGAAACCGAAAAAAATTTAAAAAAAAAGGTAGTTTCCTTCTCCGGCGCGGTGGCGCCGCCGGCCGCCGCCGCGCCGGATTCCTTTTCCGGCCGTGTGCACTTAGAGAGAAGGTAGAGGAAGCTTTGAGAGAGAAAGAATTAAGAGAGAGGAGAAGAGAGGAAAATGATGGTTTTGTTTCTGATTTTGCTTTTATAGCCGAGCCCAAACCAGCCCAGCCCTTAAGCCCAGGCGCGGCCCACTCACTTCTCTTCTCCCTCTCATTTTCTGACTGTTACTTGCACCCCCCTTTCCTGCTTCTGCACCCCCCCTTCTTCTCCTCTATTCTTTTTTGTTTTATTTCTTTTTTTTCTTGCAACTTTTATTTTTTTTATTTCATGCACTTTATTTACTGCCTTTTATTTTCAGCACCCCCATGCATTTTATTATTCTTGCTTTATTTTATTTTATTTCTTTTTATTTTATGCATTTTATTTTCCTTTATTTATTTACGCAGCATATTTAATTTTGTGCCTTGCATTTTTTTTATTTTTTTTATTTTTTTATTTTTTATTTTTTTTATTTATTTTCCAGCACCATATTTAATTTTCAGTCAAGCATTTTTATTTTCCAGTACCATATTTACTTTATGTCTTGCATTTTTATTTTTTTTTATTCTATGCATCATATTTATTTTATTGTCTTGCATTTTTTTTTTTATTTTTTAGCATCATGTTTATTTTATGCCTTGCATTTTTATTTTCTTTTTATTTTTTTTTTCAGCATCATATTTATTTTATGTCTTGCATTTTTATTTTCTTTATTTATTTTATGCACCATATTTACTTATTGTTTTGCATTTCATGCATTATTTTTATTTCCTTTTAGTATATTTACTTTAATGCAATTTTATTATTTTTGTCATTTATTTTATTGCTATTAGAATGTAACTAGGTCCAATGTAATAAATATAAATGAGAATATGCACCGACACCACATTTATTTTTCTATGCTTTATGTCGAGGACAATAGCGTAATTGTGACCGTATCCGAGGAAAAGGACCCTCACTTGATTCAACGTCATTTTGAGGGATCCGGCGCGTTTGGACATTCTCAGCATAATTTAGTCTCAGGACCTTAGGACTTAACCAAAATTTTCATAACAAAAAAAGTCAAAAAAGTCAAAATTCAAAAACATTTTATAATCAAAATTTTCAAAAAAATCAATCTTTTATCTTTTCTTTCTTAATCAAATTTTAATCAGTCTTTAATCACTCAAACTTGTTTTCTTCAAATTAAAATCAATCAAACTCACTTCCTTTTATACTTCTATGCCTTTACGGCCTCCTATCTCTCTTAAACTTTTTTCCAAATTTTAAAATCAACCAAAACCAATCACTCAGCTTTTTACCCCGAACTACGTGATTTTGATCCCGCTCGGGTACGTAGGCAAAAGACTTTGTCTTTCCAAATCAATAAAATAAACAAAAACTTTTTTTCCTTTCTTCACTTTATCTTTCTACACTTAAGCTTTTATTTACAAACAAATAATCACTTAGCATAAAGATAAAATAAGCAAGAGGTTCCTATAGAGTACTATAGACGTTTAGGGTGCTAATACCTTCCCTTTGCGTAACCAACCCCCGGACCTTTGATCTCTAATAAATAGGGTTTTCGAACTTTCTCCCTTTTCCTCGGAAAAAATAAAAGATCGGTGGTGAAATTAAAATTGTGAGTCAACGCTAATTAATAGCTTGATATCCAAAAATCACCGCGACATTACCCTTTTCATTCTCATTGCATTTCATTTTATTTACATTTTTATTATTATCATTTATTATTATTCATTTTCCACCCTTTTATTTTAAAATACAAAAAAATCAAAAAAAGGGGAGTTCGCAGTGCGAAATCACCTTCGCACTGCGACCTCTGCGAATTTTTCTGCAGATTTTTATTTATTGATTTATCCTTTTTATTTTCAATTGCAATTGTTATTATTAGTATTATTACTATTATTATTGCTATTTTGTGACTGATTTGGTGCAGCAAGGCAAGAATTAATGTGTGACATTAAAGGTAAAAGGAAAGAAGGATTTTCTTCCAACCTATCATGTGATCAAACAAATTGGCTGCCCTTGGTCAGCTCTTGTCCCTCCAAATTGACCCATCACCCAACCTGAGCTTGCCAGCCAGCTACTTGATCCCTTTCCTTCCCTTTTTTCTGCCAAAACCAGCCAAACACAAGTGGTTTTTACTTGCAAAAAGCTGTTTGTGCTGCCCTGTTTTGAGCTGGATTTCTCCTCCCACACACCAGCCCACATGCTCATTTTGCTTCCCCCAATCCCCCTGTACATGGCAGTACACGTTTTCATTGCTTGACCTTCCAAGATTGCAAGGATTGATCCCAAGAATCACCCCTTTTGCAGCTGCCCTGTTTTGCAGTTTTTCTCATCATTACCTTCTAGAATTAGTGGCATTTGTGGTTGAGATCAGTCAAGATCTTGCCCCTTGGCACAAGGCAAAGCAACTTCTATCCATTAGCATTAAATGCAAAGTGTTCCAGCCTGAATTTAGCCCCAAATCAGCTAGGTTCTAGGATTTTTTTCATCATTGCAAAGATTGCATTTTTTGCCTATAAAAGGAATGGCAAGGCACAAGGATTTGATACCACATTCACATTGAAAAAACCTGAAACACACAGCCTTACTCACACGAAATTCATACCAAAATCCCTTGCATTACAGCACCAAATCAGTCCATCACAAACCAATTAGAACATTGTCCATAGCCTCTAACCAATCAAGCAAGCCACTTTCATGCTTTTAATAAACCCGAATAACAAACTTGTTCGGGATTCCCTTTTCCTTTTTTAAAAACTTTCCTTTTAAAGAATTTTTGTTCCCTTTGAGATTCCTTAGAGTCCCGACAAAACCAAACTTGAATGAAACGGGAATGGCTTGACGTATGTCTCCCCAAACCTCGGTTGCACGAATGCGTGACGTATGTCTCGTCGCTCGGGCAACCGTCATTCCACCCTTGACGCGTCTAGCACGCTCAACCTTCCCTTGGCCCCCTTGTGGCCATTTTTACCCTTTTCTTGGCCCTCGTGGTCAATCCGAACCTTTCGCGCCTTTGCGCGTTTATTTTTAAAACATTTACGCCTTGCGCGAATTTATCGCCTCCGCGCGTTTGTCGTTTATTTTCAAGCTTTTTTACGCCCCTGTGCGTTTGTCTTTTATTTTTAAAACATTTACGCCTTGCGCGAGTTTATCGCCTTAGCGTCCATCTTTCACCATTTAAAGCTTT
Organism: Medicago ruthenica; assembly: GCA_018208015.1. Lineage (NCBI taxonomy): Eukaryota > Viridiplantae > Streptophyta > Magnoliopsida > Fabales > Fabaceae > Medicago > Medicago ruthenica. Next base: position 39,834,306 of record CM031376.1, on the reverse strand, counting down.
GTACGCCTTCGAGCGTTTTAAAACCTTTGTTCAAGTCTGAAATTCTGGCCAGGCAATAATAAGAGATTACCAGGTTCTGAACCAGTCAGGTTCTGAACAAAACGCAGGGCACAATAAATTGCTTAAAACAGAGCACACACAAACACAACACAAGCAGCAAAATAAAGTGCAGGAAAGTAAAAGGCACACGAGGTTTGTTAACCTAGTTCGGAGTAAACACCTCCTACTCTGGGGGATACCAATCCAGGAAGGAAATCCACTATTGGATTTAATCCTTAAGACTCAGACACTGAATCCCAGTTCTTATCCCAAGCAATTAACCTCCACCTAGTCAGACTTCTACCCAACTCTGAGTAATAGAGTCCACTATCTTCCTATTCAAGCAACTGCAACCCAGTTACTGAACCCCTTAACTATAACACTCTGTTTTTTAAGAAAACTTCAAAAACACAAAGACTTCATTCGTACCTAAAGGCTTAGAATGAATCACAACTCTATAAAACTCTAAACCAACTCAAAACATATGAGTGGTGCACAATAAACTCTAAGTTAAAACACAGACTCAATTTTCTGATTTTCTAACTCTCTAAATCGTGAGTCTTCAATAGCAAAGCTCCTCCTTTTATAATCTTCAGCAAGCCTCTTAATTATGCTCCAAATCTTCTGAATTGATTTGTTACTGGAATAAGATTGTTCCAATAAAGTAACAAATAAAACTGCATCCAATCTTTGAAAGATTTAAAACAGAAAATACGAATTTTCATGACTTTGAACCAAATCTTCTAAGATATCTTCTCCAATTAAACCAGCCTTCTAGAAGCAATTATACAAACATAATTCCTTGCTAAATCTCCCAAGATACGTGCACAAACAATCCAGCAAACCCAGCTTCTGATGTGGTCAACAGAAGTCAACGCTGGCTTCAGAACCTGAAACTGCTTCTGAAGTGCTACAGTGCTTCTGATGAGCATTTCAGCTTTTGATGTAGATTCCAGCTTCTGAATGGCTTCAAATGAGAAAACTTGTAACTGAAGAAATATTCATCATAAAGAAAAGCTTCTATTCCATACTTTGGTTTTGCCAAACAATGCAGCCAACACTTAAAGACTCAACAATCTCCCCCTTTGGCAAATTTTTGGCTAAAACCATTCTAGTTCTTCAATCTTCCTTATAGTCAACTCAGCAATGAAGAAATCCACAACAACATATCATAGCATAAACATAAGCAGCGGACACAGCTATGAATAACCCAAACCAGCTTCAGTTCTACAAATTATAACAGCTACTGAAGCACACATCAACCAAGTACTGATCAACTTCTGATCACACCCATGGTATCTTAGCTACTGATCAACTCTTGATCATCACAAACACTCCCCCTTACTTCTGAATCTCCACAACACTCCCCCTGCAACTCAGCTTCTCACACAGACTCCCCCTCACTACTGATCTACAGAGAAACATGATATCAGAGCATATCAGGAGCACACTTCAGGATCACAAAAACACTCAGGATCAAAACAACCTTATACTCCCCCTGAGACACATCTTCCCCTTCAATCATATCTGGACATATCTTGTTGCTAGTATCAGAGCAAAACTAGTCATCTTCTGAATAACACTGAAAGCTGAACATCTGAAATTTGAACTAATTCTGAGCAGCAACACATTGCTTAAGATGTTTGGTATCAGAGCCAACACAATCAACACAATACTCAAGATTTTGGATCAAAACAACCTTATACTCCCCCTGAGACACATCTTCCCCTTCAATCATATCTGGACATATCTTGTTGCTAGTATCAGAGCAAAACTAGTCATCTTCTGAATAACACTGAAAGCTGAACATCTGAAATTTGAACTAATTCTGAGCAGCAACACATTGCTTAAGATGTTTGGTATCAGAGCCAACACAATCAACACAATACTCAAGATTTCCTCCCCCTTTTTAGCCACAAAATTCTGACAAATCTCAGACTTCAAATAGGGAATAAAATCAAAACATGTAACACAGATCCTGGAAGACATATTAGACTCAAACTTAAGTTCAGGATCATATTTAGCACAGGCACAACTGGCAGGTACTCTATCTTCCTCACATCCAGTTTGCAGTAATTGCTATAAGTCTTCATGTAAGGACACTCCTAACTTGCTTCTCAGATTCTCAAACTGTTTAGCATCCAAGGCCTTTGTGAAAATGTCAGCAACTTGTTCTTCAGTAGCTACATGTTCCAGCTGAACAATCTTGTCCTCCACAAGGTTTCGGATAAAATGATGTCTGATGTCTATGTGTTTGGTTCTGCTGTGCTGAATTGGATTCTTAGAGATGTTGATGGCACTCAAATTGTCACAAAACAATGTCATAGTTCCTTGTTCAATGTTGTACTCCTCCAGCATCTGCTTCATCCATACCAATTGTGAGCAACTACTTCCAGCAGCAATATACTCAGCCTCAGCAGTTGACAATGACACACAGTTTTGTTTCTTGCTGAACCATGACATCAAGTTATTTCCTAAGAAGAAACAACCTCCTGAAGTGCTCTTTCTGTCATCAGCACTACCAGCCCAGTCAGCATCACAAAATCCCATCAAATCAGAACTTGAACTATGAGAATACATGATTCCATAGTCACTTATGCTATTCACATACTTCAGAATCCTCTTCACCTGAGTCAGATGACTCATCTTAGGATCAGCTTGATATCTTGCACATACTCCAACAGCAAAAGTAATGTCTGGTCTGCTTGCAGTCAAGTACAATAGGCTCCCAATCATGCTTCTGTATTGACTTTGATCAACTGATACTCCATGTTCATCTTTGGTTAGCTTCAGATGAGTAGCAGCTGGTGTCCTCTTATGAGCAGCAGACTCCATTCCAAACTTCTTCACTATGTTCTTGGCATACTTACTTTGAGAAATGAAGATTGTATCTTCCATTTGTTTGACTTGTAACCCAAGAAAATATGTCAGCTCACCAACTAGGCTCATTTCAAATTCTGACTGCATCTGCTGAACAAACAATTTGACCATCTTCTGAGACATCCCTCCAAACACTATGTCATCCACATAAATCTGAGCTATCATCAGACTCCCATTTTCATCTTTCACAAACAAAGTCTTATCAGAACCTCCTTTTCTGTAACCTTGAGCCACAAGAAACTGAGTCAGCCTGTCATACCATGCTCTTGGTGCTTGCTTCAATCCATACAAAGCCTTCTTTAACTTGTACACATGTTCTGGAAACTTTGGATCCACAAAACCCTTAGGTTGTTCAACATACACTTCTTCTTGCAGATATCCATTCAGAAATGCACTCTTTACATCCATCTGGAATAACTTGAACTTGAGAATGCAGGATACACCCAACAGTAGTCTTATGGACTCTAGTCTGGCCACAGGTGCAAAGGTGTCATCAAAATCAAGTCCCTCAACTTGAGTATAACCCTGAGCAACTAACCTTGCCTTGTTTCTGACTACAGTACCATTTTCATCTGTTTTATTCTTGAATATCCACTTAGTCCCAATCACATTTAGCCCTTCAGGTCTTGGAACTAGATCCCACACTTCACTCCTTTTGAATTGATTCAACTCATCTTGCATTGCTTCAATCCAAAATTCATCAGTTAGGGCTTCTTTCACATTTTTAGGCTCAACCTTTGACACAAAACATGAATCAGTAGCAGCAGCATCTGATCTCCTGGTTCTGACACCTTGATCTAAACTCCCAATGATAAGCTCCTTAGGATGATCCTTCTGAATTCTAATAGATGGCCCTTTATTGGTAGGATCATGTTCTGGATGTACATCTGCTTCTTCAGACTCTGGATGAATTTCTGCTTCTGAAGTTTGTTCTTCTGATGGTTCAGACTCTGGAACAACTTCAGACTCACTTCTATCTTTCTCAGCAGTCAGATCATCAATTACCACATTAATGACCTCCATTACAACCTTAGTTCTTGAATTAAACACCCTATAAGCTCTGCTGTTTACTGAATAACCCAGGAATATGCCTTTATCAGACTTAGGATCCAGCTTTCTCCTATTTTCTCTATCAGCCAAAATATAGCATCTGCTCCCAAAAACATGGAAATATTTGACTGTAGGCTTCCTCCCTTTCCACAATTCATACAGAGTAGATGTTGTTCCCTTTTTCAAAGTGACTCTATTATGGATATAACATGCAGTGTTCATTGCTTCAGCCCAGAGCATATATGGAAGTTTCTTAGCATGCAACATTACTCTTGCACATTCTGCTAAAGTCCTGTTCTTCCTCTCAACTACACCATTTTGCTGAGGTGTGATAGGTGCAGAAAACTCATGCTTTATACCTTCAGAAGCACAGAATTCTGAAAAACTCTTGTTTTCAAATTCTTTGCCATGATCACTTCTGATCCTGACTATGCCACAGTCTTTTTCTCTTTGTAATTGAATGCACAGGTCTTTAAATACTTCAAAAGTATCAGACTTCTCTCTAACAAAGTTAATCCACGTGAATCTTGAGTAGTCATCTACCATTACAAAAGCATACCTCTTTCCTCCAATACTCTCAACTTGCATGGGCCCCATCAAATCCATATGAACAAGTTCTAGTACTTTAGTAGTTACCTGGTGAACTAATCTTGGATGAGACTTTCTTGTTTGTTTCCCAATTTGACAATCACCACAAACATTGTCCTCATTGATCTTCAGATTAGGTACACCTCTGATAGCTTCAGTACTTAGGATTTTCTTCATGCCTTTCAGATGCAGATGTCCCAGCTTCTGGTGCCAGAGTTTGACTTCCTCTTCTGAGCTCATAAGACAAGAAGTCAGACTTCTTTCTTCTTCAGAAACCCACAAGTAACAATTATGTTTGGATCTGCAGCCCCTCATCTGAATCTTATCTTTCTGATCAGTAACAATGCACTCTTGCTTGTTGAAATTTACCTTTAATTCTTGATCACAAAGTTGGCTAATGCTAATTAGATTAGAAGTTAATCCTTCCACCAGTAGCACATCATTAAGTCTGGGCAAGCCTTCTCTGTTCAAATCACCAATACCCAGAATCTGACCTTTTACACCATCTCCAAATGTCACATAACTTCTGGAGTATGATCTGATATTGCTCAGCAGCTTCTTCACACCAGTCATGTGCCTTGAACACCCACTATCAAAATACCAGTCTTCTTTTGAAGTAGCTCTCAATGAGGTATGAGTAATCAGGCCTACATTCTGAACTTTGGGCTTCCACACCTTCTGAACATTGTGACTGATAGTAGCTGGTTCAATTCTATACTGAAAATGTTCAGGATACCCATACAGTTTGAAGTAGAATGGTTTGATATGCCCTCTCTTTCCACAATGATGACAGACCCATGGATGATTCCTCCTTCTTCTGTTTCTGAAAGATTTCTGGGGTTGCTTCTGAGGTAGCATCTGACCATGCTTCTGACCTTGCATCTGAGGTCTCTTCTGAGCTTGCTTCTGAGCTGGCATCTGGGCTTGTTTTTGAGGTCTCCTCTTTGATGTTCCAATCATAGAATCATGAGTTTGAGTAGCAGGAACAAAATTCATCTGATTAGGAATTTGAGTCTGATCAACAAAACCTAAACCAGTCTTTCCTTGTTGCTGATTCCCCAAAATGTCCTCCAACTTATCAGTAGCAGAGTTCAACATCTTCACTTGCTTCTTCTTTTGATCAAGTTGGGAGTTTAGTTGGTTCACTTCTTCTTTTAAAACTGAATTCTGCACAAACAGTTCACCTTTTTCAGCCTCCAGTTGTAGAATAGTCTCCTTCTGATCCAAAACTTGTTTGCAAACCTCAGCACTTCTGGTATACAACTTCTTGTAGTTATCAGCTAGTTCATCATATGAGGTTTTAGCAGCTTCAGACACAGATGAGGCTTCAGACTCTGAGTCAGACTCTGAAAAAGTCTCAGACTCTAAAACAGCTTCCTTCTTCAAGATAGCTCCTGACCTCACAACCAGACCAGTATCACACATATCAGATTCACTAACATCATCATCTTCAGAACCATCATCAGACCATGCAACAGCTAGGCTCTTCTTCTGCTTCTTAAGAAAAGTAGGACATTCAGATTTGATATGCCCATAGCCCTCACACTCATAGCACTGCACACCTTTGGCTTGGTTGCTTTTCTCCTCAGACTTGGTCTTCTTCTCATCAGTTTGTTGCTTCTTGTTATTGAATCTGAAGTTCTGACCTTTGGCTTTGGCTTTTCTGTTAACATTCTTCAGAATCTTGTTGAATTGTTTTCCCAGCAACACAAGAGCTTCTGATAAGTCATCCTCTTCAGACTCTTGTTGATCATCAGCTTTAGAATTTACACTAAAAGCTACACCTTTTCCTTTCTTCTCAGTCTGTTTACAAAAGGCAGTTTCAAAATTGAGTAGTGACCCAATCAGCTCCTCAACCTTCATAGCAGAAATATCATGAGCCTCCTCAATTGCAGTGACCTTCATATCAAACCTTCTGGGCAGGGACCTGAGGATTTTTCTGACTAACTTCTCATCAGACATCTTTTCACCAAGAGAGTCAAAGGAATTGGCCATATCCAGCACATTCATGTAAAAATCCTGAATGGATTCATCCTCCTTCATCTTCAGGTTCTCAAACTTGGTGGTCAGCAACTGTAATCTGGACATCTTCACCTTAGAAGTTCCTTCATGAGTTGTCTTTAAGATTTCCCAGGCCTCCTTTGCAACAGTGCATTGTTTGATAAGTCTGAACATGTTCTGATCAACACCATTAAAGATAGCATTCAAAGCTTTTGAATTTCCCAGTGACAGATCATCTTTAGCTTTGGTCCATTCCTCCTCAGGCTTCAGAACCTCAGTCTTGTTACCATCTTTGTCTGTATACACAGGATGATCCCAGCCTTTAATCACAGCTTTCCAAGTCCTGCTGTCAATAGATTTTAAGAAGGCACACATCCTAGACTTCCAATACTCATAGTTTGTGCCATCTAATAGGGGTGGTCTATTGACATAGCCTCCTTCTCTATCCATGCTTGCCAGATATTAAGTCCTCTGGATCTCACCCAAAATACAGGCAGGGTGCCTGCTCTGATGCCAATTGAAATTCTGGCCAGGCAATAATAAGAGATTACTAGGTTCTGAACCAGTCAGGTTCTGAACAAAACGCAGGGCACAATAAATTGCTTAAAACAGAGCACACACAAACACAACACAAGCAGCAAAATAAAGTGCAGGAAAGTAAAAGGCACACGAGGTTTGTTAACCCAGTTCGGAGTAAACACCTCCTACTCTGGGGGATACCAATCCAGGAAGGAAATCCACTATTGGATTTAATCCTTAAGACTCAGACATTGACTCCCAGTTCTTATCCCAAGCAATTAACCTCCACCTAGTCAGACTTCTACCCAACTCTGAGTAATAGAATCCACTATCTTCCTATTCAAGCAACTGCAACCCAGTTACTGAACCCCTTAACTATAACACTCTGTTTTTTAAGAAAACTTCAAAAACACAAAGACTTCATTCGTACCTAAAGGCTTAGAATGAATCATAACTCTATAAAACTCTAAACCAACTCAAAACATATGAGTGGTGCACAATAAACTCTAAGTTAAAACACAAACTCAATTTTCTGATTTTCTAACTCTCTAAATCGTGAGTCTTCAATAGCAAAGCTCCTCCTTTTATAATCTTCAGCAAGCCTCTTAATTATGCTCCAAATCTTCTGAATTGATTTGTTACGGGAATAAGATTGTTCCAATAAAGTAACAAATAAAACTGCATCTAATCTTTGAAAGATTTAAAACAGAAAATACGAATTTTCATGACTTTGAACCAAATCTTCTAAGATATCTTCTCCAATTAAACCAGCCTTCTAGAAGCAATTATACAAACATAATTCCTTGCTAAATCTCCCAAGATACGTGCACAAACAATCCAGCAAACCCAGCTTCTGATGTGGTCAACAGAAGTCAACGCTGGCTTCAGAACCTGAAACTGCTTCTGAAGTGCTACAGTGCTTCTGATGAGCATTTCAGCTTCTGATGTAGATTCCAGCTTCTGAATGGCTTCAAATGAGAAAGCTTGTAACTGAAGAAATGTTCATCATAAAGAAAAGCTTCTATTCCATACTTTGGTTTTGCCAAACAATGCAGCCAACACTTAAAGACTCAACAATTGAAATTCTGGCCAGACAATAATAAGAGATTACCTGGTTCTGAACCAGTCAGGTTCTGAACAAAACACAGGGCACAATAAATTGCTTAAAACAGAGCACACACAAACACAACACAAGCAGCAAAATAAAGTGCAGGAAAGTAAAAGGCACACGAGGTTTGTTAACCCAGTTCGGAGTAAACACCTCCTACTCTGGGGGATACCAATCCAGGAAGGAAATCCACTATTGGATTTAATCCTTAAGACTCAGACACTGACTCCCAGTTCTTATCCCAAGCAATTAACCTCCACCTAGTCAGACTTCTACCCAACTCTGAGTAATAGAATCCACTATCTTCCTATTCAAGCAACTGCAACCCAGTTACTGAACCCCTTAACTATAACACTCTGTTTTTTAAGAAAACTTCAAAAACACAAAGACTTCATTCGTACCTAAAGGCTTAGAATGAATCACAACTCTATAAAACTCTAAACCAACTCAAAACATATGAGTGGTGCACAATAAACTCTAAGTTAAAACACAGACTCAATTTTCTGATTTTCTAACTCTCTAAATCGTGAGTCTTCAATAGCAAAGCTCCTCCTTTTATAATCTTCAGCAAGCCTCTTAATTATGCTCCAAATCTTCTGAATTGATTTGTTACTGGAATAAGATTGTTCCAATAAAGTAACAAATAAAACTGCATCCAATCTTTGAAAGATTTAAAACAGAAAATACGAATTTTCATGACTTTGAACCAAATCTTCTAAGATATCTTCTCCAATTAAACCAGCCTTCTAGAAGCAATTATACAAACATAATTCCTTGCTAAATCTCCCAAGATACGTGCATAAACAATCCAGTAAACCCAGCTTCTGATGTGGTCAACAGAAGTCAACGCTGGCTTCAGAACCTGAAACTGCTTCTGAAGTGCTACAGTGCTTCTGATGAGCATTTCAGCTTCTGATGTAGTTTCCAGCTTCTGAATGGCTTCAAATGAGAAAACTTGTAACTGAAGAAATGTTCATCATAAAGAAAAGCTTCTATTCCATACTTTGGTTTTGCCAAACAATGCAGCCAACACTTAAAGACTCAACATTACGCCTTGCGCGAGTTTATCGCCTTAGCGTCCATCTTTCACCATTTAAAGCTTTGTACGCCTTCGTGCGTTTTAAAACCTTTGTTCAAGTCCGAGTGCAAATCCTTTTATCAAATCATTTATTTTTATGCATTGTCGTCAATGGCCAGTTCGGCAACAACCCGAACAGTTGACATTTACTTTCATTACTTCCTTTTTTTTTCAAACTTTTTTCGCTCGGACGCGATCAAATCTTTTTTAACTAAAACGAACCAACATACAAACTTTTTCTACCAAAGAACTACGTACGCTTTGAATTCTCCGACTACCGGGAGATACGTAGGAGCAAGATCGACATCTTATCAAGCCCATTAATAAAAAACCTTCTTTTTTTTCCTTTCGTTCGTTTTTATCTCTTTCTTCATCTCGCATTATGTTTTTATATTTTCTTTTATATATGTTTAAACACGCAAGTAAAACATCGAAACATTTTAAGCCTAAGCCGACTAAGAGGTTCCCGTTGAGTACAACGGATGTGAGGGGTGCTAATACCTTCCCCTCGCATAATCGACTTTCGAACCTAAAATCTTTTTCAAGGTAATTTCGAACTTTTTTCCTTTTTTCTCCGGAAAATTAAAAGTTCAGTCGTGGTTTAACATTTAGTGATTCAAAGCTTCCCAATAGCTTGACATCCGAAATCCTACGCGACAACATCATTCGTACTTAAAAGCTTAGAATGATTTACAACTCAAAACAACTAAACCAACTCAGACGAGTGGTGTACAATCAAAGCCTAAGCTTACAAACTCAAAAACTCTTAAAACTCTAAGACTCAATTTTCTGGTTTTTGATTAACTCTGTCAATCTTCAATAAGCAGCACGTCCTCTCCTTATATAGGCTTCAGCAACTCTCATAATTCTGAACACAATCATCCTCAAAGATATGTTTCTGAAATTGTGTTGAAGCTCAAAGAAGAAACATATTTCTGAATTATATTTTGCAAAGATACTTTGAAAATATATCCATCAATAAACACTAAGCCAATCTTCAATAAGATCTTCACATAAAATTATCATACCTCTGGAAACTTCAGCCTTAATAAAACCTCAACAAATCTTCAAAAGATACGCGCAAAAATCAGCTTCTGAAAAGCAGCTTCTGAAGGTCAACGCTGGTCAACGTCTGAACAGTGCGTCTGAAGACCCTTTCTGCGTCTGAAGGCACTTTCTGCGTCTAAAGGCCATTCCAGCTTCTGAAACTTCTCAAATCCATTTTCCAGCTTCTGAAGGACCAAAATAACATATGAGGACGCATGCTTGCACACTTTGATTTTACCAAAACATGTAGCCAACATATAGATAACCAACATAACACAAGCTTAGCCAAATAACGATAGTCCAGGCACCACCTTTGCTGGCAACAATCATGACTAATAGGACTGATTAGGCCATATACTTTTGTAAATTTCGTTGGCATACGCAATCAATCAAAAAACTTAATCTCCTCGCATTTACTAGTGTTATCTTGCCTTTAGATTTTACTTATGTTCTTCAGCATATGAGTCACAATATTGAACAAACACTTCAAAAAAGACTAGTCTTTGGAGCTAAATATTTTTTCCCTATTCTTCAATGGGGTTCTAATTATAGCTTCAAAATCTTTAAATCTGACCTTGTTTCTGGCCTCACTATTGCTAGCTTAGCCATCCCACAGGTTTGTCAAATTCTATGCCTCTTAATTAGTACTAATGAAATTAATTAGTTACCACCCTTTTGAACTTAGCTTGCTTAATTAGTTAATTCTCATTATATTTAATTATGGAACTTGTTATTCAGGGAATAAGTTATGCCAAGCTAGTGTAAGTGTATAACTATAACTATACACATAATCATGCAATATCATATAAACAGGTAAAAAGGAAGCATGATAATCATAGAAAAGAAATTGAACCAACAAGCACAAAATCATGCAATATCATATAAACAGGTAAAAACTAAAAACCCATTCAATTTTTCTGTCACTACAACATCATATTCAGATAAATAAACAAAAAAAAAGTGAAATACCCTTGAAACAGAAATATGAAGAGAAAGGAATTAGGGTACTAACCCTTCAATGTAATTAGCATGAAGAAAGTCAAGATAAGAATCCCATTTGTTTTCGATAACCTAATTAGAAGAAACAAATCGAATTTAGCATCAATTAATCATAAACTATAAAATTGACATAGAACCCTAAAATACACAAACGAGGGAGAAGAGAAATGGGAAGAGAAACTGACCGAGGAGAGCAGAGCCAAAGAGAGACGAACAATAGAGGTGATAGACAGCGGCGATAGACGGCGGCGATGGGCGGAGATGGAGGCGATGGGAGGAGATGGCGGCGATGGGAGAAGTGAGAAGTGAAAAGTTGCTATACGTGATGCTGAAAATCGTTTTTCTGATAATGAGTCAAAGAGAATAAGTTTTAGTGGGCCTAGAGCCCCGTCACCATAGCCCACTAAAAAAATAAAAATTAGTGGGCTGGGTCAAAATAATTTAACTTCATAAGGGGGCCTAACATATAGTGGGCTTAGTTGGGGCTTTTTAGGTGGGGCTTTGTGATTTGGGGCTCTATTGACACCTCTAAACCCAGGAGTAGTCCGATCCCCTTGCACTTCCAAGCGATTTCACTATAATCAAACATAATTACAAATTGCTCAAGGACTATTCCAAAAGACTTCCTATGCTCAAGCACACCTGTGTTGGAACAAAATGTATGAACAACTCTCTTTTGGATAGGGGAAGATTGTTGGAACATAATGTATGAACAACTCTTTTTTGGGTTTTGATGGTAACAAAGTGTTAAAAAGAAAATTGGTATTGCTAATGCTTTATTCTAAGTTGTGCAAAACCATGTTCTTAATGTTGGTTAATTAATATTGGTTATGGAAGAACAAGCTAAGAGCAAGAAGGAAAACATAGAAGCTTTGTTGCAAGTCTGAAGCAAAACTGGGTCTGAAGCAGCTTCTGAAGGTAAAGTCTGAAGACTGTGTCAGAAGGGTACTTCTGAAGGCAGAGTCTGAAGACTGCGTCTGAAGGGTGCTTCTGAAGGCTGAGTCTGAAGGTCAACGTTGGTCAACGTCTGAAGGCTGAGTCTGAAGGTCAACAGAAGTCAATGTCTGAAGGCTGAGTCTGAAGGTCAACAAAAGTCAACGTCTGAAGGGAGCGTCTGATGAACAGTGCTTCTGAAGTCTGAGTCTGAAGACCTGCTTCTGATGAACAGTGCTTCTGAAGTCTGAGTCTGAAGATCTGCTTCTGATGAACAGTAACCTGAAAAAGCTTCTGAAGTCTGACGTGGAAGGAAAATCAACTGTTACCATCAGCATTTAATGCCTGCAGTGTCAGAACAACTCCAATGGAACAATTGTCTCCTTGGCCAAAACATTCCCCAGCTTTTAAGGAAAGCAAATTCAAATATGGTTGCGTGCTCTGTTTTCTGCTGAGTTTTAGCTCACAATTTCAGCCTGACCTAGCTCAACTTTTGCAACGGCTCTTTGCTACAAAACTGGGCAATCCTCAACAGCTCTATTCTCCTCTATATAAGGATGAAGATTTGAAGAAGGAAATTTCCAAGACTCTGAAAAACTAAAGACTGAATCGTGCTCTGTTTTTGCTGTCAACATTTACAAAGTCACAAAAACTCTTAGGAATTCTTTCAATTTATCTTAGAATTCCTTAAGTACAGAGTCTAAACCTGTGTTGTATTAAGTGAACACCTCTGATATTTGATCAAGTGTTCAACTCAAACTGTATTTGTAAAATCTGGTTGAAACCTCAAAGTCTCAGTCTGTATACTGAGCAAACCAGAAGTCTCTTAGCTTTGTGCTTTGAGCAGAGAAGTCTCTTGACTGTGTGTCTTGAGAAGAGAAGCCTCTTTACTTTGTGTATTGAGCACTAGAAGTCTCTTGCTTAGTGCTTGAGCATTGAAAGTCTCTTACCTTTGTGGTTTGAGCAATTGTAATCAGTTTGATTATAGTTCAAATCTCTTGTTAGTAACAAGGGGACTAGACTACTTCCAACTTGTGGAAGGAACTAGTATAAAAACATCTTGTGTCTCTCTTTCCCTTTCTCCTTTACTTTTATACCGCTGCAATTAACTTTGAGTAACAGTTCATAATCTGATTCTGAACTTGTTCGTAAGATTTAAAGAAAGGAAAAAGTGTCCACACAATTCAACCCCCCCTTCTTGTGTGTTTTTCTCACCTTCAGTTGGTATCAGAGCTCCGGTTCTGATATTAAATCACTTAACAGTGAGTCAGTGAGATCCTGAGAAAAACATGGCTTCAACTAGTGGTTCCCCTCCACCCTCTCCCAGAAATCAAAGAACTGTACCATATGACTATGGTACAGATGATAGAAAATCTAGATCACACAATAAACCCCCAATGTTTACTGGTGATCCAGAAAAGTTCTCTTGGTGGAAAAGCAAAATGTACAGCCATATCTTGGTATTGATGATTCATTATGGGATATAATAGAAGATGGAATCTCTATTCCAGTTGATGAAGAAGGTGTTGCTGTCAACAGAAGAGGCTTGAGTGATGCAGAAAGAAAGATATACAAAAAGCATCACAATGTGAGAGGAATCATTGTGGATTCCCTACCTCACACTGAGTACCAGAAGATGAGTGACAAATCAACAGCAAAAGACATCTTCACATCCCTCTGCTCTAACTATGAAGGTAACAAAAAGGTTAGAGAAGCTAAGGCTAATATCCTTGTTCAGCAATATGAGCTGTTCAGAATGAAAGAGGATGAAAATATTGAGACAATGTTCTCAAGATATCAGACTCTGGTTTCTGGACTTCAGATTCTGAAGAAGAGTTATACCACAGCTGATCATGTGAACAAAATCCTAAGAAGTCTGCCATCTAAATAAAGACCCAAAGTAACTGCTATTGAGGAAGCTAAGGATCTAAATACTCTGAAGATCTTATAAGCTCCCTCAAAGTGCATGAACTGGGACTTAATGAAGATGATTCTGTTAGAGAGTCTAAGCCAATAGCACTGAAATCCAAAAGAAAGTCTGTAAAGGCTCTGAAAGCTATTGAATCTGAAGAAGAATTTCCTGAGGGAAATTCTGAAGAAGATTCAGATGCTGAAGAGCTTGCAATGCTTTCCAAAAGATTTCAGTACTTATTGAAAAGACAGAAGAAATACTCTAACAGAAGCAGCAACTCTAAAGGATCTAGTTCAAAGACGGAAGATCAGAAGGGCTGCTACAACTGCAAGAAGCCTGGGCATTTTATTGCTGACTGTCCTGATCTTCAGAAGGACAAATCAAAAAAGAAATCAAAGAAGCCCAGCTCAAAGTCAAGTAATTTCAGAAACAAACTTAAGAAGAGTCTCATGGCAACATGGGATGATCTTGACAATGAGTCTGAGTCTGATGATGAAGAAGAAGCAAATCTGGCTTTGATGGCAACTGCATTTTCTGATGCAGAATCATGTTCTGACTCAGATGATGAAGATGAGGTATATTCTGAACTCACTAGATCTGAATTAATTGAAACAGTTAAAGATCTTATGAGCCATCTCAAAAGCAAGTTAGGCGAGCTCAAATCTTTGAAAATTAAACATAACTTACTGAATGAGGAGAATCTCAAACTTCAGAATCAATTCAATGAGATTGATGAAGAAGTTAGAGAACTCAGAGATGAGGTTCATAAGAAACCTGAAGAAATTCCAAATGAACATGATATTGCTCTTCAGGACTTTATTTTAACTAGAATCAATAGAAGTAAAATTGCTTCTATGATCTATAGTATTTACAGAAACAAAGGTGAAGGCATTGGTTTTAAAAATGATTTTGTTTAGTATTTTGGTGTTGGCTGCATGTTTTGGCAAATCCAATGTGTTTTTTAGAAGCATCTCCATATTTATAACAAGTCTTCAGTTGCAAGAAATTTCATTTGAAGCTGTTCAGAAGCTCAAAATGACTTCAGAAGCTGAAGGCATCATCAGAAGCACTGTAGCACTTCAGAAGCTGATTTCAGAGTCTGATGCCTGCGTTGACTTTGGTTAAGCTGATCTTTTTCAAGTTGTTTCTGCACGAATCTTGGCAAGATTTATCAAGGAATTATCCACGCGTATTGCTTCTAGAATGCTGGTTGTTTTGGAGAAGATTTAATGAAGATTTGGTTTGTTGTTATGAAATCACGTATTTTCCTGATATAATCTTTCTAAGATACAATGTGGTTTTATTTGTTTCCTTATTGGACCAATCATAATTCAGAAACAGATCAATTTAGAAGATTGGCTACAGAATTAAGAAGAGCTACTGAATTCTATAAAAGGAGATTGCTGCTATGTTTTGAGGACTTACGAAATACAGAGTATTATTCAGAGAATAGAGTCTTTGTTTTAAACTTAGAGTTTTTATTTGTGCACCACTCATTGTTTGAGTTGGTTTAGAGTTTTTATAGAGTTGTAATTCATTCTAAGCCTTTAGGTACGGATGAAGTTTTGTTATTGAAGTGTTTCTTCAAAAACAGGGTGTTTTTGTTAAGGGTTTCAGTAACTGGGTTTAGTTACTTGAATAGGAAGTTAGAGGTTTTCTAATACTCAACGTGTTGGGTAGAATTCAAGACTAGGAGGAAGTTAATTGCTTAGGCTAGGAACTGGGAGTCGGTGTCTTGAGTCATAAGGATTAATTGCTATAGTGGAATTCCTTCCTGGATTGGTATCCCCCAGAGTAGGAGGTGTTTACTCCGAACTGGGTTAACAAACCTTGTGTGCCTCTTTAGCTTTCCTGCACTTTTATTTTGCTGCTTCTGTTTGTTTTGATTGTGCTCTGTTTTTGCAATTTTTTTTGTGTCCTGTATTCAAGTTCTGATCTGTGTTCAGAACCAGAACCTGTCCAGCCAGAATTTCAATTGGCATCAGAGCAGGCACCCTGCCTGTGTTTTGGGTGAGATCCAGAGGAGTTAATATCTGGCAAGCATGGATAGAGAAGGAGGCTATGTCAATAGACCACCCCTACTAGATGGCACTAACTATGAGTATTGGAAGTCTAGGATGTGTGCTTTTCTAAAGTCTATTGACAGCAGGACTTGGAAAGCTGTGATTAAAGGCTGGGATCATCCTGTGTTTACAGACAAAGATGGTAATAAGACTGAGGTTTTGAAGCCTGAAGAGGAATGGACCAAAGCTGAAGATGATCTGTCACTGGGAAATTCAAAAGCTTTGAATGCTATTTTCAATGGTGTGGATCAGAATATGTTCAGACTCATCAAGCAATGTACAGTTGCAAAGTAGGCCTGGGAAATTTTAAAAACAACTCATGAAGGAACTTCTAAGGTGAAGATGTCCAGATTGCAGTTGCTGACCACCAAGTTTGAGAACCTGAAGATGAAGGAAGATGAATCTATTCAGGATTTCTACATGAATGTGCTGGACAATGCAAATTCCTTTGATTCACTTGGGAAAAGATGTCTGATGAGAAGTTAGTAAGAAAAATCCTCAGGTCCCTGCCCAGAAGATTTGATATGAAGGTTACAGCCATAGAAGAGGCTCATGATATTTCTGCTATGAAGGTTGAAGAGCTCATTGGTTCTTTGTTGAACTTAAAGACTGCTTTTTGCAAACAGGCTGAGAAGAAAGGAAAAGGTGTAGCTTTTACTGTGAATTCTGAAGCTGATGATCAACAAGAGTCTGATGAGGATGACTTATCAGAAGCTCTAGTGTTGCTGGGAAAACAATTCAACAAGATTCTGAAGAATGTTGACAGAAAAGCCAAAACCAAAGGTCAGAACTTCAGATTTAACAACAAGAAGCAACAAGCTGATGTGAAAAAGACCAAGTCTGAGGAGAAAAGTAATCAAGTTAAAGGTGTGCAGTGCTATGAGTGTGAGGGTTATGGACATATCAAAACTGAATGTCCTACTTTTCTTAAGAAGCAAAAGAAGAAGAGCCTAGCTGTTGCATGGTCTGATGATGATTCTGAAGAAGATGCTGTAAGTGAATGTGGTATGTGTGATACTGGTCTGGTAGTAAGGTCAGGAGCTATCTTGAAAAAGGAAGCTGTTTTAGAGTCTGAAACATTTTCAGAGTCTGACTCAGAGTCTGAAGCTTCATCTGTGTCTGAAGCTGCTAAAACCTCATATGATGAACTAGCTGACAACTACAGGAAGCTATATACCAGAAGTGCTGAAGTGTGCAAACAAGTTCTGGATCAGAAGGAGACTATATGTCAACTGGAGGCTGAAAAAGGTGAATTGTTAGTGCAGAATTCAGAACTGAAAGATGAAGTGAGCAAACTAAACTCCCAACTTGATCAGATGAAGAAGCAAGTTAGGATGATGAACTCTGCTACTGATGTGTTGGAGGAAATTTTAGGTGCTCAGCAACAAGGAAAAACTGGTTTAGGTTTTGTTGATCAGACTCAGACTCCTAAACACACTACTACAGAAATGACTTTTTACATCAGTCCAAAATGACTTTTTACATCAGTTGCCAAACGATGTAAGGTGGCTTGATGTAGTATGTGCACTACTTTTTACATCGGGTACGGACTGATGTAAAAAACCTATTTTCTACATCAGTTCTATTTTCGACTGTTGTAATAGATGCACTTTAAAATTTCACAACGGGGTTTTCACATCAGGTATAAGTTAAGGGCTGATGTAAAATATGTGTTTTTCACATCAGGTATAAGTTAAGGACTGATGCGAAATCTATATTTTTTTTTTTAAATTGCTTAATAAATAAGCTTAACACTTGCTCTTTTCTTTTATATTAAAAATATAAAAACAAATATGGATAATTTTAATGCCAAAAAGAAAGTTAATAAGCTAATAAATACAATTTCATTTATAACCCTCACAAGTGAATTCATTTTGGTATAATTACCAAAATTCATTTGTGGAATCTGTTCAAATGAATTCAATTATAATTACCAGCAAAATGTTAACAATAACGTGCTTTGACTATATGCCATAAAAAAAAAGGTGCATTGACCATATAATAAAAATTTCAGCACAAGTGAAACTGAGAAAATCAAGAAACTTCAAAGAACCAACAGTAAGGATATAAACCAACAAGAATATGATGATAATCCTGTAGTGAAGGAAATTTTCTAATTGTCTATTGATTGAAATTTTAGACCAAGGAAAGGAACTATGATTACTGTTACAACACAATTAATTTGCCACAACAATTCCAAGGTATGCAGATTATTCAGTTTAAATTTTTAATAAAATAAAAAAAATGACACTCATACTCATTCAAATCAACTGATATTACACATACAAGTTATTGCCTCACAGTGTATCATTTATATTCTTGAAAGTTTACATGACCAGTTGCTTGAGCGTGCTCTGCTGCCTCCTGAATATATTCACAGAAAAATTTGTATTCAAGTTAGAATAATAAGAATTACAGGTAAGTAGCACATATAACGAGAGAACACCAATTTAGTTACTGAAATAGGAATGTGGCCAAAGAATTTTCTGTTATAGAGATCATTCAAAGTTTTTCGCTAATTTCATTTTTAAGCAAACAGGCCTACACACACAATTTCAGGACTGAATTGATGATTCACCACACATATATCAGATAAAGCAAAGAATCAGGTATTGAGGAATGACCTTCTGACCAATGACTCCAATTTGGCATACCCCACATCGTAGAGTGAAGTTGGCAGTATCGGTGAATCTCCGTTTCCTGAGAATGAGGGTCCATAATATTAGCATCGAATAAGGATAATGGAAGCAGAATTAATCCGGAGATGCAACTCAACAAAATGATAACAAAACTAAGTTGAGTAGAAAATTTCAAAAACATAAGACCATGCAAGACAACCAAACACTTTCACTAGCACAATGGACATAATTGCACCTTCACAGCTGACAACATACTTATAAAACTTTATGTTTTGCAAATGCTATATTTTTCAGGTTACCAAGATCTAAATCTATAGTTCAACTGCTTAGCAGAACGTTTACAGCTTCATTTTGATTCAAAATCGAAAAAGTAATGTATCTAAAACCTTAAATATGCACACCCGAAAAGTGTTGGTCCTGCGAGAGAAACGTTAAGCAGAGCACTTGTGTATGCCATCATAATTCCTTGAATGCCTTCTACCTGCAAAAGACAGAAACATGTAATTATTAAATTATTTCAATATAGCAACAAAGGCAAGATCAGATTTAGCATTTTCACCTCACAGTAATTATTGCTTCCATTCAAGTTGAAACAATGGGAGACAGGACCATCAATCGGTCGTGCTCCAAATCCCCACGTAGGAAATCGCTTGTCTGAATCATAAAACTGTAACACCTCTCCAACCTCAATAATTGCCTAAAAATATTCGTACAACATGGATCAGTAACAAATAAAGTAGTGGAGATTCAAACCAAAAATCATTTCTTACTCTTTGGTATGAATTTGGCCGTCCTGAAGGATCAATATAATGCAACGAATCTGGAAGGCGTGAATTGCCATTTGAAGCTGGTAAACAACACGAGGTTAACCCAATAAAGTGTATAGCACCCTTGTCATCCAATACATAACCATCATGACAGATTGAAATGTAAACCATGTCTTATAAATTATATCATTTTATAATCCAAAGAGTGGGAGTTGGGGAAGTAAGGAAGGATAAGGTCAGCCCTATATCAGTGAACAGGGGGAAAAAGGGGCCTCAGGAATAGCATTTTGAGGAACCCAAAAAATGCTCCCTTAAGGTAGACTGGACAAAACCTTACTCCACCCTGCCACGCAAACTAGTGCAAACTGGAAACTGCACACTAGAAAGGACTGAGAAGTATGAACATTTTACTAATAAGTGAAGAACTAGCTAACTAATAAATTGGATGATGGGGAAGCTGAAATGCTGAATAATAAATAGTAAATTATATTGAACTTAAGATTTCCATACATAATTGTTATCCTCTTTAATAAGGATATATGACAATCATAGAAATCATCTCATTCCTTTCACTTGCGATCATTATAAAGAAAACATTGATTAAAATATCTATTAGCATTACAATCCAGAATATAATTAGGTACAACAAACTTAAGGATATATGGAGTACCTGTAAAATCAATGGCCACCATGAAGTTCAATTCAAATCCCCCAGCCAAGTAATCCAGGAAAGTATATTGGATACTTTCAGAAAATTTGTCCACAAATAGCCGGCTTTTTAATACCTTTGTCATAGTTAAATAGTATTTTAGGGAAAGATAGAGGAATTCATGATTGAAATAAACATTTAATTTAATATAATAAAACCTTGGTCTGAGAATCATGACCCTTGGAGACCATCATAAATCAGCATCACCCTTTCAGAATAATTACCTTCCTGTCAAAAGTAATCAGCAAAAACGAAAACAGAAAGGTTCAGTTACAGGGGATAGACAAAACTTGAGAACATATAGAACATCATCAAATATCTAACCTGACCGTACAAATCACATCGTGTTGTCTGGATATCATAGGCTGCGATTTCACGTCCATAATAATCTGCTAATATTGAGAGTTCAATTGCACCTTCACAACGGAATATAGCTTCATTAGCACATCAAAGTCCAAACTAATGAAAAACTAATAGTGTTTTACTGCCAAATTTGCAAACAAAAGAGTTTAAAATGCCCTTTGAAACTCATTTTTATGTTCATCAACCACAAATCAGGACCGACAAAACTTATAGTACTTAATTGCAAGAACCACAATAACTGATTGTTGCAGAACTTTGTCTAGCTACCTCCTAGATGTTCAAATATGACTTGGAGTATAATTTATTTCATTGAGAATGAAATTGACTTGAAGTTTTTTGGATCCTTCATTAAGTTAAGCATATCCCATTTCACTGACAGCTCCAATGACATCTTAAAAATATAGAATTTTAACAAATTATTTGGTATACATATATTCTGACATCATGTGTTGGTAAACTTTTAAACATTATATCTTTATACACACAACTGAAGCAGAAATAGATGTGAATATAAACTCATACCTACTAACAAATCAGCACGCCACTTTCCAGCAATGATATCGGCGAATGGTTTAAACTTTAGGATAGCATCAGGAATTTCATGTTTGTTATGATCTTCAACAGGAGTTACCAGTCCATTTCAACTTGAACTTGTGATCAGATGCCTTAAAAATTAAGTCATTGTTTAATACTTGAAAGTTACTTAATGTGTGTGTAGAGTTCTCAGTAATGAGTTTGTCACAAGCAGCTTTGTTTGAGGTTGGTATTATCACTTGAATATCATCGCCCTAATAAACAAATTCAGACAACTCTATATAAATCCAGACCAGAATAATCTTTATAATCAGTGGAAACAAAAAGTATTACTACGTACCTTTGCATCTACAATGACCATTTCGATATGTTCTTTACCATCTTTGACCACAGTCCACTTATCTTTAACCTTAATAGCTAATTTCCAAAAATCTTTTTTGTCAGTAATGTCACCTATGAATTCGAAAGGCCTAGCCATTTGGGTTTCATGAATCAAATTTCATAATCCGATGTGAGTGTATATTCAAAGCGTAATAAATTTGTGTATAGATACAACATACGTAGTGTAATTTCAAGAAATAAGTTTACATGAGATAAGGTAATAGATATTGGATGACAGTTAGGAGTATATTTCATAAAACAAACTTTTAAATAAAAATAAGTTAAAACTGATATTGTGAATACCTTAAAAAAAATAAGTTAAAACTGAAAATGGTAATAGATATTATGAAAATAAGTTAATAGATATTGTGAAAATAAGTTAAAACTGATAAGGTAATAGATATTGTGAAAAATGTCTTTGAATCATGAAAAGCTCAAAAAAAATGAAAACTTTGAAAATGACTTTTAATAATGAAAAGCTAAAGAAAATGAAAACTTTCAAAATGGCTTTGAATCATGAACAGCTTAAAAAAAAGGAAAACTTGAAAATGGTATTGAATCATGACCAGCTCAAAAAAAATGACTACTTGAAAATGGATTTGAATCATGGAAAGCTCAAAAAAAGGAAAACTTGAAAATGGTTTTGAATAATGAAAAGCTCACAAAAAGGAAAACTTGACAATGGATTGAATCAAAAAACTCACCTTAACCAACACCGCAGCTGCAAAATAAGGAAACAACAGGATTAAAAGCCAGGCATTACTCTGATATGTTAAAAAAAGAAGATGGAAGAAGAAAGAAGAAGAGGGATAAATTCAATTAACTAGTGTACTGGCAGTGAGTACAATGCTTCTAGAAACTAGGGTTTCTGTGCTGTGTTTAGGTCATGCCTCGGGAATGGTCCCGAGGTTACTATTTGTAGCCTTTTTTGGGCCTACCCGGTCATGGTTTTGGGCCTAAATCATAAAAGGGCCAAAACCATGACTTGGGCGCCCTCGTAAGCTGCTGAGGGCGCCCCCAAAGGGTTATGTGTGATTGTCAAGTGGGCCCTACGCCCTCTTGGAGGACGTCCAGCCCTATTTTAAGGGTTCACACCCTTGGCTTTGGGGTCTTAATTCCTAGATAGTGAGATCTACGGTCCACAGCCCAACAAGCACGAGTCTTGGTACAAGGCGAAGTGATTAAACTGTTTACAGGGGGTCTGTCTATGACCTTTTGTCCAGCAAGTGGGACTTAGTAGCTACGAAGCCATGTGAAAAAATTTTATGAATACCAGCCCAACATGGGTGTTTAAAACCTGCATGGGTACTAGCCCAACATGGGTACTAGCCCAACGTGGGTATTAGCTCCATGTTTTGTTTTGAGTATCTTAGTGGGCGGCACTAGCCCTGCGAGAGTGTTGGGCGCCAGCCCAACAGGAATATTTATGCTAGCCCAACAAGCACAAGTCTTGGTACAAGGCGAAGTGATTAAACTGTGTGTAGCTCGCCGCGCCCTTTGGACCCCGTGTTGGGGACGCCTCTTACTGGGATCCGACGGCTGGCGTGAGGCGACCGTTCGCTCTTGCTGACGTGTCCGAATCGTAGCGGTTCTCGGAAATCGTGCCAACTTAAGTGACGTCATCTGCGCGTTTCCCCAGGCTTTTTCGCTTTTAACTGAAACAGATTTACTTTACTTTGTACTTTCAGATTCTCCTTATCTCTTTTTCTTCCTTTGTCTCTGTCCTTTCCTTCCTATTCGTTCTCTTTTTCTCGTTCAAGCGGTTGCGGTGTTCGTGGAGAAAATTGCAGCTTACTGTTTTACAGATCGTCCGGAGTACTCATTCGCTTCTCAAACCCTCCATTTGTCTAGATCCAGGTACCTTACTTGATCTCATTCTTTTTGCTTTATCATTCGTAGTATGGTGAGAATTAGAGAGTGCGATGCGGCGGGTAGGGAGTTATCCCCAGCTAATTCGGAGGAAAGGTGTAGGTTGTGGGGGGAGAGCGTTAGGCATGCGAGACGCTCTGACGGAACCATGGATTGGGTGGTGTTCGATAAGGCCTACTATGGCCACTCCCTTGAGATGGAGTCTTCGATTGGTTTGGACAGGGGTGAAGCGGGAAGTATTAGTGGAGATTCATCTGACGTTATTGTTCGTTCTGTTCGCCCAGGTCCGTTCTGTAGGAAGGGAATTTGTTACATGGCGTCTTCTAGTGATTCAGAACAAGAGAGTTTTGCCGACGAGGTGCTTCGTTCTGAGTCTGTATACTTGGATTCGCAACGGGTGGCGTTTTTCCGGAGTAAGCTGCACGTGTCTTCTACGGGATTTGAGGAGGACGTGGTTTTGGAACCTTGCCGTCCGGGCGAGAGAGTATGCGCACAGAGGCCGAAAAGTCTGAAGAGTGAGATGTTTCATATGTACACCGCTGTTTTTGAGGATCTGGGCGTGAAGTATCCCTTCACACCCTTTGAAGTTGACATGCTCAACTGTCTCAACGTCGCGCCTTCTCAGCTGCAGCCGAATAGCTGGGCTTTTATCCGCGCCTTTGAGATACTTTGTGAGGGATTGGGCTTCCAGCCCTCGGTTGGGTCCTTTTTTACTTTCTATGGCACGAAGGGGGTGGATAAACAGTCTTGGGTGTCTGTCAGTGCGCACCCTGGTAAGAGGCTATTTCCGCCCTACGCCTCTCATTACAAAAATTGGAGACAAACATTCCTTCGGGTTAAGGGGCGAAAAGGTTGTGAGGCGTCCGCAGTATGGGTGAACGGTAAGCTGAAGTTTCCCACATGTTGGACGAGTGCTCCGGCGTCCATCATGGGTTTTGACTATGAGAAGTTGGACGCGTACGACCAGGGCGTCGTCTGCTTTTTGGACAAGATGTTGCCTATGAACATCCGGGAATTATTGAACAGGGAAGGTGACGTAGATGGCCTAGACGAGTATTTACGTGAGTCACATTTATTTGCTCAAGACTATGCTTTGTATTTATATTGTCTTGTTCTTGATCTTTCGCTTTAATTTTTGTAGAGGACATGGCGCCCATGACCGCGGCAGAGAGGAAAAGATATCTTGAAGAGATGAAAGCAAAGAAGGCGGCTGAGGGGACGGCGACTACTGATCCCGCGGGGCTTATTACCCGCAAACCAAAGAGGAAGGCTGATCATCCGATCGAAGTCCTAGTTGAGAGCATTCCGGCGGCTCCGCGCGATAGGAGGTCGCCCGCAAAAGATAATAAAGGGAAGGCAGTATCAGAGAAGAAAGGGAAGAAGACGCCCTCTCCTTCCTTGATTGGCGCCGTCAAAACTAGTAGCTCGGTGCCGTCTTTCTGGGACAAAGGTTTCGACTATGGCGCTTACGTGAGGGAGAGGCTGGTGTTCAATCCTGAGGATGCAGAGTCGGGAAGTCAGGGTGCTGTGCCCTTTATGATGAAGGATATGGGGATCCATTGTCTGCGGACTATGCTGCTGATAGACTCGGTTGATCGCAAGTATGAGGAGGTGGTGCAGAATGAGGAGGCCCTTCAAGCTACGGTGAGGGCGTTGGAGAAAGAGTTGGAGGAGGCCGGGAATGCCAGGGAGAAAGAAGTGCGGGAGGCTAGGGAGGCGGTGACGCTTGAGTTTGAGAAACGTATCTCCGATCTGAAGATTGGTTATGCGGCCGATCTCGCCGGAAAGGACGGCGTCATTGCCAAGCTACAAAACGATGTCGCGGCTGGAGCGGAAAAGGAGGCTCAACTCAAGGCCGAAGTTTCTGAAGCGAAGGGCGAGCTGGCTCTGAACTTTGATGCTGGCTTTGAAAGGGCCAAGGCACAATTTTCCCTCCTCCATCCTGGCGTCGATACTTCCGCTTTTGATCCTTTTAAAATCATTGTAGATGGCGTCCTAGTGGACGAACCCTAATTTGTTTATTGTAATTTTAACTCCCTGACTTATTTTTAAATTCGTTACTCTGCTTTGAATTTGTGTTCGTGATGTATTATCTTCGCTTTAAAACTTTTTATTTTCCTGCAAACTGAAGCATTTCGGAAGGTCTCTTCTGGGCGGTGATTCTATTTATTTCGTAACGGCGTTGATCGTTGTAGGCGTGTTTTCTTTTATCGCTTGATGCTACAGGGTTCCTTTATAAGGTTTTCCCGACGATCCTGTTTCGTGCTCGCGACGTCTTAGAGCCCTCTTGGGGGTTAAGGAATTAGGCGGCGATCTTATTTTCGTCTCGCGACGTCTTAGAGCCCACTTGGGGGTTAAGGAATTAGGCGGCGATCTTATTTTCGTCTCGCGACGTCTTAGAGCCCACTTGGGGGTTAAGGAATTAGGCGGCGATCTTATTTTCGTCTCGCGACGTCTTAGAGCCCACTTGGGGGTTAAGGAATTAGGCGGCGATCTTATTTTAAGCTCACGACGTCTTAGAGCCCTGTCTTTAGGGTTAAGGAATTAGGTGGCCTTTTCATTTTAAGCACACGACG
This sequence comes from Medicago ruthenica, assembly GCA_018208015.1. Lineage (NCBI taxonomy): Eukaryota > Viridiplantae > Streptophyta > Magnoliopsida > Fabales > Fabaceae > Medicago > Medicago ruthenica. Next base: position 39,808,251 of record CM031376.1, on the reverse strand, counting down.
TCTTAGAGCCCTCTTGGGGGTTAAGGAATTAGGTGGCCTTTTCATTTTAAGCACACGACGTCTTAGAGCCCTCTTGGGGGTTAAGGAATTAGGTGGCTCTTTCTTTGTGGTTAACATATCATGCGGCGAGCTCATTTGAGATTCGGCAATGGCGATCTGCTAAATGCAATGAGAGTAAAACGGACAAACAATATATATATGTGACATTAATAAAAAACCGGGGCCTCATTAAAAACCCCCATTACTGCGGGGGGAAAAGAGTGCCCCTTACTATCTTACTACTTAACTGTACAAAAAGAAAGCGAATTTATAATATAAAAAACGGTAAGAACTAAAGAAGCTTTGTCTTCCCTCCAGCTCGCCCTTGAGTTGTCATGGCGAGTTCCGTCCTGCGCTGCCCTCAGTCTTTTTCATCATCCTGCGGTTAGCTGGTTCTGTCCGTAATATCAGCTCCTTCTTGATTTCGTCACATTCTACTTCTTCCTTCCTGGTCCTGAAAACTGGATTGGCCGGCTTTGGGCGAAGTGTCAGGAAAGGAGTACTGGTTTCCTCAACCTTCCTGGCCTCTCCGTGTTCTGCATTTTTTTCATCAACATTGGCTCTCGAATTGTTTGGCTTCAAGTGGGGTATCGAGAAGGGAGTACTTTCTTCCTTGACCCTCTCGATCTCCTCGGGCTCCGTATCCTCTTCTTCAGCATTACTATTTTCTTCCTCGACTTTCTTGATTTCCTGGACATGAATTTCTTCTTCTAGGCTGGATACAATGAGGTTCACTTGGTGCACTTTTAGGTTACTGCTTCCTTTCTTCTCCTTCTGAATCTTCAAGCTATTGTGGTAACACTCTCGGGCTGCTCGCTGGTCTGCTCTAATGGTACCAACCCGCCCATCATCCAGCGGGTATTTCATGACGAGGAATTTGGTGGAAAGGTAGGCGTCGAGGGCGTTAAAGGCTGGGCGGCCTATGATGACATTGTAGGAACAGGGCGAGTTGACTACCAAGTATCTAATCCTGATGGTCTTAGCATTACTACCTGTACCGAATGTTGTTTTCAGCGTGACGTATCCCCGGACGTGCACCTGTTCCCCTGTAAAGCCGGCCAATATTCCTTTAAAAGGCTGCAACTGTTCCTCGTCTAGACCCATCTTCTCAAAAGCGGAATAATAGAGGATGTCTGCAGAACTGCCTGGATCAATCAACACCCTCTTGACGTCCCAGTTGAAGATTTGGACAGTGACGACCATGGGATCGTCATCATGAGGAATTACCCCCCTACGGTCTTCACTTGAAAAAGTGATATCCACCTGACGCTCTGATTCCTTCCTGGCGTGGTCATCAAGCAGCATTATTTGTCTGACGTACTTCTTTCGGGAGGTGCTGGACTCCCCGCCTCCTGCAAAACCGCCAGATATGGTGTTCAACGTGTGGCGCTCTCCTTCTTTCGCCACTTCTTTTTCTCTCTGGGGGTCTTCGTGGGGGCGCCTGTCCTCTCCTCTACCTTCCTTCACGTAACCCCTCAATCTGCCGTTCTGAATCAGCTTCTCTATTTCCCTTTTCAGATGTATACAATCGTCTGTAGTGTGTCCCTTGATGCGGTGATATTTGCACCAGGCATCCTTATCGTTCCCCATGATTGTTCCTCTCGGCGGCTGAGGCTCAGGGATGATTCTGGAGTGGCAAACTTCTCTCCAGATTTGTTCACGGCGGGTGTTGAGGGCCGTGAAGGATTCTGGAGGGGGTGGGCGCCTATCATGACCCTGGCGTTTGTATGGCGCTCGGTCTCTGCTACTGGACGGGTAATAATTGCGTCGATGATCATATCCGTAGGGAGCACGCTCCCTGGAATCTCTTGCCTTCTTCTCGGCGTTACTTTCTTCTCCCTTTATATAACACTCTGCTCTAGACATGATTTCTTCCATGGAGTCTGCTGGTTTTTGTGCCAACGATTCGTTGAACTGGCCAGCGCGGAGACCGTTCTGGAAGGCTCCCACAAACAACTCTTGGTTAGGGTTAATGACCTTGATGGTGGCGTCATTGTAGCGTGCAAGATACTCGCGGAGAGTCTCGTTGGGTCCTTGACGGACGTTGAAAAGGCTGGTAGACGAGACTTTACGGTGGCGGCTCGCTGAGAACTGGTGCGTTAACTTGCGCGTCATATCCTGGTAGCTGACTACGGAAAATCGAGGCAGGTTCATATACCACCTCAGGGCGGCGTCTTTCAGGGTCCCTGCTAACAACTTGCACTTGAGAGAATCGGCCGCACCGATGACGGCCATTTGAGTGTTGAAGGCGGTCACATGCTCCACTGGGTCGCTTTTTCCATCGAAGGAGGACAGAGATGGCGGCTTGAAATTCTCTGGCACCGGCGCGTTCCAAACTTCGGCGGACAGTGGTTGAGGGTCGGGGTCGGTCGATTCATCTTGCTGAGACCCATTTCCTTCGGCGTGTTGCTGCTGTTGGATGGTTTCCATGGTTGCTTGCAAGGCTTCATTATGGTCGCGAAGTTGCTGGATCTGTTGTTGTAGAGCCTCTAAGGCCGCAGGATCTGCCATCGCGCCGGCGACGACGGTAGTTTGGGTTTGTATGTTGAGTTTATGACTGGTGGTCAGAGATTCGCACCCTAAGCCTCGAATCCTAGGTTTAGATCAGGATTTTCCGAACAGATGTGGGTCAGTCGTTTGATGGAGTTTGGGGTAGGTCTAGGGTTGAATCACGGCGGATTCAAAGGCTTTGAGGTCACTTCTGGGAGGTATAGTGGATACACGGCGCTCTGATGGCTCTCAGGGGCCGTGGATCGATCGTTTTTCTCTGGGAGACGGTGGCTAGGTCAGTTTTACCGTAGCCCCACGGTGGGCGCCAACTGTACTGGCAGTGAGTACAATGCTTCTAGAAACTAGGGTTTCTGTGCTGTGTTTAGGTCATGCCTCGGGAATGGTCCCGAGGTTACTATTTGTAGCCTTTTTTGGGCCTACCCGGTCATGGTTTTGGGCCTAAATCATAAAAGGGCCAAAACCATGACTTGGGCGCCCTCGTAAGCTGCTGAGGGCGCCCCCAAAGGGTTATGTGTGATTGTCAAGTGGGCCCTACGCCCTCTTGGAGGACGTCCAGCCCTATTTTAAGGGTTCACACCCTTGGCTTTGGGGTCTTAATTCCTAGATAGTGAGATCTACGGTCCAACTAGTTTCCTTTTTCTCTAGTTCAAAATCAAGAACTCTAAGCAACCTCCCTTATCCAATGAGCATAACTAGATACACCCAATTGAGCACAAACAAAAATAACACCAACCAATGTTATCTCATCACTCTCAACACCAGCCTCACGCAGCTGAAAAAACTCAAAAGCTTTCTTCGGCGTGGTGATATGTAACCACATCTTGGTTGGGCATTTCGTCAAATACCTTACACGCGTAGTCCAAAAACCTGCATTTTACATACATATGGATAATAGTGTTACCAACCTACAAATCAAAAACAAAATCGAACAGAATGCATGAACATGAAATTGTGATCCCAAACTGGGAAATAGGTACATAATGATATTGAAAATCAAAGATGAAATCGAAGAAATTGAGGGGGAAGGGAAAATCAAAGATTATTGTAGGTGAGAAGAAGGAATAATTGAAAATAAAATCAAGAAATCGGAAAACAAACCTCATGGATTGAACTTGTCAATCACCGTAAGCTTCACTTCAACCATAGTGAACGCTGAATTTTCTGTCGACGGCAACAACACGTCTCGTCAAACACGATTTTGGTTTGGATTTTCAGAATCCCAACAGAAGAAGTGTGACTCGTTGAGTTTGAGAACAATTTATCGTGGCCAGATCTGAGAAGGAATCTCCATTGAATCGCCGAATCTGAGGTGATAAACTGTGAAGATTTCACACTCAGCATCAATATTAACCTCAAAAGATGATGTTGTTGGTGAAGTAAGAAGCATGTTGTTGTTGAAGAAAAGAGTGTGAAGTAAGATGATGTTGCGTGAAGGTTTGCGTGAATGGAGAAGGCCACCGCGTGAGAGGGAAAAGGGATGAGAAGAGGGAAAAGGGAAAGTTACGTTTTCAGAGAAGAGGGAAAAGGGAAAAATGTAATACTGAAAGCTTTTTCCCTACAGGTCATAAGGACCTGATGTAAAATGTAGTCTCTCAGTATTACAAAACTGCCACCGCGTGTATCTTTCCCTACAGGTATTATATCAACTGTTGTAAAAACTTTTTATCATTCACTTTTCCCATCAGTTATTCCTTTCGACTGATGTGAAAACGTTGTTAGTAATTTCAAAAATGCCACCGTGTTAACTATTACATCAGGTATTATTTCAACTGTTGTGAAAACTTTTTTGACCATGTTGTAAAATGTATATTTTCCACTAGTGACAGATGAATTTTGTTCCTGCTACTCAGACTCATGATCCTATGATTGGAACATCTCAGATGAAACTTCAGAAGGTAGCCCAGATGCAAGGTCAGAAGCATATTCAGATGAGACCTCAAAAGCATACTCAAAGGAGACCTCAGAAGCATGTTCAAATGCAACCCCAGAAGTTCAACAGAAGAAGGAGGAATCATACCTGGATGTCATCATTGTGGAAAGAAAGGGCATATCAAAATATTCTGCTTCAAACTTTATGGCTATCCTGAACATTTTCAGTATAGAAGAGTGGAACCAGCTGCTATCAGACACAATGTTCAGAAGGTGTGGAAGCCCAAAGTTCAGAATGTAGGCCTGATTGCTCATACCTCATTGAGAGCCACTTCAAAAGAAGACTGGTACTTTGATAGTGGGTGTTCAAGACACATGACTGGTGTTAAGAAGCTGCTGAGTAATATAAGACCTTATTCCAGAAGCTATGTTACATTTGGAGATGGAGTAAAAGGTCAGATTCTGGGTATTGGTGATTTGATCAGTGAAGGTTTGCCCAGACTTAATGATGTGTTACTGGTGGAAGGTTTGACCTCTAATCTGATCAGTATTAGTCAACTTTGTGATCAAGACTTGAAGGTGGATTTCAATAAGCTAGAGTGTATTGTTACTGATCAGGAAGGTAAAACTCAGATGAGGGGCTGCAGATCCAAAGACAATTGTTATTTGTGGGTATCTGAAGAAGAAAGAAGCCTGACTTCTTGTCTCATGAGCTGAGAAGAGTGTGCGCACCTCGTTTTTTTCCTCGGGAAAAAGACGCGCAAATCCTCCGAGGTCGTTCGCAAACGCTCGGAGGGCCTTTGTGAAGCCGCCACCAAAGTTTTTGTGTAAAGGGAACGTTGATAAACCCTTAAGTTTTTTTTTTGTTTAAAGGGAAACGATAATAAAACCCTTTGACGATGAGGATAAGGATTGGTCATCGCAACCATTGTCGGGTTCGGGAGTCGGTTACGCAAGGGGAAGGTATTAGCACCCCTCACGTCCGTTGTACTCAACGGGAACCTTCTATTTGGTTTAAAGCTTGAATTGTTTTTTTAATATTTTGCGCGCATGTTCATTTATGTTAAAAATATAATAAAGGGGGGGGAAAGAGATAAAAATAAACGAAAGAAAAAAAGTTTTTATTATTGCGCTTGACAAGATGTCGATCTTGCTCCTACGTATCTCCCGGTAGTCGGAGAATTCAAAGCATACGTAGTTCTTTGGTAGAAAAACATACATGTGTTGGTTGATTTTAAATGGACGATGTTTTAACCGAATTCTTGCGATTAAAACGTAGCTTGTATGCTCGCGCTCGGGAGACTTATTAAGCGTATAGCTTGTATGCTCGCGCTTGGGAGACTTATTAAGCGTTTGTTCGTGAATCGCATTAGAATTGTTAAAAGGTACGTCCGTTAGGGTAAAAGGTTCGAATTGGTCGCTATGGGACCAAGAGAGGTGCAATGGACTCATACAAGTCAATCATTGACCGAGTGGACTCAAACGAGTCGAGGGGTGAATCTAATGGTCACGGGGGACCAAAAGGTTTGGATTGACCACAAGGGGCCAAGGTTTGGTTTGGTTAGGGTTGTACACATTGAAAAAAAGGGAATGACGATTGTCCAAACGACGAGACATACGTCACGCATTCGTACAATCGGGGCGATGGAGAGACATACGTCACACCATCCCTTTTTCATTCATGTTTTTGGGTTGAATCCTTTAGAAATCCCAAGGTATGTCAAAACATTTGGTTTGAAAACCCAAAATGGGAAGGTTTAGCAAATTTGCTAGAAAACGCACAAGTTCGGCTTATTTTGCGAAAATGCGAACGTATTTGGCTTATGTTCATTTTTGAGTTTTGAACATCATGAACAATATTTATTGTTCAAGTTTTGATTGAAATGATGAACATAGCTTTTTTGTTCATGTGGTTTTGAAAGTTTGAGAACATAACTTGTTTTGCAAGTTATCCACATAATGGTCATACGAACTTGTGATTTTGTCAAAATTATGCAAAATCCTTGTTATGGTTTGAAAGACATGGGTTTAAAAACTCTTAGGTTCTGAGCTCTGGGGCTAGAACCTCAAAAATTGGTCATTTTGGCACAAAAACTCATATTCTGAGTTCTGTCATGGTCGCACTGCGACCATGACTTCGCACTGCGAAGCATGCGAAAATTTTGGGTTCAGAAGCTGTTTCTGAACTTTTGTTCAGAAACAACTTCTGAACACACTCAGGACCTTATAGGTGGGTGGAAAACTTTGAGTTTTTGGGGTGAAAAAGGCTGGACAAACCAGTTTTGATGTTTTGAAAACCTTGGGATTTCTTTGAAATTCAAAAGGGGTTTTTCTTAATCAAATGGTTTTGAACCAAAATAGCTATGCAAACACAATTGTAAATGCAAGATAAAGCCTTAGAAACTTACAGAACTCCTTAGCAAAGCTCCAGCTGCACTTGATTTGATTTGGTTGAAGGATTTTGCAAGAGGTTTGATATTGGTGATGGTTTTGGAACTTTGGAAAGCTTTGTGTTGGATTGGTTTTTTCTGGTTGTTTGTGGAGGTTTGTAAGCTAAAATGAGTAGAGTTTCCGCTCTTGAAATGCTGTTGTTTATTGTGTTTGAAACCTTGGGCATTGCCTTCTATTTATAGGCCAAAACCAAATCTTTTTCATCATTACAAAATCCTAAAATTCAGCTGATTTGTGGCTAAGATCAAGCTGGATCCTTTTGCATTAAATGCTAATGGATAGAGGCAACCTTGCCTTGTACCAAGGGGCAAGATTCAGCCTGATTTCAGCCACAAATTCAACCAATTCTAGAAGGTAATGATGAAGAACAAAGCTGATTTGCAATTGGCTAATGCTTGGGGATCAATCCTTGCAATCTCAATGGTTGGTCAATGAAAACGTGCACTGTAATGTGCAGAGATTGAGGGATGAAAAAGGCTACTTATGGCTGGTGTGAGGGGTGAAAAGCTGCTGCAAAAACAGAGTAGGCACTCATGGCTTTTCAAGTGAAAAATCCAGCTGGTTTGACTGGTTTTGGGGGGAGCAAGCAGGAGGAAAGTCCTCAAGCAGGTGGCTGGCAACCTTGTGGTGGTTAGCAGGTCACATGGGAGGGACTAGAGCTGCCCAAGGGCAAGCCCACTTGCTTGTCACATGCTAGGTTGGAAGAAAAAGCTTCCAACCTTGGCATTAATGGCAAGTCCTTCAATTCTGGTTTTGCTTGGCCCAATTAGCCATGAATGCTACTTAAAATAATTATGGAAATGATATGCAACAAATTCTGGAATTAAATCAAAGAAACCAAAAATCTGCAGAAAAATCGCAGACTTCGCAGTGCGAAGTGACCTTCGCAGTGCGAAGTCATCATTTTTAAAATGTTGACTTTTCTGTTGACTTTTGTTGACTTTTGACTTTTTCCCCTCTTTGATTTTTTTTGATTTTTGTTTTAAAATGCTTAGGACAAAATTAGGGTACTACAGCTGCCCCTACTTAATTGTGTCTTCGCATAGAGTGCGTGAGTGCCGAGGGCATCTCATGAACTCTTTGCGAAGATCAATTAAGTAAAAAGAAGGACCCGAATTTTGTCCTTCGCGAAATGCAAATGCAATGGTTGGAAATGGTTGATCGTATCCAGCCGCTAACACTGGAGGTAGATCCACTGGGGAATGAAGGTAATCTTATCTAGGCACTGTCACTAGAGGTCGATTCCTGAGGATGGTGATTTACTCTAGGCACTGTCACTAGAGGTGGAACGTTGAGGGAGGTGATCTACTCTAGGATGTCACTAGAGGTCGATACCTAAAATGGAGGTGATCTACTCTAGGATGTCACTAGAGGTCGATACCTAAGATGGAGGTGATCTACTCTAGGATGTCACTAGAGGTCGATACCTAAGATGGAGGTGATCTACTCTAGGATGTCACTAGAGGTCGATACCTAAGATGGAGGTGATCTACTCTAGGATGTCACTAGAGGTCGATACCTAAGCTAGGTGATCTTATTCAGGCACTGTCACTGAATGTCGATTCCTAACGAGTTGTGGTCTTACCCTAAATAGGTGCCCCTGGTTGAACTGGAAAACATGATTGTATGATGCATGTTATGCAGTATGATATGCGGTGATATGCAATGTAATATGATATGAGATGGACTCAAACAAAGATTCTGTCTGGGGAATTGGGGACAGTTAGTGAAGGAGGTTCACTGGGGAACGCTTACTTGACTGTTGATGGATGTTGGTGAATATGTGATACTCACTGGAGAATCCTTGTTGAGGATGCATGATTTACGAAATGAAATGCATGTATATGAATGATTTGTATATGTATGCATGAATGAAAATGGAATGATACTGGTTGGGTGCCGAGCAAAGTCGGTCTTGGTTGTGGTTGTGATAATGACGATAGGGCTCTCTTTCTTTTTTGTTGGTTTTTTGGTTGGTCGGTTTGGAAGGACAAGGTCCTTTGCCTACATACCCGAATGGGATCAAAACCGGTGTAGTTCGAGCCTAGGCCCGAAGATTTGTGTGGGTTTGCCAATAATGATTGGACTTTTGTTTGGGGTTGAGACTCCCTGGGGAATATCAATGAGGTTTGGCTTGTGGGGATATAAGGATCATTTTGGAAGCATGATCGATATCCAGCCTTTGTTGGTGTTTGGATGTTTTAGGGTGCTTACTGGGGAATTTTGCTCCTCCTAACCCTTGGGGGTTTTTGCGCTCCGCGTGCCGCGAGCTACACACTTGCCTTTGCTAAGGAGCATAAGTCCTTTGGTGCAATATTTTGGTGGGAATTACCGCAATTCCTTCAGAATTCACGAAGATTCAAAATAAAGCAATGTTCGTTTGTTTTTTTCTCTTTTTTTTGGAAGAAAATTCTTTTGTTTATTTCCCATGTTTTAAAGCATTTTCATCATGAATAAAACAAAATTTTATGCGCTACTGAGAACATAAAATAACAAAAAAGGAAATTTATTCAATGCAGATTTGACCTCTTGAATGGGTAAAAATACACAAAGTGAGAAGTGAGATAGAGAAAGACAAGAAAGAGCAAAAAGAAAATGTTGGTTTTGGCACAACACATGCTATTTCCTTATGACTTCGAGATTTTTGTTTGTTGGAAGATGCTGACGAGACTGATTCTTCTCCTCTTGAATCTTGTCCGGAGCTTGGATGCTGCAGTCATTGCCTTTCTTTTTTTTTTGTTAACCCCTAACTTTTGCCTGGACCGCTCTTTCGAGTTTTCAATCCACCGGGGTGTATTTCCTTTTTTGATGTCCTTAATTTTTGCCTAGACCGCCTTTTCAGGTTTTCAATCTAGCAGGACGCTCTCTATTGCCTAAACCGCCCTTTCAGGTTTTCGATTTAGCGAGCTTTTTTCTTCTTTTTTTTTTCTTTTAGGCATAATACCTCTTGACTGCATCGGAGTTTATTGAGAGTGGGAACTCTTCTCCGTCCATAGCGGTGATGATCAGGGCTCCGCCTGAGAAAGCTTTCTTTACCACGTACGGCCCATCATAGCTGGGAGTCCACTTCCCTCGGGGATCTTTGTGGATAGGTAATATCTTCTTGAGCACTAGGTCTCCTTCTTTGAACTCTCGAGGACGGACCTTCTTGTCGAATGCTCTCTTGAGCCTCCTTTGATAGAGTTGTCCGTGACATATTGCCGTCAGACGCTTCTCCTCTATGAGATTCAGTTGGTCGAACCTTGTTTGGACCCATTCAGCTTCTTCTAGCTTGGTTTCCATCAAGACCCTTAACGAAGGAATTTCCACCTCTACGGGGAGAACAGCTTCCATACCGTATACTAAGGAGAAGGGGGTTGCCCCAGTTGAAGTGTGAATGGCTGTTCTGTAGCCATGTAGCGCAAAGGGAAGCATCTCATGCCAATCCTTATAGGTTGTTACCATCTTTTGGATGATCTTCTTTATGTTCTTATTGGCTGCTTCTACCGCACCGTTCATCTTTGGTCGGTAAGGGGAGGAATTATGGTGCTCAATCTTGAAATCTTTGCACAACTCCTTCATTGTCTTGTTGTTTAGGTTTGCCCCATTATCGGTGATGATTTTGTGGGGAGTACCATAACGGCAAATGATTTCCTTCTTGATGAATCGGGCTACCACTTGTTTGGTTACGTTTGCATACGAAGCTGCTTCTACCCATTTGGTGAAGTAGTCGATGGCAACGAGGATGAAGCGATGTCCATTTGACGCTTTGGGCTCGATCATTCCAATCATGTCTATGCCCTACATAGAGAATGGCCAAGGTGAAGTCATGACGTTCAGTGGAGTTGGTGGCACATGCACCTTGTCGGCGTAAATCTGGCACTTGTGACAAGTCTTGGCATAGTGGAAACAATCAGCTTCCATGGTTAACCAATAGTAGCCCGCCCTTAAGATTTTCTTTGCCATTGCATGCCCATTAGCATGGGTTCCAAAAGATCCCTCGTGGATTTCTTTGATGAGCATGTCCGCTTCATGTTTATCCACACATCTGAGCAGGACCATGTCATAATTTCTTTTGTAGAGGGTATTTCCACTGAGGAAGAACTGGGATGCCAATCTTCTGAGGGTCCTCTTGTCGGTGTGCGAGACATTTTCTGGATACTCTTGCTCTTCGAGGTATCGCTTGATGTCGTAGAACCAAGGTTTGTTGTCAAGTCCTTCTTCGACTGCTGCACATACAACCGGTTTGTCTCTACGATCCATCTTTATGATTGGTGCCTCGTTGTAAGAATTTACTTGGTACATTGATGATAATGTAGCCAAAGCATCTGCTACCTGATTTTCTTCTCGAGGTATGTGGTGGAAGTTGATTTCATCAAAATGCTTGATCAATTCTACAACCCGGGCTCGGTAGGGAATTAAATTGGGATGTTTTGTTTCCCATTCTCCTTTGACTTGATAGATGACCAAGGCTGAGTCACCGTATACTTCAAGGTTTTTGATGCTTAGATCAATTGCTGCTTCGAGGCCTAGGATACATGCTTCATATTCTGCCATGTTATTGGTGCAGTCAAAGCATAACCTTGCTGTGAAGGGCTGGTATCCATTTCTTGGGGAGATTAAAACTGCTCCGATACCGTGTCCCATGGCATTTGAGGCGCCGTCGAAAGCGAGCTTCCATTGAGCTCCTGGTTCTGGCCCTTCATCATCGCTTGTGACCCCTTCGTCATTCAAAGCTACGACATCTTCGTCCGGGAAATCGAATTGTATGGGCTGATAATCCTCCAATGGTTGGTGAGCAAGGTGCTCGGATAAAACACTCCCTTTGATGGCTTTTTGAGCAACATATTGGATGTCGTACTCAGACAGCAGCATTTGCCAACGGGCTATCTTCCCTGTGAGGGCAGGCTTTTCGAAGATGTACTTGATGGGATCCATCTTCGATATCAACCAAGTTGTATGGGTCAACATGTATTGCCTTAGACGTCGAGCAGCCCATGCTAAAGCGCAGCAAGTCTTTTCAAGTGAAGTATACCTTGTTTCACAGTCAGTAAACTTCTTGCTTAGGTAGTAGATTGCGTGCTCTTTTCTTCCCGTTTCATCTTGTTGTCCTAACACACAACCCATTGATCCTTCAAGTACGGTTAGGTATAAGATGAGGGGTTTACCCGGAACCGGAGGTATTAAAATTGGTGGTTCTTGCAGGTATTGTTTGATCTTGTCAAACGCTTCTTGGCAATCCTCATTCCAATGAACGGCTTGGTTTTTTCTTAGCAGCTTGAAGATTGGTTCGCAGGTAGCTGTCATGTGTGAGATGAACCTGGCGATGTAGTTCAATCTTCCTAAGAAACCCCGGACTTCTTTCTCGGTATTTGGCGCTGGCATTTCTTGGATGGCCTTTACCTTATCAGGATCCACTTCAATACCTCTTTGGCTGACGATGAAGCCCAATAACTTTCCGGATCTAACGCCAAATGTGCACGTGTTAGGATTTAAGCGCAGCTTGTATTTTCTTAGGCGTTCGAAAAGCTTTTGTAGATGGACTAGATGATCCTCCTCCGTTTGGGATTTGGCAATCATATCGTCGACGTAGACCTCAATTTCCTTATGGATCATGTCGTGGAAAAGAGTCACCATTGCTCTTTGGTATGTTGCCCCGGCATTTGTTAATCCGAAAGGCATTACCTTATAGCAGAATGTCCCCCATGGGGTGATGAATGTAGTTTTCTCCATGTCCTCTGGAGCCATCTTGATTTGGTTATAGCCCGAGAAGCCATCCATAAAGGAAAAGACTGAGAATTGGGCTGTGTTGTCCACCAATATGTCGACGTGTGGTAGCGGGAAATCATCCTTTGGTCTTGCTCTATTCAAGTCCCGATAATCCACACACATTCTCACCTTGCCATCCTTCTTCGGAACTGGCACAATGTTTGCAACCCATGTTGGATACTTGGTTACGGCTAAGAAGCCGGCATCGAATTGCTTTTTGACCTCCTCTCTGATCTTGAGAGCCATATCGGGTCGAGTCCTTCTCAATTTCTGCTTCACTGGCGGGCATTCCGGCTTGAGTGGCAGCTTGTGTACAACGATGTTAGGGTCTAAACCCGGCATGTCTTGATACAACCAAGCGAATACGTCCACGTACTCTTGCAGAAGCTTGATCAACTTTCCTTTCACATCCTCGTGCAGGGAGGCTCCTATCTTAACCTCTTTCTTATCCTCTTCGGTCCCCAAGTTGACCTTTTCAACTGATTCTTGGTGAGGTTGTATTACCCTATCCCCTTGATTTGCAAGTCTAGACAATTCTTCAGGCGGTTCATAATCGTCCTCTTCATCATCTTCCGTTTGATTAATCGGGCAATCGAAGTCATAAGGGTTTAAGGCAGTGTTGTTTTTGGAGGGTGGATTTGTAGATCTGCATGAGTATGATTTTTTTAGGCTTTTTGTAGAAAATTTTTTTTAACAAATGCAAAAGAAAAAGACTCAAATGAACATAAAAGAGTGTTTTTATTCATGATTGTAAATAACTTTTAAAACATGGGGGCCCCACACGACTAATCATTTGCCTTGGGCAGAGCTAAATGATTTTTTTTTTAAAAAGTAAAAAACAAACAAACATGGTTTATTACTTGATCCTGGTAATGATCTCGGGAATCGCGATAGCCCTCCAATTGTTCAAAGCTTCATCCGAAGCGCAACGGTACACCAAATCAGGCACGTTTTCGTCTACGTCTTCGAGTAGAGCCACTTGATCTTCATGGATAAACCCCGCACTGATGAATGTTTCCGAAATAGGGAGGATCCCTTGCTTTGAAGGCTTTGAGAAAGTTTCGGCTGATGGATGATACCCCAACCCGAAGCGATTTTTCTTCTCCGGTATGTCCACTATCTTGCCCCATCCGGTAGGTCGGCTTTCTTCTAGGGCCTCTCTTATCGCCCTCCATGATGACATGGCTGTCCTAGCCTCTTCCTTGGGCTTCGAGCTCAATGTCACGACATTCGCCACTTCCAAAGATTGGAATGGGACGTCCACAGCTTCTTCATCCGTTTCTATATAACGGAAAGATGAGAGATGGCTTACCATCATGTCCTCTTGCCCGGAAACCACAATCATTTGGTTATCAATGATGAACTTCAGCTTCTGGTGCAGGGTAGAGGTAATGGCTCCGGCCGCATGGATCCATGGTCGTCCGAGAAGACAACTGTATGTCGGATTAATATCCATGACTTGGAAGATTATGGTGAAAACCTTAGGTCCGATTTGGACTGGTAAGTCGATCTCCCCTATAACGGCTCTTCTTGACCCATCAAAAGCTTTTACGACCAAGGCGCTGGGCTTCATTACGGTCCCTTCACATGATAGTTTGAGGAGGGTAGTCTTGAGCATGACATTCAATGATGACCCCGTGTCCACTAGCACTCTTGAGAGGATGTGGTCCATGCATTTCACGGAGATATGTAAGGCGCGGTTATGAATGTGCCCCTCGTTGGGTAGCTCATCGCCATTGAAACCCAAGTACCTACTTGAGGTAATATTTCCGACTATCCCGTCGAATTGGTCCACCGGAATATCCTTGGTGACATGTGCCTCACTGAGGATCCGCAGTAGTGCTTCTCGGTGTGCTTCCGAGCTTAGTAGTAAGGATAGCATGGAGATCTTGGAGGGTGTTTGACCTAACTGGTCAATGATCTTGTACTCGCTCTTTTGAATTATCCTTAGGAACTCTTCGGCCTCTTTTTGCGGGATTGTCTTTTGAGAAGGCCCCGCTTGGTTCTCTTCTTCCTCCACGCTCTTTTCTTTGAGCGGCTCCTTTGGTAGTACGGCTGGCGTCTTCCCGAGTTCTTTCGGAGCGAAGACTCTACCACTTCTAGTCATTCCTCCAACACCGGTAATGTTAGTGATGCTGGGCTCAATTTTGGCTAGTGGTTTTCCTTCCACATAGGCCACAGGTTGGTAATTCCACGGTACCCTCTTTGTGCTTTCAAAAGAGAAGGGTGCAGGTACGTGGAACGTTATGGGTTGTATTGGCATTGGTACCTCTCTCCTTTGGTATGGGATCTCGAGAGGTTTTGGGTTGTTAGACTCTAAGGTAGCAACGTCCGTGCCATCCCTTATATAGCCAATTTGGATCCAACCTTGGTCCATTAACTCTTGAAGACAGCTCTTCAACTCCTCGCACTCGTTCGGGTTGACCTTGCAGGCTTCACAGTTGGCGTGCATTTCCTGGAATAATCCAAAGCCGGTTAAACACTCCCTTATAGTTGACAGGGGAGTCTTAACATTGGATACCCTTTTGACTGGACCAAAGTCCTCTTGTTCCTCCACCGCATTTACAGAGGGACCCGCATGCCCCGGCAATGGGTTGTTCTTCACATTGGGGTTCTCCTCTTTGAAGGATAACAGCTTCTTGTCAACAAGATCCTGCACCTTGTGTTTGAAAACTCTACAGTTTTCGACATTGTGCCCCACGGATCCTGCGTGGAAATCACATTTGGCATTTGCGTCGTACCAATGTGGATATGGTGGCGACATTGGTGGTAGTAGTCTTGTCTCGACCATACCCTTTTGGATTAGGCACGGCAAGATTTGACCATAAGACATAGGTACAGGATCAAACTGCCTATTAAAATAACTGTTCCTTGAGCTCGCTTGATTCTTTGATGGGTACCCGCCTTGTTGTTGTTGCTGTTGATTTTGCTGCGGCAACACTACTGGTTGTCGGGGTGGATTTGCGGGAATCACTTGAGGTGAGTAACGCCCTTGAGCCGCTGCTGCTGCCACATAAGGATAGTGGTAGTGAGGCATTTGATTTAGTGGTGGGTAGGATGGTCCCACTAGAACGGCATTTGTCTCCCCCTCTTTCTTTTTGTGAAAGTTACTGGGGGGCTTTCTAGCTCCACTTTGAGCTTCTGGAGAGCCTTGGATTTTTCCTCTCTTCACTCCGTCTTCTATTCTTTCACCGACCATGACTAGATCGGAGAAACCGGCAGACGTACTTCCAATCATCTTGTCGTAATATGGGCCTTGAAGTGTGCCCATAAAAGTGTCGACAAGCTCTCTTTCCAAAAGTGGTGGTTGTACACGAGAAGCTAGTTCTCTCCACCGCTGAGCGTACTCCTTGAAGGACTCGTTGCTTCTTTGTAGGAGGTTTTGTAGTTGCATCCTATTTGGAGCCATGTCCAAATTATATTTGTATTGCTTTAGGAAGGCATCGGCTAGATCCTTCCAAGTTTGGACATGAGTACGCTCGAGCTGCATGTACCAATCCAAGGACGCCCCGCTTAAACTATCTTGAAACACATGCACCATGAGTTTCTCGTTCATTGCGTAGGCTTCCATCTTCCTACAGAACATCCTTAGATGGTTCCGAGGGCATTGAATTCCTTTGTATTTCTCGAAGTCCGGTGCTTTGAACTTCGGAGGAATTACCACGTCGGGCACTAGGCACATATCCAAGGCGCTGTGGGCACCGTATGAGCTGAACCCTTCGACAGCTTTCAACCTTTCTTCCAAAACTCGATACATTTGGGTAGTATCATTGTCTTGGTGGGTGGTGTCGGGAGCAGATTGCCTTAGCTGGCTATTTTCCACATCATGGGGAATTACTTCATGCTGAGTAGTGGAAGTTCCTTGAGGACGACGCTCTTCATTCCTTACAGGGATTGTGAGCGGTGGTGGAGGTGGTCCTTGACCCTCGTTTTCGAAGGGTGGGGTATAGTTCGGAGGTAAACCATAAAGAGGTCATTGCACATTGGATGCATCCGTTGTTGGGCGAGGGTTACTTTCTCGTGCCGATAGAGCTTGCATTAACTCTAGCATCTGATCCATCTTTCCCTTTATTCCATCAACCTCTTCTCTCAAAGCCGTTTGAGTTTGTTCCAAATTGTCCATGATCCTTTGTTTGTTAGCTCGTGTTCCGTACGAGTGTTGAATATCTGGTTCTTGGACCGAGGGCTTTCGGGGTTTTCGGGCTATGATTGCTTTGAACTGTTTTTAGGGAAATGAATGAGTTTTTTTTTTTGAAAAAATGCATGAAGATGCATGTGGATGTATGTATGCTATGAGTATGCAAAATATGCGTTTTTTTTTTTTTTTTCGCTTTATGGAGTTTAAAGGTGCACGATTAATATTAGCAATTCGAAATATTAAACCGGGAAATTGATTATACTTCAAAATATATTTGATTAAATAACATTTGTTTACAAAGTGTAACTAATGCTATTACAAATCAAATAGCCGCTCGCTTCTCGGCTCTGCTCATCTCCTCCCTATAGAAATCTATGGTGTCCTTGCAGAACTTCATAAACTTCTGGATCTCCATAGGGATGACAAAGTAGGGCATGACCATCTCGGCCTCCGCTAGCTTCTTTGGAAGTTGGGTGATTACCAAATTTGAGAATGCAACCAATTTAGTGAAATCCTCACTTAATTGGGTGGCGTCTTGCCATACATACTCAATCACTTCCTTGCGCTGGTCTAGCTTGACTCTTGCACTTCTAATTTCATCGTGTAGTTGTGCAATGTGGTCCCCATGAGCTCTTGCAATCTTGTCGAAGTACTCTTCGAATTTCTTGATGTCTTCTTCGAGATGATTGCACTTTAGCCTCCCTTGATGAGAGAGACTCTCATGTCTTTGCCGCTGGACGCGTTCGGCTTGAAGCTGCTCTTTGTAGTCTTTCACTACTCCTTGGAGCTGTTGATTTTTCTCTTGAAATTTCAACCTCCATTTCCGTTGAGCTTCGATGGCTAGTTCGCCAAACTTCTTGAGCTCTTGGTTGGAATGTAAGATTCTTTCCAACTCTTCGTCCTTGGCCACAAGGTTGGCATCCGCACTAACCAAGCCGCCTCCTATCCAATCCCTTTTCCCTTCGGAGGTTCTTAGCCGCTTTTGGCATACTAGGAGAGAATGTGATACTTCATCACGATCTCTCTTCGTCCTAGTAATTTCTCCTAAAGCTTGGAGGTGCTTCAATTCTAAGTCTCCGTTTCTGTTTTGGAGTTCTTGAATTTTAGCCTTGAGGTCCTCCACTTCTTTGTTGGGAATGATTGCAATAGGTTTAGGTGTAGGAGGTTTTGGAGGGTTTACGACCGCGAAGGGTAACTTGATTTCTTTGACCCTCTCCTTCACCCATCGAGTATAAAGGGGTTTGGCGACACAGTTTCTCTTGCCGACCCTTCCCTTGCGTACTTGGCTCCATGCTCCCCGGATTCTCTCTAGCAATGCCGGGTCTTGATCGCCTTCCCTTAAGTAGAAAGCTTCCAACAAAAGGTCATTAGGTTTATCCTCCATTGAAAAACCTAGTTGTCGGAGAGAGAGGACCGGATTGTAATTAATACATCCCTTAGTACCAATGAGGGGTACGTTAGGGAAGTCCCCGCAGCTGAGGATAATTTCCGGGTCCTCTAAGTTTGGTGAAAACCAATGGATGTCCTTCTCGGCGAGGGTTGTCATCCGTTGCGACCATTTGAGCTTGGCCCGGTTTTCCACAAAGTCTCGGTTTCTTGGCATGTGGGACATCATCCAAATTTGCACCACGGGAGTGCAACAAGTAATTTTGCGTCCCCTTGCTTGTTCATGCCTTGAGTAGAGGGTATGATAAAAATCCGCTAAGATTGTAGGAACTGGATTTTTAGTCATAAACACCTCTAGAGCCGGAAAGTCTACGAAATCATCCATGTTGGGGAATAAAACAATCCCGTAGACTAAGAGGGCTAAGATGGCGTTGAATGCCATTACCTCTTTGTTGGCTAGTAAATCCCGAGCTTTGGCTTCCAAAAACTTTCTTGAAAATCCCTTAAGGTTTCCTCTAACTTCCAAGTTAGATGCCACTTCTTGGGTGTCGAGGTATAAGGATTCGGCGATGGCTTCAAATGTGGGATCCTTTCCCGGACCGAGATAGAGTTCATGACCTTTCATGCTACAACCCAAAATCTTCTCAAACTCTTCCAAAGTTGGCGCTAGTTGGAAGTCTTGAAATGTGAAGCACCGTAGAGGTGGGTGTAGTACCCTAATTTTGTCCTACGCATTTTAAAACAAAAAAATCAAAAAAAAATCAAAGAGGGAAAAAAAGTCAAAAGTCAACAAAAGTCAACAGAAAAGTCAACTTTTCAAAATTGAGGACTTCGCAATGCGAAGCTCACTTCGCACTGCGAAGTCTGCGATTTTTCTGCAGATTTTTGGTTTCTTGGATTTAATTCCAGATTTTGTTGCATATCACTTCCATAATTATTTTAAATAGCATTCATGGCTAATTGAGCCAAGCAAAGCCAGAGTTGAAGGACTTGCCATTAATGCCAAGGTTGGAAGCTTTTTCTTCCAACCTAGCATGTGACAAGCAAGTGGGCTTGCCCTTGGGCAGCTCTAGTCCCTCCCAGGTGACCAGCTAACCACCACAAGGTTGCCAGCCACCTGCTTGAGGACTTTCCTCCTGCTTGCTTCCCCTAAAACCAGTCAAACCAGCTGGATTTTTTTCACTTGAAAAACCATGATTGCCTACTCTGTTTTGCAGCAGCTTTTCACCCTCTCACACCAGCCATAAGTAGCCTTTTCATCCCTCAATCTCTGCACATTACAGTGCACGTTTTCATTGATCAACCATTGAGATTGCAAGGATTGATCCCCAAGCATTAGCCAATTGCAAATCAGCTTTGTTCTTCATCATTACCTTCTAGAAATAGTTGAATTTGTGGCTGAAATCAAGCTGGATCTTGCCCCTTGGTACAAGGCAGGGTTGGCTCTATCCATTAGCATTTAATGCAAAGGGATTCAGCTTGATCTTGGCCACAAATCAGCTGAATTTTGGGATTGTGTAATGATGACAAAGATTTGGTTTTGGCCTATAAATAGAAGGCAATGCCAAAGGAACAAACACAGCTAACACAGCATTCAAAGAGCAGAAACTCTACTCATTTCAACCTACAAATCTCCACAAACAACCAGAAAAAAAACCAATCCACACAAAGCATTACAAAGTTCCAAAACCATCACAAATACTCAAACCTCTTGCACAATCTTTCAACCAAATCAAACCAAGTGCAGTTGGAGCTTTGCTAAGGAGTTCTGTAAGTTACTAAGCTCTTTATCTTGCATTTTTAATTGTGTTTGCATAGCCATTTTGGCTCAAAACCTTTTGATCCTAAAAAACCCCTTTTGAATTTCAAAGAAATCCCAAGGTTTTCAAAACATCAAAACTGGTTTGTCCAACCTTTTTCACCCCAAAAACTCAAAGTTTTTCATCCCCCTATAAGGTCTTGAGTGTGTTCAGAAGTTGTTTCTGAACAAAAGTTCAGAAACAGCTTCTGAACCCAAAATTTCGCATGCTTCGCAGTGCGAAGTCATGGTCGCAGTGCGACCATGACAGAACTCAGAACCTGAGTTTTTGTATCAAAACAACCAATTTTTGAGGTTCTAGCCCCAGAGCTCAGAACCTAAGAGTTTTTAAATCCATGTTCTTCAAACCACAACAAGGTTTTTGCATTATTTTGGCAAAATCACAAGTTTGTATAACCATTTTGTGGGTAACTTGCAAAGCAAGTTATGTTCCCAAATTCTCAAACAAGCATGAACAAACAAGCTATGTTCATCTTTTCAATCCAAACTTGAACAATAAATATTGTTCATGATGTTCAAAACTCAAAGATGAACATACACCGTTTACGTTCGCATTTTCGCAAAATGAGACGAACTTGCGCGTTTTCTAGCAAATTTGCTAACCCTTCCCATTTTTGGATTTTCAAACCAAATGTTTTGACATACCTTGGGATTTCTAAAGAATTCAATCCAAAAATATGAATGAAAAAGGGATGGTGTGACGTATGTCTCTCCATCGCCCCGATTGTACGAATGCGTGACGTATGTCTCGTCGCTCGGACAATCGTCATTCCCTTTTTTTTAATATGTACAACCCTAACCAAACCAAATCTTGGCCCCTTGTGGTCAATCCAAACCTTTTGGTCCCCCGTTGGCCATTAGACTCAACCCCTCGACTCGTTAGAGTCCACTCGGTCAATGTTCGACTCATCCGAGTCCATTGTACCCGTTCTTGATCTCAGTGGATCAATCGAACAATCGCCCGACTCTTCGGAGTCCACTCGGTCAATGTTTGACTCGTTTGAGTCCATTGCACCTCCTTTGGTCCCATAGCGACCAATTCAACCCTCTACCCTAACGGACGTACCTTTTAACAATTCTAATGTGATTCGCGAACGAACGCTTAATAAGTCTCCAAGTGCGAGCATACAAGCTACGTTTAATCGCAAGAATTCGGTTAAAACATCGTCCAAGTAAAATCAACCAACACATATACGTTTTTCTACCAAAGAACTACGTATGCTTTGAATTCTCCGACTACCGGGAGATACGTAGGAGCAAGATCGACATCTTGTCAAGCGCAACAATAAAAACCTTTTTTTCCTTCTTTTCTTTCGTTTGTTTTTATCTCTTTCCCCCCTTTTATTATATTTTTAACATAAATGAACATGCGCGCAAAATATTAAAAAACAATTCAAGCTTTGACCAAATAGAAGGTTCCCGTTGAGTACAACGGACGTGAGGGGTGCTAATACCTTCCCCTTGCGTAATCGACTCCCGAACCCGACAATGGTTGCGATGACCAAATCTTTATCCTCATCGTCAAAGGGTTTTATTATCGTTTCCCTTTAAACAAAAAAAAACTTAAGGGTTTATCAACGTTCCCTTTACACAAAAACTTTGGTGGCGGCTTCACAAAGGCCCTCCGAGCGTTTGCGAACGACCTCGGAGGATTTGCGCGTCTTTTTCCCGAGGAAAAAAACGAGGTGCGCACAGCTGGCGACTTCACTGGGGACCCTTTTCCCACTAGTGAGTCAAGCCTAACCTATTTGGTTCAAAGCCAATTGTTTTATTTTCTTTGCGTGCCATGTTTATTTATTTTATTCATACATGTTATATTTATGCTTTATGTTTATATTTGCTTTATCTGCTTTATATTCATATCATATATATCAAATGCGGGGGTTACTTGAGTGATGTTACTCCACATTGTTCGGGTTAATGCCGGACGTGTGAGGCTCTCTACCCGAGCTTGAGAAAAAAACTAAGTTAGAAGGAGGTTGTGTGCGGAAGCCCGCGTTGACGTATGTCCGTGAGGTAGGATGCCCAACCCCGCTTAGAGGAGATTTTCACTTGGAATTAATTGAAGTCATGTTGACGTATGTCCATAGACAACCCTAATTCCATATGAGATCTATGACTCTAGGGACCTCTTCTTAGGAAATATCACCTTTAGAGCCTACACGTGAGGATGGGGGGAAGTTCTGAACGTTCATATAACAAACCCCTGCATGTCATAATATTTGCATTCATAAAACTTTTTGCATAAACAAAAAAAAGAGGGGCATTTTTTTGCATACTCATTGCATTCATACATTTACATGCATTTTCATGCATTTCAAAGAAAAAACCCTCACATCATTCCCTCGCCAAAAAGTACCCGACCCGGTGTACAGTAGCGTTTCGGATGAGATCCGAGCAACCGGAAGGCCATCGAAATTCTGAAAATCATTTCTTTGTCCAAGTAATTTATCTTGTTTTTCAAAAAATAAAAACGATCATTTTGCTCTTCCCAAGGCAAATGATTAATTTTTATGGGACCCCCATATTTCAAATCATTTCAGTCATTAATAAAATTGCAGTTTATGTTCAAAGAGTTCGTTCTTCTTTCGTTCTTAATTAGCAATAAATTTTCGCAACCCTACAAAAAAAATCATCATAAGTACACCACCAAAAAATAACACTGCTACGATCCCTTTTGACTTCAATCTCCAAATTAACCAAACGGAAGATGATAATAAGGACGATTTTGAACCTCCTGAAGGATTGTCCAGACTTGAGGATCAAGAGGATAGGGTAATACAACCTCACCAAGAGAGCCCTCAAAAGAATGGCACTACAATTTTCCCTCTGCCGGGGCACACTCTATAAGAGAAGTTATGGTCTTACTCAGATATGTGGATAAACATGAAGCAGTCATGCTCACCAAAGAAATCCATGAGGAGTCCTTCCAAACCCATGCCAAGACATGTCACAAGTGACAAAATTATGCCAACAAGGGGCACATACCACAAACACCTCTGAATGTCATGACATCACCCTAACCTTTTTCTATGTGGGGCATAAACATGTTCGGAATGATTGAGCCAAAGGCTTCAAAAGGGCACCAGTTCATACTAGTTGCCATCAACTGTTTCACCAAATGGGTCGAAGCAGCTACCTATGCAAACATGACCAAACAAGTGGTCGCCCAATTCATCAAAAAGAAACCATTTGCCATTACGGCACTCCCCACAATTTCCCACAAAAAGCCAAGTCGTCATTGGCATTCCTCACATTCCCAAATAAACAAAGCCCAATTTTTATTGGCATCCCCAAACACAAAAAGCCCAGTCGTCACTGGCATTCCTCACATCTCCAACAAAAGACCAATTTTCATTGGCACACACAATTTCCAAACAAAAAGCCCAATTTCCATTGGCAATCATAAACCCCACTTCCAATAAAAGCCCAATTGTCATTGGCATTCCCATCAAAAAAAAAAAAAACAACAAAAGCCCGACCTCGCTCGGCAAAAAAACAAAAGCCTGACCTTGCTCGGCATCCCATCATAAAAGCCCGACCTTGCTCGGCATCCAATCACAATAAAAGCCCGACTTTGATCGGCATCCAAACACCCAAAAGCCCAATTTTCATTGGCACTCACAAACATATTCCCAAATACCATTTCCAATAAAAGCCCAATTTTCATTGGCCCTTACAAACACAATCACACATAAAGCCCAATTTTCATTGGCATCTCCACTCCAATCACAAAAAGCCCGACCTCGCTCGGCAACCAAAAACAAAAAGTCCGACCTCGCTCGGCATCCAATTACTACCAAGGCCCAATTTTATTGGCATTCACAAACACAAACAAGGTTTGACCAACTGAACCCCATAAAAGAGAAACACTTCACAGCATTGGGGCATGGACAGCTCGACAAGAAAGTTCATTCTCGAGAATTTAGAGAAGGAGACTTAAATGCTTGGAAAAAAGGTATTACCCGCCCACAAGGATCCCCCTATCAATAAACTCCGGCGCAGTCAAAAAAATATATATGCCAAAAAGAAAAAAAGAGCTCGCTAAATCGAAAACCCGAAAAGGGCGGTTTAGGCAATAGAGAGCGTCCTGGTAGATCGAAAACCTGAAAAGGCGGTCTAGGCAAAAATTAAGGACATCAAAAAAGGAAATACACCCCAGTGGACTGAAAACTCGAAAGAGCGGTCCAGGTAAAAATTAGGGGTTTCAAAAAAAAAGAAAAAAGGCAAAAGACTGCGGCACGTGAGGTCCGGACTGAACTCAAGAGGGAAAGAATCAACCTCATTATCATCTTTCAAAAAAAGGTTATTTTGAAGTCATAGGGAAAGTAGCACGTGAAACCCAAGCAAATTTCCATTTGTCTTTTTGTTTCTTCTTTTCTCCCTATCTCAGTAATCACCTCTTATAGGGATTACATTTTCACGAATAGTTACCCACACAAGGGACTAAGTTTCGTTGAATCAAAATCATTTTTAAACCTTTTCATTGTTATGCGTCCTTACTTGCTCATAAAATGTGTGTTTATTCATGATAGATAATGCATTGAAATATGGGAATAACATAAAAAACAAAAAAAATGTGTGTTTTTTACTTGGACGTTAAAAGTCGAAAGAATTTCGTTGGTCCCCAGTATTGCATCAGAGGACTCAAAACTTGAAGCTCTGCATCAGTCATTTTAAGACTCATGCTCTTCAGCAGAAACAAGTGCGTAGCTCACGACGCGTAAAACGCAAAGATCCCGGGTGTCGGAGGAAACAAATTTCCCAAATAAAGCACACCCCCCATACATCTTTTTCATCCACTAAGGCCGGATATCGATCATGCTTCAAAAACGATCCTTATATCCCCAGTGAGATCACACCAAAACAAAAAGCCCGACCTCGCTCGGCAACCAACAAAAAGCCCGACCTCGCTCGGCAACCAAAACAAAAGCCCGACCTCGCTCGGCAACCAACAAAAAGCCCGACCTCGCTCGGCAACCAAAACAAAAGCCCGACCTCGCTCGGCAACCAAAATCAAAAAGCCCGACCTCGCTCGGCAACCAAAACAAAAAGCCCGACCTCGCTCGGCCACCAAACAAAAGTCCAATCATTATTGGCAAACCCACACAAATCTTCGGGCTTAGGCTCGAACTACACCGGTTTTGATCCCATTTGGGTATGTAGGCAAAGGACTTCGTCCTTCCAAACCGACCAACCAAAAAACACAAATTTTCGGGCTTAGGCTCGAACTACACCGGTTTTGATCCCATTTGGGTATGTAGGCAAAGGACTTTGTCCTTCCAAACCGACCAACCAAAAAACACAAATTTTCGGGCTTAGGCTCGAACTACACCGGTTTTGATCCCATTTGGGTATGTAGGCAAAGGACGTCGTCCTTCCAAACCGACCAACCAAAAAACACAAATTTTCGGGCTTAGGCTCGAACTACACCGGTTTTGATCCCATTTGGGTATGTAGGCAAAGGACTTTGTCCTTCCAAACCGACCAACCAAAAAACCAAAAAAAAGAAAGCCCAACTGTCATGAACACAACCACAAACAAAGACCGACTCTGCTCGGCACCCAACCAACATTATTTCATTTCATGCATGCATATTTAAAAACCGTTCATACACATGCATTTCATTTCATAAAGCATGCATCCTCAACAAGGATCCTCCAGTGAGTATCACATATTCACCAACATCCATCAACATTCAACCAGGGGCACCTATTTAGGGTAAGACCGCAGCTCGTTAGGAATCGATATTCAGAAGCAGTGCCTGAATAAGATCACCTAGCTTAGGTATCCCTCTCTAGAAGCAGTACCTAGAGTAGATCACCTCCCCCAGTGTATCGACCGTCAGTGTTAGCGACTGAATAAGATCACAGCTCGTTAGGAATCGACATTCAGAAGCAGTACCTGAATAAGATCACCTAGCTTAGGTATCGACCTCTAGAAGCAGTACCTAGATAAGATCACCTACTTCAATGTTCCACCTCTAGTGACATCCTAGAGTAAATCACCACCCTCAGGAATCGACCTCTAGAAGCAGTGCCTAGATAAGATTACCTTCATTCCCCAGTGGATCTACCTCCAGTGTTAGCGGCTGGATACGATCAACCCCTACCAACCATTGCATTTGCATTTCGCGAAGGACAAAATTCGGGTCCTTCTTTTTTTTCTTTTTACTTAATTGATCTCCGCAAAGAGTTCATGAGATGCCTTCGGCACTCACGCACTCTATGCGAAGATACAATTAAGTAGGGGAAGCTGTAGTACCCTAATTTTGTCCTACGCATTTTAAAACAAAAAAATCAAAAAAAAAATCAAAGAGGGAAAAAAAGTCAAAAGTCAACAAAAGTCAACAGAAAAGTCAACTTTTCAAAATTGAGGACTTCGCAATGCGAAGCTCACTTCGCACTGCGAAGTCTGCGATTTTTCTGCAGATTTTTGGTTTCTTGGATTTAATTCCAGATTTTGTTGCATATCACTTCCATAATTATTTTAAATAGCATTCATGGCTAATTGAGCCAAGCAAAGCCAGAGTTGATGGACTTGCCATTAATGCCAAGGTTGGAAGCTTTTTCTTCCAACCTAGCATGTGACAAGCAAGTGGGCTTGCCCTTGGGCAGCTCTAGTCCCTCCCAGGTGACCAGCTAACCACCACAAGGTTGCCAGCCACCTGCTTGAGGACTTTCCTCCTGCTTGCTTCCCCTAAAACCAGTCAAACCAGCTGGATTTTTTTCACTTGAAAAACCATGATTGCCTACTCTGTTTTGCAGCAGCTTTTCACCCTCTCACACCAGCCATAAGTAGCCTTTTCATCCCTCAATCTCTGCACATTACAGTGCACGTTTTCATTGATCAACCATTGAGATTGCAAGGATTGATCCCCAAGCATTAGCCAATTGCAAATCAGCTTTGTTCTTCATCATTACCTTCTAGAAATAGTTGAATTTGTGGCTGAAATCAAGCTGGATCTTGCCCCTTGGTACAAGGCAGGGTTGGCTCTATCCATTAGCATTTAATGCAAAGGGATTCAGCTTGATCTTGGCCACAAATCAGCTGAATTTTGGGATTGTGTAATGATGACAAAGATTTGGTTTTGGCCTATAAATAGAAGGCAATGCCAAAGGAACAAACACAGCTAACACAGCATTCAAAGAGCAGAAACTCTACTCATTTCAACCTACAAATCTCCACAAACAACCAGAAAAAAAACCAATCCACACAAAGCATTACAAAGTTCCAAAACCATCACAAATACTCAAACCTCTTGCACAATCTTTCAACCAAATCAAACCAAGTGCAGTTGGAGCTTTGCTAAGGAGTTCTGTAAGTTACTAAGCTCTTTATCTTGCATTTTTAATTGTGTTTGCATAGCCATTTTGGCTCAAAACCTTTTGATCCTAAAAAACCCCTTTTGAATTTCAAAGAAATCCCAAGGTTTTCAAAACATCAAAACTGGTTTGTCCAACCTTTTTCACCCCAAAAACTCAAAGTTTTTCATCCCCCTATAAGGTCTTGAGTGTGTTCAGAAGTTGTTTCTGAACAAAAGTTCAGAAACAGCTTCTGAACCCAAAATTTCGCATGCTTCGCAGTGCGAAGTCATGGTCGCAGTGCGACCATGACAGAACTCAGAACCTGAGTTTTTGTATCAAAACAACCAATTTTTGAGGTTCTAGCCCCAGAGCTCAGAACCTAAGAGTTTTTAAATCCATGTTCTTCAAACCACAACAAGGTTTTTGCATTATTTTGGCAAAATCACAAGTTTGTATAACCATTTTGTGGGTAACTTGCAAAGCAAGTTATGTTCCCAAATTCTCAAACAAGCATGAACAAACAAGCTATGTTCATCTTTTCAATCCAAACTTGAACAATAAATATTGTTCATGATGTTCAAAACTCAAAGATGAACATACACCGTTTACGTTCGCATTTTCGCAAAATGAGACGAACTTGCGCGTTTTCTAGCAAATTTGCTAACCCTTCCCATTTTTGGATTTTCAAACCAAATGTTTTGACATACCTTGGGATTTCTAAAGAATTCAATCCAAAAATATGAATGAAAAAGGGATGGTGTGACGTATGTCTCTCCATCGCCCCGATTGTACGAATGCGTGACGTATGTCTCGTCGCTCGGACAATCGTCATTCCCTTTTTTTTAATATGTACAACCCTAACCAAACCAAATCTTGGCCCCTTGTGGTCAATCCAAACCTTTTGGTCCCCCGTTGGCCATTAGACTCAACCCCTCGACTCGTTAGAGTCCACTCGGTCAATGTTCGACTCATCCGAGTCCATTGTACCCGTTCTTGATCTCAGTGGATCAATCGAACAATCGCCCGACTCTTCGGAGTCCACTCGGTCAATGTTTGACTCGTTTGAGTCCATTGCACCTCCTTTGGTCCCATAGCGACCAATTCAACCCTCTACCCTAACGGACGTACCTTTTAACAATTCTAATGTGATTCGCGAACGAACGCTTAATAAGTCTCCAAGTGCGAGCATACAAGCTACGTTTAATCGCAAGAATTCGGTTAAAACATCGTCCAAGTAAAATCAACCAACACATATACGTTTTTCTACCAAAGAACTACGTATGCTTTGAATTCTCCGACTACCGGGAGATACGTAGGAGCAAGATCGACATCTTGTCAAGCGCAACAATAAAAACCTTTTTTTCCTTCTTTTCTTTCGTTTGTTTTTATCTCTTTCCCCCCTTTTATTATATTTTTAACATAAATGAACATGCGCGCAAAATATTAAAAAACAATTCAAGCTTTGACCAAATAGAAGGTTCCCGTTGAGTACAACGGACGTGAGGGGTGCTAATACCTTCCCCTTGCGTAATCGACTCCCGAACCCGACAATGGTTGCGATGACCAAATCTTTATCCTCATCGTCAAAGGGTTTTATTATCGTTTCCCTTTAAACAAAAAAAAACTTAAGGGTTTATCAACGTTCCCTTTACACAAAAACTTTGGTGGCGGCTTCACAAAGGCCCTCCGAGCGTTTGCGAACGACCTCGGAGGATTTGCGCGTCTTTTTCCCGAGGAAAAAAACGAGGTGCGCACAGTGGGTCGAAGAATTGCGTCAAAGTGGTTAAGGCCGTTGAATCTATTCTTACGGGTAGAAGATCAAGGATTAGCCCATAGCTTGCCTCGAAGATGTTCTTGTGGACCGAAGAGAGCCTCTTGCTTAGAGCTAAAAAACTTTCCACCCTAGGAGCTTTAATTTTGAAGGCGAGCGTATTCTTGTTCCCGGAATCCATATTTCTTTTTTGCTAATATTTGTTTGTTCTTTTTAAACTCCTATAAAGCAAAATGATGCGAAAATTACTTTCATGAATGCAAATGATATGCAAGGGTATGGTTTATGAAGGTTCGGAACTTCCCCCCATCCTCACATGTAGGCTCTAAATGGTGAAATCTCCTAAGAAGAGGTCCTTAGAGTCATAGACCTCACATGGAATTAGGGTTGTCTATGGACATACGTCGACATGACTTCAATTAATTCCACGTGAAAATCTCATCTAAGCGGGGTTGGACATCCTACCTCACGGACATACGTCAACGCGGGCTTCCGCACACAACCTCCTTCTAACTTAGTTTTTTTCTCAAGCTCGGGTAGAGAGCCTCACACGTCCGGCATTAACCTGAACAATGTGGAGTAACATCACTCAAGTAACCCCCGCATTTGATATATGATATGAATATAAAGCAGATAAAGCAAATATAAACATAAAGCATAAATATAACATGTATGAAAAAAATAAATAAACATGGCACGCAAAGAAAATAAAACAATTGGCTTTAAACCAAATAGGTTAGGCTTGACTCACTAGTGGGAACAGGGTCCCCAGTGAAGTCGCCAGCTGTGCGCACCTCGTTTTTTTCCTCGGGAAAAAGACGCGCAAATCCTCCGAGGTCGTTCGCAAACGCTCGGAGGGCCTTTGTGAAGCCGCCAGCAAAGTTTTTGTGTAAAGGGAACGTTGATAAACCCTTAAGTTTTTTTTTTGTTTAAAGGGAAACGATAATAAAACCCTTTGACGATGAGGATAAGGATTGGTCATCGCAACCATTGTCGGGTTCGGGAGTCGGTTACGCAAGGGGAAGGTATTAGCACCCCTCACGTCCGTTGTACTCAACGGGAACCTTCTATTTGGTTTAAAGCTTGAATTGTTTTTTTAATATTTTGCGCGCATGTTCATTTATGTTAAAAATATAATAAAGGGGGGGAAAGAGATAAAAATAAACGAAAGAAAAAAAGTTTTTATTATTGCGCTTGACAAGATGTCGATCTTGCTCCTACGTATCTCCCGGTAGTCGGAGAATTCAAAGCATACGTAGTTCTTTGGTAGAAAAACGTACATGTGTTGGTTGATTTTAAATGGACGATGTTTTAACCGAATTCTTGCGATTAAAACGTAGCTTGTATGCTCGCGCTCGGGAGACTTATTAAGCGTATAGCTTGTATGCTCGCGCTTGGGAGACTTATTAAGCGTTTGTTCGTGAATCGCATTAGAATTGTTAAAAGGTACGTCCGTTAGGGTAAAAGGTTCGAATTGGTCGCTATGGGACCAAAAGAGGTGCAATGGACTCATACAAGTCAATCATTGACCGAGTGGACTCAAACGAGTCGAGGGGTGAATCTAATGGTCACGGGGGACCAAAAGGTTTGGATTGACCACAAGGGGCCAAGGTTTGGTTTGGTTAGGGTTGTACACATTGAAAAAAAGGGAATGACGATTGTCCAAACGACGAGACATACGTCACGCATTCGTACAATCGGGGCGATGGAGAGACATACGTCACACCATCCCTTTTTCATTCATGTTTTTGGGTTGAATCCTTTAGAAATCCCAAGGTATGTCAAAACATTTGGTTTGAAAACCCAAAATGGGAAGGTTTAGCAAATTTGCTAGAAAACGCACAAGTTCGGCTTATTTTGCGAAAATGCGAACGTATTTGGCTTATGTTCATTTTTGAGTTTTGAACATCATGAACAATATTTATTGTTCAAGTTTTGATTGAAATGATGAACATAGCTTTTTTGTTCATGTGGTTTTGAAAGTTTGAGAACATAACTTGTTTTGCAAGTTATCCACATAATGGTCATACGAACTTGTGATTTTGTCAAAATTATGCAAAATCCTTGTTATGGTTTGAAAGACATGGGTTTAAAAACTCTTAGGTTCTGAGCTCTGGGGCTAGAACCTCAAAAATTGGTCATTTTGGCACAAAAACTCAGATTCTGAGTTCTGTCATGGTCGCACTGCGACCATGACTTCGCACTGCGAAGCATGCGAAAATTTTGGGTTCAGAAGCTGTTTCTGAACTTTTGTTCAGAAACAACTTCTGAACACACTCAGGACCTTATAGGTGGGTGGAAAACTTTGAGTTTTTGGGGTGAAAAAGGCTGGACAAACCAGTTTTGATGTTTTGAAAACCTTGGGATTTCTTTGAAATTCAAAAGGGGTTTTTCTTAATCAAATGGTTTTGAACCAAAATAGCTATGCAAACACAATTGTAAATGCAAGATAAAGCCTTAGAAACTTACAGAACTCCTTAGCAAAGCTCCAGCTGCACTTGATTTGATTTGGTTGAAGGATTTTGCAAGAGGTTTGATATTGGTGATGGTTTTGGAACTTTGGAAAGCTTTGTGTTGGATTGGTTTTTTCTGGTTGTTTGTGGAGGTTTGTAAGCTAAAATGAGTAGAGTTTCTGCTCTTGAAATGCTGTTATTTATTGTGTTTGAAACCTTGGGCATTGCCTTCTATTTATAGGCCAAAACCAAATCTTTTTCATCATTACAAAATCCTAAAATTCAGCTGATTTGTGGCTAAGATCAAGCTGGATCCTTTTGCATTAAATGCTAATGGATAGAGGCAACCTTGCCTTGTACCAAGGGGCAAGATTCAGCCTGATTTCAGCCACAAATTCAACCAATTCTAGAAGGTAATGATGAAGAACAAAGCTGATTTGCAATTGGCTAATGCTTGGGGATCAATCCTTGCAATCTCAATGGTTGGTCAATGAAAACGTGCACTGTAATGTGCAGAGATTGAGGGATGAAAAAGGCTACTTATGGCTGGTGTGAGGGGTGAAAAGCTGCTGCAAAAACAGAGTAGGCACTCATGGCTTTTCAAGTGAAAAATCCAGCTGGTTTGACTGGTTTTGGGGGGAGCAAGCAGGAGGAAAGTCCTCAAGCAGGTGGCTGGCAACCTTGTGGTGGTTAGCAGGTCACATGGGAGGGACTAGAGCTGCCCAAGGGCAAGTCCACTTGCTTGTCACATGCTAGGTTGGAAGAAAAAGCTTCCAACCTTGGCATTAATGGCAAGTCCTTCAATTCTGGTTTTGCTTGGCCCAATTAGCCATGAATGCTACTTAAAATAATTATGGAAATGATATGCAACAAATTCTGGAATTAAATCAAAGAAACCAAAAATCTGCAGAAAAATCGCAGACTTCGCAGTGCGAAGTGACCTTCGCAGTGCGAAGTCATCATTTTTAAAATGTTGACTTTTCTGTTGACTTTTGTTGACTTTTGACTTTTTCCCCTCTTTGATTTTTTTTGATTTTTGTTTTAAAATGCTTAGGACAAAATTAGGGTACTACAAAGAGGAAGTCAAACTCTGGCACCAGAAATTGGGACATCTGCATCTGAAAGGCATGAAAAAAATCCTAAGTACTGAAGCTATCAGAGGTGTACCTAATCTGAAGATCAATGAGGACAATGTTTGTGGTGACTGTCAAATTGGGAAACAAACAAGAAAGTCTCATCCCAGATTAGTTCACCAGGTAACTACTAAAGTACTAGAACTTGTTCATATGGATTTAATGGGGCCTATGCAAGTAGAAAGTATTGGAGGAAAAAGGTATGCATTTGTAATGGTAGATGACTACTCAAGATTCACATGGATTAACTTTGTTAGAGAGAAGTCTGATACTTTTGAAGTATTTAAAGACTTGTGCACTCAATTACAAAGAGAGAAGGACTGTGGTATTGTCAGAATCAGAAGTGATCATGGTAAAGAATTTGAAAACAAAAGTTTCTCAGAATTCTGTGCTTCTGAAGGTATAAAACATGAGTTTTCTGCACCTATCACACCTCAGCAAAATGGTGTAGTTGAGAGGAAGAATAGGACATTAGCAGAATGTGCAAGGGTTATGCTACATGCAAAGAAGCTGCCTTATATGTTCTGGGCAGAAGCAATGAACACAGCATGTTACATACACAATAGAGTCACTTTGAAAAAGGGAACATCATCTACATTGTATGAACTGTGGAAAGGAAGGAAGCCTACAGTCAAATATTTCCATGTTTTTGGGAGCAGATGCTATATTTTGGCTGATAGAGAAAATAGGAGAAAACTGGATCCTAAGTCTGATAAGGGCATATTTTTGGGATATTCAGTAAACAGCAGAGCCTATAGGGTGTTCAACTCAAGAACCAAAGTTGTGATGGAGAGCATAAATGTGGTTATTGATGATATGTCTGCTGAGAATAAAAAGGAAGAATCTGAAGTTATTCCAGAGTCTGAAGCCTCAGAAGAACAAACTTCAGAAGCTGAAAAGCATCCAGAGTCTGAAGAAGCAGAAGTTCATCCAGATCATGATCCTACCAATAAAGGGCCATCAATTAGAGTTCAGAAGGATCATCCCAAGGAGCTTTTCATTGGGAGCTTGGATCAAGGGGTAAGAACCAGGAGATCAGACCTAGCTGCTACTGATTCCTGTTTTGTGTCTAAGTTTGAACCCAAAAATGTAAAAGAAGCCCTGACTGATGAATTTTGGATGAAGCAATGCAAGATGAGTTGAATCAATTCAAAAGGAGTGAAGTGTGGGATCTGGTTCCAAGACCTGAAGGGTTAAATGTGATTGGCACTAAATGGATATACAAGAATAAAACAGATGAAAATGGTATTGTGGTCAGAAACAAGGCTAGGTTGGTTGCTCAGGGTTATACTCAAGTAGAGGGTCTTGATTTTGATGAGACCTTTGCACCTGTGGCCAGACTAGAGTCCATAAGATTACTGTTGGGTGTATCCTGCATTCTAAAATTCAAGCTATTCCAGATGGATGTGAAGAGTGCTTTTCTGAATGGATATCTGCAAGAAGAAGTATATGTTGAACAGCCTAAGGGTTTTGTGGATCATCAGTTTCCATATCATGTGTACAAATTGAAGAAAGCCTTGTATGGACTGAAACAAGCACCAAGAGCATGGTATGAAAGGCTGACTCAGTTTCTTGTGGCTCAAGGTTACAGAAAAGGAGGTTCTGATAAGACATTATTTGTGAAGAATGAACATGGAAGTCTGATGATTGCTCAGATCTATGTTGATGACATAGTATTTGGTGGAATGTCTCAGAAGATGGTCAAATTGTTTGTTCAGCAAATGGAAGATACTTTCTTGGTTGGTGAGCTGACATACTTTCTTGGTTTGCAAGTCAAGCAAATGGAAGATACCATCTTTATCTCTTAGAGTAAATATGCCAACAACATAGTGAAGAAGTTTGGTATGGAATCTGCTGCTCATAAGAAGACACCAGCTGCTACTCATCTGAAGCTAACCAAAGATGAACAAGGAGTATCAGTTGATCAAACTCAGTACAGAAGCATGATAGGGAGCTTATTGAATTTAACTGCAAGCAAACCTGATATCACTTATGCTGTTGGAGTATGTGCAAGATATCAAGCTGATCCTAAGATGAGTCATCTGACTCAGGTGAAGAGGATTCTGAAGTATGTGAACAGCACAAGTGACTATGGAATCATGTATTCACACAGTTCAAGTTCTGAACTGATGGGATTTTGTGATGCTGACTGGGCTGGAAGTGCTGATGACAGGAAGAGCACCTCAGGAGGTTGTTTCTTTTTGGGAAATAATCTAATTTCTTGGTTCAGCAAGAAACAAAACTGTGTTTCATTGTCAACTGCTGAAGCTGAGTATATTGCTGCTGGGAGTAGTTGTTCACAACTAGTGTGGATGAAACAAATGCTTGAGGAATACAACATTGAACAATGAACCATAACATTATTTTGTGACAATTTGAGTGCTATCAACATCTCTAAGAACCCAATACAGCACAGCAGAACTAAACACATTGATATCAGACACCATTTTATCAGAAACCTTGTGGAGGACAAGATTATTCAGCTGGAACATGTGGACACTGTAACACCCTAACCCTTAACCGCCGATTATTAACTTTAATAAAAAAAAACGTTAAGGACATAGGAAGTTACAACATAATGAAAACGCATTTTCATAAACATCCACATATCAAAATATATTTGATTCACATATAGCAGCGGAAAATAACAAACAGCTTATAACCAAGCATGCATATAATATACAAAAATATATACATAAGATTTTCAAAAGTGACACTGTCTACATCAGAG
Source organism: Medicago ruthenica (assembly GCA_018208015.1). Taxonomy (NCBI): domain Eukaryota; kingdom Viridiplantae; phylum Streptophyta; class Magnoliopsida; order Fabales; family Fabaceae; genus Medicago; species Medicago ruthenica. The sequence goes on along the minus strand of CM031376.1, from coordinate 39,772,895 downwards.
ACAAATGCCAAGTTAATACACAACAAAAGATTACCCCAAAACGTAGTGTTACAACCATCAGAGCACTAGACTCTATCTAGGGTACATATCTAAACTCAAAAGATAAAGGGTAGCCAAGCTAAACCCTCACCACTACACAAGTTCTATACGACAACAGCTAATCCTCGACGATATGCTCGTCTTCCTGAAAATCTGGATCCCCAAAGATCCAGCACATAACACAAAACAGAGAGTGTTAGTAAAACATAATCAACACAATATAAACAACACAAGAATAAGTAGGGTACTTACACTTTACCCATCATGCATATTCTAACTCACGCACATGCATCATCAATTATCGTCAAGCATTTATTCATTAATCACAAGTACTCAAAACATATCAACACTTTAAGCAATTAAGTCAAACAGATGGAAATTATCAATCATCAATTACCATGCACACATAATTCCTCAAGCACAAAACTCATCAATAACAGTTACCACTTAACAACCATTATGCACACATAGTTCCTAAAGTGCACACTAACGTCAAGTAGAATGTATGTTCCTAAAATGCACTCTAATGCATGTGGTACCAATTCTTGCTCAGCTTTAGAGTCATGGCGGACTGTTGGATAAACTTATATCCCTTGTGTACCTCTCATTCGCCATAAAAGGACAGTCGTACACTTGACCAACCGAAGCTGGATTACTTCTGCACCTCTCATTCGCCATAAAAGGACGGTCGTGCATATGACCAATAATAATTGGATTTCATTCTTACCCATAAAGAGCATACATACCATCATGAAATGCATGTATGTTCACTTAGCAATTATTGATATTTACACCTACATATGCTCAAATATGTGTGTACACTACCAATACTCATGCTAACTTCAACAAGTAGGCACTCATGGCCAATCATAATACAAACATGAATAAATCATCAAACATGGTTCACAACATCATCAACAACATCATACTAAACCAAAACCCCAAATAAACATAAATGTTTCTAAGGTAAATCCAATCCTTTGGATACCATACCAATTCAATTATATTCATCAATTCCCACACATCAATTTATACTATTATCGAACTCAAAACCCCTTTCAAAATAATTAAATAATTTGATATACAAAAGTGTCGTTTTCTTGAACAATTACTCTTTAGGAAGCATTAAGAATGAGTTAAAATGGTGGGCAAGGTTCCCAAAACATATTATGAGAATGCAGTAGCAAAAAGTCACCCCCGCGCGCACCAAGACCCCCAGAACAGCCCAACTGAGTGTGATATTCTGGCTTGGTCGCTACAAGCGCAGATCCGTCGCTACAAGCGCGGATAGGCAGAACCTGGTCGCTACAAGCGCCCAGTTGGTCGCTACAAGCGCAGGCTTGTCGCTACAAGCGCAGATCCGTCGCTACAAGCGCAGACAGACAGAACCTGGTCGCTACAAGCGACAGCCCGTCGCTACAGCGACCGTGACAGCACAGTTATGTGTAAAAATGTGATTTTCCACCATTTTTGCTCATTCAAGGTTACCCAAAGTTCCAGAACATGTTAAAAACGATTTTCCATCATAAAACATCATTTAAAAACAATCACAAGCAAGGCTTATATCTAGCAAAGAAATTAGGGTTTAAAACACTAAACTTTTCATAACTTTTCTTATGAATTCAAAACACAATAACTCACAACCAAACATACTAGCATCATCACTTAGCATCAAGCAAGCATAACATGATCATTTAACATCTTTAAACCATAAAAACTTCTATCAAAACCTAGACAAAGTGAAGGAGAAGTTTGGGATGGAGAAATAGACATTCTCCCCTTCTCTTAATCACTTATGAACAAGTAATACTAACTCTCTTACCTAGCAAACTCAAGCTTTCTCTTGCTCTCTTGCTCTTGCCCTAGCTTCCTCTTGCTTTTCTCCTTCTCTTCTCCTTCTCTTTCACGTTTTCTTCTTCTCCACAAAACAATGAATAGTGATGTCAAAGTCTTTGTGTTAATCTCTTATAACCCAATCAAATTAATCTTGGCCATCCATTCCTTACTAACTCTCATGATCAATCCTAGCCCTTCAATTCAATCTAAGCTTACTACATCTCATCCACTTGATCATTACTACTCATAAACTCAAAAGCCCAATACTATTCATCTTCTTGGCCCAATTTCGCCCAAAACTCTAAAAACTCGATTACGAACTTATCCTCGCGCCAAATAATTATTTATCGATTACGAGAAAATATTTTTAAAAGCCAAACAATAAAATAAAATATAAAAATATAACATACGAAAATAGGGTCGTTACAACTCTACCCCCCTAAAAAGAATTTTCGCCCTCGAAAATACCCGAAAACAACTCTGGATAGGAGTCTCGCATCTTGCTCTCGATTCAAACCAACACAAAGGTGTTCTACATCTTCTCCCATACAACGCTTCAAAAGGTGCCATACCAATGCTCGAATGAAAACTGTTGTTATACGTAAACTCAATCAATGGTAAGCAAACTTCCCAACTCACTCCTTGTTCCAAAATGCACGATCTTAATAAATCCTCCAATGATTGAATCGTCCTCTCTGACTGACCATCCGTCTGCGGGTGATAAGCAGAACTCATCCGCAACTTAGTTCCCAACGCCTCTTGCAAACTCTCCCAAAACCTTGAAGTAAAACGGGAATCTCGATCTGATACGATACTCGACGGAATTCCATGCAATCTCACGATTTGCTCAACATAAATCTCAGCCAACTTCGGTACTAGCATACCGGTCTTGATAGCTATGAAATGAGCAGACTTTGTTAACCTGTCGTCAACTACCCAAATCATATTGTTACCTTTCGACGTCTTCGGCAAACCGCTTACAAAATCCATCGCAATACTATCCCATTTCCACTCTGGAATAAACATAGGTTGCAATAGCCCCGACGGCTTCTGATGCTCCACCTTGGACTTCTGACAAGTCAAACACGCGAAAACAAACTCGGCGATCTCTTTCTTCATCCCTTGCCACCAAAACATTTTCCTCAGATCTTGATACATCTTAGTAACACCAGGATGAATACTTAAGTTGCTTCTGTGACCTTCCTCCAAAATCATCCGCTTCAACTCAGGCACATCAGGTACACATAACCTTCCCTGACACCTCATCACGCCTTTCTCATCGATCTCAACGTTTACCTTTTTCCCTTGCTCGATGAGCGTCTTAAGCTTCGTCAATCTCACATCAGACTCTTGTGATCGCTGAAAACCTCGAATCTTGACCCATACAAGTAGTGCCTCCAAATCTTGAGAACAAACACAACAGCAGCTAGCTCCAAATCATGCGTAGGATAGTTCCTCTCATGAATCTTCAGCTGTCTTGATGCATAAGCAACGACTTGTCCCTTCTGCATCAACACACCACCTAGACCCATCTTCGACGCATCACAATAAACCACGAACGGTTCCTTCGGATTTGGCAGAATTAGCACAGGTGCAGATGTCAACCTCCTCTTCAGCTCTTGGAAACTCTGCTCACACTTGTCATCCCAAATGAAAGCTTGACCCTTCCTAGTCAACTGTGTCAACGGCAACGCCAACTTTGAAAATCCTTCGATGAACCTCCGATAGTAACCGGCCAAACCAAGAAAACTTCGGATCTCAGTAACAGACTCCGGCGTTCCCCAATCTTGCACTGCCTCTACCTTAGCAGGATCCACTGCTATACCACCACTTGAAATGACGTGACCCAAAAAGCTAACTTTATGCAACCAAAATTCACACTTAGAAAATTTTGCATAAAGCTTCTTCTCGCGCAACACCTCCAACACAATCCTCAAATGCTCGGCATGTTCCTCTTCCGTCTTCGAGTATACCAAAACATCGTCTATGAAGACCACCACGAATCGATCCAAAAAGGAATGAAATATACGATTCATATATTCCATAAACACTCCAGGTGCATTAGTAACTACAAAAGGCATAACAGCGTACTCGTAGTGACCATACCTTGTCCTGAAAGCAATCTTCGGTATATCCTCCACCCTAACTCTTATCTGATGATATCCCGATCTCAAATCAATCTTGCTGAACACACAGGCTCCCACTAACTGATCCATCAAATCATCTATCCTCGGAAGTGGATACTTGTTCTTGATAGTTGCTTAATTCAACTGACGATAGTCGATGCACAGACGCATACTACCATCTTTCTTCTTTACCAACAAAACCGGCGCACCCCACGGCGATACACTCGGTCTTACAAACTTTTTCTTTAACAATTCCTCCAATTGTTCCTTCAACTTTCCTAGCTCAGCAGCTGACATACGATACGGCACCATCGAAATTGGACTAGTACCAGGTACTATGTCAATTGCGAATTCAACCTCTCTCTCGGGTGGTAAATCCAAAATGTCATCTGGAAAAACATCTGTGAAATCACGCACCACCGGCAACGCATCAACCTCCATCTTCTCTTCCACTCTCAACGATGCAAACATAGCAAACACGTCCTCATGAGCCTTCACTGATCTTACCACTTCTCGACAACACATGAGCTTCGAACACAACTCTGGCTCCAGTCTTGGAAACATAACCGTCTTCTTACCACAGTTGATATGAACCGATTAAATTCTAACCAGTTCATACCAAAGATAACGTCTATTCCGCTCAACGGAATGCAGACTAAATCCATACCAAAGTGTCGACCATACATAGTGACTGGACAGTCAACACAGACTAGAGTAGTCGATACCGAACCACTTGCAGGCGTTTCTATAACCATGCGTCCCATCATATTTTCTACTCTAAGACCCAACCTCTTCACGCAATCCACAGAAATAAACGAATGGGTAGCACCCGTATCGATAATAGCAGACAAAGGAGTATTATTGATAAAGCATGTACCTCTGATCAAGTTGTCCGCCTCTGCATCACCACCATCCAAAGCGAACACTTTTCCCCTAGCCGCTCTTGGCTTCTTACACACATAGCTCTTGTGACCCGCTTTCTTGCAGTTGAAGCACACAATACCCTTCTTGCACTGATCAGCTTTGTGGTTAGGATCACCACACTTGAAACATCCTTTTTCATTCTCCGGGCACTCATAGAAACGATGTCCCAGCTGTCCACACTTAAAACAATTCTTACCACCTCCAGTTTTACCACCACTGCTTCCACCTTCATCCGGCTTCTTTCCCCGATTATCATAAGGCTTTCCTCTTCCGAAGGCTCTCCTCCTTTCCTCATTCACAGCCTTGTAGTAGTTAGTCTTGGCTTCCTGTGCTGCTCTATCAGCCGTCCTACTCACAGCCTTCTGAACCGTGGCATTCGCCATCAATTCCATCGCATCGGCAAATGCTTTTTGCGCCATAACCTGAACCAACACCACGCACCACGAGTGAGGATACACTTCGCTTCCTCAAAACAGTATAAACAGTGTTTTCCTAACACATGTTACACAAAGGGTAATCTACACCTAATTGATCCAATGGATCGACCTGCTCTGATACCACTATTGTAACACCCTAACCCTTAACCGCCGATTATTAACTTTAATAAAAAAAAACGTTAAGGACATAGGAAGTTACAACATAATGAAAACGCATTTTCATAAACATCCACATATCAAAATATATTTGATTCACATATAGCAGCGGAAAATAACAAACAGCTTATAACCAAGCATGCATATAATATACAAAAATATATACATAAGATTTTCAAAAGTGACACTGTCTACATCAGAGACAAATGCCAAGTTAATACACAACAAAAGATTACCCCAAAACGTAGTGTTACAACCATCAGAGCACTAGACTCTATCTAGGGTACATATCTAAACTCAAAAGATAAAGGGTAGCCAAGCTAAACCCTCACCACTACACAAGTTCTATACGACAACAGCTAATCCTCGACGATATGCTCGTCTTCCTGAAAATCTGGATCCCCAAAGATCCAGCACATAACACAAAACAGAGAGTGTTAGTAAAACATAATCAACACAATATAAACAACACAAGAATAAGTAGGGTACTTACACTTTACCCATCATGCATATTCTAACTCACGCACATGCATCATCAATTATCGTCAAGCATTTATTCATTAATCACAAGTACTCAAAACATATCAACACTTTAAGCAATTAAGTCAAACAGATGGAAATTATCAATCATCAATTACCATGCACACATAATTCCTCAAGCACAAAACTCATCAATAACAGTTACCACTTAACAACCATTATGCACACATAGTTCCTAAAGTGCACACTAACGTCAAGTAGAATGTATGTTCCTAAAATGCACTCTAATGCATGTGGTACCAATTCATGCTCAGCTTTAGAGTCATGGCGGACTGTTGGATAAACTTATATCCCTTGTGTACCTCTCATTCGCCATAAAAGGACAGTCGTACACTTGACCAACCGAAGCTGGATTACTTCTGCACCTCTCATTCGCCATAAAAGGACGGTCGTGCATATGACCAATAATAATTGGATTTCATTCTTACCCATAAAGAGCATACATACCATCATGAAATGCATGTATGTTCACTTAGCAATTATTGATATTTACACCTACATATGCTCAAATATGTGTGTACACTACCAATACTCATGCTAACTTCAACAAGTAGGCACTCATGGCCAATCATAATACAAACATGAATAAATCATCAAACATGGTTCACAACATCATCAACAACATCATACTAAACCAAAACCCCAAATAAACATAAATGTTTCTAAGGTAAATCCAATCCTTTGGATACCATACCAATTCAATTATATTCATCAATTCCCACACATCAATTTATACTATTATCGAACTCAAAACCCCTTTCAAAATAATTAAATAATTTGATATACAAAAGTGTCGTTTTCTTGAACAATTACTCTTTAGGAAGCATTAAGAATGAGTTAAAATGGTGGGCAAGGTTCCCAAAACATATTATGAGAATGCAGTAGCAAAAAGTCACCCCCGCGCGCACCAAGACCCCCAGAACAGCCCAACTGAGTGTGATATTCTGGCTTGGTCGCTACAAGCGCAGATCCGTCGCTACAAGCGCGGATAGGCAGAACCTGGTCGCTACAAGCGCCCAGTTGGTCGCTACAAGCGCAGGCTTGTCGCTACAAGCGCAGATCCGTCGCTACAAGCGCAGACAGACAGAACCTGGTCGCTACAAGCGACAGCCCGTCGCTACAGCGACCGTGACAGCACAGTTATGTGTAAAAATGTGATTTTCCACCATTTTTGCTCATTCAAGGTTACCCAAAGTTCCAGAACATGTTAAAAACGATTTTCCATCATAAAACATCATTTAAAAACAATCACAAGCAAGGCTTATATCTAGCAAAGAAATTAGGGTTTAAAACACTAAACTTTTCATAACTTTTCTTATGAATTCAAAACACAATAACTCACAACCAAACATACTAGCATCATCACTTAGCATCAAGCAAGCATAACATGATCATTTAACATCTTTAAACCATAAAAACTTCTATCAAAACCTAGACAAAGTGAAGGAGAAGTTTGGGATGGAGAAATAGACATTCTCCCCTTCTCTTAATCACTTATGAACAAGTAATACTAACTCTCTTACCTAGCAAACTCAAGCTTTCTCTTGCTCTCTTGCTCTTGCCCTAGCTTCCTCTTGCTTTTCTCCTTCTCTTCTCCTTCTCTTTCACGTTTTCTTCTTCTCCACAAAACAATGAATAGTGATGTCAAAGTCTTTGTGTTAATCTCTTATAACCCAATCAAATTAATCTTGGCCATCCATTCCTTACTAACTCTCATGATCAATCCTAGCCCTTCAATTCAATCTAAGCTTACTACATCTCATCCACTTGATCATTACTACTCATAAACTCAAAAGCCCAATACTATTCATCTTCTTGGCCCAATTTCGCCCAAAACTCTAAAAACTCGATTACGAACTTATCCTCGCGCCAAATAATTATTTATCGATTACGAGAAAATATTTTTAAAAGCCAAACAATAAAATAAAATATAAAAATATAACATACGAAAATAGGGTCGTTACAGACACTGAGAATCAAATTGCTGACATTTTCACAAAGGCCTTGGATGCTAAACAGTTTAAAAATCTAAGAAGCAAGTTAGGTGTGTGTTTACATGAAGATTTATAACAATTAATGCAAACTGGATGTGAGGAAGATAAAGTACCTGCCAGTTGTGCCTATGCTGAGTTTGTTCCTAAGTCAGAGTCTGAGACTACTTTCTGTGGATATTTTGTTTTGATTCCCTATTTGAAGTCTGAAGTTTGTCATAAATTTGTGGCTAAAAAGGGGGAGAAAAACCTATGTTTAAGATCAGACTGGAGTTGTTCAGAATCAGAATGTACTGTGTCTCAGAAGCAGCTGATTATTTTGCTCAGAGTTCAGAATCAATGTAACAAGAGCTGTTCAGAATCTGAAGATGTGTTTGAGGGGGAGTATGTGTCTCAGGGGGAGTGCATGTGTGTTAACATCCTGAGTAAAAAGCTGTCCTTGATCCTGAAGTGTGGTCCTGAATTGTGCTCTGATACCATTTTTCTCTGTAGTTCAGAAGTAAGGGGGAGTTTGATGTATGCTGAGTTGCAGGGAGAGCTGGAGTATGTGAGTGTTTGTTTATGTATGTAAAGCTTCAGGGGGAGTGTTTTGATGATCAGGAATTGATCAGTAATTGGTTTATGTGTGCTTCAGGAGTTTAGAAGCTGAAGCTGTTGTTTAACATAGCTCAGAAAGTGTTTTGTTCGCTGCCTAATTTATGTGCTATGTTATATTGTTGTGAAGTTCTTCATTGCTGAGATAGTCTTATGGGAGATTGAAGAACTTGTGTGTGTGAACATTAGTTTTAGCCAAAAATTTGCCAAAGGGGGAGATTGTTGAGTATTTTGGTGTTGGCTGCATGTTTTGGCAAATCCAATGTGTTGTTTAGAAGCATCTCCATATTTATAACAAGTCTTCAGTTGCAAGAAATTTCATTTGAAGCTGTTCAGAAGCTCAAAATGACTTCAGAAGCTGAAGGCATCATCAGAAGCACTGTAGCACTTCAGAAGCTGATTTCAGAGTCTGATGCCTGCGTTGACTTTGGTTGACTTCATCAGAAGCTGATCTTTTTCAAGTTGTTTCTGCGCGAATCTTGGCAAGATTTATCAAGGAATTATCCACGCGTATTGCTTCTAGACTGCTGGTTGTTTTGGAGAAGATTTAATGAAGATTTGGTTTGTTGTTATGAAATCACGTATTTTCCTGATATAATCTTGTCGCGTCGAATTTCGGATATCAAGCTATTGGGAAGCATTGAATCACTAATGTTAAATCACGACTGAACTTTTAATTTTCTGGGGAGAAAAGGAAAAAAGTTCGAAATTAGCTTGAAAAAGATTTTAGGTTCGAAAGTCGATTATGCGAGGGGAAGGTATTAGCACCCCTCACATCCATTGTACTCAACGGGAACCTCTTAGTCGGCTTAGGCTTAAAATGTTTCGATGTTTTACTTGCGTGTTTAAACATTGTTGAGTCTTTTGGTGTTGGCTGCATATTTTGGCAAAACCAAAGTATTGAATAGAAGCATCTCCATATTTGAAACATTTCTTCAGCTGCAAGTTTTGTGTATTGAAGCCATTCAGAAGCAGAAAATATCATCAGAAGCTGAATGCACTGTAGCAGTTCAGAAGCTGATTTTAGGTTCTGAAGCCAGCGTTGACTTTTGTTGACCACATCAGAAGCTGGGTTTTCAGATTAATTGTTGCGCGTATCTTGGGAGATTTAGCAAGGAATTATCTTTGTATAAGTGCTTCTAGAATGCTGAATTATTTGGAGAAGATTTTATTGAAGATTTGGTTCAAAGATATGAAAATCATATTTTCTGTTTTAAATCTTTCAAAGATACAAAACAGTTTTATTTGTTACTTGATTGGACCAATCTTATTTCAGTAACAAATCAATTCAGAAGATTAGTTTTATTTTGCAAGACTGAAGGCTATATAAGGAGGAGGGCTGCTGCTATTCAATACAAGAAATTAGAGAGAAAAATTCAGAGAAAAGAGTCTTAGAGTTTTTAAGCTTTTAGCTTTATTTGTGCACCACTCTTTTGAGTTGGTTTAGGTGTTTTGATTGAGTTGTAATCACTCTAAGCCTGTAGGTACGAGTGAAGTCAGATGTGTTGAAGTTGTTCTTCAAAACAGAGTAGTTTTTGTTAAGGGGTTCAGTAACAGGTTTGTTACTTGAATAGGAAGTTAGAGGTTTTCTAATACTCAACGTGTTGGGTAGAATTCAAGACTAGGAGGAAGTTAATTGCTTAGGCTGGGAACTGGGAGTCAGTGTCTTGAGTCATAAGGATTAATTCCTATAGTGGAATTCCTTCCTGGATTGGTATCCCCCAGAGTAGGAGGTGTTTACTCCGAACTGGGTTAACAAACCTTGTGTGTTTTTAGCTTTCCTGCACATTTATTCTTCTGCCTGTTATTGCTTTTATAATTGTGCCAAGTTCTGATCAGAACCTGATAAGTTTTAATCAGAACCAGAACCTGTTAAGTATCTTATTGCCTGGCCAGAATTTCAATTGGCATCAGAGCAGGCACCCTGCCTGTATTTTGGGTGAGATCCAGAGGGATTAATTACTGGTAAGCATGGATAGAGAAGGAGGCTATGTCAATAGACCACCCCTACTAGATGGCACAAACTATGAGTATTGGAAGTCAAGGATGTGTGCTTTTCTAAAGTCTATTGACAGCAGGACTTGGAAAGCTGTGATCAAAGGCTGGGATCATCCTGTGTATACAGACAAAGATGGTAACAAGACTGAGGTTCTGAAGCCTGAGGAGGAATGGACCAAAGCTGAAGATGATCTGTCTCTGGGAAATTCAAAAGCTTTGAATGCTATCTTTAATGGTGTTGATCAGAACATGTTCAGACTCATCAAACAATGTACTGTGGCTAAGGATGCTTGGGAAATTCTGAAGACCACTCATGAAGGAACTTCTAAGGTGAAGATGTCTAGATTGCAGCTGCTGACCACCAAGTTTGAGAACCTGAAGATGAAGGAGGATGAATCCATTCAAGATTTTTATATGAATGTGCTGGACATGGCAAATTCTTTTGACTCACTTGGGGAGAAGATGTCTGATGAGAAGTTGGTGAGAAAAATCCTCAGGTCCCTGCCTAGAAGATTTGACATGAAGGTCACTGCAATTGAGGAGGCTCATGATATTTCTGCTATGAAGCTTGAGGAGCTTATTGGGTCATTGCTCAATTTTGAGACTGCATTCTGCAAACAACCTGATAAGAAAGGAAAAGGTGTAGCTTTTACTGTGAACTCTGAAGCTGATGATCAACAAGAGTCTGAGGAGGATGACTTATCAGAAGCTCTAGTGTTGCTGGGAAAACAATTCAACAAGATTCTGAAGAATGTTAACAGAAAAGCCAAAGCCAAAGGTCAGAATTTCAGATTCAATAACAAAAAGCAACAAACTGATGAGAAGAAGACCAAGTCTGAGGAGAAAAGTAACCAAGCTAAAGGTGTGCAGTGCTATGAGTGTGAAGGGTATGGACACATCAAGTCTGAATGTCCCACTTTTCTCAAGAAGCAGAAAAAGAGCCTAGCTATTTCATGGTCTGATGATGGTTCTGAAGATGATGATGTTAGTAAATCTGATATGTGTGATACTGGTCTGGTAGTGAGGTCAGGAGCTATCTTGAAGAAGAAAGCTGTTTTAGAGTCTGAAACCTTTTCAGAGTCTGACTCAGAGTCTGAAGCCTCATATGTGTCTGAAGCAACTAAAACCTCATATGATGAACTAGCTGATAACTACAAGAAGCTGTATGCCAGAAGTGCTGAGGTTTGCAAACAAGTTTTGGATCAGAAAGAGACTATTCTTCAACTGGAGGCTGAAAAAGGTGAACTGTTAGTACAGAATTCAGATTTAAAAGAAGAAGTGAACCAACTGAACTCCCAACTTGATCAAATGAAGAAGCAAGTGAAGATGTTGAACTCTGCTACTGATAAGTTGGAGGACATTTTGGGGAATCAGCAACAAGGAAAAACTGGTTTAGGTTTTGTTGATCAGACTCAGATTCCTAAACAGATGAGTTTTGTTCCTGCTACTCAAACTCATGACTCTATGGTTGGAACATCAAAGAGGAGACCTCAGAAACAAGCCCAGATGCAAGCTCAGAAGAAACCTCAGATGCAAGGTCTGAAGTATGTTCAGATGCAAGGTCAGAAACATGTTCAGATGCTACCTCAGAAGCAACCCCAGAAATTGTTCAGAAACAGAAGGAGGAGGAATCATCCATGGGTCTGTCATCATTGTGGAAAGAGAGGGCATATCAAACCATTCTGCTTTAAATTGTATGGTTACCCTGAACACTTCCAATATAGAAGAGTTGAACCAGCTACTATCAGTCACAATGTTCAGAAGGTGTGGAAGCCCAAAGTTCAGAATGTAGGCCTGATTGCTCATACCTCTTTGAGAGCTACTTCAAAAGAAGACTGGTATTTTGATAGTGGGTGTTCAAGGCACATGACTGGTGTGAAGAAACTACTGAGCAATATCAGATCATACTCCAGAAGTTATGTGACATTTGGAGATGGTGTAAAAGGTCAGATTCTGGGTATTGGAGATTTGATCAGAGAAGGTTTGCCCAGACTTAATGATGTGCTACTGGTGGAAGGATTAACCTCTAATCTGATCAGTATCAGCCAACTTTGTGATCAAGAATTGAAGGTTAATTTCAACAAGCAAGAATGCATTGTTACTGATCAGGAAGATAAGATTCAGATGAGAGGCTGCAGATCCAAAGACAATTGTTATTTGTGGGTTTCTGAAGAAGAAAGAAGTCTGACTTCTTGTCTTATGAGCTCAGAAGAGGAAGTCAAGCTCTGGCACCAGAAACTGGGACATCTGCATCTGAAAGGCATGAAGAAAATCCTAAGTACTGAAGCTATCAGAGGTGTTCCTAATCTGAAGATCAATGAGGACAATGTTTGTGGTGATTGTCAAATTGGAAAACAAACAAGAAAGTCTCATCCCAGATTAGTTCACCAGGTAACTACTAAAGTACTAGAACTTGTTCATATGGATTTAATGGGGCCTATGCAAGTAGAAAGTATTGGAGGAAAGATGTATGCTTTTGTAATGGTAGATGACTACTCAAGATTCACATGGATCAGTTTTGTTAGAGAAAAATCTGATACTTTTGAAGTATTTAAAGACCTATGTATTCAACTACAAAGAGAGAAGGACTGTGGAATTGTCAGAATCAGAAGTGATCATGGCAAAGAATTTGAAAACAAGAGTTTCTCAGAATTTTGTGCCTCTGAAGGTATAAAGCATGAGTTCTCTGCACCTATCACCCCTCAGCAAAATGGTGTAGTTGAGAGGAAGAACAGGACTTTAGCAGAATGTGCAAGAGTGATGCTGCATGCTAAGAAACTTCCATATATGTTCTGGGCTGAAGCAATGAACACTGCATGCTATATCCATAATAGAGTGACTCTGAAGAAAGGAACAACATCTACATTGTATGAACTATGGAAAGGAAGGAAGCCTACAGTCAAATATTTTCATGTGTTTGGCAGTAAATGTTACATTTTGGCTGACAGAGAAAATAGGAGAAAACTGGATCCTAAGTCTGATGAGGGTATATTTTTAGGATATTCAGTAAACAGCAGAGCTTATAGGGTGTTTAATTCAAGAACTAAAGTTGTGATGGAATCCATTAATGTGGTAATTGATGATCTGACTGCTGAGAAAGATAGAAGTGAGTCTGAAGTTGTTCCAGAGTCTGAACCATCAGAAGAACAAACTTCAGAAGCTGAAGTTTGTCCAGAGTCTGAAGAGACAGATATACATCCAGAACATGATTCTACCAATAAAGGGCCATCTATTAGAATTCAGAAGGATCATCCTAAGGAGCTTATCATTGGGAGTTTGGATCAAGGGGTCAGAACCAGGAGATCAGAACCAGCTGCTACTGATTCATGTTTTGTGTCTAAGTTTGAACCCAAAAATGTGAAAGAAGCCCTGACTGATGAATTTTGGATTGAAGCAATGCAAGAAGAGTTGAATCAATTCAAAAGGAGTGAAGTGTGGGATCTGGTTCCAAGACCTGAAGGGCTGAATGTAATTGGGACTAAGTGGATATTCAAGAATAAAACAGATGAAAATGGTACTGTAGTCAGAAACAAGGCAAGGTTAGTTGCTCAGGGTTATACTCAAGTTGAGGGACTTGATTTTGATGAGACCTTTGCACCAGTGGCCAGACTAGAGTCCATAAGACTGTTGTTGGGTGTCTCCTGCATTCTCAAGTTCAAGCTATTTCAGATGGATGTGAAGAGTGCATTTCTAAATGGATATCTGCAAGAAGAAGTGTATGTTGAACAGCCTAAAGGATTTGTGGATCATAATTTTCCTAATCATGTTTACAAACTGAAGAAGGCCTTGTATGGATTGAAGCAAGCACCAAGGGCATGGTATGAAAGGCTTACTCAATTTCTTGTGGCTCAAGGTTACAGAAAAGGAGGTTCTGATAAGACATTGTTTGTGAAAGATGAAAATGGGAGTCTGATGATTGCTCAGATTTATGTGGATGATATAGTGTTTGGAGGGATGTCTCAGAAGATGGTCAAATTGTTTGTTCAGCAGATGCAGTCAGAATTTGAAATGAGTTTAGTTGGTGAACTGACTTACTTTCTTGGTCTACAAGTCAAGCAAATGGAAGATACAATCTTCATTTCTCAGAGTAAATATGCCAAGAACATTGTGAAGAAGTTTGGAATGGAGTCTGCTGCTCATAAGAAGACACCAGCTGCTACTCACCTGAAGTTGACTAAGGATGAACATGGAATATCAGTAGATCAAAGTCAATATAGGAGCATGATAGGGAGCTTATTGTATTTAACTGCAAGCAGACCTGATATCACTTATGCTGTTGGAGTATGTGCAAGATACCAAGCTGATCCTAAGATGAGTCATCTGACACAAGTTAAAAGGATCTTGAAGTATGTGAATAGCACAAGTGACTATGGAATCATGTATTCTCATAGTTCAAGTTCTGAACTGATGGGATATTGTGATGCTGACTGGGCTGGAAGTGCTGATGACAGGAAGAGCACCTCAGGAGGTTGTTTCTTTTTGGGAAATAACTTAATTTCTTGGTTCAGCAAGAAACAAAATTGTGTTTCACTGTCAACTGCTGAAGCTGAGTACATTGCTGCTGGGAGTAGTTGCTCACAACTGGTGTGGATGAAACAGATGCTGGAGGAGTACAACATTAAACAAGGTGTTATGACATTGTTCTGTGACAATTTGAGTGCAATCAACATCTCTAAGAATCCAATTCAGCACAGCAGAACCAAACACATAGACATCAGACATCATTTTATCAGAAACCTTGTGGAGGATAAAGTTATTCAACTGGAACATGTAGCTACTGAAGAACAAGTTGCTGACATATTCACAAAGGCCTTGGATGCTAAGCAGTTTGAAAACTTAAGGAGCAAGTTAGGAGTGTGTTTGCATGAAGAGTTATAGCAATTACTGCAAACTGGATGTGAGGAAGCTAGAGTACCTGCCAGTTGTGCCTTTGCTAAATGTGATCCTGAACCTAAGTCAGAGTCTGAGACTACTTTTGGATATGTAGTTTTGGTTCCCTATTTGAAGTCTGAGATTTGTCAGAATTTTGTGGCTAAAAAGGGGGAGAAAATCTTATGTAATGGGTTGGCTCTGATACCAAAAGTCTTATGCAAAGTGTTGCTGCTCAGAAGTTCAAATTTCAGATGTTCAGCTTTCAGTGTTGTTCAGAAGTCATTTGTGAAGCTCAGAGTTCAGAACAAATATAACAAGAGCTGTCAAGATGTTATTGAGGGGGAGTATGTGTCTCAGGGGGAGTACAAGATTGTTATGGTCCTGAGTGTTTCTGTGATCCTGAGGTATGGTCCTGAAGAACAATTGTGTGCAGCTCCTGAAGTGTTGGCTCTGATATGCTCTGATACCATAAATTCAGAAGTAAGGGGGAGTTTGATGTATGCTGAGTGTATGTTGAGTTGCAGGGGGAGTGTGTGTGATGATCAGGAGTTGATCAGTAGCTCTGATACCTTGAAGTAGCTCTGATACCATGATTCAGGAGTCAGAAGCTGAAGCTGTTGTTTAACATAGCTGAATCCGCTGCCTAAACTAATTGCTATGATGTATTATTGTGGAGTTCTTCATTGTTGAGCTGATTATAATGAAGATTGAAGGACTTGGATGGTTTTAGCCAAAAATTTGCCAAAGGGGGAGATTGTTGAGTCTTTTGGTGTTGGCTGCATATTTTGGCAAAACCAAAGTATTGAATAGAAGCATCTCCATATTTGAAACATTTCTTCAGCTGCAAGTTTTGTGTATTGAAGCCATTCAGAAGCAGAAAATATCATCAGAAGCTGAATGCACTGTAGCAGTTCAGAAGCTGATTTTAGGTTCTGAAGCCAGCGTTGACTTTTGTTGACCACATCAGAAGCTGGGTTTTCAGATTAATTGTTGCGCGTATCTTGGGAGATTTAGCAAGGAATTATCTTTGTATAAGTGCTTCTAGAATGCTGAATTATTTGGAGAAGATTTTATTGAAGATTTGGTTCAAAGATATGAAAATCATATTTTCTGTTTTAAATCTTTCAAAGATACAAAACAGTTTTATTTGTTACTTGATTGGACCAATCTTATTTCAGTAACAAATCAATTCAGAAGATTAGTTTTATTTTGCAAGACTGAAGGCTATATAAGGAGGAGGGCTGCTGCTATTCAATACAAGAAATTAGAGAGAAAAATTCAGAGAAAAGAGTCTTAGAGTTTTTAAGCTTTTAGCTTTATTTGTGCACCACTCTTTTGAGTTGGTTTAGGTGTTTTGATTGAGTTGTAATCACTCTAAGCCTGTAGGTACGAGTGAAGTCAGATGTGTTGAAGTTGTTCTTCAAAACAGAGTAGTTTTTGTTAAGGGGTTCAGTAACAGGTTTGTTACTTGAATAGGAAGTTAGAGGTTTTCTAATACTCAACGTGTTGGGTAGAATTCAAGACTAGGAGGAAGTTAATTGCTTAGGCTGGGAACTGGGAGTCAGTGTCTTGAGTCATAAGGATTAATTCCTATAGTGGAATTCCTTCCTGGATTGGTATCCCCCAGAGTAGGAGGTGTTTACTCCGAACTGGGTTAACAAACCTTGTGTGTTTTTAGCTTTCCTGCACATTTATTCTTCTGCCTGTTATTGCTTTTATAATTGTGCCAAGTTCTGATCAGAACCTGATAAGTTTTAATCAGAACCAGAACCTGTTAAGTATCTTATTGCCTGGCCAGAATTTCAAACATATAAAAAGGAAAATATAAAACATAATGTGAAGTGAAGAAAGAGATAAAAACAAACGAAAAGAAAAAAAGGTTTTTTTATTAACGGGCTTGACAAGATGTCGATCTTGCTCCTACGTATCTCCCGGTAGTCGGAGAATTCAAAGCGTACGTAGTTCTTTGGGTAGAAAAAGTTTGTATGTTGGTTCGTTTTAGTAAAAAAAGATTTGATCGCGTCCGAGCGAAAAAAGTTTGAAAGAAAAAAAAAAGAAAGTAATGAAAGTAAATGTCAACTGTTCGGGTTGTTGCCGAACTGGCCATTGACGACAATGCATAAAGATAAATGATTTGATAAAAAGGATTTGCACTCGGACGTGAACAAAGATTTTAAAACGCACGAACGCGTAAAAGGTTTAAATGTCAAAAAACGCGCATTAAGGCGATAAACTCGCGCAAGGCGTAAAAGTTTTAAAGATAAACGCGCAAAGGCGCGAAGGGTTCGGATTGACCACGAGGGCCAAGAAAAGGTTAAAAATGGCCACAAGGGGGCCAAGGGAAGGTTGAGCGTGCGAGACGCGTCAAAGGTGGAATGACGGTTGCCCGAGCGACGAGACATACGTCACGCATTCGTGCAACCGAGGTTTGGGGAGACATACGTCAAACCATTCCCGTTTCATTCAAGTTTGGTTTGGTTACTCGGAGAAATCTCAAAGGGGACCAAAATGCTTTTAAAGGGAAAGTAAAAAAAAGAAATCACGAACGAATTTGTTGTTCGAGTTTATTAAAATCATGAACATTACTTGTTACTTAAGCTATTGAAACTCAAGAACAAGCGTGGTTCAAGTTTGAATGATGAACAAAATCATAAAACATACACAAATTTGGAAAGTTCACAAGTTCAGCTCAATTCGAGCTTGGTTTTAAAAGGAATGAGCAAGCTCGGCTTAAGTTCATGTTTGGATTGAAAATCATGAACAACATGGTTGTTCAAGTTTGGTTTTGAAAATAGACGAACTTAGCTCAATGCTCAAGCTTGGTTTTGAAAATTAAGGACATAACTTGTTTCACAAGTTACTCAAAATTTATCGCACGAACTTGTAAAATTTTCAAAGTTGTGCATGATTATTGATGTGTTTGAACAAAAATGTATTTTAACACCCTTTAGATTCTGAATCAAGGGTTGGAACCCCAAAAATTTGGCATTTGGATGCCTGATTCATGTTCTGAATTTCACATACTTCGCAGAGCAACCAGAACTTGGCTCTGCAAAGTCAGGTTCTGATGTGTTCTCAGTGCGAACAATACTTTGCTCTGCGAAGCATACGAAATTTTGAACTCAGAAGCTGTTTCTGAACAGAAGTTCAGAAACTGCTTCTAGGCAAGCTTCAGAACCTAAAGGGGGTTAAGAAGCTTTGCAAAATTGAAGAAAATGGAGTGTAAAAACTCAGTTTTAAGGCTTGGCCCCTTTGAGATCCCTTTTGAGTTTCAAAAGGGGTTTTTGTGCACAAAACGAAATTGAACAAAGCAAATGATGAAAACAGCAAACACAATGAAAGACAAAGATTAAAGGAGACTTACAGAACTCCTAGCAATGCTTGAGCAAGAGGTTGGAAGTGGCTTGCTTGATTGGTTTGAGGTTATGAACAATGAACTCTAATTGGTTTTGCTTTGTGTATGAACTGATTTGATGCTGCAAATGCAATGGATTTTTTGGTGTGTATTGTGTGTGTGTATGGCTGTTTTTCTGGTGTAATGGCTCTTTCAATGTGTTTTATCCTTGTGCCTTGCATTCCCTTTTATAGGCCAAAATGCAATCCATGTAATGATGAACAAAATCTCTAGATCCTAGCTGGTTTGTGGGCTAAATCCAGGCTAAAACACTTTGCATTTAATGCTAATGGATAGAAGTTGCTTTGCCTTGTGCCAAGGGGCAAGACCTTGACGGATCTCAGCCACAAATGCAGCTGATTCTAGAAGGTAATGATGGAAAAAACTGAAAAACAGGGCAGCTTGAGATTGGGTGATTCTTGGGATCAATCCTTGCAATCTTGGAAGGCCAAGCAATGAAAACGTGTACTACCATGTACAGGGAGATTGGGGGAAGCAAAATGAGCATGTGGGCTGGTGTGTGGGAGGAGAAATCCAGCTCAAAATAGGGCAGCACAAACAGCTTTTTGCAAGCAAAAACCACTTGATTTTGACTGGTTTTGGTGGAGAAAAAGGGAAGGAAAGGGATCAAGTAGCTGGCTGGCAAGCTCAGGTTGGATGATGGGTCAATTTGGAGGGACAAGAGCTGACCAAGGGCAGCCAATTTGTTTGAGCACATGTTAGGTTGGAAGAAAATCCTTCTTTCCTTTTACCTTTAATGTCACACATTACCTCTTGCTTTGCTGCATCATTTCAGTCACAAATAGCAATAACAAAGATAATAATACTAATAATAACAATTGCAAATGAAAACAAAAAGGAAAAATCAAGAAAAAGAATTCTGCAGAAAAATTCGCAAAGGGTCGCAGTGCGAAGGTAACTTCGCACTGCGAACTTCCCTTTTTTTGGAATTTTTGTATTTAAAATAAAAGGCAAAAAATGAATAAATAATAATAATAATAATAATAATAAAAATGAATAAATAATAATAATAAGATACAATCTTCATTTCTCAGAGTAAATATGCCAAGAACATAGTGAAGAAGTTTGGAATGGAATCAGCTGCTCATAAGAGGACACCAGCTGCTACTCATCTGAAGCTAACCAAAGATGAACATGGAGTATCAGTTGATCAAAGCCAACACAGAAGCATGATTGGGAGTTTATTGTACTTGACTGCAAGCAGACCATATATTACTTTTGATGTTGGAGTATGTGCAAGATATCAAGCTGATCCTAAGATGAGTCATCTGACACAAGTTAAAAGGATCCTGATGTATGTGAATAGCACAAGTGACTATGGAATCATGTATTCACACAGTTCAAGTTCTGAATTGATGGGATTTTGTGGTGCTGACTGGGCTGGAAGTGCTGATGACAGAAAGAGCACTTCAGGAGGTTGTTTCTTCTTAGGAAATAACTTGATTTCATGGTTCAGCAAGAAACAAAACTGTGTGTCATTGTCAACTGCTGAGGCTGAGTATATTGCTGCTGGAAGTAGTTGTTCACAATTGGTGTGGATGAAGCAGATGCTGGAGGAGTACAACATTGAACAAGGAACTATGACATTGTTTTGTGACAATTTGAGTGCCATCAACATCTCTAAGAATCCAATTCAGCACAGCAGAACCAAACACATAGACATCAGACACCATTTTATCAGAAACCTTGTGGAGGACAAGATAATTCAGCTGGAACATGTAGCTACTGAAGAACAAGTTGCAGACATTTTCACAAAGGCCTTGGATGCTAAACAGTTTGAAAACTTAAGGAGAAAGTTAGGTGTGTGTTTGCATGAAGAGTTATAGCAATTACTGCAAACTGGATGTGAGGAAGATAGAGTACCTGCCAGTTGTGCCTATGCTAAGTGTGATCCTGAACCTAAGTCTGAATCTGATATGTTTTCAAGAATCAGTGTTACCTATTTTGATTTTATTCCCTATTTGAAGTCTGAGATGTGTCAGAATTTTGTGGCTAAAAAGGGGGAGAAAATCTTATGTAATGTGTTGGCTCTGATACCAAAAATCTTATGCAAAGTGTTGCTGCTCAGAATTAGTTCAAATTCAGCTTTCAGTGTTATTCAGAAGTTATGTGTGAAGCTCAGTATTCAGAACAAATGCAACAAGAGCTGTCAGGATGTTATTGAGGGGGAGTATGTGTCTCAGGGGGAGTACAAGATTGTTATATACCTGAGTGATGATGTGTTCCTGAAGTGTGGTCCTGAAGTGTGCTCAGCTCCTGAAGTGTGCTCTGATACTTCTGTTTCTCTGTAGTTCAGTAGTGAGGGGGAGTTTGTGTGAGTAGCTGAGTTGCAGGGGGAGTGTTGTGATCAGTAGCTCTGGTACCATGTGTGTGATGATCAGGAGTTGATCAGTACTTGGTTTATGTGTGCTTCAGTAGCTGATATGAACTGAAGCTGGTTTGTGTTTCTCATGATAGTCATAACTGAATCCGCTGCTAATTACTATGTTATGATTGATCAGTGTGGAGTTCTTCATTGCTGAGTTGCTTTTAAGGGAGATTGAAGAACTTGGATGGTTTTAGCCAAAAATTTTCCAAAGGGGGAGATTGTTGAGTCTTTTGGCGTTGGTTGCATTTTTTGGCAAAACCAAAGTGTTGAATAGAAGCATCTCCATGATTAGAACATTTCTTCAGTTGGAAGTTTTCTCATTTGAAGCTGTTCAGAAGCTGAAAATTACATCAGAAGCTGAATGTTCATCAGAAGCACTGTAGCACTTCAGAAGCTGATTCAGGTTCTGATGCCAGCGTTGACTTATGTTGACTTCATCAGAAGCTGGTTATTTTCAAGGTTTTTCTATGCAAATCTTTGCAAGATTTATTGAGGATTTATCCACGCATATGGCTTCTAGAATGCTGATTTATTTGGAGAAGATTTTATTGAAGATTTGGTTCAAAGATATGAAGTTCATATTTTCCTGTTATAATCTTTAAAAGATTCAGTACAATTTTAGTTGTTACATTATTGGACCAATCTTATTTCAGTAACAAATCAATTCAGAAGATTAGTTTGTTATTTATGCTGCAAGACTGAAGGCTATATAAGGAGGAGGGCTGCTGCTATTCAAGAGACACGAATTTATAAAGTTTAAGATCAGAGAATTGAGTCTTAGTATTTTAAGCTTTTAGCTTTATTGTGCACCACTTTGTTAGAGTTGATTTAGGTGTTTGATTGAGTTGTAATTCATTCTAAGCCTTTAGGTACGAATGAAGTCTTTGTGTTTTTGAAGTTTTCTGAAAAACAGAGTGTTTTTGATTAAGGGTTTCAGTAACTGGGTTTAGTTACTTGAATAGGAAGATAGTGGATTCTATTACTCAGAGTTGGGTAGAAGTCTTACTAGGTGGAGGTTAATTGCTTGGGATAAGAATTGGGAGTCAGCGTCTGAGTCTTAAGGATTAAATCCAATAGTGGATTTCCTTCCTGGATTGGTATCCCCCAGAGTAGGAGGTGTTTACTCCGAACTGGGTTAACAAACTTCTGTGCCTTTTTACTTTCCTGCACTTTAATTTGCTGCCTGTGTGTGTTTTTGTTTGTGCTCTGTTTTGCAAACTGTTGTGCTAAGTTCTGTTCAGAACCTGTTGGTTCAGAACCTGCTAGTCTCTCTTAGGTATTGCCTGGCCAGAATTTCAATATGAATATGAGATGCATGTTAATGAATCATTTTGATATGATGCATGAATTATGCTGACCTGTGGGATAACAGACGTCATGTTGGACGCTGGGGATTATGATTTGGGTGCCGAGCAAAGTCGGGCTTGGATGAGATACCGAGCGAGTTCGGGCTTTGGTAAGATGCCGAGCGAGGTCGGGCTTTTGTTGGATGCCGAGCGAGGTCGGGCTTTGGTTGGATGCCGAGCGAGGCCGGGCTTTGGTTGGATGCCGAGCAAGGTCGGGCTTTGGTTGGATGCCGAGCGAGGTCGGGCATTGGTAAGATGGTTGTGCCAATGATGATTGGGCTTTCGGGGTTGAGACTCCACTGGGGGATATGCCAATAAGATTGGGCTTTGCTTGTGACTTCGTTGGGGATATAAGGATCATTTTGGAAGCATGATCGATATTCAGCCTTAGATGCCAATGGTGATTGGGCTTTTGTGAGTAGGTGCCAACGACAATTGGGCTTTTGTGAGTAGGTGCCAATGACAATTGGGCTTTTGTGAGTAGGTGCCAATGACAATTGGGCTTTTGATTGAGTAGGACAAAGATTGTCTTCCTGGGGAGTTTGTTAATCCGCTGGGGATTGTGCTAATCTGCTGGGGAGAAGAACTGGTGATTCTGCCGGGAATGCTTATGCTTTGGTTGGCAAGTCCTTGCCTGAATTGTCCTTTCAGGCTCTCAATTTATTGGAGATATTCCCGATTGATTCACTAAGGATTCTGCTGGGGAATTCCTCTTTGCAATTGACCATGCTCGGCCTACGAAGCTTTATCTGCTTTAGGGACAGACATTGATGTACACTCTGAATATTCATGAGTTCGAAAGGAATGTGTTGGTTATTGATAAAAATAAAAGACTCACAAAATAAATTTTGAAAAAAAAGTTTTTTTTGTTTTAAAAGTACTATCATCAAGAATAAAAATGAATGAAAGGAATTTGATTTGATAAAAAGCAAAGAGTGTTGGGAAATGAAATTCATTTATGGGGTGGTAGCCTGCCAAAGGCGTGGCTCCTTTGGTTGTGTTTGGGACTGCTGATGGCAACTGGGTCTTTCGTAGGGGACCGAGGAATGTTAATAATGACCGGGCTCTTCGTGAATTGTGGGGGGAGTGCCAAGCATGGTTGGGCTTTTTGTATGATGGTGCGCTGGGCGTAGTTGGGTTTTGGTTTGAAGTTGTGGGTGCCAATGATAATTGGCCTTCATTGTTGGGTGCCAATGAATATTGGACTTTTGAATGGCTGCCGAGCGAGGTCGGGCTTTGATATGTGGATGCCGAGCGAGGTCGGGCTTTGATAGGTGGATGCCGAGCGAGGTCGGGCTTTGATATGTGGATGCCGAGCGAGGTCGGGCTTTGATAATTGGATGCCGAGCGAGGTTGGGCTTTGATATGTGGATGCCGAGCGAGGTCGGGCTTTGATAATTGGATGCCGAGCGAGGTCGGGCTTTGATGATTGGATGCCGAGCGAGGTTGGGCTTTGATATGTGGATGCCGAGCGAGGTCGGGCTTTGATATGTGGATGCCGAGCGAGGTCGGGCTTTGATGATTGGATGATACATATGAAATTTGTGCATGCGGTTTTAATGCCCCCATTATTCCGAGATTGTACTGAAAAATTCGAAATAAATACCACACAAAAAGTTATATCGTACAGTTCAAGTTAATAACATGTTTATCAATGAACCGAACTATCACTCATTTAAGTAAACGATCAAATTGAATATTAATGTAAGGGGTATTGAACACTCATCCGGCAAGTTTGTTAACATTCCGATCGAGTTATGTGTCCATCTAGTCATCGTTTCTAAAAGCATGAAAGCATTGATCACAAGGTATTTGAGGGTTGTAATTTGGCTAGGTTACAAAAGAAATGGCATATGTGGGGAATTGAATTCAAAAGGCCAAGCGAGAAGGAACATTCTTTCTAATTTACACCTTCCTTTGTTCAAATCACAACCTTTGGTGATATAAAAACGCTTTTCTTTCGATCTTGACAACTCTTGGATTTTATTGATTTTCCTTTTTCTTTTCTCTTTTGAGATTTCTCGATTTGTTTTTCTTTCTTTCTTTCTTTTGGTTGTCAAGATCTTTTACGAAATTCATCATTTTTTGGCTTTCACAACCTCTCTTTTTTTCAACTGAATCAAAGGCGATACCCTAATTGAATGTTCCTTTCTCTTTTGGCAAGGGATAATAGTCATGATGGTTAAGGGTTCAAAAATTTGAAAGAAAATTATCAGAATTTAGTGATGATTTAACCATGAATTGAAAAGTTTTTTTTTTTTTTTTTACAAACTTCGGTAATCTCATTAAGCAATTGAGATTATGAAAGTTGGCAGTTCATAGTCAATAATCCTGATTCGCTAGGCTCAAAGGGTTGACAAATGCTCACTTCTCACAGGGTGGGCTATTTGTGGTCAAATGTTTTCACTCATATCAAAAAAATGCCTCGATCATGTTAATGCTTTCATACAGTTTAAAACAACGTTTAGATTTAACATAAAAATATCGAGTTAACAAAAATGCCGGCCTCCTGCATATGTATAATAATTTTGAGGCTTCCTCCCATTTTGGCTGGTTCTGAACGGTTCATTGAATAAACATGTTAATAACGCAAACTGCATGATATAACTTTCGTGTTAAGTATCTATCCTCATTTTGAGTTTAATCACACAAAAATAGGAAGCATGTATTTAGCTTTGCGCAAATTAATCAAATTTATCATTACCATTTATCCGTGGCTGAGTTAATTAACTTTGGTTTAATCCGTGGTTTAAGAAAAAAAAAGTCAATTTCAAATCACCAACAATTCATAGTAAACAATGACATTTAACACACATTAAATTTAAACAGGCATGAATAACGATGATTAAAAGGTCAGATAATAAAAGGAGGAGTACATAGTACAAATATGGATACAAAGTTTTAAACATAGGAAGAGTGTACGAGAAAAATGAAATAACATAAACATAAAAAAACATGAGAAAACATCAAAAAAAAAGGGGGGCACTCAAGGAGTGAGAGCCTCATCATCCTTAGTCTTCTCATCCTCGTCCTCATCATCCTCATCCTCTCCTCCATCCTCACCTCCCTGGCCTCCGGCCGCTGTACCACTGCCTCCTCCCTCTGAATACTCTGGCCTATCCCCGGGCCAAGCACCATGAGCTGCGAACATCTCTGGTGTCGGTATCTGATCGTCGGGATATGTCGGCCTACCCAACTGTCTCTGGAGGCGATACATGGAATCATGCATCATGGTCATGTATCTATGAGTGGAAGCATTCTGCTCCCATGTGAAAGTGCAGGTGTGATGACCCTGTGATGCTGGTGGAGGTCTAGGCCGTGGCTGCTGTGCCCTCGCCGCTCTCCTCCCTGTGCAGTGTCGGGAGATGTACTCATCCGTGATTGGGTTCTTTATGGTCTCGGACACATGGGGAGGGATCGCTACTCGGGCTTCCCGGCAGAGTCCCATGATAAGACCCGGGAAAGCAAGCGGGCACATCTTCTTGGCCGGTGGCTTGATGCCACTCTCGACCACTATCTTAATCTCCTGACAGATCACCCTGGCCACATCTACTTGTTAATGGGTGAGGATATAGTAGATTAGGGGGGTGACGTCCAAGGTGGTGGAGGAGGTATGGCTCTTCGGTTTTATATTGTGGACTATAAGGTGGAAGATGACTTGAGCGTAGGTGGTGAGGTTGTTCTTGAGAGCTTTGGTAGGCTGCCCCGCCGCATTGAGCTCATAGCCCTTTCCGGATTGGAAGATGGTCTGGGCGTAGAGATCGTGGTTCCAATTACCACGGTTTTGGTGCTTATGGAAAGCACAAAGTTCATCATTCTCTAGTTGGAAGGGGTTGTGGAGATAAGTGTTGATGGCGTCGCGATCGAATCTAATGATCCGACCACGCACCATGGTTTGATAGGTGAACTCTCCCTCCGGATCCACGGGAATGGCGTTTGCATAAAATTCCCGGATTATGTCATAGTTAAGGTTTAGGGGAGGGTTCACCAAAACTCCCCAACGGCGGTGATTAATCAGCCGGGCCAGCTCTCGATAAGTGCCCTGCTCGTTTATGATGAACTGTCTTTCAGCCCAGAATGCTCGGCCGAGAAGCTCCTCATACCTCTCCTGATTTCGGAGGCTTAGGAAGCGGGAGGCGTCGAATGCCCCATGGGGTCTTGATCCTGACGCTTCACCCCTTAATCGCTTTCCCGTTGGTCTTGGTGCCATCTACAAGAAAAAGGCAAAGTCAGTAAACAACATTCATGATTACAAGTGATATGAGGTGAAACAAATGGAATTGGAAAGGAAAAAGTGAAAAAACAAAGGTTCTGTTGCTGCTAAGGTCGCACTGCGAACGCATGGTCGCAGTGCGAAGCTGCGCGCAAAATTCTGGGTTGCCCAGAAAAAGGGGGGTCGCAGTGCGAAGTTCATCTTTGCTCTGCGACCCTGACAGAAAAAATCCAAAATCCCCAGAAAACTACCCTAAACTCTTAAGCAAGGCTTCATACAATGCATGTTAGATGAATGATTAAGAATAAATGCATGGGTAATGAACACAACTAACATAGCAACTAGTTTTGATCCAATTTCTACAAAAATGGGTAAAGTGAATTCGTGTAAAATCACTTAAAGATGGAAAGGGAAATGAGCCTATTTTAACTACCCATAATGTACATTCACTAAATTGCAACTTATCCTAGCAAGGCAAGAAGGTAAAGAAGCTAATCATGACCCTAAACCCTAAAATGGAAGTTCAAAAATTTAAAAACCTAAGACCCAAAACACGAATCAGAATTAAAAGAAAGGATAAAGAGGAAGAAATCATACCTTGCTGCTTGCAGAAAAGGGAGATTAAACTTTAAGAAAGAAAGATTTATGAAGAAATGGGTATGTTTTATTTGTTTTTGAAGAGTTGTTTATGAAAAGGAAATGAAAAGTTTTTTTTTTTTGAGTTATATGAGTTTAATAATAAAATAACGGTTAGATAAGAGAGATAGTGGAAATGAGTGGTTGGGGGGAGTTAATGAGGGTTAGTAAATTTTGAAAACTGAGCTGACAAAATTCGCATGCTTCGCACTGCGAAGTAAGTTTGCTCTGCGAGCCTCAGAGTCAACTTCGCAGTGCGAATATACCTTTGCTCTGCGAAGTCAATCAGATTCTGAATTTTCAAAATTACTACCCTTCAACAAATTGGTCCTTCACATCCCAAACCATGTTTATTAAAAAAAAGCAGTATAAAACAAAATTTATCGATTGCCCCTGATAGAATGAAACAAAATGCAACAATTATGAATGAATGCGGATGGGTGGTATGCAAAGGTACGGTATTCAGAGGTTTGAAACTTCCCCCATCCTCACGTGTAGGCTCTAAAAGTGGGATTTCCTAAGAAGAGGTCCCTAGAGTCATAGATCTCACACGGAAAGTAAGGTTGTCTATGGACATACGTCACATGACTTCAATACATTCCACGTGAAAATCTCCTCTAAGCGGGGTTTGGCGTCCTACCTGACGGACATACGTCAACGCGGGCTTCCACTCACAACCACCATTCTAACTTAGTTTTCTCTCGAGCTCGGGTAGAGAGCCTCACACGTCCGGCATTAACCCGAACAATGTGGAGTAACATCGCTCAAGTAACCCCACAATTGATATATATATATAAATATGAAGCAAAATGATATATGAAAATGTAAAGCAAAAGAATAAAAACAAATAATGATAAGAAGATATAAACACGCAAGTAAAATGAAATAAATTAGCCTAAAAGCCGACTGAGATAAGCTTGACTCGTTATGCACAAACAAAGTGTTTTATGCAAAGTCCCCAGTGAAGTCGCCATCTTTGTCGCGACGAATTTCGGATATCAAGCTATTGGGTAGCATTGAATCACTAATGTTAAATCACGACTGAACTTTTAATTTTCCGGGGAGAAAAGGAAAAAAGTTCGAAATTACCTTGAAAAAGATTTTAGGTTCGAAAGTCGATTATGCGAGGGGAAGGTATTAGCACCCCTCACATCCGTTGTACTCAACGGGAACCTCTTAGTCGGCTTAGGCTTAAAATGTTTCGATGTTTTACTTGCGTGTTTAAACATATAAAAAGGAAAATATAAAACATAATGTGAAGTAAAGAAAGAGATAAAAACAAACGAAAAGAAAAAAAGGTTTTTTATTAACGGGCTTGACAAGATATCGATCTTGCTCCTACGTATCTCCCGGTAGTCGGAGAATTCAAAGCGTACGTAGTTCTTTGGGTAGAAAAAGTTTGTATGTTGGTTCGTTTTAGTAAAAAAAGATTTGATCGCGTCCGAGCGAAAAAATTTTGAAAGAAAAAAAAAAGAAAGTAATGAAAGTAAATGTCAACTGTTCGGGTTGTTGCCGAACTGGCCATTGACGACAATGCATAAAGATAAATGATTTGATAAAAAGGATTTGCACTCGGACGTGAACAAAGATTTTAAAACGCACGAATGCGTAAAAGGTTTAAATGTCAAAAAACGCGCATTAAGGCGATAAACTCGCGCAAGGCGTAAAAGTTTTAAAGATAAACGCGCAAAGGCGCGAAGGGTTCGGATTGACCACGAGGGCCAAGAAAAGGTTAAAAATGGCCACAAGGGGGCCAAGGGAAGGTTGAGCGTGCGAGACGCGTCAAAGGTGGAATGACGGTTGCCCGAGCGACGAGACATACGTCACGCATTCGTGCAACCGAGGTTTGGGGAGACATACGTCAAACCATTCCCGTTTCATTCAAGTTTGGTTTGGTTACTCGGAGAAATCTCAAAGGGGACCAAAATGCTTTTAAAGGGAAAGTAAAAAAAAGAAATCACGAACGAATTTGTTGTTCGAGTTTATTAAAATCATGAACATTACTTGTTACTTAAGCTATTGAAACTCAAGAACAAGCGTGGTTCAAGTTTGAATGATGAACAAAATCATAAAACATACACAAATTTGGAAAGTTCACAAGTTCAGCTCAATTCGAGCTTGGTTTTAAAAGGAATGAGCAAGCTCGGCTTAAGTTCATGTTTGGATTGAAAATCATGAACAACATTGTTGTTCAAGTTTGGTTTTGAAAATAGACGAACTTAGCTCAATGCTCAAGCTTGGTTTTGAAAATTAAGGACATAACTTGTTTCACAAGTTACTCAAAATTTATCGCACGAACTTGTAAAATTTTCAAAGTTGTGCATGATTATTGATGTGTTTGAACAAAAATGTATTTTAACACCCTTTAGGTTCTGAATCAAGGGTTGGAACCCCAAAAATTTGGCATTTGGATGCCTGATTCATGTTCTGAATTTCACATACTTCGCAGAGCAACCAGAACTTGGCTCTGCAAAGTCAGGTTCTGATGTGTTCTCAGTGCGAACAATACTTTGCTCTGCGAAGCATACGAAATTTTGAACTCAGAAGCTGTTTCTGAACAGAAGTTCAGAAACTGCTTCAAAGCAAGCTTCATAACCTAAAGGGGGTTAAGAAGCTTTGCAAAATTGAAGAAAATGGAGTGTAAAAACTCAGTTTTAAGGCTTGGCCCCTTTGAGATCCCTTTTGAGTTTCAAAAGGGGTTTTTGTGCACAAAACGAAATTGAACAAAGCAAATGATGAAAACAGCAAACACAATGAAAGACAAAGATTAAAGGAGACTTACAGAACTCCTAGCAATGCTTGAGCAAGAGGTTGGAAGTGGCTTGCTTGATTTGTTTGAGGTTATGAACAATGAACTCTAATTGGTTTTGCTTTGTGTATGAACTGATTTGATGCTGCAAATGCAATGGATTTTTTGGTGTGTATTGTGTGTGTGTATGGCTGTTTTTCTGGTGTAATGGCTCTTTCAATGTGTTTTATCCTTGTGCCTTGCATTCCCTTTTATAGGCCAAAATGCAATCCATGTAATGATGAACAAAATCTCTAGATCCTAGCTGGTTTGTGGGCTAAATCCAGGCTAAAACACTTTGCATTTAATGCTAATGGATAGAAGTTGCTTTGCCTTGTGCCAAGGGGCAAGACCTTGACTGATCTCATCCACAAATGCAGCTGATTCTAGAAGGTAATGATGGAAAAAACTGAAAAACAGGGCAGCTTGAGATTGGGTGATTCTTGGGATCAATCCTTGCAATCTTGGAAGGCCAAGCAATGAAAACGTGTACTGCCATGTACAGGGAGATTGGGGGAAGCAAAATGAGCATGTGGGCTGGTGTGTGGGAGGAGAAATCCAGCTCAAAACAGGGCAGCACAAACAGCTTTTTGCAAGCAAAAACCACTTCAGTTTGACTGGTTTTGGTGGAGAAGAAGGGAAGGAAAGGGATCAAGTAGCTGGCTGGCAAGCTCAGGTTGGATGATGGGTCAATTTGGAGGGACAAGAGCTGACCAAGGGCAGCCAATTTGTTTGAGCACATGTTAGGTTGGTGTTGGAACAAAATGTGTTTAACAAGTCTCTCATAAAATAAGGGGGAGATTGTTGAAACATTTATGTGTAAACATATCTCTCTTTATGGTTTTGATGATAACAAAGTATTAAAGAGAAAATTGGTTATTTGCTAATGCTTTGTTCAAGTGTTTCAGAACCACATGCTTAATAGATATTAATTGATAATGGTTATGAAGAACAAGCTAAAGAGCAAGAAGGAAAGCCAAGAAGCAAGGTTGCAAGGCTAGAAAGAAACTGGTCCTGAAGAAGTGCTCCTGAAGTAAGAGCTTCTGAAGAGGTCCTGAAGAAGTGCAGCTTCTGAAGTCTGGGTGCCTCTGAAGAAGTCAACGCAAGTCAACTCCTGAAGCCAGCCTCTGATCCGTACAACTAAGTCAGCTTCTGATCCGTACAAAGAGAGCTTCTGATCACTGTTCAGTGAGAAGCTTCTGAAGCTGATATGGCATGGAAAAGCAACCAGTACTGTGCGCATTTAATGCCTGGAAGTGTCAGAACAACTCTATGGAACAGTTGTTCCCCTGACCCAAACATTCTCCAGGATTAAAGGTGGGCCAATTCAAAAATGGCACCTGCCCTGTTCTGACAAGAAAAAGTGCAGCACACATTTGCAGCAACCTAGTCCAATTGCAACGGCTAAATTCCTTATTTCCAGCAAATCTCCAACAGCTCTATTTTTATCTATAAAAGGAGGGAGATTTGAAGAAGAAAAGGTTGAAGACTCTTTGAAACGTATTGCTGAAACTCTGCCCTGTTTTCTGTGTAAAAACTGTCAAAGTTCAAATCTCTTAGAAATTCTTCAGTCTTTGTAACTTAGGAATTTCTTAAGGTTAAGAGTCTTAACCTGTGTTGTATTTAGAGAACACCTCTGATATTTGATCAAGTGTTCATCCCAAACTTCTTTACGTGTAAACCAGTTTGGTCCCTCAAAGTCTTAGTCTGTATACTAAGCAATTGTAACCTCATTCCTTTGTGGTCTGAGTCAGAAGCCTCTTGTCTTAGTGACTTGAGCATTGAGAAGTCTCTTGTCTTAGTGACTTGAGCATTGGAAGCCTCTTCCTTGGTGGTTGAGCATAGAAGTCTCTTTCTTTGTGATTGAGCAGCTGGAAGTCTCTTTCTTAGTGATTGAGCAATTGTAATCAGAACTTGATTATAGTGAAACTCTCTTGTTGGATACAAGGGGACAGGACTACTTCTCACATTGAGAAGGAACCTGTATAATTCTGTGTGTCTCTCTTTCCCTTACCTCTTAACTTGTTTAATCCGCTGCATTCAACTTCTGACATCTGTTCAGAACTGATCATATCAGCTTCTGAACTGAACCTTAAGCTTTAAAAAGAAAAGGAACAAGTTTTTAGAGTCACACAATTCAACCCCCCCCTTCTTGTGTGTTTGTTTTTCTCACCTTCAGTTGGTATCAGAGCTCCGGTTCTGATATTAACACTTAACAGTGTGTCAGTAGGATCCTGAGAAAAACATGGCCTCAACAAGTGAGTCACCTCCACCATCTCCCAGAAATCAAAGAAATGTCCAATATGACTATAATACTGAAGAAAAGAAGTCTAGGTCACACAATAAACCTCCTATGTTTACTGGTGACCCAGAAAAATTCTCTTGGTGGAAGAGCAAAATGTATAGTCACATTATTGGGATTGATGATACTCTATGGGATATTATTGAAGATGGAATCACTATCCCAGTAGATGAAGAAGGTGTTGCTGTCAACAGAAGAACTCTGAGTGATGCAGAAAGAAAGATCTATAGGAAACATCATCATGTCAGAGGTATCATTGTGGACTCCTTGCCTCACACTGAGTATCAGAAGCTGAGTGACAAGTCCACTGCAAAGGCTATATTCACATCCCTCTGCTCTAACTATGAAGGTAATCAGAAGGTTAGAGAAGCTAAGGCAAACATACTTGTTCAGCAATATGAATTGTTCAGAATGAAAGAGGATGAAAATATTGAGACTATGTTCTCAAGATTTCAGACTCTGGTTTCTGGACTTCAGATTCTGAAGAAGAGTTATACCACAGCTGATCATGTGAATAAAATCCTTAGAAGTCTGCCATCCAAATGGAGACCTAAAGTGACTGCCATTGAGGAAGCTAAAGATCTAAATACTTTAAGTATTGAAGATCTTATAAGCTCACTCAAGGTGCATGAACTGGGACTCAATGAGGATGAGCCTGTTAGAGAACCAAAAACATTGGCTCTGAAGTCTAAAAGAAAACCTGCTAAAGCTTTGAAAGCTATTGAATCTGAAGAAGAGTTTCCTGAGGGAAATTCTGATGAAGATTCAGATGCTGATGAGCTTGCAATGATTTCTAAAAGACTTCAGTATCTGATGAACAGAAAGAAAAAGTTCTCTAACAGAAGCAGTAACTTCAGAGGATCTGGTTCTAATTCAAAGAGGGATATCCAGAAGGAAAGCTGCTACAACTGTAAAAAGCCTGGCCACTTCATTGCTGATTGTCCTGATCTTCAGAAGGAAAAATCAAAGGAAAAAGCAAAGAAGTCCAGCTCAAAGTCCAGCAATTTCAGAAATAAGCTTAAGAAGAGTCTCATGGCCACATGGGATGATCTGGACAATGAGTCAGAATCTGATGAGGAAGAAGCAAACCTGGCCCTGATGGCAATTGCATCTTCTGATGCAGAATCATGTTCAGATTCTGATGAAGAAGATGAGGTATATTCTGAACTCTCTAGATCTGATTTAATTGAAACAGTTAATGATCTTATGAGTCATCTTAAAAGCAAGTTAAAAGAAATTAAGACTTTGAAAAATCAAACAAACTTGCTGTCTGAGGAAAACCTTAAACTTCAGAATCAAATTTTTGAATATGATGAGGAAGTTGAGGAACTCAGAAAAGAGGCTCATAAGAAATCTGAAGAGGTTCCTAATGATCAGGAAATAGCTCTTCAGGATTTTATGTTAACTGGGTTCAACAGAACTAAAATTGCCTCTATGATGTATAATATGATCAGAAATAAAGGTGAAGGCATTGGCTATAATTTATTCAAACCTTCAAATGATTTAAACTCACCTTCATGTTCTGATGATATTTTAAAAGGCAATGGCATATGCTTTGTGTCTGCTTCTGATAATTCTGAGAAATTGAAAGTATCAGAATCTGAGACTAAGTCAGAAGTTCTGAACAACTCAGACTCTGAAGCTTCTGAGCCTAAGGGTAAGATGAAGGCAACTCATAAAACCTTGCCTAAATCTAAGCCAAAAGGTCCTAAGCCTAAGGGTAAGAGAAAATCAGACTCTGAACTTAAACCTGTTCAGAATCTGAAGTGTTCAGAACCTGGAACTAGTAAGTCTCAGAATCTGAATAAAACTGATTCAAATTTTTCTAAGACTGGGTCTATTAAAACTTCAAAATTTGTTAAACCAGTCAATGCTAAACATTTTCAATCTCAGAATGTTAGGCAAAGCAAGCCAAAGCAAACCAATCAGTTTTCTGCTTCAAACTGTTTTAAGAAAGGCAAAACTGAAGCTTGTCTTGTGCCTGAAGTAAGCAAGGTCAGAATTCTGAAGAGATCAGAATCAAAGTACTCAAAAGGTCAGACTCTGAACAAATCAGAACCAAAGACCTTCAAGTCTCAGGTTCTGAAGAAGTCTGAGTCCAAACCTTTGAGAACTCAGGTTCTGAAGCACTCAGGTTCTGAAAGTCAGACTTATTCTAAATACAAGGATTCATGTCCAAAGTATCAGAACAAGTCTGAATACCATAACTTCAGACACAAGAAGCCAAAACCTTTCAAGACTAACCCCAAAGGACCCATGAAAATCTGGGTACCTAAGTCTGAAATTATTTCAATTGCAGATATGCTTGTCATCCAAAGAAAAGGAAAGGTCCTGGTACCTGGACAGTGGATGCTCGCATCATATGACAGGGGACAAGTCTATGTTCCAAACCCTGACTCTGAAAGAGGGAGGAACTGTGGGATTTGGAGGAAGTCAGAAAGGAAAGATCATTGGTACTGGTAAGATAGGTAATTCTTCCCTGTACATTGATAATGTTTGGCTGGTAGATGGACTTAGACATAACTTACTTAGCATAAGTCAATTATGTGATAGTAATTATGAAGTCCTGTTTAATAAGAACACCTGTACTGTAATAAGTAGCAAAGATAAGTCTGTAGTGTTCAGAGGCAGCAGGAAAAACAATGTTTATAAAATTAATTTTTCTGAATTGGTTCAGCAGAAGGTAGTTTGCCTTCTGTCTGTGAGTGATGAGAAGTGGGTCTGGCACAAAAGGCTGGGACATGCTAACTGGAGACTCATCTCCAAGCTTAGCAAGTTACAGCTGGTCAGAGGCTTGCCCCAAATTGATTATCACTCAGATGCACTGT
The DNA here is from genome assembly GCA_018208015.1 of Medicago ruthenica. Lineage (NCBI taxonomy): Eukaryota > Viridiplantae > Streptophyta > Magnoliopsida > Fabales > Fabaceae > Medicago > Medicago ruthenica. Next base: position 39,737,486 of record CM031376.1, on the reverse strand, counting down.
GCAGTGCATGCCAAATTGGAAAGTTTTCTAAAACTTCTTTTAAACCAAAGAACATTGTTTCCACCTCTAAACCTCTAGAACTCCTTCACATTGATTTGTTTGGTCCTGTTGGAACTGCTTCAATCAATGGGAAGAAGTATGGACTTGTGATTGTTGATGATTATAGTAGGTGGACTTGGGTCAAATTCCTCAGAACCAAAAATGAAACATATGATGTGTTTTTCAAGTTCTGCAAACAAGTACAAACTGAAACTGATTTGAAAATTTTGAAAATCAGAAGTGATCATGGTGGTGAATTTGAAAATGAACCTTTTGAAAACTTTTGTGAAGATCATGGAATTTTCCATGAGTTCTCATCTCCTAGAACTCCACAACAAAATGGAGTTGTAGAGAGAAAGAACAGGTCTTTACAAGAGATGGCCAGAACCATGATTCATGAATCAAAAATTGCTAAGTACTTTTGGGCAGAAGCTATAAACACAGCATGTTATATTCAGAACAGGATCTATATCAGACCAATTCTGAATAAAACTTCATATGAATTATTTAAAGGAAGAAAACCAAGTATTTCTTATTTTCATCAGTTTGGTTGTACATGTTACATACTAAACAATAAGGTCTACCTAAAGAAATTTGATGCCAAGGCTCAAAAGGGTACCTTTTTAGGATACTCAGAGAGATCTAAGGCATACAGAGTGTATAATTCTGAAACACATGTTGTTGAAGAAGCTATACACATTAGGGTTGATGATAAGAAGCCTGGTAGTGAAATACCAGAGCTGGTTGAGAGTTTTGCAGATGTCAGAATCTCAGAAGAACCTTCAGAAGCTGAACCCAGTTCAGGTTCTGATGAAGGTTCAGAAGCTGAAAACTATGAAGACTCTGAGAAACTCTCCAGCAATGACACTACTCCTGATGCTAATCAAGAACAGCATGGTTCTGAACAAATCCCTGGTGGCCCTTCAGAAGCTAATCCACCCAGAACTTCATTCAAGTACAAGTCTTCACATCCTGAGGAGTTGATCATTGGAAACAAGAACAGTCCAAGGAAGACAAGATCAGCATTCACTCAGAATGATTCCATGCTTGGCCTGCTATCCATGATTGAACCCACAACTGCTGATGAAGCACTTGCTGATGATGGTTGGATTGTAGCAATGCAAGAAGAGCTGAACCAGTTCCAAAGGAATGATGTATGGGATCTTGTGGCAAGACCTGATCAGAAGAACATCATTGGAACAAAATGGGTGTTCAGGAACAAGCTCAATGAACAAGGAGAAGTGATCAGAAACAAGGCTAGATTAGTAGCTCAAGGGTACAGCCAGCAAGAAGGAATTGACTACACTGAGACATTTGCTCCAGTTGCAAGACTGGAAGCAATCAGGTTACTTCTTTCTTATGCTATTAATCATGATATTATCTTGTATCAAATGGATGTTAAGAGTGCTTTCTTAAATGGTGTGATTTCTGAAGAAGTGTATGTCAAACAACCTCCTGGTTTTGAAGATGTAAAATATCCAAACCATGTTTTTAAACTTAAGAAGTCTTTGTATGGTCTGAAACAAGCTCCCAGAGCTTGGTATGAAAGACTAAGCAACTTCTTAACTCAAAATGGTTTTGTAAGAGGTCAAGTTGACAATACACTCTTTAGAAAAACTGTTAAGAAAGAAATATTAATTGTACAAATCTATGTTGATGATATCATATTTGGTTCTACTAATGCCTCCCTTTGCAAGGAATTCTCTAAGTTAATGCAGGATGAATTTGAAATGAGCATGATGGGTGAACTGAAATTCTTCTTGGGAATTCAAATCAACCAATGCAAAGAAGGTGTGTATGTTCATCAGTCCAAATACACCAAGGAGCTTCTGAAGAAGTTCCAGTTGGATGATTGCAAGCTGATGTCAACACCAATGCATCCCACCTGCACTTTAAGCAAAGAGGACAATGGCACTAAGGTAGATCAGAAGCTGTACAGAGGTATGATAGGTTCTCTCCTATACTTAACTGCTTCTAGGCCAGATATTTTATTTAGTGTATGTCTGTGTGCTAGATTCCAATCAGATCCTAGAGAATCTCATATGACTGCTGTCAAGAGAATCTTCAGGTATCTGAAAGGAACAACTAATTTGGGACTTCTGTATAAGAAATCTCTAAATTATAAGCTAGTTGGATTCTGTGATGCTGACTATGCTGGGGACAGGATTGAAAGAAAATCCACCAGTGGAAACTGTCAGTTTCTTGGTGAGAATCTGATATCCTGGGCCAGCAAGAGACAAGCAACCATTGCTTTGTCAACAGCAGAAGCAGAATACATCTCAGCTGCAAGTTGTAGCACACAACTGCTCTGGATGAAACATCAATTAGAGGATTATCAGATTCATGCAGACAATATTCCTATTTACTGTGATAATACTACTGCTATATGTCTGTCTAAAAATCCAATTCTGCACTCTAGAGCCAAGCACATAGAAATAAAACATCATTTTATCAGAGATTATGTTCAGAAGGGTGTTTTAGATATTCAGTTCATTGATACTGATCATCAATGGGCTGACATATTCACAAAACCCTTAACAGAAGAAAGATTCAATTTTATTAAAAAGAATCTGAACATGCATTTCATCTCTTAAAAATGTGCTTGAATCTGAATGAATTCCTTGATTCTAAGTTTATCATAAGCTAAGACTTATCAAACACTCATCTTCTGAGAGTTTGACTAAAGTTAAGCCTGAAAAACTTCAGAGTCTGAAGGATCAGAACCTGGATTTTCTGACCTCTGAATCTGATAAAAATCTGATGTTGGTCAGAATCTGATAAGTATAGTTATGGGCAATGATGATTAAAGCTTTGAAAGTTTATACTATAATCCTCCCAAAGTCATCAAGTAAAAATGTGTTTTTTTTTTTATGCTCTGATACTCATTGTTAAAATTGCCTGACAAACAATTTTCAGTTGGTGTCAATTATTTTCAAAATGTTTAGCACAGACACATTTTAAAAGCCTTAAATGTTTCAGACATGTTCAGTTTCAAGAACTCTTTTCATCTTGGTATCAGTCTTTAGAAATGTTTTAATTGGTATCAGATTCTGTATTAAAACTTTTTAACTGGTATCAGACTCTGAGATAAATCCTCAACTGGTATCAGGTTCTGATATATTTCTTTAAAGCAAGCTCAGAATTGCTCTGATACTGAACACTTCTTGAGAAGTTTTGCTCTGATACTGAACACAACTGGTTGTTTTGCTCTGATGATGAACCAGTTTGTACTGAACAAGTAATGTCTGAACACAGAATGGCCTGATCAGAAGCTCCAAACCTTTTCTGCTTCTGAACAGCATTCTATTTTTATTGCAAGTCATATACTCATTGTAAATCAAGTAGGCTCTGATGATTATCATTGCTACTTGATTATCCATATGATTGCATAAATATCTCACAATCTTGGTCAGTTCAACCCCTCCCAAATTCTGCATCCTTTTGAAATCTTTTCAAACTTGGTGTCAGAACTGCTTTCCAACTCTTTAAAAAGGGGGAAACTGAACTGCTTTGATACCTGCTTTCAAACTCTTTTCAAATCTTTTTCTGCTCTGATACAGATAATTTCAAACTCTCTTGACAAAGGGGGAGAAATTTTTCTGTCTTAAGGGAAGAAAGTAGTACTTTTTGTTGATGACAAAAGGGGGAGAAAAGTAAAACAAGTATTAAAGCACCTGAGCTCAAATAAGTTAAAACTGTCAGAAGCTAAGCCTATTAAAGCTCTGATACAGTTGTTAGGATTAAGTTCTGATACAATTGTTAAGCTAGTTCTGATACTGATCAGATAAGCTAAGTTAAGCTCTGATACATTTCTGACTAGCTCTGATACATTTAACTTATGAGAACTGCTTTGAAGTAAAATTCTAGCTCTGATATATTCTGTGAGATATATAACTCTTAGTGAGTAAAAAGAATTTAAAATAACTTGGATAAGACTCAGGGAGCTTACAAAACTCATCCTGTGGATTATCAGACTTAGGGGGAGAGCTTACAAACCTCAGAACCCGAAGTCAACAAGGCATTTTAAATTCTGAGTGTAAATTTCATCATATTGTCTTAAGATTAAGCCCAATTAACATGGATAAGAATCAAGGGGAGCTTACAAACCTAACCTTGAGGATTGTCAGACCTAGGGGGAGCTTACAAACCTCTCCTGAAGTCAGATTGTTAATTGAACTTAATAACAATTCTGAAATTTTCACATTTGTTTTTTTAACTGAACTTAATTAACTTGGATCAGACTCAGGGGGAGCTTACAAACCTCACACCCTGCAGTTAACTTGTTAATTAAGTTAACAACAATTTTCTGTTTTAATACTTATGTTTGTCATCATCAAAAAGGGGGAGATTGTTGGAACAAAATGTGTTTAACAAGTCTCTCATAAAATAAGGGGGAGATTGTTGAAACATTTATGTGTAAACATATCTCTCTTTATGGTTTTGATGATAACAAAGTATTAAAGAGAAAATTGGTTATTTGCTAATGCTTTGTTCAAGTGTTTCAGAACCACATGCTTAATAGATATTAATTGATAATGGTTATGAAGAACAAGCTAAAGAGCAAGAAGGAAAGCCAAGAAGCAAGGTTGCAAGGCTAGAAAGAAACTGGTCCTGAAGAAGTGCTTCTGAAGTAAGAGCTTCTGAAGAGGTCCTGAAGAAGTGCAGCTTCTGAAGTCTGGGTGCCTCTGAAGAAGTCAACGCAAGTCAACTCCTGAAGCCAGCCTCTGATCCGTACAACTAAGTCAGCTTCTGATCCGTACAAAGAGAGCTTCTGATCACTGTTCAGTGAGAAGCTTCTGAAGCTGATATGGCATGGAAAAGCAACCAGTACTGTGCGCATTTAATGCCTGGAAGTGTCAGAACAACTCTATGGAACAGTTGTTCCCCTGACCCAAACATTCTCCAGGATTAAAGGTGGGCCAATTCAAAAATGGCACCTGCCCTGTTCTGACAAGAAAAAGTGCAGCACACATTTGCAGCAACCTAGTCCAATTGCAACGGCTAAATTCCTGATTTCCAGCAAATCTCCAACAGCTCTATTTTTATCTATAAAAGGAGGGAGATTTGAAGAAGAAAAGGTTGAAGACTCTTTGAAACGTATTGCTGAAACTCTGCCCTGTTTTCTGTGTAAAAACTGTCAAAGTTCAAATCTCTTAGAAATTCTTCAGTCTTTGTAACTTAGGAATTTCTTAAGGTTAAGAGTCTTAACCTGTGTTGTATTTAGAGAACACCTCTGATATTTGATCAAGTGTTCATCCCAAACTTCTTTACGTGTAAACCAGTTTGGTCCCTCAAAGTCTTAGTCTGTATACTAAGCAATTGTAACCTCATTCCTTTGTGGTCTGAGTCAGAAGCCTCTTGTCTTAGTGACTTGAGCATTGAGAAGTCTCTTGTCTTAGTGACTTGAGCATTGGAAGCCTCTTCCTTGGTGGTTGAGCATAGAAGTCTCTTTCTTTGTGATTGAGCAGCTGGAAGTCTCTTTCTTAGTGATTGAGCAATTGTAATCAGAACTTGATTATAGTGAAACTCTCTTGTTGGATACAAGGGGACAGGACTACTTCTCACATTGAGAAGGAACCTGTATAATTCTGTGTGTCTCTCTTTCCCTTACCTCTTAACTTGTTTAATCCGCTGCATTCAACTTCTGACATCTGTTCAGAACTGATCATATCAGCTTCTGAACTGAACCTTAAGCTTTAAAAAGAAAAGGAACAAGTTTTTAGAGTCACACAATTCAACCCCCCCCCTTCTTGTGTGTTTGTTTTTCTCACCTTCAGTTGGAAGAAAGCCCTTCTTTCCTTTTACCTTTAATGTCACACATTACCTCTTGCTTTGCTGCATCATTTCAGTCACAAGTAGCAATAACAAAGATAATAATACTAATAATAACAATTGCAAATGAAAACAAAAAGGAAAAATCAAGAAAAAGAATTCTGCAGAAAAATTCGCAGAGGTCGCAGTGCGAAGGTAACTTCGCACTGCGAAATTCCCTTTTTTTGGAATTTTTGTATTTAAAATAAAAGGCAAAAAATGAATAAATAATAATAATAATAAGGACAATAAGGACAATGGTAATAATAGTAATGCAAATGATAATGAAAATAAATAAAAATAATAATGAGAATGAAAATGATGATAATGATAATAATAATGAAAAGCTTAATATTATCAATTAATAAAACCTTAATAATAATAAAAGATAATAATGATATTATTAAAAAATAGAATAACAATAATATTAATAATAATAAGGATGATGATATTATTAATAGTAATGCTAATAGTGATAAATGCAAATAGAAATTTTATGACAAGAATGAAATAATAAAAAGGTAATAATAAATGATGAAATAATAAAAGGTAAAACAAAGAAAAATATGAGTCAAAAAATGGGGTATGACAGATGCCCCTATTTAAGTATCTTCGCCCCGGAGATTGAAAGTGAAATTTGAAATGGACGGGTCGAAGAGACTTAAATATAGAGTACGCCATTTTTTGACTAAATATTTTTTTCTCGAATTGTAAATGCTATGAATGCATGTATGCGAATGTTATGAATGCTTGTAATGTAAATATGAATGCAAAAGACGATAAAAAAAAGACCACACTGGGGATAAATGTCAACTGTTCGGGTTAATGCCGAACTGCCACTGACGACAAAAAATAAAGGGTAAATGCCAGCTGTTCGGGTTGTTGCCGAACTTGCCACTGACGACAAAAAAAAAAGAAGAAAAGAATGTCAACTGTTCGGGTTGTTGCCGAACTTGCCATTGACGACAGGAAATAAAAAGGATGTCAACTGTTCGGGTTGTTGCCGAACTTGCCATTGACGACAGGAAATAAAAAGAATGTCAACTGTTCGGGTTGTTGCCGAACTTGCCATTGACGACACTGGGGATACGGCTGACAAGCCGTTCCTTACAGAACTGCCCCTTCAATTGGTGAGAAGGGATGCACAAGCTGTTCATTAAAGAACTTGCCACTTGGCACAACACTGGGGAATATGCACAAGCTGTTCATTAAAGAACTGCCACTTGGCATAAAGACATGATAAAAGGACGCGCAAGCTGTTCTTTTGAACTGCCACTTGGCGTAAAAGGGTGACATCTTTGGACCAGACAGACTGGGGATGACACTTGGGAAAAAAGAATTCACGAATTGTTCGTGATTGATTGGTGAGACCCATGATGGTTAGAACAACCATGTATGATATGATAGTATGTTGCATGCATAAATGTACATATGTATGAACGCATGAATGTATGAATGCATGACTGTCACGGGGGACATCGTGTGAGAGATTGACTTGTACTGGGGATACCCAAAACGTTTGTTAAGGAATTGCCCCTTGATACAATGATACAATGAGAGGAGCACAAGCTGTTCGTTAAAGAACTACCGCTTGGCGAAAAGGAGATTGAAATCCCTAGACCAGACAGACTGGGGATGACATTTGATTGTTTGTTGGGGGAAAATAAAATTTGGGAGATGCATGATATGTGTTGAGTCTTTTGGTGTTGGCTGCATTTTTTGGCAAAACCAAAGTGTTGAATAGAAGCATCTCCATGATTAGAACATTTCTTCAGTTGGAAGTTTTCTCATTTGAAGCTGTTCAGAAGCTGAAAATTACATCAGAAGCTGAATGTTCATCAGAAGCACTGTAGCACTTCAGAAGCTGATTCAGGTTCTGATGCCAGCGTTGACTTATGTTGACTTCATCAGAAGCTGGTTATTTTCAAGGTTTTTCTATGCGAATCTTTGCAAGATTTATTGAGGATTTATCCACACATATGGCTTCTAGAATGCTGATTTATTTGGAGAAGATTTTATTGAAGATTTGGTTCAAAGATATGAAGTTCATATTTTCCTGTTATAATCTTTAAAAGATTCAGTACAGTTTTAGTTGTTACATTATTGGACCAATCTTATTTCAGTAACAAATCAATTCAGAAGATTAGTTTGTTATTTATGCTGCAAGACTGAAGGCTATATAAGGAGGAGGGCTGCTGCTATTCAAGAGACACGAATTTATAGAGTTTAAGATCAGAGAATTGAGTCTTAGTATTTTAAGCTTTTAGCTTTATTGTGCACCACTTTGTTAGAGTTGGTTTAGGTGTTTGATTGAGTTGTAATTCATTCTAAGCCTTTAGGTACGAATGAAGTCTTTGTGTTTTTGAAGTTTTCTGAAAAACAGAGTGTTTTTGATTAAGGGTTTCAGTAACTGGGTTTAGTTACTTGAATAGGAAGATAGTGGATTCTATTACTCAGAGTTGGGTAGAAGTCTTACTAGGTGGAGGTTAATTGCTTGGGATAAGAACTGGGAGTCAGTGTCTGAGTCTTAAGGATTAAATCCAATAGTGGATTTCCTTCCTGGATTGGTATCCCCCAGAGTAGGAGGTGTTTACTCCGAACTGGGTTAACAAACTTCCGTGCCTTTTTACTTTCCTGCACTTTAATTTGCTGCCTGTGTGTGTTTTTGTTTGTGCTCTGTTTTGCAAACTGTTGTGCTAAGTTCTGTTCAGAACCTGTTGGTTCAGAACCTGCTAGTCTCTCTTAGGTATTGCCTGGCCAGAATTTCAATTGGCATCAGAGCAGGCACCCTGCCTGTAATTTGGGTGAGATCCAGAGGAGTTTATTTCTGGCAAGCATGGATAGAGAAGGAGGCTATGTCAATAGACCACCCCTACTAGATGACACAAACTATGAGTATTGGAAGTCAAGGATGTGTGCTTTTCTAAAGTCTATTGACAGCAGGACTTGGAAAGTTGTGATAAAAGGCTGGGAACATCCTGAGGTTTTGGACAAAGATGGTAACAAAACTGGAGTTTTGAAGCCTGAAGAGGAGTGGACCAGAGCTGAAGATGACTTGTCTCTGGGAAATTCAAAAGCTTTGAATGCAATCTTTAATGGTGTGGACCAGAACATGTTCAGACTTATCAAACAATGTACTGTGGCTAAGGATGCTTGGGAAATTCTGAAAACCACTCATGAAGGAACTTCTAAGGTGAAGATGTCCAGATTGCAGCTGCTGACCACCAAATTTGAGAACCTGAAGATGAAGGAAGATGAATTTATTCAGGATTTTTACATGAATGTGCTGGACATGGCAAATTCTTTTGATTCACTTGGAGAAAAGATGACTGATGAGAAGTTAGTCAGAAAAATCCTCAGGTCCCTGCCCAGAAGATTTGACATGAAGGTCACTGCAATTGAGGAGGCTCATGATATTTCTGCTATGAAGGTTGAGGAGCTGATTGGGTCTTTGTTAAATTTTGAGACTGCATTCTGCAAAAAGCCTGATAAGAAAGGGAAAGGTATAGCTTTTACTGTGAATGCTGAAGCTGATGATCAACAAGAGTCTGATGAGGATGACTTATCAGAAGCTCTAGTGTTGCTGGGAAAACAATTCAACAAGGTTCTGAAGAATGTTAACAGAAAAGCCAAATCCAAAGGTCAGAATTTAAGATTCAATAACAAAAAGCAACAAACTGATGAGAAGAAGACCAAGTCTGAGGAGAAAAGTAATCAAGCTAAAGGTGTGCAGTGCTATGAGTGTGAGGGTTATGGACACATCAAATCTGAATGTCCTACTTTCCTTAAGAAACAGAAGAAGAGCCTAGCTGTTGCATGGTCTGATGATGGTTCTGAAGATGGTGATGTTAGTGAATCTGATATGTGTGATACTGGTCTGGTAGTGAGGACAGGAGCTATCTTGAAGAAGGAAGCTGTTTTAGAGTTTGAGACTTTTTCAGAGTCTGACTCAGAGTCTGAAGCCTCATCTGTGTCTGAAGCTGCTAAAACCTCTCATATGATGAACTAGCTGTCAACTATAGGAAGCTGTATATCAGAAGAGCTGAGGTTTGCAAACAAGTTCTGGATCAGAAGGAGACTATTTTTCAACTGGAGGCTGAAAAAGGAGAACTTCTTGTGCAGAATTCAGATTTAAAAGAAGAAGTGAACCAGTTAAATTCCCAACTTGAACATATGAAAAAGCAGGTTAGAATGATGAATACTGCTTCTAATGTGTAGGATGAAATTTTGGGTGCTCAGCAACAAGGAAAAACTGGTTTAGGTTTTGTTGATCAGACTCAGAACCCCAAACAGGAGATTCTTGTTAAAAAGTCTGTTCCTGCCACTAAGACTGATGATCCTATGATTGGAACATCTCAGAAGAGACCTCAGATGCAAGGTCAGAAGCATGCTCATATGCAAGGTCAGAAGTATGTTCAGATGCTGCCTCAGAAGCAACCCCAGAAGTTTTTCAGGAACAGAAGGAGGAGAAATCATCCATGGATATGTCATTATTGTGGAAAGAAAGGGCACATCAAACCATTCTTCTTCAAACTTTATGGCTATCCTGAACATTTTCAGTATAGAAAAGTGGAACCAGCTACTATCAGACACAATGTTCAGAAGGTGTGGAAGCCCAAAGCTCAAAATGTAGGCTTGATTGCTCATACTTCACTGAGAGCCACTTCAAAAGAAGACTGGTATTTTGATAGTGGGTGTTCAAGACACATGACTGGTGTGAAGAAGCTGCTGAGCAATATCAGATCATACTCCAGAAGTTATGTGACATTTGGAGATGGTGTAAAAGGTCAGATTCTGGGTATTGGAGATTTGATCAGAGAAGGTTTGCCCAGACTTAATGATGTGCTACTGGTAGAAGGATTAACCTCTAATCTGATCAGTATTAGCCAGCTGTGTGATCAGGATTTGAAAGTTAATTTCAACAAGAAGGAGTGTATTGTTACTGATCAGGATGGAAAAACTCAGATGAGGGGCTGCAGATCCAAAGACAATTGTTATTTGTGGGTTTCTGAAGAAGAAAGAAGTCTGACTTCTTGTCTTATGAGCTCAGAAGAGGAAGTCAAACTCTGGCACCAGAAACTAGGACATTTGCATTTGAAAGGCTTGAAGAAAATCCTAAGTACTGAAGCTATCAGAGGTGTGCCTAATCTGAAGATCAATGAGGACAGTGTTTGTGGTGATTGTGAGATTGGTAAACAAACAAGAAAGTCTCATCCCAGATTAGTTCACCAGGTAACTACCAAAGTACCAGAACTTTTTCATATGGATTTAAAGGGGCCTATGCAAGTAGAAAGTATTGGAGGAAAAAGATATGCCTTTGTAATGGTAGATGACTACTCAAGATATACATGGGTCAGCTTTGTTAGAGAAAAGTCTGACACTTTTGAAGTTTTCAAAGAGATGTGCATCCAACTACAAAGAGAGAAGGATAGTGGAATTATCAGAATCAGAAGTGATCATGGCAAAGAATTTGAAAACAAGAGCTTTTCAGAATTCTGTGCTTCCGAAGGTATAAAGCATGAGTTTTCTGCACCTATCACACCTCAGCAAAATGGTGTAGTTGAGAGGAAGAATAGAACATTAGCAGAATGTGCAAGGGTTATGCTGCATGCTAAGAAGCTGCCATATATGTTTTGGGCTGAAGCTATGAACACAGCATGTTACATACACAATAGAGTCACTTTGAAAAAGGGAACAACATCTATTAATAAAATAACGGTTAGATAAGAGAGATAGTGGAAATGAGTGGTTGGGGGGAGTTAATGAGGGTTAGTAAATTTTGAAAACTGAGCTGACAAAATTCGCATGCTTCGCACTACGAAGTAAGTTTGCTCTGCGAGCCTCAGAGTCAACTTCGCAGTGCGAATATACCTTTGCTCTGCGAAGTCAATCAGATTCTGAATTTTCAAAATTACTACCCTTCAACAAATTGGTCCTTCACATCCCCAACCATGTTTATTAAAAAAAAAGCAGTATAAAATAAAATTTATCGATTGCCCCTGATAGAATGAAACAAAATGCAACAATTATGAATGAATGCGGATGGGTGGTATGCAAAGGTACGGTATTCAGAGGTTTGAAACTTCCCCCATCCTCACGTGTAGGCTCTAAAAGTGGGATTTCCTAAGAAGAGGTCCCTAGAGTCATAGATCTCGCACGGAAAGTAAGGTTGTCTATGGACATACGTCACATGACTTCAATACATTCCACGTGAAAATCTCCTCTAAGCGGGGTTTGGCGTCCTACCTCACGGACATATGTCATCGCGGGCTTCCGCTCACAACCACCATTCTAACTTAGTTTTCTCTCGAGCTCGGGTAGAGAGCCTCACACGTCCGGCATTAACCCGAACAATGTGGAGTAACATCGCTCAAGTAACCCCACAATTGATATATATATATAAATATGAAGCAAAATGATATATGAAAATGTAAAGCAAAAGAATAAAAACAAATAATGATAAGAAGATATAAACACGCAAGTAAAATGAAATAAATTAGCCTAAAAGCCGACTGAGATAAGCTTGACTCGTTATGCACAAACAAAGTGTTTTATGCAAAGTCCCCAGTGAAGTCGCCATCTTTGTCGCGTCGAATTTCAGATATCAAGCTATTGGGAAGCATTGAATCACTAATGTTAAATCACGACTGAACTTTTAATTTTCCGGGGAGAAAAGGAAAAAAGTTCAAAATTACCTTGAAAAAGATTTTAGGTTCGAAAGTCGATTATGCGAGGGGAAGGTATTAGCACCCCTCACATCCGTTGTACTCAACGGGAACCTCTTAGTCGGCTTAGGCTTAAAATGTTTCGATGTTTTACTTGCGTGTTTAAACATATAAAAAGGAAAATATAAAACATAATGTGAAGTGAAGAAAGAGATAAAAACAAACGAAAAGAAAAAAAGGTTTTTTATTAACGGGCTTGACAAGATGTCGATCTTGCTCCTACGTATCTCCCAGTAGTCGGAGAATTCAAAGCGTACGTAGTTCTTTGGGTAGAAAAAGTTTGTATGTTGGTTCGTTTTAGTAAAAAAAGATTTGATCGCGTCCGAGCGAAAAAAGTTTGAAAGAAAAAAAAAAAAGAAAGTAATGAAAGTAAATGTCAACTGTTCGGGTTGTTGCCGAACTGGCCATTGACGACAATGCATAAAGATAAATGATTTGATAAAAAGGATTTGCACTCGGACGTGAACAAAGATTTTAAAACGCACGAACACGTAAAAGGTTTAAATGTCAAAAAACGCGCATTAAGGCGATAAACTCGCGCAAGGCGTAAAAGTTTTAAAGATAAACGCGCAAAGGCGCGAAGGGTTCGGATTGACCACGAGGGCCAAGAAAAGGTTAAAAATGGCCACAAGGGCGCCAAGGGAAGGTTGAGCGTGCGACACGCGTCAAAGGTGGAATGACGGTTGCCCGAGCGACGAGACATACGTCACGCATTTGTGCAACCGAGGTTTGGGGAGACATACGTCAAACCATTCCCGTTTCATTCAAGTTTGGTTTGGTTACTCGGAGAAATCTCAAAGGGGACCAAAATGCTTTTAAAGGGAAAGTAAAAAAAAGAAATCACGAACGAATTTGTTGTTCGAGTTTATTAAAATCATGAACATTACTTGTTACTTAAGCTATTGAAACTCAAGAACAAGCGTGGTTCAAGTTTGAATGATGAACAAAATCATAAAACATACACAAATTTGGAAAGTTCACAAGTTCAGCTCAATTCGAGCTTGGTTTTAAAAGGAATGAGCAAGCTCGGCTTAAGTTCGTGTTTGGATTGAAAATCATGAACAACATGGTTTTTCAAGTTTGGTTTTGAAAATAGACGAACTTAGCTCAATGCTCAAGCTTGGTTTTGAAAATTAAGGACATAACTTGTTTCACAAGTTACTCAAAATTTATCGCACGAACTTGTAAAATTTTCAAAGTTGTGCATGATTATTGATGTGTTTGAACAAAAATGTATTTTAACACCCTTTAGGTTCTGAATCAAGGGTTGGAACCCCAAAAATTTGGCATTTGGATGCCTGATTCATGTTCTGAATTTCACATACTTCGCAGAGCAACCAGAACTTGGCTCTGCGAAGTCAGGTTCTGATGTGTTCGTAGTGCGAACAATACTTTGCTCTGCGAAGCATACGAAATTTTGAACTCAGAAGCTGTTTCTGAACAGAAGTTCAGAAACTGCTTCTAAGCAAGCTTCAGAACCTAAAGGGGGTTAAGAAGCTTTGCAAAATTGAAGAAAATGGAGTGTAAAAACTCAGTTTTAAGGCTTGGCCCCTTTGAGATCCCTTTTGAATTTCAAAAGGGGTTTTTGTGCACAAAACGAAATTGAACAAAGCAAATGATGAAAACAGCAAACACAATGAAAGACAAAGATTAAAGGAGACTTACAGAACTCCTAGCAATGCTTGAGCAAGAGGTTGGAAGTGGCTTGCTTGATTGGTTTGAGGTTATGAACAATGAACTCTAATTGGTTTTGCTTTGTGTATGAACTGATTTGATGCTGCAAATGCAATGGAATTTTTGGTGTGTATTGTGTGTGTGTATGGCTGTTTTTCTGGTGTAATGGCTCTTTCAATGTGTTTTATCCTTGTGCCTTGCATTCCCTTTTATAGGCCAAAATGCAATCCATGTAATGATGAACAAAATCTCTAGATCCTAGCTGGTTTGTGGGCTAAATCCAGGCTAAAACACTTTGCATTTAATGCTAATGGATAGAAGTTGCTTTGCCTTGTGCCAAGGGGAAAGACCTTGACTGATCTCAGCCACAAATGCAGCTGATTCTAGAAGGTAATGATGGAAAAAACTGAAAAACAGGGCAGCTTGAGATTGGGTGATTCTTGGGATTAATCCTTGCAATCTTGGAAGGCCAAGCAATGAAAACGTGTACTGCCATGTACAGGGAGATTGGGGGAAGCAAAATGAGCTTGTGGGCTGGTGTGTGGGAGGAGAAATCCAGCTCAAAACAGGGCAGCACAAACAGCTTTTTGCAAGCAAAAACCACTTAAGTTTGACTGGTTTTGGTGGAGAAAAAGGGAAGGAAAGGGATCAAGTAGCTGGCTGGCAAGCTCAGGTTGGATGATGGGTCAATTTGGAGGGACAATAGCTGACCAAGGGCAGCCAATTTGTTTGAGCACATGTTAGGTTGGAAGAAAATCCTTCTTTCCTTTTACCTTTAATGTCACACATTACCTCTTGCTTTGCTGCATCATTTCAGTCACAAATAGCAATAACAAAGATAATAATACTAATAATAACAATTGCAAATGAAAACAAAAAGGAAAAATCAAGAAAAAGAATTCTGCAGAAAAATTTGTAGAGGTCGCAGTGCGAAGGTAACTTCGCACTGCGAACTTCCCTTTTTTTGGAATTTTTGTATTTAAAATAAAAGGCAAAAAATAAATAAATAATAATAATAATAAGGACAATAAGGATAATGGTAATAATAGTAATGCAAATGATAATGAAAATAAATAAAAATAATAATGAGAATGAAAATGATGATAATGATAATAATAATGAAAAGCTTAATATTATCAATTAATAAAACCTTAATAATAATAAAAGATAATAATGATATTATTAAAAAATAGAATAACAATAATATTAATAATAATAAGGATGATGATATTATTAATAGTAATGCTAATAGTGATAAATGCAAATAGAAATTTTATGACAAGAATGAAATAATAAAAAGGTAATAATAAATGATGAAATAATAAAAGGTAAAACAAAGAAAAATATGAGTCAAAATATGGGGTATGACAAATCTTTCTAAGATACAATGTGGTTTTATTTGTTTCCTTATTGGACCAATCATAATTCAGAAACAAATCAATTTAGAAGATTGGCTACAGAATTAAGAAGAGCTACTGAATTCTATAAAAGGAGATTGCTGCTATGTTTTGAAGACATACGAAATACAGAGTATTATTCAGAGAATAGAGTCTTTGTTTTAAACTTAGAGTTTTTATTTGTGAACCACTCATTGTTTGAGTTGGTTTAGAGTTTTTATAGAGTTGTAATTCATTCTAAGCCTTTAGGTACGAATGAAGTTTTGTTATTGAAGTGTTTCTTCAAAAACAGGGTGTTTTTGTTAAGGGTTTCAGTAACTGGGTTTAGTTACTTGAATAGGAAGTTAGAGGTTTTCTAATACTCAACGTGTTGGGTAGAATTCAAGACTAGGAGGAAGTTAATTGCTTAGGCTAGGAACTGGGAGTCAGTGTCTTGAGTCATAAGGATTAATTCCTATAGTGGAATTCCTTCCTGGATTGGTATCCCCCAGAGTAGGAGGTTTTTACTCCGAACTAGGTTAACAAACCTTGTGTGCCTCTTTAGCTTTCCTGCACTTTTATTTTGCTGCTTCTGTTTGTTTTGATTGTGCTCTGTTTTTGCAATTTTTTTTGTGTCCTGTATTCAAGTTCTGATCTGTGTTCAGAACCAGAACCTGTCCAGCCAGAATTTCAGATTTATTCAATTCTTCAAATGAATCAAAAATATCATCTTGTTCTGAAAATATTATGAAAGGCACTGAGGTGTGCTTTGTGCCTGCTTCTGACAGTTCTGATAAATTGAAAATAACAGAAACTGAGACTGCAGAGTCTGAAGTTCTGAACTGCTCAGACTCTAAAGCTTCTAAGCCTAAGGGAAAGATGATGGCAGATGTTAAAACCTTGCCAAAGTCTAAACCAAAAGGTCCTAAGCCTAAGAGTATGAGAAAATCAGACCCTAAACCTGAAACTGTTCAGAGTGTGAAGAGTTCAGAACCTGAATCAAGTAAGTCTCAGAGTCTGAAAAATTCAAACTCAAATTTTACTAAGACTGGGGTTATGAAACCTTCAAAAACTACTAAACCAGACTATTCAAAACATTTTCAAAACCAGAATGTCAGGCAAAGCAAGCATAAGAAAGTCAATCTGTCAACCATTTCTGATTGCATTAAGAAAGGTCAAACTGAAGTTTGCCTTGTGTCTGGAGCCAACAAAACTAGAGCTCTGAAGAAATCAGAACCAAAGTGTTCAATGGTTCAGACTCTAAACAACTCAGAACCAAAGACCTTCAAGTCTCAGGTTCTGAAGAAATCTGAGTCAAAGCCATTGAGAACTCAGGTTCTGAAGAACTCAGGTTCTAGAACTCAGACTTATTCAAGATTTAAGGATTCATATCCAAAGTATCTGAACAAGTCTGAATGTCATAACTTCAGACATAAGGTGCAACAAAAGACCAAACCTTTCAAGACTAACCATAAAGGACCCATGAAAATATGGGTACCTAAGTCTGAAATAATTTCTGTTGTAGATATGCTTGTCATCCAAAGAAAAGGAAAGGTCCTGGTACCTGGACAGTGGATGCTCGCATCATATGACAGGAGACAAGTCTATGTTCCAAACCCTGACTCTGAAAGAGGGAGGAACTGTGGGGTTTGGAGGAAGTAAGAAAGGAAGGATCATTGGTACTGGTAAGATAGGTGATTCTTCCCTGTACATTGATGATGTTTGGTTGGTAGATGGACTTAGACATAATTTACTTAGCATAAGTCAATTATGTGATAGTAATTATGAAGTCTTTGTGCGCTCTCTAAAAAAAACGCAAACCTCGAGCGTGTATGAATGCTCGGGATGAAATGCGGAGTCGCCACCAAAGTTTTTATTTGTAAAGGGGAACATTAATAAACCCCTTGAGTTTTTTATTTTAAAGGGAAACGATAATAAAACCCTTGACGATGAGGAAAGGATGGTCATCGCAACCATTATCGGGTTCGGGAGTCGATTACGCAAGGGGAAGGTATTAGCACCCCTTACGTCCGTTGTACTCAACGGGAACCTCCTAGTTAGTTAAGGCTAAAGTGTTTTTAAAAGTTTTGCTTGCATGCTTTAATATATAAAGGGAATAAAGATAAAGGGGGAAAAAGTTTATTTTTTATTTATTGTGCTTGACAAGATGTGAATCTTGCTCCTACGTATCTCCTGGTGCGATGGAGAATTCAAAGCTACATAGTTCTTTGGTAGAAAAACGTTTCTTTGTTGGTTGTTTTTTAAGGAACGATGTTTTGATCGTATTCTTGTGATTAAACGTAGCTTGGATGCTCGCGCGTGGGAGACTTAAGCGTTTGTTTGTATCGCGTTTAGAATTGATAAAAACATGTTCTTTAGGGGGAAAAGGGTTGGAATTGACCATGGGGGGCCAAAAAGGTTAATTGACTACGAGGAGTCAAGAAAAGGTTCAACGGACTCAAAGGAGTCGAGCATTGATTCAATTGACTACGGGGAGTCAAGAAAGGTTCAATGGATCCAACGGGATCGAGCATTGATTCAAATGACTACGGGGAGTCAAGAAAGGGTTCAATGGATCCAACGGGAACGAGCATTGATTCAATTGACTACGGGGAGTCAAGAAAAGGTTCAATTGATCCAACGGGATCAAGAAAGGGTTCAATGGATCCAACGGGATCGAGCATTGATTCAATTGACTACGGGGAGTCAAGAAAAGGTTCAATTGATCCAACGGGATCAAGAAAGGGTTCAATGGACTCAACGGAGTCGAGCATTGATTCAATTGACTCAACGGAGTCAAGAAAGGGTTCAATGGATCCAACGGGATCGAGCATTGATTCAAATGACTACGGGAATTCAAGAAAGGGTTTAATTGATCCAACGGGATCAAGAAAGGGTTCAATGGACTCAACGGAGTCGAGCATTGATTCAATTGACTCAACGGAGTCAAGAAAAGGTTTGAATTGACCACAGAGGGTCAAGAATAGGTTTTGGTGTGTTGGATGTTTTATGTTTTGTATTTTGAAAAAGAGAATGACGATTGTCCGAACAACGAGACATACGTCAAGTATTCGTGCAACCGGGGAATGGAGAGACATACGTCAAACCATTCCTTTTTCATTCAAGTTTAATGTTGAAAAGAATGACGATTGTCTAAACAACGAGACATACGTCAAGTGTTTGTTCAATCGGGGAATGGAGAGACATACGTCAAACCACTCCTTTTTCATTCAAGTTTGTTATTGGAAATTAGGAAATCCCAAAGTAATCAAAACACTTGGTTTAAACTTAAGAACAAGTTTGGTTCAAGTTTATGAAAAATGAACAAGTTAGTTATTCAAACTTATGAACAAGTTTGTTAACCAAAATTGTTGTTGAAAAATGAACAAGTGTTGTTCAAGTTTTTTGGAAAATGAACAAGGTTATTGTTCAAGTTTGGTTGAAATTCATGAACAAGGTTGTTGTTCAAGTTGGATTGAAATTCATGAACAAGGTTGTTCAAGTTTGTAAAGTGAACAAGTGTTGTTCAAATTTGTAAAATGAACAAGCTTATTGTTCAAGTTAGTTGAAACTTATTGAACAAGTTTCTTGTTCATATTTGTTGTTGAAACTTAATGAAATTCCAAATAAAAGCCAAAGAAAACACTTGTTATGTTTTGAACCAAATGAGTTTTAAATCTTTTTCAACAAAAGTTCAACAGAAAAATCAAGTTTTGAACCTTAAAAATATGCCCAGAAGTGCTTCTGAAACTTAAAAATACCCAGAAGTGCTTCAGAAGCTGAATTTCAGCTTACAGCTTCTGAGTGAACAGTGCTTCAAAAGCTCAATTTCAGAGTCTGAAGTACTGTTCAGACGCACTGTTCATAGGTTGACTTTTGTTGACCTTCAGAAGCACTGTTCATAGGTTGACTTTTGTTGACCTTCAGACTCTGAACTTCAGAAGCTGAAACAGTGCGTCTGAAGCACTGTTCAGACTCTGAACTTCAGAGTCTGAAGTACTGTTCAGAAGCACTTATGAACTACTGTTCAGAATCTGCTTCTGAACTGATTTCAGAAGTTCAAAAGGGTGAAAAAAACCTTCGAATTTGGTTAGAAAAAGCTGTAAACCCCTTCTGTTTTTGAGTTTTACAAACTTTGGGATTTCTTTGAAGTTTCAAAAGATGTTTTCAAATGAAAATGAGTTAAAAAACTATTAAGAATGCAGAAAACTGAGATTGAATCAAGCAGGAATCAAAACAAATGCAAACAGCAATGCAGATGCAAGATGAAAGGTTCAGAATGACTTACAGATTTCCAGCTGATGCTTGGGATGCAAGAAACTGAAAGTGGCTTTGGATAATTGTGGTTTTACAAAACTGGAATGATGAGGAATAAGAAATAGCAATAACAAGGGATGTTTTGCTGTTATTCCTTGCTTTGGGTAAGGTGCTTATGGAGGTTTAATGGCTGGTTCTGATTGCTGGGCTGGTTCTGATTGCTTGCAAAGAAAGAAACAACAAAACATAGCTTCTGGCCTTCTCAGGCTGTTGGGAATTTCTGGCTGTTTTTTCTGGTTCTAAGTTGTTCTAAATTGCTCTAGAACAAACTGCTGGATTGCTCTAAGGTTGGGTTGAATTAGATTAAACAAAACTGGGTTGAAACTATGTGTTTAAACTGGGTGTTTTGTTCTGAATTCGTGTTAAAACTGAACTCTGCGTTTTTTCTCTCAACAATTGCTCAAAGATTCAATTCTGAATATCCAAAATTAACTCTCAAAGAACTGGTCTGAATTGTGTAAAAATTCACTGCGTATAATCCTTCAGCAATGCATTGCTTTTATAGGCAAATTGAGATCAATTGTAATGATGAAAATCCCCTAAAACCAGGCTGCTGTGTGGGCTATGATCAGGACTTTGGCTATGCATTAAATGCAAAAGGAAGGAAGTGACCCTTGCATTGTGATCATGGTTAAGACTTTGGCACAATTCAGAACCCAATGAAGCTGATTTTGACAGAAATTGCTGGAACTGAGGGAAGACAGAGTGCAGGTTGCAACTTGATGCCTTTTGGGATTGATCCTTGCAATTTTGAGAAGACAAACAGGAAAAGGTAGTGTGCTGTATGCAGAGCTTGGGGAGAAACAAATGGAAAACGTGTTGAATTGCAGTAGAAGGAAGAAAAAATGAAACAGGGTCAGCCTCTTCAGCATCTGGGCAAGCAATTTCAGGATCAGGGCAGCAGTTTTTGCAGCTATGTTTGACTGGTTTTGGGTGGAGAAGAAAGGAAGAAATGCAAGGTGGTTTGTGTGCTGGAAAGCAGGGGACAGGGTGCAGAGCAATTGGGGAAGAAGGAGTGTGCTGGGCACGTGCCCAGACTTCTGGTTTTTCTTCTTTCCTCTACGTCTGAAGCAACGTGCCCAGCACGTGCTCTTTCTTTCTCTTCTCTTCTTTCCTTTGCTTCTGAACCAGCGTGCTGGGCACGTGGTTCTTTTTCTTTCTTTCTTTTCTGAAGTGGGTTGGGCCCATGTATTTCTTTTCTTTCTTTTTTTGCTTTCTTTCCCCTCTCCTTTTTCTATTTGTCTCTTTGCTTCCCTTTTTTTTTGTTTGCTTTCCATTTCCTTTTTTTCTTTTGAAATGAACAAAGTAATAACAAAAACAATAATAATAATAATAATAGTAATAAAATAATAACATGATAAAAATAATAAAAATGATAAAATAATAATAATAAAAGAAAAAAGAAAGATAATAAATAATAATAACTTTTATATTATTATTTATTATTTATAAAGATTGACTTCCCCCTTTTTTTTGTTTTGTTGACTTTTTTTTGAAAAAAGCTAGGACAAAATTAGGGTACAACAGCTGCCCCTACTTGATTGTATCTTTACAAAGAGAATGTGAGTGCCAAGGGCATCACGTAAACTCTTTGTGAAGAGCAATTAAGTATAAAAGGATCCAAATTTTGTCCTTTAAAGTGAAAAAAGACTATAGTAAATAATAAAAATACTGAAATGCAAAAGCAATGGACAAAAGTAAATGCAGGGTCACCTCTGGGTTTGTTACTGGTGCATAAACTAAGAATAAAATAGACAAGTTGTTGCCTCGGGGGGTGCTTAGACTGGCTGGGGATAAAAAAGCTAGATCGTCGCCTCGGGGGGTTCTTAGATCTAGAAGACAAGTCGTCGCCTCGGGGGGTGCTTAGACTCGCTTGGGGAATTAAAAATAGATCGTCACCTCGGTGGGTGCTTAGATCTGACAAGTCGTCGCCTCGGTGGGTGCTTAGAGTGAAAGAGTAAAAAGATTGTCGCCTCGGTGGGTGCTTAGATCTGACAAGTCGTCGCCTCGGTGGGTGCTTAGACTGAAAAGGTAAAAAGATCGTCGCCTCGGTGGGTGCTTAGATCTGACAAGTCGTCGCCTCGGTGGGTGCTTAGACTGAAAAGGTAAAAAGATCGTCGCCTCGGTGGGTGCTTAGATCTGACAAGTCGTTGCCTCGGTGGGTGCTTAGACTGAAAAGGTAAAATGATCGTCGCCTTGGTGGGTGCTTAGATCTGACAAGTCGTCGCCTCGGCGGGTGCTTAGACTGAAAAGGTAAAAAGATCGTCGCCTTGGTGGGTGCTTAGATCTGACAAGTCGTCGCCTCGGTTGGTGCTTAGACTGAAAAGGTAAAAAGATCGTCGCCTCGGTGGGTGCTTAGATCTGACAAGTCGTCGCCTCGGTGGGTGCTTAGACTGAAAAGGTAAAAAGATCGTTGCCTCAGTGGGTGCTTAGATCTGACAAGTCGTCGCCTCGGTGGGTGCTTAGACTGAAAAGGTAAAAAGATCGTCGCCTCGGTGGGTGCTTAGACTTCTCTGGGGAAATAAAATATACTGTTGTGGGGATAAATTTAATCGTCTCTAGACGTGGCTAGTACTTAGATTGTCGAAAAGCAAAACATGATCATGGATGCATGATATGCTTTAAGTTGTTTTATGCAGTATGCTATGATATGCTTCATGTTGTCTTATGCAGTATGCCATGCAATATGATAGGGTATGAGGTAGACTCAATCAAGAGTTTCTGCTGGGGAAACTTAATGGATGGGGATTGGAATAATTTGTGAAAGGACCCATTGGTTTTTTTTTGGAGAAACCTGTTGGGGGAAGCTCTTGAAGGAGGTCCACTGGGTAACACTAGGATAATTGTTGGTGAATGTGGGATATTCACTGGGGAATGCTTGCTGGGGAGCATGATAAATTGGGAGGGACATCATGATATGAATATGAGATGTATGCTAATGAATGAGTTTGTTATGATGCATGCATATGCTAACATGTAGGATGACATGTTGAATGCTGAATGCTAGGGATTATGATTGAATGCTGAGCAAGGTCGGGCTTTGGTTATGATTGTGCCATTGATGATTGGACTTTGGGTGGAAATTGTGAGTGTGAATGCCAATAAAAATTGGGCTTTATTTGTGATTAGATGCCAATAACGATTGGGCTTTGTTTGTGACATCACTGGGGATGTATGGATCATTTTGAAAATTGATCGATATCCAGCCTTAGTGGATGAAAGAAATGCATGGGGTATGCTTTATTTGGGGAAATTCGTCCTTCCGACACCCGGGATCTTTGCGTTTCAAGCACCGTGAGCTACGCACTTGCTTCTACTGAAGAGCATGAGTCTAAAAATGACTGACCAACAGTTTCAGGCTTTGACTCCTTTGATGCAATACTGGAGACCAACGAAATTCTTTCGACATTTAAGAAATTCAAGTAAAACACACATTTGTTTTTGCAAGTTTTTTTTTTGTTATTATTTCCCATGTTTCAATGTGTTATTTATCATGAACAAAAAATAGCATTTTATGCGCCAATGAGAACACAAAACAATGAAAAGGTTTAAAAATGAATTTTATTCAATGCAAATGATCCCTTGAATGGGTAACAACACATGAAGATGTAATCCTTGTAAGAAGTGATTACTCCGCTGGGGAAAACAAAAAGCAAAAAACAAAGAGATTTGTTTGAGTATTGTTTCAATACAACACGTGCTATTTTCCCTATGACTTCGAAATCCCTTTGCCTTTGAAAGATGATGACGAGACCGATTCTTCCCTTCTTGAATCCTGTCCGGATCTTGAATGTTGCAGCCTTTTTCCTTTCTTATTTGTTTTGAAAGCCGTAATGTTTACCTGGACCGTTTTTTCGAGTTTTCAGTCCACTGGGGTGTGTTTTCTTTTTTGATGTCCTTAATTTTTGCCTAGACCGCCTTTTCAGGTTTTCGATCTACCAGGACGCTCTCTATTGCCTAAACCGCCCTTTCGGGTTTTCTATTTAGCGAGCATTTTCTTTTTTTAGGCATAGTACTTTTTGACTGCATCGGAGTTTATTGAGAGGGGAAACTCCTCTCCATCCATAGTGGTGATGATTAAGGCTCCACCAGAGAAAGCTTTCTTTACCACATATGGTCCTTCATAGCTAGGAGTCCATTTCCCTCGGGGATCCTTGTGGATGGGTAATATCTTTTTCAGCACTAGGTCTCCTTCTCGGAATTCTCGAGGACGAACCTTTTTGTCGAATGCCCTCTTAAGCCTCCTTTGGTATAGTTGTCCATGACATAATGCTGTTAGACGCTTCTCTTCTATGAGGTTCAGTTGGTCGAACCTTGTTTGGACCCATTCGTCTTCTTCTAGCTTGGTTTCCATCAAGACCCTTAATGAAGGAATCTCAACTTCAATGGGAAGCACGGCTTCCATACCGTATACTAAGGAGAAAGGGGTTGCCCCAGTTGAAGTGCGAACGGCTGTTCTGTAGCCATGTAGTGCAAAGGGAAGCATCTCGTGCCAATCCTTGTAGGTTTTTACCAACTTTTGGATGATTTTCTTAATGTTCTTATTGGCCGCTTCTACCGCACCGTTCATCTTTGGCCGATAAGGGGAGGAATTATGGTGCTCAATTTTGAAGTCTTTGCACAACTCCTTCATCGTGTTGTTGTTTAGGTTTGCCCCATTATCTATTATGATTCTCTGGGGAGTGCCGTAACGGCAAATAATTTCCTTCTTGATGAATCGGGCTACCACTTGTTTGGTTACGTTTGCATAAGAAGCCGCTTCGACCCACTTGGTGAAATAGTCGATGGCAACCAGGATGAACCTGTTGTACCCTAATTTTGTCCCAAGTCTTTTTCAAAAAAAAAAACCAATTTTCAAAAAAATCAAAAAAAAAGAGAAAAGTCAAAGTCAACAAAAAGTCAACATTTCTGAAATGAGGACTTCGCAGAGCAAAGTCCCCTTCGCTCTGCGAAGTCTGCGATTTTTTTGCAGATTTTTTAATCTCTTTGATTTATTTCATTTTTGTAATTAGGGTAAATTACACTTTTGGTCCCTTAAATATTTTTCAGGTTTCATATTGGTCCCCTAATTAATAAAAGTAACGTTTTGGTCCCTTAAATCCTTCTCTGTTAGTCACTTTGGTCCCTTCCGTTAGTTTGTGTTAAAAAACGTTCACTTTTGGTCCCTTAAATATTTTTCAGGTTTCACTTTTGGTCCCTTAAATATTTTTCAGGTTTCATATTGGTCCCCTAATAGAGGACCAATATGAAACCTGAAAAATATTTAAGGGACCAAAAGTGAAAGTTTTTTAACACAAACTAACGGAAGGGATCAAAGTGACTAACATAAAAGAATTTAAGGGACCAAAACGTTACTTTTATTAATTAGGGGACTAATATGAAACCTGAAAAATATTTAAAGGACCAAAAGTGTAATTTACCCTTGTAATTATTATTATTACATATCATTTTTATTATTGTTTTTATCATCATTCATGGCTATTTGAGCTCAGCAAAGCAAGAATTGGAGCATTTGCCATTAAAGCCAAGGAAAGAAGCTTTTTCTTCCAACCTAGCATGTGCCAAGCAAGTTGGCTTGCCCTTGGGCAGCTCTTGTCCCTCCCAGTGGACCTGCTACTGACCCTAAGGTTGCCAGCCACCAGCTTGTTGATTTTCCTCCTGCTTTCTCCCCCAAAACCAGTCAAACCCAGCTGGTTTTCACTTGCCCAAAGCCATGAGTGCTGCCCTGTTTTTCAGCAGCTTTTCTTCCTCCTCACACCAGCCCACATGTTGCCTTTTGTTTCCCCCAACCTCTGCACATCACAGTGCACGTTTTTATTGCTTAACCCTCAAGATTGCAAGGACCAATCCCAAGGGACATCCAATTGCAAACCAGCCCTGTTTCATCATCATTTCTATCCAAAATCCATTGAATTAGTGGCTGGATTTGGCTAAGTCTTGACCATTGCAGCAAGGCAAGGTCACCTCTTCACTTTTGCATTAAATGCAAAGTGATTTAGCCTGATCCTAGCCCACAAATCAGCTCGATTTTGGGGATTTCTCATGATGAAAATTGATTTGGTTTTGGCCTATAAATAGGAAGCAATGCATAACCATTCAAACACTTAGAAAATTTACTAACAAACTTACACTCACTCACAACAATCAGAAAAAACCAGCAATTGAACACTTGAAACAACACTAAACACATAGCAAAAACCAGTTCCAACACAAAGCATTTCACAAGTTCATTGTTTTTGTTCAACAACATTCAAACCAAAACAAACTTCAACTATTCAAGTTCCTTTCATTTCCTTGCAGCAGGAGCTTTGCTAGGATCTCTGTAAGTGTTCTAAGTCCTTATCTTTCATTTAGAGTTGTGCTTGCATCTTTAATTTTGTTCAAATCCATTTTGCTCTAAAAAACCCCTTTTGAATTTCAAAAGAAATCCCAAGGTTTGTAGAACATTTAAACTGGTTTGTCCAGCTCTTTTTATTGCCAAATCTCAAAGCTTTTCACTCCCCTAAAGGTTCTGAGATTGTTCAGAAGTTGCTTCTGAACAACTGTTCAGAAGCAGCTTCTGAACTCAAAATTTCGCATTGTTCGCAGTGCGAAGCTCTGGTCGCAGTGCGACCATGACAGAACTCAAAATCTGAGTTTAGGCTCCCAAATAGCCAATTTTTGAGGTTCTAGCCCAAGAACTCAGAACCTAAGAGGATTGAAACTCATTTTATCCAAACCTTAACAAGGATTTTGCACAATATTGGAAGATTCACAAGTTCGAGCAACATCTTTTTGGATAACTTGCAAAACAAGTTACGCTCACAAACTTTCAAAACAAACTTGAGCAATAAGCTAAGATCATCGTTTTCAAAACCAAACTTGAACAAAAACCTTGTTCATGATTTTCAAATCAAACGTGAACTTAAGCCGAACTTGTTCACTTTTCAAAACGCTTTTTAAACTTGAGCCGAACTTGTGCGTTTTTTCACAAATTTGTTAAAACCTTTTCATTTTGGGTTCCAAACCAAGTGTTTTGATAAACTTTGGGATTTCTAAAAATTCGAACAAAAACTTGAATGAAAAAGGGATGGTTTGACGTATGTCTCTCCATTGCCCCGATTGCACGAATGCGTGACGTATGTCTCGTCGTTCGGACAATCGTCATTCCATTTTCAACGCACCCGACCACACCAAACCAATTCTAATTCGAACAAAAACTTGAATGAAAAAGGGATGGTTTGACGTATGTCTCTCCATTGCCCCGATTGCACGAATGCGTGACGTATGTCTCGTCGTTCGGACAATCGTCATTCCATTTTCAACGCACCCGACCACACCAAACCAATTCTTGGCCCTTTGTGGTCAATTTGAACCTTTTGGTCCCCCGTGGCCACTAGATTCAATTCCTCGACTTGGTTGAGTCACTTTGGTCAATGTTCGACTCGTTTGAGTCCATTGCACCTTTTCTTGATCCCGTTGGATCAATCGAACCTTTTTTGACTCGGTTGAGTCATTTTAATCCTTTTGGTCCCATAGCGGCCAATTCCAACCCTTTTACCCAACGAACATGTTTTATCAATTCTAGCGCGATTTCAAACAAACACTTAAGTCTCCCATGCGCGAGCATACAAGCTATACGCTTAAGCCTCCCATGCGCGATCGTACAAGCTACGTTTAATCATAAGAGTTCGATCAAAGCATCGTTCATTTAAAAATAACCAACATATACGTTTTTCTACCAAAGAACTACGTACGCTTTGAATTCTCCGACTACCGGGAGATACGTAGGAGCAAGATTGTCATCTTGTCAAGCACAATAATAAAAACAAACTTTTTCCCCCTTTTATCATATTTTCTTTTTCCCTTTTACATAGACAAGCATGCACGCAAAACATTTAAAAACATTTTAAGCTTTAGCTAAATAGGAGGTTCCCGTTGAGTACAACAGACGTGAGGGGTGCTAATACCTTCCCCTTGCGTAATCGACTCCCGAACCCGACAATGGTTGCGATGACCTATCCTTTTCCTCATCGTCAAGGGTTTTATTATCGTTTGCCTTCAATAAAAAAAACTTAAGGGTTTATCAACGTTCCCTTTAAACAAAAACTTTGGTGGCGACTTCACAACAGCCTTCCGAGCGTTCGTACACGTCTCGGAAGATTGCGCATTTTTAACGAGAGCGCACAGCTGGGGACTTCACTGGGGACGACACTCTCCTCGCTAGCGAGTCAAGCCTATCCTATTTAGCTTTCAAGCTAAATGTTTTTTTATCTTTTTGGCGTGCATGCTCTTATTTCATTTGTCTATGTCATTCTCTTGCTTTATGTTTATAACTGCTTTATATTGCTTTATATTCATATCATATATATCAAATGCGGGGATGTTACTTGAGCGATGTTACTCCACATTGTTCGGGTTAATGTCGGACGTGTGAGACTCTCTACCCGAGCTTGAGAAAAAATTAAGTTAGGAAGGGGTTGTGAGCGGAAGCCCGCGTTGACGTATGTCCGTGAGGTAGGATGCCCAATCCCGCCTAGAGGATATTTTCACTTGGAATGTATTGAAGTCATGCGAAGTTCGCAATCGACGACCTTACTTCCATGTGAGATCCGTGAATCTAGGGACCTTTTTAGAAAATCTCATCTTTAGAGCCTACACGTGAGGATGGGGGGAAGTTCCGAACCTTCATAAACCATACCTTTGCATCCATTTGCATTCATGAAAATAATTTTCGCATATCATTTTGCTTTATAGGAATTTAAAAAGAACAACCAAATATTAGCAAAGAGAAATATGGATTCCGGGAATAGAAATACGCTCGCTTTCAAGATTAAGGCTCCTAAAGTGGAAAGTTTGTTTGCTTTAAGTAAAAGGCTCTCTTCGGTCAACAAGAGTATTTTCGAAGCAAGCTATGGGCTAATACTTGATCTCCTACCCGTGAAGATAGATTCAACGGCTTTAACCACTTTGGCTCAATTCTTCGACCCACCTCTCCGGTGCTTTACCTTTCAAGACTTCCAATTAGCTCCAACCTTGGAAGAATTTGAGAAGATTTTGGGTTGTAGCATGAAAGACCATGAACTCTATCTCGGTTCGGGAAAGGACCCTACATTAGAGGCCATCGCCGAATCCTTATACCTTAATGTCCAAGAAGTAGCATCTAACTTGGAATTTAGAGGAAACATTAAGGGATTCACAAGAAAGTTCTTGGAGACCAAAGCTCGGGATTTGTTAGCTAGCAAAGAGGGAAAAGCATTCAACGCCATCCTAGCCCTCTTGGTCTACGGGATCGTTTCATTCCCCAACATGGACGATTTCATAGACTTTCCGGCTTTAGAGGTGTTCATGACTAAAAATCCGGTTCCCACGATTTTGGCGGATTTTTATCATTCCCTCTATTCTAGGCATGAACAAGGGAGGGGACACACAATTTCTTGTTGTTCTCCTTTGGTGCAAACTTGGTTGATGTCCCATATGACAAGAAACCGAGACTTTGTGGAAAACCGGGCTAAACTCAAGTGGTCGCAACGGATGACAACTCTCGCCGAGAAGGATATCCATTGGTTTTCTCCAAATTTAGAGGACCCGGAAATCATCCTTAGTTGCGGGGACTTCCCTAATGTACCCCTCATTGGTACAAAGGGATGCATTAACTACAATCCGGTCCTCTCTCTCCGACAACTAGGTTTTTCAATGGAAGACAAACCCAATGACCTTTTGTTGGAAGCTTTCTTCTTAAGGGAAGGAGACCAACGTTGTACCCTAATTTTGTCCCAAGCCTTTTTCAAAACAATTTTCAAAAATCAAAAAAAGAAAAAAGTCAAAGTCAACAAAAGTCAACCAAAAAAGTCAACATTTAAAAAATGGTGACTTCGCAGTGCGAAGTCCACTTCGCAGTGCGAAGTCTGCGAATTTTTTGCAGATTTTTTTAATCTCTTTGATTTATTTCATTTTTGTAATTATTATTGTTACATATCATTTTTATTATTGTTTTTATCATCATTCATGGCTATTTGAGCTCAGCAAAACCAGAATTGAAGCACTTGCCATTAATGCCAAGGAAAGAAGCTTTTTCTTCCAACCTAGCATGTGCCAAGCAAGTTGGCTTGCCCTTGGGCAGCTCTTGTCCCTCCCAAGTGACCTGCTACTGACCCTATGGTTGACAGCCACCAGCTTGTGGACTTTCCTACTGCTTTCTCCTCCAAAACCAGTCAAACCCAGCTGGTTTTCACTTGCAAAAAGCCATGAGTGCTGCCCTGTTTTTCAGCAGCTTTTCTTCCTCCTCACACCAGCCCACATGTTGCCTTTTGTTTCCCCCAACCTCTTCACATCACAGTGCACGTTTTTATTGCTTAACCATCAAGATTGCAAGGACCAATCCCAAGGGATAACCAATAGCAAACCAGCCCTGTTTTCATCATCATTTTTATCCAAAATCCATTGAATTAGTGGCTGGATTTGGCTAAGTCTTGACCATTGCAGCAAGGCAAGGTCACCTCTTCACTTTTGCAATAAATGCAAAGTGATTTAGCCTGATCCTAGCCCATAAATCAGCTGGATTTTGGGGATTTCTCATGATGAAAATTGATTTGGTTTTGACCTATATATAGAGATTCAAGGCAAGAGGAAGAAGATAATTATTCTAACTTACAAGCACTTAGAAACAACCATAAAAAACCAACACTAAACACTAGCAAAAAACCAATTCCAATACAAAGCATTGCACAAGTTCATTGCTCATATTCAACAACATTCAAAACCTTGCAAAGAACTTCAACCATCCAAGTTCATTTCACTTCCTGGCAGCAGGAGCTTTGCTAGGATCTCTGTAAGTGTTCTAAGTCCTTACCTTTCATTTAGAGTTGTGCTTGCATCTTAATTTTGTTCAAATCCTTTTTGCTCTAAAAAACCCCTTTTGAATTTCAAAAGAAATCCCAAGGTTTGCAAAACATTCAAACTGGTTTGTTCAGCTCTTTTTATTGCCAAATCTCAAAGCTTTTCACTCCCCTAAAGGTTCTGAGATTGTTCAGAAGTTGTTTCTGAACTACAGTTCAGAAACAGCTTCTGAACTCAAATTTTCGCATTGTTCGCAGTGCGAAGCCATGGTCGCAGTGCGACCATGACAGAACTCAGAATCTGAGTTTAGGCTCCCAAACAGCCAATTTTTGAGGTTCTAGCCCAAGAACTCAGAACCTAAGAGGATTGAAACTCATTTTATCCAAACCATATCATTGATTTTGCATAATATTGAAGGATTCGTGTAACGACCCTATTTTCGTATGTTATATTTTTATATATTTTATTTTATGGATTTGCATTTAAAAATATTTTCTAGTAATCGAGGAATAATTATTTGGCGCGAGGGTAAGTTCGTAATCGAGTTTTTAGAGTTATTGGGCCAAGAGGGTGAATAGTGTTGGGCTTTAGTTTATGAGTAGTAATGATCAAGTGGATATGATAGTAGTGAGCTTGGATTGGATTGAAAGGCTAGGATGAGTCCTTGAGAGTTAGTAAGGATGGATGGCCAAGATTGATTGGATTGGAATATAAGAGATTAACACAAGACTTTTTGAATCACTTTTCATTTTCTTTTTGAGAAGAAGAAAAACGTGAAAGAAGGGAAGGAGAAGAGCAAGAGAGCTAGGGCAAGTGAATAAGGGTAGAAGCTTGAGTTTAGAATCACCAATTCCAGGTAAGAGAGTTAGTATTGCTTCTTCACAAGTGATTGAGAAGGGGAGAATGTCTATTTCTCCATCCCAAACTTCTCCTCACTTTGTCTAGGTTTTGTTAGAAAGTTTTTATGGTTTAAAGTTGTTAATGATTATGTTTTGCTTGCTTGAATGCTAAGTGATGTTGCTAGCATGTTTTGTTGAAGTTATAGTGTTTTGAATGCAAAGGGAAAGTTATGGAAAAATAGTGTTTTTAACCCTAATTTCTTTGATAGATGTAATCCTTGCTTGTGATGGTTTTTAAATGATGTTTTATGATGGAAAATGGTTTTTAACATGTTCTGGAAGTTGGGTAACCTTGAATGGGCTGAAATGGTGGAAAAATCACATTTTTACATGACTGTGTACTGATACGGTCGCTTGTAGCGACCAGGCTCGCTTGTAGCGACCAGACAGGATAATTCCCTGCCTATCTGCGCTTGTAGCGACCACACTGGCGCTTGTAGCGACCAGGCTCGCTTGTAGCGACCAAGGGCTCGCTTGTAGCGACCAACCCTGGACAGGCCAACTTCGTTGAGTCGTTCTGGAGTTCCTGGTGCGCGCGGAGATGACTTTTTGCTACTGTATTTTCATAATATGTTTTGGAAACCTTGCCCACCATTTTAATTCATTCTTAATGTTTTCTAAAGATTATTTGTTCAAGAAAGGTTTGGGTAAAACCCTAACATGGTGGTTTTGTGTGCATATGTGTTATATATATTTGAAATGGATAAGTTATCAAAGTGTGTGGGTTATCCTTTGGAACCCTTATGTGTTTGAGATTGTTGAACATGGTTGAGTATATACATGTTGTATATTATGATATGGCCATGAGCGCCTAGTGGTTGTGTTTGTTGTTGTCGTTGTTGTTGTTGTTGTGATAATTATCAGAGTGCTGATAATTTAGTGTTGTGTTTGTTGTTGTTGTTGTGATAATTATCAGAGTGCTGATAATTTAGTGTTGTGTTGGTTGTTGTTGTTGTGATAATTATCAGAGTGCTGATAATTAGTTGTATTAGTAAGTATCATATATTTACTAAGTGAATCATCATGCATTTCATGATTGTATGATATCCGTGTGCGGATAAGAAATCCAAGAGTGCTTGGTTATCAAGAGTGCTTGATATTATCAAGAGTGCTTGATAAGGATATAAGTTTATCCAAAATGATTTGGTACCACATGCATTAGTGAATGCATTTTGAGGCATGCATCCTTTGTGACATTAGTGTTCATTTAGGAATTATGTGTACATAATGGTTGTTTAAGTGGTAATTGTTATTGATGAGTTTGTGCTTTGGCATTTATGCGTTGTGGTTTGGTTATGTATAATTATGTGTTATTTATACATGTTTATTGGTTGTGATACTAACACTCTCTGTTATGTGTTATTTGCTGGATCTTTGGGGATCCAGTTTATCAGGTTGGCGAGGCTATCGTTGAGGAATAGCCCCTTGCTGTCTAGGAGCTTTCGTAGTGGTGAGGGCATAGCTTAGCTATCCTTACATTTTTGGTACTAGGTGTTGTATCCTAGTTAGAGTCTAGTGCTCTGATATTTGTAACACTATTTTGGGGTATCTGAACGTTTATGTATAGATTTGGCAATGGTCTCTGTGTAGAATTGCCTCTTTTGAAAATCTTATGTATATATTTTTGTGTAATATATGCATGCTTGGTTATAAGCATTTGTTTGTTATTTTTCCGCTGCTGTTTGTGAATCAAATATATTTTGATTTCTGTTGATGTTTATGAAAATGAGTTTTTCATCATGTTGTAACTTCCTATGTCCTTAACGTTTTCTTTATTAAAGTTAATAATCGGCGGTTAAGGGTTAGGGTGTTACAATTCGCAAGTTCGAGCAACCTTTTTTGGATAACTTGCAAAACAAGTTACGCTCACAAACTTTCAAAATAAACTTGAACAAATAAGCTATGTTCATCATTCTCAAAACCAAACTTGAACAAAAACCTTGTTCATGATTTTCAAATCAAACGTGAACTTAAGCCGAACTTGTTCACTTTTCAAAACCGTTTTCAAATTTGAGCCGAACTTGTGCGTTTTTTTCACAATTTTGTTAAAACCTTTCCATATGAGTTTCAAACCAGGTGTTTTGATAAACTTTGGGATTTCTAAGAAATTCAACCAAAAACTTGAATGAAAAAGGGATGGTTTGACGTATGTCTCTCCATTGCCCCGATTGAACGAATGCGTGACGTATGTCTCGTCGTTTGGACAATCGTCATTCTATTTTCAACGCATCCGACCATACCAAACCAATTCTTGGCCCTTTGTGGTCAATTTGAACCTTTTGGTCCCCCGTGGCCATTTGATTCAATTCCTCGACTCGTTTCAGTCACTTCGGTCAATGTTCGACTCGTTCGAGACCATTTTACCTTTTCTTGATCCCGTTGGATCAATCGAACACCCCTCGACTCGTTTGAGTCACTCCGGTCAATGATCGACTCGATTGAGTCCATTGCACCCTTTTTGGTCCCATAGCGACCAATTTGAACCCTTTTACCCAACGGACATGTTTTACCTATTCTAAGCGCGATTCGTAAACAAACGCTTAAGCCTCCCATGCGCGAGCATACAAGCTATACGCTTAAGCCTCCCATACGCGAGCATACAAGCTACGTTTAATCGCAAGAATACGGTCAAAACATCGTTCATTAAAAATAACCAACATATTACGTTTTTCTACCAAAGAACTACGTACGCTTTGAATTCTCCGACTACCGGGAGATACGTAGGAGCAAGATCGTCATCTTGTCAAGCACAATAATAAAAAACAAACTTTTTCCCCTTTCATAGACAAGCATGCACGCAAAACATTTAAAAACATTTTAAGCTTTAGCTAAATAGGAGGTTCCCGTTTAGTACAACGGACGTGAGGGGTGCTAATACCTTCCCCTTGCGTAATCGACTCCCGAACCCGACAATGGTTGCGATGACCAGTCATTTTCCTCATCGTCAAGGTTTTTATTATCGTTTCCCTTCAAATAAAAAAACTTAAGGGTTTATCAACATTCCCTTTAAACAAAAACTTTGGTGGCGACTTCACAAAGCCTTCCGAGCGTTCGTACACGTCTCGGAGGATTGCGCGTTTTTAACGAGAGCGTACAGCTGGCGACTTCATTGGGGACTTTTTCCCTCTAGCGAGTCAAGCCTATTCTATTTAGCTTTAAGCTAAATGTTTTTATCTTTTTGCTTGCATGCTCTTATTTCATTGTTTATATCCTTCTCTTGCTTTATGTTTATAAATGCCTCATATTGCTTTATATTCATATTCTATATATCAATTGTGGGGATGTTACTTGAGCGATGTTACTCCACATTGTTCGGGTTAATGCCGGACGTGTGAGGCTCTCTACCCGAGCTTGAGAAAAAATTAAGTTAGGATGGGGTTGTGAGCGGAAGCCCGCGTTGACGTATGTCCGTGAGGTAGGATGCCAAACCCCGCCTAGAGGAGATTTTCACTTGGAATGAATTGAAGTCTTGCAAAGTTCGCAATCGACGACCTTAATTCCATGTGAGATCCGTGAATCTAGGGACCTTTTTAGAAAATCTCATCTCTAGAGCCTACATGTGAGGATGAGGGGAAGTTTCGAACCTTCATATACCATACATATGCTTTCCATACATTTGCATTCACAAAAATGATTTTTGCATATGCATTTTCAAAAAAAGAAGGGGCATATTTTGTCATATACATCGCATACATGCATAACATGCATACATTTGTTTCGAGTCCAAAACTCGTTTCCCTTCTTATCACAAGGATTTCTTACAATCCGAATTGAGTCATCAGTGTTCGCATTTCATCCCGTCAAGGAAAGTGGCTCGTCAGCCCAAAACAACCCACACATATAACACTAGACCCCCTGGTTGTACATGGGGCATGCCATTCGACTTTGGTGAGGAATTCATCCATATTCCCACTACTCATCAAAAGATTCCGGTACCTCAACCCGAGGTTACCTTCCCCCAGGCTACTGCGGCCTTTTTCCCCAATTAACAAAAGCCCAATCATCATTGGCACTCCCCCACATTTCCATACAAAGCCCGACCTTGCTCGGCATTCAATCAAAAAGCCCAATTCTTATTGGTACCCACATGTACTTAGTACAAAAGTTATATCATACAGTTTGTGTTTTTGATGTGTATATTCTGTGAACCATTTAGAACCAGCCAAAATGTTAGGAATCCTCAAAATCATCATTATACATATGCAGGAGACCGGCATTTTTTGTTTAACTCGTTCTTTTTATGTTAAATCTAAATGTTGTTTTAATTTGTATGAAAGCATTGATAGGATCAAGGCATTTTTTTTAATATGAGTGAAAACACTTAACCACAAATAGCCCACCCTGTGAGAAGTGAGTATTTGTTAACCCCTTTGAGCCTAATGAATCAGAATCATTAACTATGAACTGCCTTTCATAAGCTCAATTGCTTAATGAAATTGCCGGAGTTTGTAAAAAATTCAGTTCATAGTTAAATCATTTTTGAATTCTGATATTTTTCTTTCATTTTGAACCCTCAAACCATCATGATTATTTTCCTTTGCCAAAAGAAAAAGGAACATTCAATTAGGGTATCACCTTTGATTAAGTTGAAAAGAGGAGGTTGTGGAAGTCAAGAAATGGTGAATTTTGTGATTGATCTTGACAACAAAAAGAAAGAAAGAAAAGCAAACCAAGAAAAAGAAAAGAGAAAAGGAAAAGAAAATCAATATCATCCAAGAGTTGTCAAGATCAAAGAGAAAGCATTTGTAAATCGCCAAAAGTTGTGATTTGAACAAAGGGAAAGGTGTAATTTAGAAAGAATGTTCTTTTTTGCTTGGCCTTTTGAATTCAATTTCCCCACATATGACATTTCTTTTGTAACCCAGCCAAATTACAACCCTCAAAGACCCTGTGATCAATGCTTTTGTGCTTTTAGAAACGATGATTAGATAGACACATAACTTGATCAGAATGTTGGCAAATTTGCCGGGTGAGTGTTCAGTACCCCCCACAATTAATATTCAATCTGTTCATTTACTTAAATGAGAGATAGGTTGGTTCATTAATAAGCATATTTTTAACTTGAGCTGGATGATATAAATTTTGTGTTTGGTATTATTTCAAATTTTTAGTGCAACCTGAGATTAATGGGAGCATCAAAATTGCCTGTGTAAATCTCATGTGAATCACGCCACCCACCCGAAAACCCATTTCATACACACCAAAAAAAAGAAGCCCGATGTTCATTACCCAACCAAAAGCCCAATACACAATACCAACCCAAAAGCCCATTTCATTGGCACACCAAAAAAAGAGAGAGCCCAATTTTCTTTGACATTCCAAACAAAATTTCCAACAGGAACCCAGTTTGCATTGGCAATCACAACTACATTTTCCTACATAAAGCCCAATTGTCATTAGCGCTTCCAAGCACGATCACAATGAACCACGCCTTGGGCAGGCCACCACCCCATTAATAAATTTCTTCCCAAGCGAAGTCTTTTACTTTTGTCAAAATTTCCCATTTTATTCTATGATAGTGCTTAAAACAAAATTTTTCAAAAAAAAATTATTATTGGGAACCTTTTATGTTTTTGAACAACATAAGTAACAAACACATTTTCTCTGAACTGTGAGTACTTAAAGCGTGCATCAATATCTATCCATAGAGCAGATAAACCTCGCAGGCCGGGCATGGTAAATTGCTAAAAGGATTTCCCCAACAGGGTCATCAGTGAATCAAAAAGAAATATCCCCAATGAATCGAGAGCCCGAAGGGACGATTCAAGCAAGATTGGCCAACCAAAGCACAAGCATCCCCGGCGGAATCATCAGTCTTCTTCCCAGCAGATTAGCTCGATTTACCCAGCGGATTAACAATCCCCCACGAGTTTATCGGTCATACAGGAGGAACAGAATTCCCCAGTCAAGATACCCCAAACATCTCTTTCATCCACCAAGGTGAAATATTGACCATGCTTCCAAAATGATCCTTATATCCCCAGCAACCCAATGAAGCCCCAAATTTTATTGGCTTTCCCAGGGAGTCTCAACCCCAAAAAGCCCAATTGGCATTTACAAACACAAATCCCCAATAAAAGCCCAACCATGCTTGGCATCTACTCACATCCAAATACGGTTCCACCCAAAGCCCGACTTAGCTCGGCATCCAATCCTAATTTCCAGCGTCTAACATGACGTCTGTCATCCCACATATCATTCATAATACATGCATCATATCAAATTCATTCATACATGCATATCCAAATCATTCATTGATACATGCATCTCATATTCTTGTCATGCATTCCCAACAAGGATTCTCCAGTGAATATCACATATTCACCAACATCCATCAATCATCTCTAGTGTTCCCCAGTGAACCCATTCCAGAGCTTCCCCAGTAAGTTCTTCTAGAATAACCCCAGCGGTTTTCTTCCCAACTTATTATCATCCCCAAGTGACCTGCTCACGGCCATTAGGATGCCCCAGCTGAGTTTTCCTAAACAAAATTCAGATTGAGTCTACCTCATATCATACCATATTGCATAACATATTGCATAAGACAACATGAAGCATGTCATGCATCATACAATCATGTTTCCCTTTTCAACAATCTAAGTACTAGCCACGCCTAGAGACGATTACACTATCCCCACGGCGGTATGTCCAATTTCCCCAGTTAAGTCTAAACACCTATTCAGGCGACGACTTTGTCAGATCCAATCACCTGATTAGGTGACGATCATGTCAGATTGAAATCACCTGTTTAGGTGACAATCTTTTTACCTTTCGAGCGTTCATACACGTCTCGGAGTTTAAGGCCACCTGTTTAGGTGACGATCCTTTATCTTTCCAGATTAAGGCCACCTGTTTAGGTGACGATCCTTTATCTTGTCAGATCGAGGCCACCTGTTTAGGTGACGATCCTTTATCTTTCCGGATTAAGGCCACCTGTTTAGGTGACGATCCATTATCTTGTCAGATCGAGGCCACCTGATTAGGTGACGATCCTTTATCTTTCCAGATTAAGGCCACCTGTTTAGGTGACGATTCTTTATCTTGTCAGATCGAGGCCACCTGATTAGGTGACGATCCTTTATCTTTGTCCGATCAGATCACCTGTTTAGGTGACAATCTTTTTACCTTTCGAGCGTTCATACACGTCTCGGAGATTAAGGCCACCTGTTTAGGTGACGATCCTTTATCTTGCCAGATTTAAGGCCACCTGTTTAGGTGACGATCCTTTATCTTTCTAGATTAAGGTCACCTGTTTAGGTGACGATCCTTTATCTTGCCAGATTAAGGCCACCTGTTTAGGTGATGATCCTTTATCTTGCCACTTCAGATCATCTAATTAGGTGGCGAGCATTTTACCTCTCAGCTCAGATCACCTGATTAGGTGGCGAGCATTTTACCTTTCGGATCCAATCACCTGACTAGGTGACGATCTTGTCAGATCGAAATCACCTAACCTTTCGAGCGTTCATACACGTCTCGGATGTTTAAGTGACGATCTTTTCCCTTTCAGATCGAAATCACCTGATTAGGTGGTGATCTTTTCATCTTAGTTTATGCATCAGTAGCCCAACCAGGTGACCCTGCATTTACTTATTTTACTATTTACTACAAACTTTTCGTACCGCGAAGGACAAAATTCGGGTCCTTCTTTTACTTAATTGTTCTTCGCAAAGAGTTTATGAGGTGCCCTTGGCACTCACACACTCTATGCAAAGACACAATTAAGTAGGGGCAGCTGTTGTACCCTAATTTTGTCCCAAGCCTTTTTCAAAACAATTTTCAAAAATCAAAAAAAGAAAAAAGTCAAAGTCAACAAAAGTTAACCAAAAAAGTCAACATTTCAAAAATGGTGACTTCGCAGTGCGAAGTCCACTTCGCAGTGCGAAGTCTGCGAATTTTTTGCAGATTTTTTTAATCTCTTTGATTTATTTCATTTTTGTAATTATTATTGTTACATATCATTTTTGTTATTGTTTTTATCATCATTCATGGCTATTTGAGCTCAGCAAAGACAGAATTGAAGCACTTGCCATTAATGCCAAGGAAAGAAGCTTTTTCTTCCAACCTAGCATGTGCCAAGCAAGTTGTGTAACGACCCTATTTTCGTATATTATATTTTTTATATATTTTATTTTATGGATTTGCATTTAAATATATTTTCTAGTAATCGAGAAATAATTATTTAGCGCGAAGATAAGTTCGAAATCAAGTTTTTAGAGTTTTGGGCGAATTGGGCCAAGAAGAGGAATAGTATTGGGCTTATGAGTAGTAATGATCCTATGTGGATGAGAGTAGTGAGCTTGGATTGGGTTGAAGGGCTAGGATTGGTCCATGATGGTTAGTAAGGATGGATGGCCAAGATTGATTGGATTGGGTTATAAGAGTTTAACAAAGACTTTTTGGAATCACTATTCACTATCTTTTGAGAAGAGGGAAAACGTGAGAAGAGAAGGAGAAGGAAAGCAAGAGAGCTAGGGCAAGAGCAAGTGAAACAAGAGGAAGAGCTTGAGTTTAGAATCATCATTCCAAGGTAAGAGAGTTAGTATTGCTTGATTACAAGTGATTGAGAAGGGGAGAATGTCTATTTCTCCATCCCAAACTTCTCCTCACTTTGTCTAGGTTTTGTTAGAAAGTTTTTATGTTTTAAAGTTGTTAATGATTATGTTTTGCTTGCTTGAATGTTAATTGATGTTGTTAACATGATTTGTTGGAGTTATTGTGTTGTGAGTTCATAAGAAAAGTTTATGAAAAGTTATTGTTTTGAACCCTAATTTCTTTGCTAGATGTAATCCTTGCTTGTGATTGTTTTTAAATGATGTTTTATGATGGAAAATCGTTTTTAACATGTTCTGGAACTTTGGGTAACCTTGAATGGGCTAAAATGGTGAAAAATCACATTTTTACACATAACTGTGCTGTCACGGTCGCTGTAGCGACGGGCTGTCGCTTGTAGCGACCAGGTTCTGTCTGTCTGCGCTTGTAGCGACGGATCTGCGCTTGTAGCGACAAGCCTGCGCTTGTAGCGACCAACTGGGCGCTTGTAGCGACCAGGTTCTGTCTGTCTGCGCTTGTAGCGACGGATCTGCGCTTGTAGCGACCAAGCCAGAATATCACACTCATTTGGGCTGTTCTGGGGGTCTTGGTGCGCGCGGGAGTGACTTTTTGCTACTGCATTCTCATAATATG
Organism: Medicago ruthenica; assembly: GCA_018208015.1. Taxonomy (NCBI): domain Eukaryota; kingdom Viridiplantae; phylum Streptophyta; class Magnoliopsida; order Fabales; family Fabaceae; genus Medicago; species Medicago ruthenica. Next base: position 39,696,641 of record CM031376.1, on the reverse strand, counting down.
TTTTGGAAACCTTGCCCACCATTTTAACTTATTCTTAATGCTTCCTAAAGAGTAATTGTTCAAGAAAACGGCACTTTTGTATATCAAATTATTTAATTATTTTGAAAGGGGTTTTGAGTTTGAAAATGGTATGAATTGATGTGTGGGAGTTGATGAATATAATTGAATTGGTATTGTATCCAAAGAATTGGATTTATCTTAGAAACATTTATATTTATTTGGAGTTTTGGTCAAGTATGATGTTGTTGATGATGTTGTGAACCGTGTTTGATGATTTGTGCGTGTTTGTATTATGATCGGCCATGAGCGCCTATTTGTTGAAGTTAGTATGAGTATTGGTAGTGTACACACATATTTGAGCATATGTAGGTGTAAATATCAATAATTGCTAAGTGAACATACATGCATTTCATGATGGTATGTATGCTCTTTATGGGTAAGAATGAAATCCAATTATTATTGGTCATATGCACGACTGTCTTTATGGCGGATGAGAGGTGCAGAAGGAATCCAGCTTCGGTTGGTCAAGTGTACGTTTGTCTTTATGGCGAATGAGAGGTACACAAGGGATATAAGTTTATCCAATAGTCCGCCATGACTCTAAATGCTGAGCAGGAATTGGTACCACATGCATTAGAGTGCATTTTAGGAACATACATTCTACCTGACATTAGTGTGCACTTTAGGAATGATGTGTGCATAATGGTTGTTAAGTGGTAATTGTTATTGATGAGTTTTGTGCTTGAAGAATTATGGGTGCATGTTAATTGATGATTGATAATTTCCATCTGTTGACTTAATTGCTTAAAGTGTTAATATCTTTTGAGTACTTGTAAATTAATGAATAAATGTTTGACGATAAATGATGATGCATGTGCGTGAGTTAGAATATGCATGATGGGTAAAGTGTAAGTACCCTACTTATTTTTGTGTTGTTTATATTGTGTTGGTTATGCTTTACTAACACTCTCTGTTTCATGTTATGTGCTGGATCTTTGGGGATCCAGATTTTCAGGGAGACGAGCGTATCGTCAAGGATTAGCTGTTGTCGTATAGAACTCGTGTAGTGGCGAGGGTTTAGCTTGGCTACCCTTTATCTTTTGAGTTTAGATATGTACCCTAGATAGAGTCTAGTGCTCTGATGGTTGTAACACTACGTTTTGGGGTAATCTTTTGTTGTGTATTAACTTGACATTTGTCTCTGATGTAGACAGTGCCACCTTTGAAAACTATGTATATATTTTTGTATATTATATGCATGCTTGCTTATAAGCTTTGTGATGATTATTCTTCCGCTGCTGTGTTTGTGAATCAAATATGTTTTGATTTCCGTTGATGTTTTTGAAAACTGTTTTCTTAATGTTGTAACTTCCTATGTCCTTAACGTTTTGTTTTATTAAAGTTAATAATCGGCGGTTAAGGGTTAGGGTGTTACAATAGTGGTATCAGAGCAGGTCGATCCATTGGATCAATTAGGTGTAGATTACCCTTTGTGTAACATGTGTTAGGAAAACACTGTTTATACTGTTTTGAGGAAACGAAGTGTATCCTCACTCGTGGTGCGTGGTGTTGGTTCAGGTTATGACGCAAAAAGCATTTGCCGATGCGATGGAATTGATGGCGAATGCCATGGTTCAGAAGGCTGTGAGTAGGACGGCTGACAGAGCAGCACAGGAAGCCAAGACTAACTACTACAAGGCTGTGAATGAGAAGAGGAGGAGAACCTTCGGAAGAGGAAAGCCTTATGATAATCGGGGAAAGAAGCCGGATGAAGGTGGAAGCAGTGGTGGTAAAACTGGAGGTGGTAAGAAGTGTTTTAAGTGTGGACAGCTGGGGCATCGTTTCTATGAGTGCCCGGAGAATGATGGAAAATGTTTCAAGTGTGGTGATCCTAACCACAAAACTGATCGGTGCGAGAAGGGTATTGTGTGCTTCAACTGCAAGAAAGCGGGTCACAAGAGCAATGTGTGCGAGAAGCCAAGAGCGGCTGGGGGAAAAGTGTTCGCGTTGGATGGTGGTGATGCAGAGGATGACAACTTGATCAGAGGTACATGCTTTATCAATAATACTCCTTTGTCTGCTATTATTGGTACGGGTGCTACCCATTCATTTATTTCTATGGATTGTGTTAAGAGGTTGGGTCTTAGAGTAGAAAATATAAAGGGACGCGTGGTTATAGAAACGCCTGCAAGTGGTTCGATGCCGACTACTCTAGTCTGTGTTGACTGTTCAGTCACTAGGTATGGTCGACACTTTGGAATGGATTTAGTCTGCATTCCGTTGAGCGGAATAGACGTTATATTTGGTATGAACTGATTAGAATTTAATCGGGTTCATATCAACTGCGGTAAGAAGACGGTTACGTTTCCAAGACCGGAGCCAGAGTTGTGTTCGAAGCTCATGTGTTGTCAAGAAGTGGTAAGATCAGTGAAGGCTCAAGGGGATGTGTTTGCTATGTTTGCTTCGTTGAAAGTGGAAGAGAAGATGGAGGTTAATGCGTTGCCAGTGGTGCGTGATTTTGCAGATGTATTTCCAGATGATATTTTGGATTTACCACCCGAGAGAGAGGTTGAATTCGCAATTGACATCGTACCTGGTACTAGTCCAATATCAATGGCACCGTATCGTATGTCAGCTGCAGAGCTAGGAAAGTTGAAGGAACAATTGGAGGAATTGTTAGAGAAGAGGTGTGTAAGACCGAGTGTATCGCCGTGGGGTGCGCCGGTTCTGTTGGTAAAGAAGAAAGATGGTAGTATGCGTCTGTGCATCGATTATCGTCAGTTGAATATAGCAACTATCAAGAACAAGTACCCACTTCCGAGGATAGATGATTTGATGGATCAGTTAGTGGGAGCCTGAGTGTTCAGTGAGATTGATTTGAGGTCGGGATATCACCAGATAAGAGTTAAGACGGAGGATATACCGAAGACTGCTTTCAGGACAAGGTATGGTCACTACGAGTATGCTGTTATGCCTTTTGGAGTTACTAATGCACCTGAAGTGTTTATGGAATATATGAATCGTATATTTCATTCCTTTTTGGATCGATTCGTGGTGGTCTTCATAGACGATATTTTGGTATACTCGAAGACGGAAGAGGAACATGCCGAGCGTCGAAGATGGGTCTAATTTTACCGAATCCGAAGGAGTCGTTGCTTATGCATCAAGACAGCTGAAGATTCATGAGGGGAACTATCCTACGCATGATTTGGAGCTAGCTGCTGTTGCGTTTGTTCTCAAGATTTGGAGGCACTACTTGTATGGATCAAGATTCGAGATTTTCAGCGATCACAAGAGTCTGAAGTACTTGTTTGATCAGAGGGAGCTCAACATGAGGCAAAGAAGATGGTTAGAATTTCTTAAGGATTATGATTTCGAGTTGAGTTATCATCCGGGTAAGGCTAATGTGGTAGCCGATGCGTTGAGTAGGAAGTCTTTGCATGTGTCGTCTCTGATGGCGAAGGAACTAATATTGATTGAAGAGTTTAGAGACCTCAGTTGGTTTGTGAAAGGACAACCAAAAGCGTGAAGCTAGGAATGTTGAAGTTGACGAATGATTTTCTTGAAGAAGTTGTTGAAAAGCAAAAGTCGGATGTGAGATTGATGAAGAAGGAGATCGCCGAGTTTGTTTTCGCGTGTTTGACTTGTCAGAAGTCCAAGGTGGAGCATCAGAAGCCGTCGGGGCTATTGCAACCTATGTTTATTCCAGAGTGGAAATGGGATAGTATTGCGATGGATTTTGTAAGCGGTTTGCCGAAGACGTCGAAAGGTAACAATATGATTTGGGTAGTTGTCGACAGGTTAACGAAGTCTGCTCATTTCATAGCTATCAAGACCGGTATGCTAGTACCGAAGTTGGCTGAGATTTATGTCGAGCAAATCGTGAGATTGCATGGAATACCGTCGAGTATTGTATCAGATCGAGATCCCCGTTTTACTTCAAGGTTTTGGGAGAGTTTGCAAGAGGCGTTGGGGACTAAGTTACGGATGAGTTCTGCTTATCACCCGCAGACGGATGGTCAGTCGGAGAGGACGATTCAATCATTGGGGGATTTATTAAGATCGCGTATTTTGGAACAAGGAGTGAGTTGGGAAGCTTGCTTACCATTGGTTGAGTTTACGTATAACAACAGTTTTCATTCGAGCATTGGTATGGCACCTTTTGAAGCGTTGTATGGGAGAAGATGTAGAACACCTTTGTGTTGGTTTGAATCGGGAGAAAGTGTGATGCTTGGACCGGAGATTGTGCAACAAACGACCGAGAAGATCAAGATGATCCAAGAAAAGATGAGAGTGTCGCAGAGTCGCCAGAAAGCTATGCCGACAAGAGAAGGAAGGATATAGAATTTCAAGAAGGAGATCATGTGTTTCTAAGAGTTACATCAACTATGGGTATTGGAAGGGCTTTGAAATCGAAGAAGTTAGCATCGAGGTTCATTGGTCCATATCAGATTTTGAAGAGGATTGGGAAGGTGGCGTATAGGATTGCGTTACCGCCGTCGTTGTCGAATATACATGATGTTTTTCACGTGTCGCAATTAAGGAAATACGTATCGGAACCGTCACATGTGATTGAGTCGGACGAAATGCAAGTGAGAGAGAATTTAACGGTTGCAACGGTACCCTTAAGGATTGAAGGACAAGAGATGAAGAGGCTCAGGAATAAAGAGATTTCATCGGTGAAAGTCGTTTGGGGAGGCCCAGCCGGTGAATATGCGACGTGGGGGCTCGAGAGCAAGATGCGGGACTCCTATCCAGAGTTGTTTTCAGGTATTTTCGAGGGCGAAAATTCTTTTTAGGGGGGTAGAGTTGTAACGACCCTATTTTCGTATATTATATTTTTTATATATTTTATTTTATGGATTTGCATTTAAATATATTTTCTAGTAATCGAGAAATAATTATTTAGCGCGAAGATAAGTTCGAAATCAAGTTTTTAGAGTTTTGGGCGAATTGGGCCAAGAAGAGGAATAGTATTGGGCTTATGAGTAGTAATGATCCTATGTGGATGAGAGTAGTGAGCTTGGATTGGGTTGAAGGGCTAGGATTGGTCCATGATGGTTAGTAAGGATGGATGGCCAAGATTGATTGGATTGGGTTATAAGAGTTTAACAAAGACTTTTTGGAATCACTATTCACTATCTTTTGAGAAGAGGGAAAACGTGAGAAGAGAAGGAGAAGGAAAGCAAGAGAGCTAGGGCAAGAGCAAGTGAAACAAGAGGAAGAGCTTGAGTTTAGAATCATCATTCCAAGGTAAGAGAGTTAGTATTGCTTGATTACAAGTGATTGAGAAGGGGAGAATGTCTATTTCTCCATCCCAAACTTCTCCTCACTTTGTCTAGGTTTTGTTAGAAAGTTTTTATGTTTTAAAGTTGTTAATGATTATGTTTTGCTTGCTTGAATGTTAATTGATGTTGTTAACATGATTTGTTGGAGTTATTGTGTTGTGAGTTCATAAGAAAAGTTTATGAAAAGTTATTGTTTTGAACCCTAATTTCTTTGCTAGATGTAATCCTTGCTTGTGATTGTTTTTAAATGATGTTTTATGATGGAAAATCGTTTTTAACATGTTCTGGAACTTTGGGTAACCTTGAATGGGCTAAAATGGTGAAAAATCACATTTTTACACATAACTGTGCTGTCACGGTCGCTGTAGCGACGGGCTGTCGCTTGTAGCGACCAGGTTCTGTCTGTCTGCGCTTGTAGCGACGGATCTGCGCTTGTAGCGACAAGCCTGCGCTTGTAGCGACCAACTGGGCGCTTGTAGCGACCAGGTTCTGTCTGTCTGCGCTTGTAGCGACGGATCTGCGCTTGTAGCGACCAAGCCAGAATATCACACTCATTTGGGCTGTTCTGGGGGTCTTGGTGCGCGCGGGAGTGACTTTTTGCTACTGCATTCTCATAATATGTTTTGGAAACCTTGCCCACCATTTTAACTTATTCTTAATGCTTCCTAAAGAGTAATTGTTCAAGAAAACGGCACTTTTGTATATCAAATTATTTAATTATTTTGAAAGGGGTTTTGAGTTTGAAAATGGTATGAATTGATGTGTGGGAGTTGATGAATATAATTGAATTGGTATTGTATCCAAAGAATTGGATTTATCTTAGAAACATTTATATTTATTTGGAGTTTTGGTCAAGTATGATGTTGTTGATGATGTTGTGAACCGTGTTTGATGATTTGTGCGTGTTTGTATTATGATCGGCCATGAGCGCCTATTTGTTGAAGTTAGTATGAGTATTGGTAGTGTACACACATATTTGAGCATATGTAGGTGTAAATATCAATAATTGCTAAGTGAACATACATGCATTTCATGATGGTATGTATGCTCTTTATGGGTAAGAATGAAATCCAATTATTATTGGTCATATGCACGACTGTCTTTATGGCGGATGAGAGGTGCAGAAGGAATCCAGCTTCGGTTGGTCAAGTGTACGTTTGTCTTTATGGCGAATGAGAGGTACACAAGGGATATAAGTTTATCCAATAGTCCGCCATGACTCTAAATGCTGAGCAGGAATTGGTACCACATGCATTAGAGTGCATTTTAGGAACATACATTCTACCTGACATTAGTGTGCACTTTAGGAATGATGTGTGCATAATGGTTGTTAAGTGGTAATTGTTATTGATGAGTTTTGTGCTTGAAGAATTATGGGTGCATGTTAATTGATGATTGATAATTTCCATCTGTTGACTTAATTGCTTAAAGTGTTAATATCTTTTGAGTACTTGTAAATTAATGAATAAATGTTTGACGATAAATGATGATGCATGTGCGTGAGTTAGAATATGCATGATGGGTAAAGTGTAAGTACCCTACTTATTTTTGTGTTGTTTATATTGTGTTGGTTATGCTTTACTAACACTCTCTGTTTCATGTTATGTGCTGGATCTTTGGGGATCCAGATTTTCAGGGAGACGAGCGTATCGTCAAGGATTAGCTGTTGTCGTATAGAACTCGTGTAGTGGCGAGGGTTTAGCTTGGCTACCCTTTATCTTTTGAGTTTAGATATGTACCCTAGATAGAGTCTAGTGCTCTGATGGTTGTAACACTACGTTTTGGGGTAATCTTTTGTTGTGTATTAACTTGACATTTGTCTCTGATGTAGACAGTGCCACCTTTGAAAACTATGTATATATTTTTGTATATTATATGCATGCTTGCTTATAAGCTTTGTGATGATTATTCTTCCGCTGCTGTGTTTGTGAATCAAATATGTTTTGATTTCCGTTGATGTTTTTGAAAACTGTTTTCTTAATGTTGTAACTTCCTATGTCCTTAACGTTTTGTTTTATTAAAGTTAATAATCGGCGGTTAAGGGTTAGGGTGTTACAAGTTGGCTTGCCCTTGGGCAGCTCTTGTCCCTCCCAAGTGACCTGCTACTGACCCTAAGGTTGCCAGCCACCAGCTTGTGGACTTTCCTCCTGCTTTCTCCTCCAAAACCAGTCAAACCCAGCTGGTTTTCACTTGCAAAAAGCCATGAGTGCTGCCCTATTTTTCAGCAGCTTTTCTTCCTCCTCACACCAGCCCACATGTTGCCTTTTGTTTCCCCCAACCTCTGCACATCACAGTGCACGTTTTTATTGCTTAACCATCAAGATTGCAAGGACCAATCCCAAGGGATAACCAATAGCAAACCAGCCCTGTTTTCATCATCATTTCTATCCAAAATCCATTGAATTAGTGGCTGGATTTGGCTAAGTCTTGACCATTGCAGCAACGCAAGGTCACCTCTTCACTTTTGCATTAAATGCAAAGTGATTTAGCCTGATCCTAGCCCATAAATCAGCTGGATTTTAGGGATTTCTCATGATGAAAATTGATTTGGTTTTGGCCTATAAATAGAGATGCATGGCAAGAGGAAGAAGAGCATTATTCCAACTTACAAGCACTTAGAAACAACCAGAAAAAACCAACACTAAACACTAGCAAAAAACCAATTCCGATACAAAGCATTGCACAAGTTCATTGCTCATATTCAACAACATTCAAAACCTTGCAAAGAACTTCAACCATCCAAGTTCATTTCACTTCCTGGCAGCAGGAGCTTTGCTAGGATCTCTGTAAGTGTTCTAAGTCCTTACCTTTCATTTAGAGTTGTGCTTGCATCTTAATTTTGTCCAAATCCTTTTTGCTCTAAAAAACCCCTTTTGAATTTCAAAAGAAATCCCAAGGTTTGCAAAACATTCAAACTGGTTTGTTCAGCTCTTTTTATTGCAAATCTCAAAGCTTTTCACTCCCCTAAAGGTTCTGAGATTGTTCAGAAGTTGTTTATGAACTACAGTTCAGAAACAGCTTCTGAACTCAAATTTTCGCATTGTTCGCAGTGCGAAGCCATGGTCGCAGTGCGACCATGACAGAACTCAGAATCTAAGTTTAGGTTCCCAAACAGCCAATTTTTGAGGTTCTAGCCCAAGAACTCAGAACCTAAGTGGATTGAAACTCATTTTATCCAAACCATATCATTGATTTTGCATAATATTGAAGGATTCGCAAGTTCGAGCAACCTTTTTTGGATAACTTGCAAAACAAGTTACGCTCACAAACTTTCAAAACAAACTTGAACAAATAAGCTATGTTCATCATTCTCAAAACCAAACTTGAACAAAAACCTTGTTCATGATTTTCAAATCAAACGTGAACTTAAGCCGAACTTGTTCACTTTTCAAAACCGTTTTCAAAATTGAGCCGAACTTGTGCGTTTTTTTCACAATTTTGTTAAAACCTTTCCATATGAGTTTCAAACCAGGTGTTTTGATAAACTTTGTTAAAACCTTGTTCATGAAATTCAATCAAAAACTTGAATGAAAAAGGGATGGTTTGACGTATGTCTCTCCATTGCCCCGATTGAACGAATGTGTGACGTATGTCTTGTCGTTTGGACAATCGTCATTCTATTTTCAACGCATCCGACCATACCAAACCAATTCCTGGCCCTTTGTGGTCAATTTGAACCTTTTGGTCCCCCGTGGCCATTTGATTCAATTCCTCGACTCGTTTGAGTCACTTCGGTAAATGTTCGACTCGTTCGAGTCCATTGTACCTTTTCTTGATCCCGTTGGATCAATCGAACACCCCTCGACTCGTTTGAGTCACTCCGGTCAATGATCGACTCGATTGAGTCCATTGCACCCTTTTTGGTCCCATAGCGACCAATTCGAACCCTTTTACCCAACGGACATGTTTTACCTATTCTAAGCGCGATTCGTAAACAAACGCTTAAGCCTCCCATGCGCGAGCATACAAGCTATACGCTTAAGCCTCCCATACGCGAGCATACAAGCTACGTTTAATCGCAAGAATACGGTCAAAACATCGTTCATTAAAAATAACCAACATATTACGTTTTTCTACCAAAGAACTACGTACGCTTTGAATTCTCCGACTACCGGAAGATACGTAGGAGCAAGATCGTCATCTTGTCAAGCACAATAATAAAAAACAAAAATTTTCCCCTTTCATCATATTTTCTTTTTTCCTTTTACATAGACAAGCATGCACGCAAAACATTTAAAAACATTTTAAGCTTTAGCTAAATAGGAGGTTCCCGTTGAGTACAACGGACGTGAGGGGTGCTAATACCTTCCCCTTGCGTAATCGACTTCCGAACCCGACAATGGTTGCGATGACCAGTCCTTTTCCTCATCGTCAAGGGTTTTATTATCGTTTCCCTTCAAATAAAAAAACTTAAGGGTTTATCAAAGTTCCCTTTAAACAAAAACTTTGGTGGCGACTTCACAAAGCCTTCCGAGCGTTCGTACACGTCTCGGAGGATTGCGCGTTTTTAACGAGAGCGCACAACCAAGACCCGGCATTGCTAGAAAGAATCCGGGGAGCTTGGAGCCAAGTGCGCAAAGGAAGGGTTGGCAAGAGGAATTGTGTCGCCAAACCTCTTTATACTCAATGGGTGAAGGAGAGGGTTAAAACAATCAAGCTACCCTTTGTGGTCATATGCCCTCCAAAACCTTCTACACCTAAGCCCAGCACGACCATTCCCAACAAAGAAGCGGAGGAACTCAAAGCTAAAATTCGAGAACTCCAAAACAAGAATGGAGAATTAGAATTGAAGCACCTCTAAGCTTTAGGAGAAATCACTAGGACGAAGAGAGATCGGGATGAAGCGACAAATTCTCTCCTAGTGTGCCAAAAGCGGCTAAAAATCTCCGAGGGGAAGAGAGATTGGATAGGAGGCGGCTTGGTTAGTGCGGATGCCAACCTTGTGGCCAAGGACGAAGAATTAGAAAGAGTCTTGCATTCCAACCAAGAGCTCAAAAAGTTCGGCGAGCTAGCCATCGAAGCTCAAAGAAAATGGAGGTTGAAATTTCAAGAGAAAAATCAACAACTCCAAGAAGTCGTCAAGGACTATAAAGAGCAGCTCCAAGCCGAACGCGTCCAACGGCAAAGACATGAGAGCCTTTCTCATCAAGGGAGGCTAAAATGCAATCGTCTGGAAGCGGACATCAAGAAATTCGAAGAATACTTCGACAAGATTGCAAGAGCTCACGGGGACCATATTGCACAACTACACGATGAAATTAGAAGTGCAAATGTCAAGCTAGATCAACGCAAGGAAGTGATTGAGTTTGTATGGCAAGACGCCACCCGATTAAGTGAGGACTTCACTAAATTGGTTGCGTTCTCGAACTTGGTCATCACCCAACTTCCAAAGAAGCTAGCGAAGGCCGAGATGGTCATGCCTTACTTTGTCATCCCTACGGAGATCCAGAAGTTTATGAAGTTTTGCAAGGACACCGTAGATTTCTATAGGGAAGAAATGGACAAAGCCGAGAAGCGAGCGGCTATTTGATTTGTATTAGCATTAGTCACACTTTGTAAACAAATGTTATCTAATCTGTCGCGTCGCATTTCGGATATCAAGCTATTGGGAAGCATTGAATCACTAATGTTAAGTCACGACTGAACTTTTAATTTTCCGGGGAGAAAAGGAAAAAAGTTCGAAATTACCTTTGAAAAAGAGATTTTAGGTTCGAGAGTCGATTATGCGAGGGGAAGGTATTAGCACCCCTCACATCCGTTGTACTCAACGGGAACCTCTTAGTCGGCTTAGGCTTAAAATGTTTCGAAGCTTTACTTGCGTGTTTGAATATATAAAAAGGAAAAAAAGAAAATATGATATAAAGGGAAAAAAGAGATAAAAACAAACGAAGGGAAAAAAGAAAGTTTTTATTAATGGGCTTGACAAGATGTCGATCTTGCTCCTACGTATCTCCCGGTAGTCGTATAATTCAAAGCGTACGTAGTTCTTTGGTAGAAAATGTTTGTATGTTGGTTCGTTTTAATTAAAAAAAGATTTGACGACGCACAGAGGCGTAAAAAGTTTAAATGATAAAGACAAACGCACATTAAGGCGATAAACTCGCGCAAGGCGTAAATGTTTTAAAAGATAAAGACAGACGCACGGAGGCGTAAAATGTTTAAAGATAAAAGACAGACGCACAGAGGCGTAAAATGTTTGAAGATAAAAGGACAGACGCACGGAGGCGTAAAAAGTTTGAAGATAAACGCGCAAAGGCGCGAAAGGTTCGGATTGACCACGTGGGCCAAGAAAAGGTTAAAAATGGCCACGAGGGACCAAAGGAAAGTTGAGCGTGCTAGACGCGTCAAAGGTGGAATGACGATTGCCCGAACGACGAGACATACGTCACGCATTCGTGCAACCGAGGTTTGGGGAGACATACGTCAAGCCATTCCCGTTTCATTCAAGTTTGGTTTCGTTGAAACTCGGAGAAATCTCAAAGGGAACCAAAGCACTTGGTTAGGAAACTTAAAGAAAAGAAAACACGAACAAATTTGTTGTTCGAGTTTATTGAAAATCATGAACATCATTTGTTGCTTAAGTTATAGAAACTCAAGAACAAGTGTTTGTTCAAGTTTGAAAGATGAATAAATCATGGAAACATGCATAAATTTGGAAAATGCACAAGTTCGGCTCAATTCGGTTTGGTTTTAAAAGAGTGAGCAAGCTCGGCTTAAGTTTGTGTTTGATTTGAAAATCATGAACAACATGGTTGTTCAAGTTTGGTTTTGAAAATAGAGAACTTAGCTTATTGCTCAAACTTGATGTTGAAAATTTAGGAACATAACTTGTTTCACAAGTTACTCAAAATTAAATGCACGAACTTGTAAAAATTTCCAAAGTTGTGCATGATTCTTGATGTATTTGAACAAAAATGCATTTTAACACTCTTTAGGTTCTGAATCAAGCGTTGGAACCCCAAAAATTTGGCATTTGGAAGCCTGATTCACATTCTGAGTTTCACATACTTCGCAGAGCAACCAGAACTTGGCTCTGCAAAGTCAAGTTCTGATGTGGTCGCACTGCGAACATACTTTGCTCTGCGAAGTATGCGAAATTTTGAACTCAGAAGCTGTTTCTGAACAGAAGTTCAGAAACTGCTTCTAAGCAAGCTTCAGAACCTAAAGGGGGTTGAAAAGCTTTGCAAAATTGGGAAAAAGGGAGTGTAAAAACTCTGTTTTAATGCTTGGTCACTTTGAGATTCCTTTTGAGTTTCAAAAGGGGTTTTTGTGCACAAAATGAAATTGAACAAAGCAAGAGATGCAAACAGCAATCAATATGAAAGATAAAGATTATAGGAGACTTACAGAACTCCTGGCAATGCTTGTGCAAGAGGTTGGAAGTGGCTTGCTTGATTGGTTGGAGGTTATGGACAATGAACTCCAATTTGCTTTGTGTATGAACTGTTTTGATGCTGCAATGTAATGGTTTGTTGGTGTAAATTTCGTGTGTATTGTGTGTGTTTTTCTGGTGTGTCAATGTGTGAATTCCTCTCTTGATCCTTATGCCTTGCATTCCCTTTTATAGGCCAAAAATCAAATCTATGCAATGATGGCAAATCTCTAGATCCTAGCTGGTTTGTGGGCTAAATCCAGGCTAAATGGCTTTGCATTAAATGCTAAAGGATAGAAGTTACTTGCCTTGTGCCAAGGGTCAAGACCTTGACTGATTTCAGCCACAAAATGCAGCTGATTCTAGAAGGTAATGATGGAAAAAACTGAAAAACAGGGCAGCTTGAAATTGTGTGATTCTTGGGATCAATCCTTGCAATCTTGGAAGGCCAAGCAATGAAAACGTGTACTGCCATGTACATAGGGATTGGGGGAAGCAAAATGAGCATGTGGGCTGGTGTGTGGGAGGAGAAATCCAGCTGAAAACAGGGCAGCACAAACAGCTTTTTTGCAAGCAAAACCACTTGTGTTTGACTGGTTTTGGTGGAGGCATAAGGAAGGAAAGGGATTAAGCAGCTGGCTGGCAAGCTCAGGTTGGATGATAGGTCAATTGGGAGGGACAAGAGCTGACCAAGGGCAGCCAATTTGATTGAGCACATGTTAGGTTGGAAGAAAATCCTTCTTTCCTTTACCTTTAATGTCACACCTTGATTCTTGCTTTGCTGCATTAAATCAGCCACAATTGGCAATAACAATAATAATAACAAAGATAGAGAGTAATAACAATAGTTAAAATGAAAACAAAAGCAAGAAAAATAAAAAAATTAGAAATCTGCAGAAAATTCGCAGGAGTCGCAGTGCGAAGGTCACTTCGCAGTGCGATCTCCTGTTTTTTTGTATTTTTTGTTTTAAAATAAAATAAAAGGTAAAAATGATTAAATAATATTAATAACAATAATAATAATAAGGATAATGGCAATAATATTAATGAAAATGATAATGAAAATAAATAAAAATAGTAATGAGAATAATAATGAAGATGATGATGATAAAAATGATGAAAAAGCTTAATAATATTAATTATAATAAAACCTTAATAATAGTGAAAGATAATAATGATATTATTAATGAAAATAGAATAACAATAATATTAATAATAATAATGATGATGATAATATTAATAGTAATGCTAATGGTGATAAATGCAAATAAAATTCAATGACAAGAATGAAATAATAAAAGGTAATAATAAGTGATGAAATAATAAAAGATAAAGCAAAGAAAAATATGAGTCAAAAAATGGGGTATGACAGATGCCCCTATTTAAGTTTCTTCGCCCCGGAGATTGAAAGTGAAATTTTGAAATTGACGGGTCGAAGAGACTTAAATATAGAGTACACCATTTTTTGACTAAATATTTTTCTTGAATTATAAATGCTATGAATGTATGTATGCGAATGTTATGAATGCTTGTGAGGTAAATATGAATGCAAAGACGATAAAAATGACCACATTGGGGATAAAAAAGAGACAAAGGGATACCCGGGTTCGTTGAAGAAACGGGATCCGACTTTATTGGGGAACATGGTTCCACTGGAGATAAATGTCAGCTGTTCGGGTTAACGCCGAACTGCCACTGACGACATGAAACAAGAAGGTAAATGCCAGCTGTTCGGGTTGTTGCCGAACTTGCCACTGACGACAGGAAATAAAATTGAATGTCAACTGCTCGGGTTGTTGCCGAACTTGCCATTGACGACAGGAAACAAAAAGGATGTCAACTGTTCGGGTTGTTGCCGAACTTGCCATTGACGACATGAAATGAAAGGAATGTCAACTGTTCGGGTTGTTGCTGAACTTGCCATTGACGACAGGAAATGAAAAGAATGTCAACTGTTCGGGTTGTTGCCGAACTTGCCATTGACGACAGGAAATGAAAAAGAGTGTCAACTGTTCGGGTTTTTGCCGAACTTGCCATTGACGACAGGAAATAAAAAGAATGTCAACTGTTCGGGTTGTTGCTGAACTTGCCATTGACGACACTGGGGATGCGGCTGACAAGCCGTTCCTTACAGAACTGCCCCTTCAATTGGGGAGAAGGGATGCACAAGCTGTTCGTTAAAGAACTTGCCACTTGATACAAGAATATAATGAGAGGCGCACAAGCTGTTCGTTAAAGAACTACCTGTAGTACCCTAATTTTGTCCTACGCATTTTAAAACAAAAAATCAGAAAAAAATCAAAGAGGGGAAAAAAGTCAAAAGTCAACAAAAGTCAACAGAAAAGTCAACATTTCAAAAATGAGGACTTCGCAATGCGAAGCTCCCTTCGCACTGCGAAGTCTGCGATTTTTCTGCAGATTTTTGGTTTCTTGGATTTAATTCCAGAATTTGTTGCATATCATTTCCATATTTATTTTAAGTAGCATTCATGGCTAATTGGGCCAAGCAAAGCCAGAGTTGAAGGACTTGCCATTAATGCCAAGGTTGGAAGCTTTTTCTTCCAACCTAGCATGTGACAAGCAAGTGGGCTTGCCCTTGGGCAGCTCTAGTCCCTCCCAGGTGACCTGCTAACCACCACAAGGTTGCCAGCCACCTGCTTGAGGACTTTCCTCCTGCTTGCTGCCCCAAAAACCAGTCAAACCAGCTGGGTTTTTTTCACTTGAAAAACCATGATTGCCTACTCTGTTTTGCAGCAGCTTTTCACCCTCTCACACCAGCCATAAGTAGCCTTTTCATCCCTCAATCTCTGCACAATACAGTGCACGTTTTCATTGACCAACCATTGAGATTGCAAGGATTGATCCCCAAGCATTAGCCAATTGCAAATCAGCTTTGTTCTTCATCATTACCTTCTAGAATAAGTTGAATTTGTGGCTGAAATCAAGCTGTATCTTGCCCCTTGGTACAAGGCAGGGTTGCCTCTATCCATTGGCATTTAATGCAAAGGGATTCAGCTTAATCTTGGCCACAAATCAGCTGAATTAAGGGATTGTGTAATGATGACAAAGATTTGGTTTTGGCCTATAAATAGAAGGCAATGCCCAAACTAACAAACACAGCTAACACAGCATTAAAAGAGCAGAAACTCTACTCATTTCAACCTACAAATCTCCACAAACAACCAGAAAAAAAAAACCAATCCACACAAAGCATTACAAAGTTCCAAAACCATCACAAATACTCAAACCTCTTGCACAATCTTGCAACCAAATCAAACCAAGTGCAGTTGGAGCTTTGCTAAGGAGTTCTGTAAGTTACTAAGCTCTTTATCTTGCATTTTTAATTGTGTTTGCATAGCCATTTTGGCTCAAAACCTTTTGATCCTAAAAAACCCCTTTTGAATTTCAAAGAAATCCCAAGGTTTTCAAAACATCAAAACTGGTTTGTCCAACCTTTTTCACCCCAAAAACTCAAAGTTTTTCACCCATCTATAAGGTCTTGAGTGTGTTCAGAAGTTGTTTCTGAACAAAAGTTCAGAAACAGCTTCTGAACCCAAAATTTCGCTTGCTTCGCAGTGCGAAGTCATGGTCGCAGTGCGACCATGACAGAACTCAGAACCTGAGTTTTTGTATCAAACCAACCAATTTTTGAGGTTCTAGCCCCAGAGCTCAGAACCTAAGAGTTTTTAAACCTCTGTTCTTCAAACCACAACAAGGTTTTTGCATAATTTTGGCAAAATCACAAGTTTGTATAACCATTTTGTGGGTAACTTGCAAAGCAAGTTATGTTCCCAAATTCTCAAACAAGCATGAACAAACAAGCTATGTTCATCTTTTCAATCCAAACTTGAACAATAAATATTGTTCATGATGTTCAAAACTCAAAGATGAACATACACCGTTTACGTTCGCATTTTCGCAAAATGAGACGAACTTGCGCGTTTTCTAGCAAATTTGCTAAACCTTCCCATTTTTGGATTTTCAAACCAAATGTTTTGACATACCTTGGGATTTCTAAAGAATTCAATCCAAAAATATGAATGAAAAAGGGATGGTGTGACGTATGTCTCTCCATCGCCCCGATTGTACGAATGCGTGACGTATGTCTCGTCGCTCGGACAATCGTCATTCCCTTTTTTAATATGTACAACCCTAACCAAACCAAATCTTGGCCCCTTGTGGTCAATCCAAACCTTTTGGTCCCTCGTTGGCCATTAGACTCAACCCCTCGACTCGTTAGAGTCCACTCGGTCAATGTTCGACTCATCCGAGTCCATTGTACCCGTTCTTGATCTCAGTGGATCAATCGAACAATCGCCCGACTCGTTTGAGTCCACTCGGTCAATGTTTGACTTGTATGAGTCCATTGTACCTCTCTCGGTCCCATAGCGACCAATTCAACCCTCTACCCTAACGGACGTACCTTTTAACAATTCTAATGTGATTCGCGAACGAACGCTTAATAAGTCTCCAAGTGCGAGCATACAAGCTACGTTTAATCGCAAGAATTCGGTTAAAACATCGTCCAAGTAAAATCAACCAACACATATACGTTTTTCTACCAAAGAACTACGTATGCTTTGAATTCTCCGACTACCGGGAGATACGTAGGAGCAAGATCGACATCTTGTCAAGCACAATAATAATAAAAACTTTTTCTTCGTTTGTTTTATCTCTTTCCCCCCTTTTTTTATTATATTTTTAACATAAATGAACATGCACGCAAAGTATTAAAAAACAATTCAAGCTTTAACCAAATAGAAGGTTCCCGTTGAGTACAACGGACGTGAGGGGTGCTAATACCTTCCCCTCGCGTAACCGACTCCCGAACCCGACAATGGTTGCGATGACCTAATCCTTATCCTCATCGTCAAAGGGTTTTATTATCGTTTCCCTTTACAACAAAAAAAAACTTAAGGGTTTATCAACGTTCCCTTTACACAAAAACTTTGGTGGCGGCTTCACAAAGGCCCTCCGAGCGTTCGAGGACGTCCTCGGAGGATTTGCGCGTCTTTTTCCCGAGGAAAAAAACGAGGTGCGCCCAGCTGGCGACTTCACTGGGGACCCTGTTCCCACTAGCGAGTCAAGCCTAACCTATTTGGGTTAAAGACAATTGCTTTATTTTCTTTGCGTGCCATGTTTATTTATTTTATTCATGCATGTTATATTTATGCTTTATGTTTATATTTGCTTTATTTGCTTTATATTCATATTATATCTCAAATGTGGGGGTTACTTGAGTGATGTTACTCCACATTGTTCGGGTTAATGCCGGACGTGTGAGGCTCTCTACCCGAGCTTGAGAAAAACACTAAGTTAGAAGGAGGTTGTGTGCGGAAGCCCGCGTTGACGTATGTCCGTGAGGTGGGATGTCCAACCCCGCTTAGATGAGATTTTCACGTGGAATTAATTGAAGTCATGTCGACGTATGTCCATAGACAACCCTAATTCCATGTGAGGTCTATGATTCTAAGGACCTCTTCTTAGGAAATTTCACCTTTTAGAGCCTACATGTGAGGATGGGGGGAAGTTCCGAACCTTCATACACCAAACCCTTGCATATCATTACATTTGCATTCATAAAAAATTTTTTGCATAAAAAAAAAGGGAGGGGCATATTTTTGCATACTCATTGCATTTATACATTCACATGCCTTTTCATTTCAAAGGAAAAAACCCTCACATCTTTCCCCCACCAAACACCAAAAAAAAAAGGGAAGTACCCGACCCGGTGTACAGTAGCGTTTCGGATGAGATCCGAGCAACCGGAAGGCCATCGAAATTCTGGAAATCAATTCTTTGTCCAAGTAGTTTATCTTATTTTTCAAAAAAAAGCAAATCATTTTGCTCTTCCCAAGGCAAATGATTAAATTTTATGGGACCCCCATATTTCAAATCATTTCCGTCATTAATAAATTTGCAGTTTATGTTCAAAGAGTCCGTTTTTCTTTCGTTCTCAAATAAATTTTCATAAACCCTACAAAAAAAAATCATCATAAATACACCACCAAAAAATAACACTGCTACGATCCCTTTTGACTTCAATTTTCGAATTAACCAAACGGAAGATGATAATAAGGACGATTTTGAACCTCCTGAAGGATTGTCCAGACTTGGGAATCAAGAGGATAGGGTAATACAACCTCACCAAGAAAGCCCTCAAAAGAATGGCACTACAGTTTTCCCTCTGCCGGGGCACACTCTACAAGAGAAATCATGGTCTTACCCCAGATGTGTGGGTAAATGTGAAGCAGTCATGCTCACCAAAGAAATCCATGAGGAATCCTTCCAAACCCATGCCAAGACATATCACAAGTGCCAAATTTATGCCATCAAGGAGCACATACCACAAACACCTCTGAATGTCATGGCATCACCCTAACCTTTCTCTATGTGGGGCATAGACATGTTTGGAATGATTGAGCCAAAGGCTTCAAAAAGGGCACCAGTTCATACTAGTTGCCATCAGCTGTTTCACCAAATGGGTCGAAGCAGCTTCCTATGCAAACATAACCAAACAAGTGGTCGCCCAATTCATCAAAAAAAAGAAACCATTTGCCGTTACGGCACTCCCCACAATTTCCCACAAAAAGCCAAGTCATCATTGACATTCCTCACATCTCCAACAAAAGACCAATTTTCATTGGCGCACACAATTTCCAAACACAAAAGACCCAATTTCCATTGGCAATCACAAACCCCACTTCCAATAAAAGCCCAATTGTCATTGGCATTCCCATCCAAAAAAAAAAAAAAACAAAAAGCCCGACCTCGCTCGGCAACCAAAAACAAAAAGCCCGACCTCGCTCGGCAACCAAACACAAAAAACCATGCTTATCATCCAATCACCCAAAGACCAATTTTCATTGGCATTCACAAACACAAACAAGGTTCGACCAACTGAACTCCATAAAAGAGAAACACCTCACAGCATTGGGGCATGGACAGCTCGACAAGAAAGTTCATTCTCGAGAATTTAGAGAAGGAGACTTAATGCTTGGAAAAAAAGGTATTACCCATCCACAAGGATCCCCCTATCAATAAGCTCCGGCGCAGTCAAAAAAATATTATGCCAAAAAGAAAAGAGCTCGCTAAATCGAAAACCCGAAAAGGGCGGTTTAGGCAATAGAGAGCGTCCTGGTAGATCGAAAACCTGAAAAGGCGGTCTAGGCAAAAATTAAGGACATCAAAAAAGGAAATATACCCCAGTGGACTGAAAACTCGAAAGAGCGGTCCAGGTAAAAGTTAGGGGTTTCAAAAAAAAGAAGGCAAAAGACTGCGGCACGTGAGGTCCGGACAGAATTCAAGAGGGAAAGAGTCAACCTCATTATCATCTTTCAAAAACAAATTATTTCGAAGTCATAGGGAAAGTAGCACGTGAAACCCAAGCAAATTTTCATTTGCCTTTTTGTTTCTTCCTTTTTCTCTATCTCAGTAATCACCTCTTATAGGGATTACATTTTCACGAATAGTTACCCACACAAGGGGCTAAGTTTCGTTGAATCAAAATCATTTTTAAACCTTTTCATTGTTATGCATCCTTACTTGCTCATAAAATGTGTTTTTATTCATGATAGATAATGCATTGAAATATGGGAATAACATAAAAAACAAAAAAAAAATGTGTTTTTTACTTGGACGTTTAAATGTCAAAAGAATTTCGTTGGTCCCCGGTATTGCATCAGAGGACTCAAAACTTGAAGCTTTGCATCAGTCATTTTAAGACTCATGCTCTTCAGCAGAAACAAGTGCGTAGCTCACGACGCGTAAAACGCAAAGATCCCGGGTGTCGGAGGAACAGATTTCCCCAAATAAAGCTCACCCTCATACATCTTTTTCATCCACTAAGGCCGGATATCGATCATGCTTCCAAAATGATCCTTATATCCCCAGTGAGATCAACCAAAACCAAAAAGCCCGGCCTCGCTCGGCAACCAAAAACAAAAAGCCCGACCTCGCTCGGCAACCAACAAAAAGCCCGACCTCGCTCGGCAACCAACAAAAAGCCCGACCTCGCTCGGCAACCAACAAAAAGCCTGACCTCGCTCGGCAACCAAACAAAAAGTCCAATATTCATTGGCAAACCAAAGTCCAATTTTCATTGGCAAAGCAAAGAACTACGTAAGCTTTGAATTCTCCATCCCACCAGGAGATACGTAGGAGCAAGATAATCATCTTGTCAAGCACAACAAACCAAAGCCCAATATTCATTGGCCCACAATAAAACAAACCTCATTGATATTCCCCAGGGAGTCTCAACCCCCAAACAGAAGTCCAATCAGTATTGGCAAACCCACACAAATTTTCGGGCTTAGGCTCGAACTACACCGGTTTTGATCCCATTTGGGTATGTAGGCAAAGGACTTCGTCCTTCCAAACCGACCAACCAAAAAACCAACAAAAAAGAGAAAGCCCAACTGTCATGAACACAACCACAAACAAAGACCGACTCTGCTCGGCACCCAACCAACATTATTTCATTTCATGCATGCATATTTAAAAACCGTTCACACACATGCATTTCATTTCATAAAGCATGCATCCTCAACAAGGATCCTCCAGTGAGTATCACATATTCACCAACATCCATCAACATTCAACCAGGGGCACCTATTTAGGGTAAGACCGCAGCTCGTTAGGAATCGATATTCAGAAGCAGTGCCTGAATAAGATCACCTAGCTTAGGTATCCCTCTCTAGAAGCAGTACCTAGAGTAGATCACCTCCCCCAGTGTATCGACCGTCAGTGTTAGCGACTGAATAAGATCACAGCTCGTTAGGAATCGACATTCAGAAGCAGTACCTGAATAAGATCACCTAGCTTAGGTATCGACCTCTAGAAGCAGTACCTAGATAAGATCACCTACTTCAATGTTCCACCTCTAGTGACATCCTAGAGTAAATCACCACCCTCAGGAATCGACCTCTAGAAGCAGTGCCTAGATAAGATTACCTTCATTCCCCAGTGGATCTACCTCCAGTGTTAGCGGCTGGATACGATCAACCCCTACCAACCATTGCATTTGCATTTCGCGAAGGACAAAATTCGGGTCCTTCTTTTTTCTTTTTACTTAATTGATCTCCGCAAAGAGTTCATGAGATGCCTTCGGCACTCACGCACTCTATGCGAAGATACAATTAAGTAGGGGCAGCTGTAGTACCCTAATTTTGTCCTACGCATTTTAAAACAAAAAATCAGAAAAAAATCAAAGAGGGGAAAAAAGTCAAAAGTCAACAAAAGTCAACAGAAAAGTCAACATTTCAAAAATGAGGACTTCGCAATGCGAAGCTCCCTTCGCACTGCGAAGTCTGCGATTTTTCTGCAGATTTTTGGTTTCTTGGATTTAATTCCAGAATTTGTTGCATATCATTTCCATATTTATTTTAAGTAGCATTCATGGCTAATTGGGCCAAGCAAAGCCAGAGTTGAAGGACTTGCCATTAATGCCAAGGTTGGAAGCTTTTTCTTCCAACCTAGCATGTGACAAGCAAGTGGGCTTGCCCTTGGGCAGCTCTAGTCCCTCCCAGGTGACCTGCTAACCACCACAAGGTTGCCAGCCACCTGCTTGAGGACTTTCCTCCTGCTTGCTGCCCCAAAAACCAGTCAAACCAGCTGGGTTTTTTTCACTTGAAAAACCATGATTGCCTACTCTGTTTTGCAGCAGCTTTTCACCCTCTCACACCAGCCATAAGTAGCCTTTTCATCCCTCAATCTCTGCACAATACAGTGCACGTTTTCATTGACCAACCATTGAGATTGCAAGGATTGATCCCCAAGCATTAGCCAATTGCAAATCAGCTTTGTTCTTCATCATTACCTTCTAGAATAAGTTGAATTTGTGGCTGAAATCAAGTTGTATCTTGCCCCTTGGTACAAGGCAGGGTTGCCTCTATCCATTGGCATTTAATGCAAAGGGATTCAGCTTAATCTTGGCCACAAATCAGCTGAATTAAGGGATTGTGTAATGATGACAAAGATTTGGTTTTGGCCTATAAATAGAAGGCAATGCCCAAACTAACAAACACAGCTAACACAGCATTAAAAGAGCAGAAACTCTACTCATTTCAACCTACAAATCTCCACAAACAACCAGAAAA
This sequence comes from Medicago ruthenica, assembly GCA_018208015.1. NCBI lineage: Eukaryota > Viridiplantae > Streptophyta > Magnoliopsida > Fabales > Fabaceae > Medicago > Medicago ruthenica. The sequence continues at coordinate 39,673,884 of CM031376.1, read as the reverse complement.
AAAAAACAATCCACACAAAGCATTACAAAGTTCCAAAACCATCACAAATACTCAAACCTCTTGCACAATCTTGCAACCAAATCAAACCAAGTGCAGTTGGAGCTTTGCTAAGGAGTTCTGTAAGTTACTAAGCTCTTTATCTTGCATTTTTAATTGTGTTTGCATAGCCATTTTGGCTCAAAACCTTTTGATCCTAAAAAACCCCTTTTGAATTTCAAAGAAATCCCAAGGTTTTCAAAACATCAAAACTGGTTTGTCCAACCTTTTTCACCCCAAAAACTCAAAGTTTTTCACCCATCTATAAGGTCTTGAGTGTGTTCAGAAGTTGTTTCTGAACAAAAGTTCAGAAACAGCTTCTGAACCCAAAATTTCGCTTGCTTCGCAGTGCGAAGTCATGGTCGCAGTGCGACCATGACAGAACTCAGAACCTGAGTTTTTGTATCAAACCAACCAATTTTTGAGGTTCTAGCCCCAGAGCTCAGAACCTAAGAGTTTTTAAACCTCTGTTCTTCAAACCACAACAAGGTTTTTGCATAATTTTGGCAAAATCACAAGTTTGTATAACCATTTTGTGGGTAACTTGCAAAGCAAGTTATGTTCCCAAATTCTCAAACAAGCATGAACAAACAAGCTATGTTCATCTTTTCAATCCAAACTTGAACAATAAATATTGTTCATGATGTTCAAAACTCAAAGATGAACATACACCGTTTACGTTCGCATTTTCGCAAAATGAGACGAACTTGCGCGTTTTCTAGCAAATTTGCTAAACCTTCCCATTTTTGGATTTTCAAACCAAATGTTTTGACATACCTTGGGATTTCTAAAGAATTCAATCCAAAAATATGAATGAAAAAGGGATGGTGTGACGTATGTCTCTCCATCGCCCCGATTGTACGAATGCGTGACGTATGTCTCGTCGCTCGGACAATCGTCATTCCCTTTTTTAATATGTACAACCCTAACCAAACCAAATCTTGGCCCCTTGTGGTCAATCCAAACCTTTTGGTCCCTCGTTGGCCATTAGACTCAACCCCTCGACTCGTTAGAGTCCACTCGGTCAATGTTCGACTCATCCGAGTCCATTGTACCCGTTCTTGATCTCAGTGGATCAATCGAACAATCGCCCGACTCGTTTGAGTCCACTCGGTCAATGTTTGACTTGTATGAGTCCATTGTACCTCTCTCGGTCCCATAGCGACCAATTCAACCCTCTACCCTAACGGACGTACCTTTTAACAATTCTAATGTGATTCGCGAACGAACGCTTAATAAGTCTCCAAGTGCGAGCATACAAGCTACGTTTAATCGCAAGAATTCGGTTAAAACATCGTCCAAGTAAAATCAACCAACACATATACGTTTTTCTACCAAAGAACTACGTATGCTTTGAATTCTCCGACTACCGGGAGATACGTAGGAGCAAGATCGACATCTTGTCAAGCACAATAATAATAAAAACTTTTTCTTCGTTTGTTTTTATCTCTTTCCCCCCTTTTTTTATTATATTTTTAACATAAATGAACATGCACGCAAAGTATTAAAAAACAATTCAAGCTTTAACCAAATAGAAGGTTCCCGTTGAGTACAACGGACGTGAGGGGTGCTAATACCTTCCCCTCGCGTAACCGACTCCCGAACCCGACAATGGTTGCGATGACCTAATCCTTATCCTCATCGTCAAAGGGTTTTATTATCGTTTCCCTTTACAACAAAAAAAAACTTAAGGGTTTATCAACGTTCCCTTTACACAAAAACTTTGGTGGCGGCTTCACAAAGGCCCTCCGAGCGTTCGAGGACGTCCTCGGAGGATTTGCGCGTCTTTTTCCCGAGGAAAAAAACGAGGTGCGCACACTACCGCTTGGCGAAAAGGAGATTGACATCCCTAGACCAGACAGACTGGGGATGACGCTTGACTGTTTGCTGGGGGAAAACAAATTGTGGGGGATGCATGATATGAATATGAGATGCATGTTAATGAATGAGTTTGATATGATGCATGAATTATGCTGACAGACGTCATGTTGGACGCTGGGGGTTATGATTTGGGTGCCGAGCAAAGTCGGGCTTTGGTAAGATACCGAGCGAGGTCGGGCTTTGGTTGGATGCCGAGCGAGGTTGGGCTTTGGTTGTGGTTGTGCCAATGATGATTGGGCTTTTGGGGTTGAGACTCCACTGGGCGATGCTAATAAAATTGGGCTTTATTTGTGACTTCGCTGGGGATATAAGGATCATTTTGGAAGCATGATCGATATCCAGCCTTAGATGCCAATGGTGGTTAGGCTTTTGTGAGTAGGTGCCAATGACAATTGGGCTTTTGATTGTTTGGACAAAGATTGAATTCCTGGGGAGTTTGTTAATCCACTGGGGATTGTGCTAATCCACTGGGGAGAAGAACTGATGATTCCGCCGGGGATGCTTATGCTTTGGTTGGCAAGTCCTTGCCTGAATTGTCCTTTCGGGTTCTCGATTTATTGGGGATGTTCCCGATTGATTCACTGAGGATTCTGTTGGGGAATCCCTTTTAGCAATTGACCATGCTTGGCCTGCGAAGCTTCATCCGTTTTAAGGACAGACATTGATGTACACTCTGAATATTCATGAGTTCGAAAGGAATGTGTTTGTTATTGATAAAAAATAAAAGACTCACAAAATAAATTTGAAAAAAAGTTTTTGTTTTAAAGTACTATCATCAAGAATAAAAATGCAATAAATAAAAAATGGGAATTTTGATAAAAGGTAAAGTAATGTTGGGAAGAAAAGTTTATTAATGGGGTGGTAGCCTACCAAAGGCGTGGCTCCTTTGTGATTGTGTTTGGGACTGCTGATGACAATTGGGCCTTTTGTAGGGGACCGAGGGATGTTAATGATGACTGGACTCTTTGTGAATTGTGGGGGGAGTGCCAAGCATGGTTGGGCTCTTTGAATAATTGTGCACTGGGTATAATCGGGTTTTGGCTTAAAATTGTGGGTGCCAACGAAAATTGGGCTTTATTTGTTGGGTACCAATGAATATTGGGTTTTATTGTTGGGTGCCAATGAATATTGGGCTTTATTGTTTGGATGCCGAGCGAGGTCGGGCTTTTATGGTAGGATGTATGCCGAGCGAGGTCGGGCTTTGATGAGATGGATGCCGAGCGAGGTTGGCCTTTGGTGGGTTGCCGAGCGAGGTCGGGCTTTGATGTTTGGATGCCGAGCGAGGTCGGGCTTTTTAATGGTTGCCGAGCGAGGTCGGGCTTGTAAGATTGGATGCCGAGCGAGGTCGGGCTTTGAATGGTTGCCGAGCGAGGTCGGGCTTTGAATGGTATTATTCATGTGAAATTTGCGCATGCAGTTTTAATGCTCCCATTAATCCGAGATTGCACTGAAAAATTTGAAACAAATACCAAACACAAAATTTATATCGTACAGCTCAAGTTAGAACTATGTTTATCAATGAAACAACCTATCACTCATTTAAGTAAATGAACAATTTGAAAATTAATGTGAGGGGTATTGAACACTCATCCGGTAAGTTTGCTAACATTCCGATCGAGTTATATGTCCATCTAATCATCATTTATAAAAGCATGAAAGCATTGATCACAAGGTCTTTGAGGGTTGTAATTTGGCTTGGTTACAAAAGAAATGTCATATGTGGGGAAATTGAATTCAAAAGGCCAAGCGAGAAGGAACATTCTTTCTAATTTACACCTTCCCTTGTTCAAATCACAACTTTTGGTGATATACAAATGCTTTCCTTTCGATCTTGACAACTCTTGGATTTTATTGATTTTCCTTTTTCTTTTCTCTTTTGAGATTTCTTGATTTGTTTTTTTTTTCTTCTTTTTCTTCTTGGTTGTCAAGATCTTTTACGAAGCTCATCATTTCTTGGCTTTCACAACCTCTCTTTTTTTCAACTGAACCAAAGGCGATACCCTAATTGAATGTTCCTTTCTCTTTTGGCAAGGGATAATAATCACGATGATTTAACCATGAACTGAAAAGTTTTTTTTTACAAACTCCGGCAATCTCATTAAGCGATTGAGCTTATGAAAGTTGGCAGTTCATAGTCAATAATTCTGATTCGTTGGGCTCAAAAGGGTTGACAAATGCTCACTTCTCACAGGGTGGGCTATTTGTGGTCAAGTGTTTTCACTCATATTCAAGAAATGCCTCGATCATGCCAATGCTTTCATACAGTTTGAAACAATGTTTAGATTTAACATAAAAAGATCGAGTTAACAAAAATGCCGGCCTCCTGCATATGTATAATAATTTTGAGGCTTCCTTACATTTTGGCTGGTTCTAAATGGTTCATCGAATAAACACACTAACAACGCAAATTGCATGATATAGCTTTTGTGTTAAGTATATATCCTCATTTCGAGTTTAATCACACAAAAAACAGGAAGCATGTATTTAGCTTTGCGCAAATTAATCAAATTTATCATTACCATTTATCCGTGGCTAAATCAATTAATTTTGGATCAAACCATTGTGGGAAGATTTGTCAAATTCAATTTACCAATGATCCATAGCAAGAAATCTCGACATTTAAGCATATTAAAATTAAACAGGCATAAATGACGATGATTGAAAGGCCAGATAATAAAAAAAGAGTACATAGTACAAATATGGATACAAAGTATTAAACATAGGAAGAGTGTACGAGAAAATAAAATAACATAAACATAAAAAAGATGAGAAAACATCAAAAAAGGGGGGAGCCACTCAAGGAGTGAGAGCCTCATCGTCCTCGGTCTCCTCATCCTCCTCCTCCTCGTCCTCATCATCATCCTCTCCTCCATCATCACCTCCCTGGCCTCCGGCCGCTGCACCACTGCCTCCACCCTCTGAATACTCTGGCCTATCCCCGGGCCAAGCACCATGAGTTGCGAACATCTCCGGTGTCGGTATCTGAATGGCAGGATCTGTCGGCGTACCCAACTGTATCTGAAGGCGATACATGGAATCGTGCATCATGGTCATGTATCTATGACTGGAAGCATTCTGCTCCCATGTGAAAGTGCAGGTGTGATGACCCTGTGATGCAGGTGGGGGCCTGGGCCGTGGCTGCTGTGCCCTCGCCACTCTCCTCCCTGTGCAGTGTCTCGCGATGTACTCATCCGTGATCGGATTCTTTATGGTCTCGGAAACATGAGGAGGGATTGCTACTCGTGCCTCCCGGCAGAGTCCCATAATCAGACCCGAGAAAGCGAGCGGGCACATCTTCTTGGCCGGTGGCTTGATGCCACTCTCGACCACTATCTTAAGCTCCTGACAAATCACCCTAGCCACATCTACTTGCTTATGGGTGAGGATATAGTAGATTAAGGGTGTGACGTCTAAGGTGGTGGAGGAGATATGGCTTTTCGGTTTTATATTGTGAACAATGAGGTGGAAGATGACTTGGGCATAGGTAGTGAGGTTGTTTTTGAGGGCTTTGGTAGGCTGCCCCACCGCATTGAGTTCATAGCCCCTCCCGGATTGGAAGATGGTTTGGGCGTAGAGGTCGTGGTTCTAATTGCCACGGTTTTGGTGCTTATGGAAAGCACATAGTTCATCATTCTCAAGTTGGAAGGGGTTGCGGAGATAAGTGTTGATGGCGTCGCGATCGAATCTAATGACCCGACCACGCACCATGGTTTGATAGGTGAACTCTCCTTCCGGATCTGCGGGAATGGCGTTTGCATAAAATTCCCGGATAATGTCATAATTAAGGTTTAGTGGAGGGTTCACCAAAACTCCCCAACGGCGATGATCTATCAACCGTGCCAATTCTCGATAGGTGCCTCGCTCGCTTATGGTGAACTGCCTTTCGGCCCAGAACGTTCTGCTGAGAAGCTCCTCGTACCTCTCCTGATTTCGGAGGCTGAGGAAGCGGGAGGCATCGTATGCCCCTTGAGGTCTAGATCCTGATGATTCACCCCTTAATCGTTTTCCGGTTGGTCTTGGTGCCATCTACAAGAAAAAAAGACAAAGTCAGCAAACAACATACATAATTAAAAGCAATGTGGGGTGAAACCAATGGAATTGAAAGGGAAACATGAAAAAACAAAGGTTCTGTTCTGCAAACTTCGCACTGCGAAGGAATGGTCGCAGTGCGAAGCTGCTCGTGAATTTCTGGGCTGTCCAGAAAAGGGGGTCGCAGTGCGAAGTTCATCTTTGCTCTGCGACCCTGACAGAAAAAATCAAAAACTCCAGTAATCTACCCTAAACTCCCAAGCTAAGCCTCATACAATGCATGTTAGGCAGATGATTAAGGATAATTGAATGGGTATGAAAACAACTAACATAGCAACTAGTTTTGGTTCAATTTCTACAAAAATGGGTAAAGTGAATTCGTGTAAAAATTACTTAAGGATGAAAAGGAAATGGGCCTATTTCAACTACCCATAATGTACATTTACTAAATTGCAACTTATCATAGCAAGTTAAGAAGGAAAAGAAGCTAATCATAAACTTAAACCCTAAAATAGAAGTTTCAAAATTTTTAGAAAAACCTAAGACCCAAAACTGTTATAACACTAATCAGAAGTAAAAGAGGATAAAAAGGAAGAAATCATACCTTGCTGCTTGCAGAAATGGGTGATTAAAACTTGAAATTACTAAGAAAGAAAGATTTATGAAGAAAAAGTGAAATGGGTATGTTTTTGAGTTGTTTTTATGAAAAGAAATGAAAAGTTTTGAGTTTTAGGAGTTTAATAAAAAAAATAACGGTTAGATAAGAGAGATAGTGGAAATGGGTGGTTGGGGGGAGTTAATGAGGGTTAGTAAATTTTGAAAACTGAGCTGACAAAAATCGCATGCTTCGCACTGCGAAGTAAGTTTGCTCTGCGAACCTCAGAGTCAACTTCGCAGTGCGAAGATACCTTTGCTCTGCGAAGTCAATCAGATTCTGAATTTTCAAAATTACTACCCTTCAACAAATTGGTCCTTTACATACCCAAACCATGTTTATTAAAAAGCAGTAATAAACAAAATTTATTGATTGCCCCTGATAAAATGAAACAAAAATGCAACAATTATGAATGAATGCGGATGGGTGATATGCAATGGTACGGTATACGGAGGTTCGAAACTTCCCCCATCCTCACGTGTAGGCTCTAAAGGTTAGATTCCCTAAAAAAGGTCCCTAGAGTCATAGATCTCACATGGAATTAAGGTTGTCGATGGACATACGTCACATGACTTCAATTCATTCCACGTGAAAATCTCCTCTAAGCGGGGTTTAGCATCCTGCCTCACGGACATACGTCAACGCGGGCTTCCGCTCACAACCACCATTCTAACTTAGTTTTCTCTCGAGCTCGGGTAGAGAGCCTCACACGTCCGGCATTAACCCGAACAATGTGGAGTAACATCGCTCAAGTATCCCCACAATTGATATATATAAATATGAAGCAAAATGATATATGTAAATGTAGAGCAAAAGAATAAAAACAAATAATGATAAGAAGATACAAACACGCAAGTAAAATGAAACAAATTAGCCTAAAAGTCGACTGAGATAGGTTTGACTTGTCATACAAAAACAAAGTGTTTTATGCATGTCCCCATTGGAGTCGCCATTTTTGTCGCGTCGCATTTCGGATATCAAGCTATTGGGAAGCATTGAATCACTAATGTTAAGTCACGACTGAACTTTTAATTTTCCGGGGAGAAAAGGAAAAAAGTTCGAAATTACCTTTGAAAAAGAGATTTTATGTTCGAGAGTCGATTATGCGAGGGGAAGGTATTAGCACCCCTCACATCCGTTGTACTCAACGGGAACCTCTTAGTCGGCTTAGGCTTAAAATGTTTCGAAGCTTTACTTGCGTGTTTGAATATATAAAAAGGAAAAAAAGAAAATATGATATAAAGGGAAAAAAGAGATAAAAACAAACGAAGGGAAAAAAGAAAGTTTTTATTAATGGGCTTGACAAGATGTCGATCTTGCTCCTACGTATCTCCCGGTAGTCGGAGAATTCAAAGCGTACGTAGTTCTTTGGTAGAAAATGTTTGTATGTTGGTTCATTTTAATTAAAAAAAGATTTGACGACGCAAAGAGGCGTAAAATGTTTAAATGATAAAGACAAACGCACATTAAGGCGATAAACTCGCGCAAGGCGTAAATGTTTTAAAAGATAAAGACAGACGCACGGAGGCGTAAAATGTTTAAAGATAAAAGACAGACGCACAAAGGCGTAAAATGTTTGAAGATAAAAGGACAGACGCACGGAGGCGTAAAAAGTTTGAAGATAAACGCGCAAAGGCGCGAAAGGTTCGGATTGACCACGTGGGCCAAGAAAAGGTTAAAAATGGCCACGAGGGACCAAAGGAAAGTTGAGCGTGCTAGACGCGTCAAAGGTGGAATGACGATTGCCCGAACGACGAGACATACGTCACGCATTCGTGCAACCGAGGTTTGGGGAGACATACGTCAAGCCATTCCCGTTTCATTCAAGTTTGGTTTCGTTGAAACTCGGAGAAATCTCAAAGGGAACCAAAGCACTTGGTTAGGAAACTTAAAGAAAAGAAAACACGAACAAATTTGTTGTTCGAGTTTATTGAAAATCATGAACATCATTTGTTGCTTAAGTTATAGAAACTCAAGAACAAGTGTTTGTTCAAGTTTGAAAGATGAATAAATCATGGAAACATGCATAAATTTGGAAAATGCACAAGTTCGGCTCAATTCGGTTTGGTTTTAAAAGAGTGAGCAAGCTCGGCTTAAGTTTGTGTTTGATTTGAAAATCATGAACAACATGGTTGTTCAAGTTTGGTTTTGAAAATAGAGAACTTAGCTTATTGCTCAAACTTGATGTTGAAAATTTAGGAACATAACTTGTTTCACAAGTTACTCAAAATTAAATGCACGAACTTGTAAAAATTTCCAAAGTTGTGCATGATTCTTGATGTATTTGAACAAAAATGCATTTTAACACTCTTTAGGTTCTGAATCAAGGGTTGGAACCCCAAAAATTTGGCATTTGGAAGCCTGATTCACATTCTGAGTTTCACATACTTCGCAGAGCAACCAGAACTTGGCTCTGCGAAGTCAGGTTCTGATGTGGTCGCACTGCGAACATACTTTGCTCTGCAAAGTATGCGAAATTTTGAACTCAGAAGCTTTTTCTGAACAGAAGTTCAGAAACTGCTTCTAAGCAAGCTTCAGGACCTAAAGGGGGTTGAAAAGCTTTGCAAAATTGGGAAAAAGGGAGTGTAAAAACTCAGTTTTAATGCTTGGTCACTTTGAGATTCCTTTTGAGTTTCAAAAGGGGTTTTTGTGCACAAAATGAAATTGAACAAAGCAAGAGATGCAAACAGCAATCAATATGAAAGATAAAGATTATAGGAGACTTACAGAACTCCTGGCAATGCTTGTGCAAGAGGTTGGAAGTGGCTTGCTTGATTGGTTGGAGGTTATGGACAATGAACTCCAATTTGCTTTGTGTATGAACTGTTTTGATGCTGCAATGTAATGGTTTGTTGGTGTAAATTTCGTGTGTATTGTGTGTGTTTTTCTGGTGTGTCAATGTGTGAATTCCTCTCGTGATCCTTATGCCTTGCATTCCCTTTTATAGGCCAAAAATCAAATCTATGCAATGATGGCAAATCTCTAGATCCTAGCTGGTTTGTGGGCTAAATCCAGGCTAAATGGCTTTGCATTAAATGCTAAAGGATAGAAGTTACTTGCCTTGTGCCAAGGGTCAAGACCTTGACTGATTTCAGCCACAAAATGCAGCTGATTCTAGAAGGTAATGATGGAAAAAACTGAAAAACAGGGCAGCTTGAAATTGTGTGATTCTTGGGATCAATCCTTGCAATCTTGGAAGGCCAAGCAATGAAAACGTGTAATGCCATGTACAGAGGGATTGGGGGAAGCAAAATGAGCATGTGGGCTGGTGTGTGGGAGGAGAAATACAGCTGAAAACAGGGCAGCACAAACAGCTTTTTTGCAAGCAAAACCACTTGTGTTTGACTGGTTTTGGTGGAGGAATAAGGAAGGAAAGGGATTAAGCAGCTGGCTGGAAAGCTCAGGTTGGATGACAGGTCAATTGGGAGGGACAAGAGCTGACCAAGGGCAGCCAATTTGATTGAGCACATGTTAGGTTGAAAGAAAATCCTTCTTTCCTTTACCTTTAATGTCACACCTTGATTCTTGCTTTGCTGCATTAAATCAGCCACAATTGGCAATAACAATAATAATAACAAAGATAGAGAGTAATAACAATAGTTAAAATGAAAACAAAAACAAGAAAAATCAAAAAATTAGAAATCTGCAGAAAATTCGCAGGAGTCGCAGTGCGATCTCCTGTTTTTTTGTATTTTTTGTTTTAAAATAAAATAAAAGGTAAAAATGATTAAATAATAATAATAGCAATAATAATAATAAGGATAATGACAATAATAGTAATGAAAACGATAATGAAAATAAATAAAAATAGTAATGAGAATAATAATGAAGATGATGATGATAAAAATGATGAAAAAGCTTAATAATATTAATTATAATAAAACCTTAATAATAGTGAAAGATAATAATGATATTATTAATGAAAATAGAATAACAATAATATTAATAATAATAATGATGATGATAATATCAATAGTAATGCTAACGGTGATAAATGCAAATAAAATTCAATGACAAGAATGAAATAATAAAAGGTAATAATAAGTGATGAAATAATAAAAGATAAAACAAAGAAAAATATGAGTCAAAAAATGAGGTATGACATAATCAAATAAAATTTTGAAGCAATATCAATTTCCCGGCCTTTAATATTTCTAATTGCTAATATTAATTGTGCACCTTTAAATTTCCTCGTAAAGCAAAAAAAAACGCATGTTTTTGCATAATCATCGCATACATACATTCACATGCATCTTCATGCATTTTTCATAAAAAAAAAAACACTCATTCATTTCCCTAAAAACAGTTCAAAGCAATCATAGCCAGAAAACCCAAAAAGCCCTCGGTCCAAGAACCAGATCTCCAACACTCGTACGGAACACGAGCCAACAAGCAAAGGATCATGGATAATTTGGAACAAACTCAAGCGGCTTTGAGAGAAGAGGTTGATGAGATGAAGGGGAAGATGGATCAGATGTTAGAATTAAGGCAAACTCTATCGGCCCGAGAGAGTAACCCTCGTCCAACAGCGGATGCAGCCAATGTGCAATGGCCTCCTTATGGTTTACCTCTAGGATATACCCCACCACTTGAAAAACGAGGGCCATGTGCCGCCTCCACCACCACCGCTTACAATCCCCGTTAGGAACGAAGAGCGTCGTCCTCAAGGAAATTCCACCGCTCAGCATGAGGTTATTTCTCATAATGTGGAAGATAATCAGCCAAGACATTCTGCTCTTGATAATACCCACCAAGACAACGATACCACCCAAATGTATCGCGTTTTGGAAGAAAGGTTAAAAGCTGTCGAAGGATCCAGCTCATACGGTGCCCACAATGCTTTGGACATGTGCCTAGTGCCCGATGTGGTAATCCCTCCAAAATTCAAAGTACCGGACTTCGAGAGGTACAAGGGAATTCAATGCCCTCGAAACCATCTACGGATGTTCTGTAGGAAGAAGGCGGCTTACGCAACGAACGAGAAGCTTATGGTTCATGTGTTTCAAGATAGTTTGAGCGGAGCGTCATTGGATTGGTACATGCAACTTGAGCGTACCCTCGTCCAAACTTGGAAGGACTTAGCCGATGCTTTCTTAAAGCAATACAAATACAATTTGGACATGGCACCAAATAGGATGCAGTTGCAGAACCTCGTACAAAGAAGCAACGAGTCCTTCAAGGAGTACGCTCAACGGTGGAGAGAACTAGCTTCTCGCGTACAACCACCATTGTTGGAAAGGGAGCTTGTCGATACCTTTTTGGGCACATTACAAGGCCCATATTATGACAAAATGATTAGAAGCACATCTTCCGGCTTTTCCGATTTAGTCATAATTGGTGAAAGAATAGAGGACGGAGTAAAGAGGGGAAAGATCCAAGGCCCTCTAGAAACTCAAAGTGGAGCTAGGAGACCCCCCAGCAATTTTCATAAAAAGAAAGAGGGGGAGACGAATGCTGTTCTAGTGGGACCATCTTGCCCACCATCAAATCAAATGCCTCGCTACAATTATCCATATGTGGCAGCAGCAGCAGCTCAAGGGCATTACTCACCTCAAGTAATTCCCACGACTCCACCTAGACAACCAGCAATGTTGCCTCAACAAAATCGGCAGCAACAACAAGGCGGGTACCCACCAAGGAACCAAACGGGCCCGAGGAATAACTATCGCAATGTACAGTTTGATCCTGTACCCATGCCTTATGGACAAATCTTGCCATATTTAATCCAAAAGGGAATGGTTGAGATAAAACCACTACCAGCTTTGGTGCCACCATATCCACCTTGGTATGATGCAAACGCAAGGTGCGAATACCACGCGGGATCCCCCGGGCACAACATTGAAGGTTGTAAAGCTTTCAAATACAAGGTCCAGAATCTCATTGATCGGAAGCTGTTATCCTTCAAGGAGGAGAATCCCAATGTAAAAAGCAACCCCTTACCGGGGCATGCGGGTCCCTCTGTAAACGCGGTGGAAGAACAAGAGGACTTTGGCCCAATCAAGGAAGTAGCCAACGTAAAGACTCCCCTGTCAGTCATAAGGGAGCGATTAATCGGTTTTGGTTTGTTTGAGGAGATGCACGCCGACTGCGAAGCCTGCAAAATCAACCCGGACAAGTGTGGAAAATTGAAGAGTTGTCTTCAAGAGCTAATGGACCAAGGTTGGATCCAAGTGGGCTATATAAAGGATATTACGGACGTTGCTACCTTGGAGTCTCATGACCCAAAACCTCTCGAAATCCCATACCAAAGGAGAGAGGTACCAATACCTATACAACCCATAACATTCCACGTACCTGCACCCTTCTCTTTTGAAAGCACGAAGAAGGTACCATGGAACTACCAACCTGTGGCCTATGTGGAAGGAAAACCACTAGCAAAAATTGAATCCAGCATCACTAACATTACCGGTGTTGGAGGAATGACAAGAAGTGGTAGAGTCTTCGCTCTGAAAGAACTCGGGAAGACACCAGCCGTACTACCGAGAGAGCCTCTCAAAGAAAAGAGCGTGGAAGAAAATGAGAACCAAGCGGGACCCTCTCAAAAAGCAGCCCCACAAAAGGAGGCCGAGGAGTTCTTAAGAATAATCCAAAAGAGCGAGTATAAGATCATTGACCAGTTGGGTCAAATTCCCTCCAAGATCTCCATGTTATCCCTACTACTAAGCTCGGAGGCACACCGAGAAGCATTATTGCGGATCCTCAGTGAGGCACATGTCACCAAGGACATCCTGTGGACCAATTCGACGGGATAGTCGCAAATATTACCTCGAGTAGGTACTTGGGTTTCAATGACGATGAGCTACCCGACGAGGGGCATATTCATAACTGCGCCTTACATATCTCCGTAAAATGCATGGACCACATCCTCTCTGGAGTGTTTGTAGACACGGGGTCATCATTGAACGTCATGCCCAAGACTACCCTCCTAAAGCTATCTTGTGAAGGAACGGTAATGAAGCCAAGCGCTTTGGTCGTAAAAGCTTTCGATGGGTCAAGAAGAGCCGTCGTAGGGGAGATTGATCTACCAGTTCAAATTGGGCCTAAGGTTTTCTCTATTACCTTCCAAGTCATGGATATTAATCCAACTTACAGTTGTCTTCTCGGACGACCATGGATTCACATCGCGGGAGCCATCACCTCTACCCTACAACAGAAACTTAAGTTCATTGTCGATAACCAAATGATCGTAGTTTCCGGGCAAGAGGATATGATCGTAAGCCATCTTTCGTCATCCCGTTATATAGAAACGGACGAAGAAGCTGTGGATGTTCCCTTCCAATCTTTGGAAGTGGCGAATGTCGTGACTTTGAGCTCAAAGCCCAAGAAAGAGGCTAGGACAGCCATGTCATCATGGAGGGCAATAAGAGAAGCTCTAGAAGAGAGCCGACCTACCGGATGGGGCAAATTAGTGGATATACCGGAGAAGAAGAATCGCTTTGGGTTGGGATATCATCCATCAGTCGAAACCTCCTCAAAGCTTCCAAAGCAAGGGATCCTCCCCATTTTGGAAACAATTGTCAGTGCGGGTTTTATCAATGAAGATCAAGTGGCTCTGCTTGAAGACGTGGATGAAGACGTGCCTGATTTGGTGTACCGTTGTGCCTCGGACGAAACGTTGAACAATTGGAGGGCTATCGCAATTCCCGAGATCATTACCAAGCTCAAGTAATATACCATATTTGTTTTTGCTTTTAAAAAAAAATCATTTAGCTCTGCCCAAGGCAAATGATTAGCTGTGTGGGGCCCCCATGTTTTCAGTTATTTTCAATCATGAATAAAATCGCATTTTATGTCCAATTGAGTTTTTTTTTCTTTTAATTGCATTTGTTTTTTAAAATTTTTTTTTTTACAAAAAGCCTAAAATCAAATCATACTCATGCAGATCTACAAATCCACCCTCCAAAAACAACAGTGCCTTAATCCCTTATGACTTCGATTTCCCGATTAATCAAACGGAAGATAATGAAGAGGACGATTATGAACCGCCTGAAGAATTGTCCAGACTTGCAAATCAAGGGGATAGGGTAATACAACCCCACAAGGAATCAGTTGAAGTGATCAACTTGGGGACCGAAGAGGATAAGAAAGAGGTCAAAATAGGAGCCTCCCTGCAAGAGGATGTGAAGGAAAAGTTGGTTAAGCTTCTACAAGAGTATGTGGACGTATTCGCTTGGTCGTATCAAGACATGCCAGGTTTAGACCCTAACATCGTCGTACATAAACTGCCACTCAAGCCAGAATGCCCACCAGTAAAGCAGAAATTGAGGAGAACCCGACCCGACATGGCTCTCAAGATTAAAGAGGAGGTCAAAAAACAGTTTGATGCCGGCTTTTTAGCCGTAACCAAGTATCCGACATGGGTTGCCAACATTGTGCCAGTCCCAAAGAAGGATGGCAAAGTTAGAATGTGTGTGGATTACCGGGACTTGAATAAAGCAAGCCCAAAGGATGATTTCCCGCTACCACATATTGACATATTGGTAGACAACACCGCCCAATTCTCAGTCTTCTCCTTTATGGACGGCTTCTCGGGATATAACCAGATCAAGATGGCTCCAGAAGACATGGAGAAAACCACATTCATCACCCCGTGGGGGACTTTCTGCTATAAGGTAATGCCTTTCGGATTAACAAATGTCGGGGCAACATACCAAAGAGCAATGGTAACTCTTTTCCATGACATGATCCATAAGGAAATTGAGGTCTACGTCGATGACATGATTGCCAAATCCCAAACGGAGGAGGATCATCTAGTCCATCTACAAAAGCTTTTCGAACGCCTAAGAAAGTTCAAGTTGCGCTTAAATCCTAACAAGTGCACATTTGGTGTTAGATCCGGAAAGTTATTGGGTTTCATCGTCAGCCAAAGGGGTATTGAAGTGGATCCTGACAAGGTAAAGGCCATCCAAGAAATGCCAGCGCCAAATACCGAGAAGGAGGTCCGGGGTTTCTTAGGAAGATTGAACTACATCGCTAGGTTCATCTCACACATGACAGCTACCTGCGAACCAATCTTCAAACTGCTAAGGAAAAACCAAGCCGTCCATTGGAACGAGAATTGCCAAGAGGCGTTTGACAAGATCAAACAATACCTACAAGAACCACCAATTCTAATACCTCCGGTTCCAGGTAAACCCCTCATCTTATACCCAACCGTGCTTGAAGAATCAATGGGTTGTGTGTTAGGACAACAAGATGAAACGGGAAGGAAAGAGCACGCAATCTACTACCTAAGCAAGAAGTTCACCGACTGTGAATCAAGGTATACTTCGCTTGAAAAGACTTGTTGCGCTTTAGCATGGGCTGCTCGACGATTGGGGCAATACATGTTGACCCATACAACTTGGTTGATATCCAAGATGGATCCCATCAAGTACATCTTTGAAAAGCCTGCCCTCACAGGAAAAATAGCCCGTTGGCAAATGCTGCTATCTGAGTACGACATCCAATACGTTGCTCAAAAGGCTATCAAAGGGAGTGTTTTATCCGAGCACCTTGCTCACCAACCATTGGAGGGTTATCAACCCATACAGTTTGACTTCCCTGATGAAGATGTCGTAGCTTTGAATGACGAAAAGATCATAAGCGATGATGAAGGGCCAGAACCGAGAGCTCGATGGAAGCTCGCTTTCGACGGCGCCTCAAATGCCATGGGGCATGGGATCGGGGCAGTTTTAATCTCCCCAAGGAATGGATACCAACCTTTCACAGCAAGGTTATGCTTTGACTGCACCAATAACATGGCAGAATATGAAGCATGCATCCTAGGCCTCGAAGCAGCAATTGATCTAAGGATCAAAAGCCTTGAAGTATACGGTGACTCAGCTTTAGTCATCTATCAAGTCAAAGGAGAATGGGAAACAAAACATCCCAATTTGATTCCCTACCGAGCCCGGGTTATAGAGTTGATTGAGCATTTTGATGAAATCACCTTCCATCACATACCTCGAGAAGAAAATCAGGTGGCAGATGCCTTGGCCACATTATCATCAATGTACCAAGTAAATTTCCACAACGAGGCACCAATCATAAAGATGGATCGTAGAGACAAACCGGTTGTATGTGCAGCAGTCGAAGAAAGACTTGACAACAAACCCTGGTTCTACGACATCAAGCGATACCTCGAAAAACAAGACTATCCAAAAAATGTCTCACGAACCGACAAGAGAACCCTCAGGAGATTGGCATCCCAGTTCTTCCTCAGCGGAAACACCCTCTACAAAAGAAACTTTGACATGGTCTTGCTCAGGTGTGTGGATAAACACGAAGCAGACATGCTCATCAAAGAAATCCACGAGGGATCTTTTGGAACCCATGCCAATGGGCATGCAATGGCAAAGAAAATCCTAAGGGCGGGCTATTATTGGCTAACCATGGAAGCTGACTGTTTCCGCTATGCCAAGACTTCTCATAAATGCCAAATTTATGCCGACAAGGTGCATGTACCACCAACTCCCCTAAATGTCATGACCTCACCCTGGCCATTTTCTATGTGGGGCATAGACATGATTGGAATGATCGAGCCCAAAGCATCAAATGGACATCGCTTCATCCTCGTTGCCATTGACTATTTCACCAAGTGGGTCGAAGAAGCTTCGTATGCAAACGTAACCAAACAAGTGGTAGCCCGATTCATCAAAAAGGAAATCATTTGCCGTTACGGCACTCCCCACAAAATTATCACGGATAACGGGGCAAACCTGAACAACAAAACGATGAAAGAGTTGTGCAAAGATTTCAAGATCAAGCACCATAATTCCTCACCTTACCGACCAAAGATGAACGGTGCGGTAGAAGCAGCCAATAAGAACATCAAGAAAATCATCCAGAAGATGGTAAAAACATACAAGGATTGGCACGAGATGCTTCCCTTTGCGCTACATGGCTACAGAACAGCCATTCACACTTCAACTGGGGCAACCCCTTTCTCCTTAGTATACGGTATGGAAGCTGTACTTCCCATTGAAGTGGAACTCCCTTCGTTAAGGGTCTTGATGGAAACCAAGCTAGAAGAAGCTGAATGGGTCCAAACAAGGTTCGACCAACTGAACCTCATAGAGGAAAAACGTCTAACAGCGTTATGTCATGGACAACTCTATCAAAGGAGACTCAAGAGGGCATTCGACAAAAAGGTCCGTCCTCGAGAATTCAAAGAGGGAGACCTAGTGCTCAAGAAGATTACCTATCCACAAAGATCCCCGAGGGAAGTGGACCCCCAGCTATGATGGACCATATGTGGTAAAGAAAGCCTTCTCTGGCGGAGCTTTAATCATCACCACTATGGACGGAGAAGAGTTCCCACTTTCAATAAACTCCGACGCAGTCAAGAGGTATTATGCCTAAAAGAAAAGAAAAAAAGAAAAAGCTCGCTAAATCGAAAACCTGAAAGGGCGGTTTAGGCAATAGAGAGCGTCCTGGTAGATCGAAAACCTAAAAAGGCGGTCTAGGCAAAAATTAAGGACATCAAAAAAGGAAATACACCCCGGTGGACTGAAAACTCGAAAGAGCGGTCCAGGCAAAAGTTAGGGGTTTACAAAAAGAAGAAAGGCAAAGGACTGCAGCATTCAAAATCAAGACAAGATTCAAGAGGGGAAGAATCGGTCTCGTCATTATCTTTCAAAGAATTTCGAAGTCATAAGGAAATAGCATGTGTTGTACCGAAACAACCCTCAAACAACTTTCTTTTTGTTTTGCTTTTTTTTCTTGTCTTTCTCTATCTTTTCCCCAGAGGAGTAATCACTCCTCACTTCATGTATTTTTACCCATTCAATAAATCAAATCTGCATTGAATAAAATTCCTTTTTTATTTTGTGTTCTCATTAGAGCATAAAATTTTGTTTTTACTCATGATAGAAATGCATTGAAACATGGAAAATAATATAAAAAATTTACAAAAACAAATGTGTTTTACTTGAATCTCGTGAATGTCGAAAGAATTGCGGTAGTCCCCAATGTTGCATCAAAAGATTCAAAGCCTGAATGATTTGGTCAGTCATCTTAAGACTTATGCTCTTCAGCAAAAGCAAGTGCGTAGCCCACGGCACGTGAAGCGCAAAGATCCTGAGTGTTGTACAAACAGAATTCCCCAGTCAAAACACCCCAAATATCTCTTTCATCAACCAAGGCTGAATATCGATCATGCTTCCAAAATGATCCTTATATTCCCAGCAATCCAATAAAGCCCAATCCCATTGGCATTCCCCAGGGAGTCTCAATCCCAGTAAAAGCCCAATCATCATTGGCACTCACAAACACAAATCCCCAGTAAGAGCCCAACCATGCTTGGCATCTACTCGCATCCAAATACAATTCCATCCAAAGCCCGATTTTGCTCGGCATCCAATCATAATCCCCAGCGTCCAACAAGACGTCTGTCATCCCACATATCATTCATAATACATGCATCGTATCAAACTCATTCATACATGCATATCCAAATCATTCATAATACACGCATCTCATATTCATGTCATGCATTCGCAACTAGGATTCTCCAATGAATATCAGATATTCACCAACATCCATCAATTATCTCTAGTGTTCCCCAGTGAACCCATTCCAGAGCTTCCCCAGTAAGTTCTCCTAGAATAACCCCAGCGGTTTTCTTCCCAATTTATCACATCCCCAAGTGACCTGCTCACGGCCATTAGGATGCCCCAGCTGAGTTTTCCCAAACAAATTTCAGATTGAGTCTACCTCATATCATACCATATTGCATAGCATATTGCATAAAACATGAAGCATATCATGCATCATACAATCATGTTTCCCATTTCAACAATCTAAGTACTAGCCACGCCTAGAGACGATTACATTATCCCCACAGCAGTATGTTCTTTTCCCCAGATAAGTCTAAGCACCTATTAAGGCGACGACTTTGCCAGATCCAATCACCTGATTAGGTGACGATCTTGTCCGATCAGATCACCTAATTAGGTGGCGATCATTTTATCTTCCGATCAGATCACCTAATTAGGTGGCGATCATTTTATCTTCCGATCAGATCACCTGTTTAGGTGGCGATCATTTTCCTTCCGATCAGATCACCTAATTAGGTGGCGATCATTTTATCTTGTCCGATCATATCACCTAATTAGGTGGTGATCATTTTATCATGTCAGATCAGATCACCTAATTAGGTGGCGATCATTTTACCCTGTCAGATTAAGGCCACCTATTTAGGTGACGATCCTTTATCTTTGCCAGACTAAGGCCACCTGTTTAGGTGACGATCCTTTATCTTTCCAGATTAAGGCCACCTGTTTAGGTGACGATCCTTTATCTTTCCAGATTAAGGCCACATGTTTAGGTGACGATCCTTTATCTTTCCAGGTCAAGGCCACCTGTTTAGGTGATGATCCTTTATCTTTCCAGATTAAGGCCACCTGTTTAGGTGACGATCCTTTATCTTTGCCAGATTAAGGCCACCTGTTTAGGTGACGATCCTTTATCTTTGTCCGATCCAACCACCTGATTAGGTGGCGATCATTTTACCTTTCAGATCCAACCACCTGATTAGGTGGCGACCTTTTACCTGTCGAGTGTTCATACACGTCTCGGAGATCCAATCACCTGATTAGGTGACGATCTTTTCCCTTTTCAAGATCAAAATCACCTATTTAGGTGACGATCTTTTCATGTCAGTTTATGCAGTGAAACCAGGTGACCCTGCATTTACTTTCTTTCATTATTAACTACAATCTTTTCGTACCGCGAAGGAAAAAATTTGGGTCCTTCTTTTACTTAATTGCTCTTCGCAAAGAGTTCATGAGATGCCATTGGCACTCACACACTCTATGCAAAGACACAATTAAGTAGGGGCAGCTGTTGTACCCTAATTTTGTCCCAAGCCTTTTTAAAAAAAAAACAATTTTCAAAAAAATCAAAAAAAAAGAGAAAAGTCAAAGTCAACAAAAAGTCAACAAAAAAGTCAACATTTCTGAAATGAGGACTTCGCAGAGCAAAGTCCCCTTCGCTCTGTGAAGTCTGCGATTTTTTTGCAGATTTTTTAATCTCTTTGATTTATTTCATTTTTGTAATTATTATTATTACATATCATTTTTATTATTGTTTTTATCATCATTCATGACTATTTGAGCTCAGCAAAGCAAGAATAGGAGCATTTGCCATTAAAGCCAAGGAAAGAAGCTTTTTCTTCCAACCTAGCATGTGCCAAGCAAGTTGGCTTGCCCTTGGGCAGCTCTTGTCCCTCCCAGTGGACCTGCTACTGACCCTAAGGTTGCCAGCCACCAGCTTGTTGATTTTCTTCCTGCTTTCTCCCCCAAAACCAGTCAAACCCAGCTGGTTTTCACTTGCCCAAAGCCATGAGTGCTGCCCTGTTTTTCAGCAGCTTTTCTTCCTCCTCACACCAGCCCACATGTTGCCTTTTGTTTCCCCCAACCTCTGCACATCACAGTGCACGTTTTTATTGCTTAACCCTCAAGATTGCAAGGACCAATCCCAAGGGACAACCAATTGCAAACCAGCCCTGTTTCATCATCATTTCTATCCAAAATCCATTGAATTAGTGGCTGGATTTGGCTAAGTCTTGACCATTGCAGCAAGGCAAGGTCACCTCTTCACTTTTGCATTAAATGCAAAGTGATTTAGCCTGATCCTAGCCCACAAATCAGCTGGATTTTGGGGATTTCTCATGATGAAAATTGATTTGGTTTTGGCCTATAAATAGGAAGCAATGCATAACCATTCAAACACTTAGAAAATTTACTAACAAACTTACACTCACTCACAACAACCAGAAAAAACCAGCAATTGAACACTTGAAACAACACTAAACACATAGCAAAAACCAGTTCCAACACAAAGCATTTCACAAGTTCATTGTTTTTGTTCAACAAAATTCAAACCAAAAAAAACTTCAACTATTCAAGTTCCTTTCATTTCCTTGCAGCAGGAGCTTTGCTAGGATCTCTGTAAGTGTTCTAAGTCCTTATCTTTCATTTAGAGTTGTGCTTGCATCTTTAATTTTGTTCAAATCCATTTTGCTCTAAAAAACCCCTTTTGAATTTCAAAAGAAATCCCAAGGTTTGTAGAACATTTAAACTGGTTTGTCCAGCTCTTTTTATTGCCAAATCTCAAAGCTTTTCACTCCCCTAAAGGTTCTGAGATTGTTCAGAAGTTGCTTCTGAACAACTGTTCAGAAGCAGCTTCTGAACTCAAAATTTCGCATTGTTCGCAGTGCGAAGCTCTGGTCGCAGTGCGACCATGACAGAACTCAGAATCTGAGTTTAGGCTCCCAAATAGCCAATTTTTGAGGTTCTAGCCCAAGAACTCAGAACCTAAGAGGATTGAAACTCATTTTATCCAAACCTTAACAAGGATTTTGCACAATATTGGAAGATTCACAAGTTCGAGCAACATCTTTTTGGATAACTTGCAAAACAAGTTACGCTCACAAACTTTCAAAACAAACTTGAGCAATAAGCTAACATCATTGTTTTCAAAACCAAACTTGAACAAAAACCTTGTTCATGATTTTCAAATCAAACGTGAACTTAAGCCGAACTTGTTCACTTTTCAAAACGCTTTTTAAACTTGAGCCGAACTTGTGCGTTTTTTCACAAATTTGTTAAAACCTTTTCATTTTGGGTCCCATAGCGGCCAATTCGAACCCTTTTACCCAACGAACATGTTTTATCAATTCTAGCGCGATTTGAAACAAACGCTTAAGTCTCCCATACGCGAGCATACAAGCTATACGCTTAAGCCTCCCATGCGCGAGCGTACAAGCTACGTTTAATCGTAAGAATTCGATCAAAGCATCGTTCATATAAAAATAACCAACATATACATTTTTCTACCAAAGAACTACGTACGCTTTGAATTCTCCGACTACCGGGAGATACGTAGGAGCAAGATCGTCATCTTGTCAAGCACAATAATAAAAACAAACTTTTTCCCCCTTTTATCATATTTTCTTTTTCCCTTTTACATAGACAAGCATGCACGCAAAACATTTAAAAACAGTTTAAGCTTTAGCTAAATAGGAGGTTCCCGTTGAGTACAACGGACGTGAGGGGTGCTAATACCTTCCCCTTGCGTAATCGACTCCCGAACCCGACAATGGTTGCGATGACCTATCCTTTTCCTCATCGTCAAGGGTTTTATTATTGTTTCCCTTCAATAAAAAAAAACTTAAGGGTTTATCAACGTTCCCTTTAAACAAAAACTTTGGTGGCGACTTCACAACAGCCTTCCGAGCGTTCGTACACGTCTCAGAAGATTGCGCATTTTTAACGAGAGCGCACAGAACCGATGTCCACTTGAAGCCTTTGGCTCAATCATTCCAATCATGTCTATGCCCCACATAGAGAATGGCCAAGGTGCCGTCATGACGTTTAGAGGAGTTGGTGGCACATGCACCTTGTCGGCGTAGATTTGACATTTGTGACATGTCTTGGCATAGTGGAAACAGTCAGCTTCCATAGTTAGCCAGTAATAGCCCGCCCTTAAAATCTTCTTTGCCATTGCGTGCCCATTGGCATGGGTTCCAAAGGATCCCTCGTGGATTTCTTTGATGAGCATGTCTGCTTCATGTTTATCCACACACCTGAGCAAGACCAGGTCATAATTTCTTTTGTAGAGTGTGTCCCCGCTGAGGAAAAACTGGGATGCCAATCTCCTAAGGGTTCTCTTGTCTGTTTGTGAGACTTTCTCTGGATACTCTTGCTCTTCGAGGTATCGTTTGATGTCGTAAAACCAGGGTTTGTTGTCAAGTCCTTCTTCGACTACTGCACATACAACCGGTTTGTCCCTACGATCCAACTTTATGATTGGCGCCTCGTTGTGGAAATTTACTTGGTACATTGATGATAATGTAGCCAAAGCATCCGCTACCTGATTCTCTTCTCGAGGTATGTGATGAAAGGTAATTTCATCGAAATGCTCAATCAACTCTACAACCCGGGCACGGTAGGGGATCAAATTGAGATGTTTTGTTTCCCACTCTCCTTTGACTTGGTAGATGACTAGGGCTGAGTCCCCGTATACTTCAAGGTTTTTGATCCTTAGATTAATTGCCGCTTCGAGGCCCATGATGCACGCTTCATATTCTGCCATGTTATTGGTGCAGTCAAAGCATAACCTTGCTGTGAAGGGTTGATACCCATTTCTTGGTGATATTAGGACTGCCCCGATCCCGTGCCCCATGGCATTTGAGGCACCATCGAAAGCGAGCTTCCATCGAGCTCCTGGTTCTGGTCCTTCCTCGTCACTTATGACCCTTTCGTCATTCAAGGCTACAACGTCTTCATCATGGAAGTCATATTGTATGGGTTGATAATCCTCTAATTGTTGGTGAGCAAGGTGCTCGGATAAAACACTCCCTTTTATAGCCTTTTGAGTGACATACTGGATGTCGTACTCAGACAACAACATTTGCCAACGGGCTATCTTCCCCGTGAGGGCAGGCTTTTCAAAGATGTATTTGATGGGATCCATCTTTGATATCAACCAAGTGGTGTGGGTCAACATGTACTGTCTTAAGCGTCGAGCAGCCCATGCTAAAGCGCAGCAAGTCTTTTCAAGCGAGGTATACCTCGATTCACAATCGGTGAACTTCTTGCTTAGATAGTAGATTACGTGCTCTTTTCTTCCTGTTTCATCTTGTTGTCCTAGCACGCAACCCATTGATCCCTCAAGCACGGTTAGGTATAAGATGAGGGGTCTACCCTGAACCGGAGGTATTAAAATTGGTGGTTCTTGCAGGTATTGTTTGATCTTGTCAAACGCCTCTTGGCAGTCCTCGTTCCATTGAACGGCTTAATTTTTCCTCAGCAGTTTGAAAATTGGTTAGCAAGTGGCCGTCATGTGTGAGATGAATCTAGCAATGTAATTCAATCTCCCTAAGAACCCACGAACCTCCTTCTCGTTGTTCGGCGCTGGCATATCTTGTATGGCCTTTACCTTGTCAGGATCCACTTCAATACCCTTTTTGCTGACTATGAAACCCAATAACTTCCCGGACCTAACCCCAAATGTGCACTTGTTAGGATTTAAGCGCAGCTTGAACTTTCTCAAGTGTTCGAATAAATTTTGCAGATGGACCAGGTGATCATCCTCCGTTTGAGATTTGGCAATCATATCGTCGACATGAACCTCTATTTCCTTATGAATCATATCATGGAAAAGAGTTCCATTGCTCTTTGATATGTTGCCCCGGCATTTGTCAATCCGAAGGGCATTACCTTATAGCAGAAAGTTCCCCATGGGGTGATGAATGTGGTTTTCTCCATGTTTTCTGGAGCCATTTTAATTTGGTTGTATCCCGAGAAACCGTCCATGAAAGAGAAGACTGAGAATTGGGCTGTGTTGTCTACCAATATATCAATATGTGGTAGTGGGAAATCATCCTTTGGGCTTGCTCTATTCAAGTCCCGGTAATCCACACACATCCTGACTTTGCCATCCTTCTTTGGGACTGGCACAATGTTGGCAACCCATTGGGGATACTTGGTTACTGCTAAGAAACCGGCATCGAACTGCTTTTTGACCTCCTCTCTGATTTTGAGAGCCATGTCAGGTCTGGTTCTTCTCAACTTCTGCTTCACTGGTGGGCATTCTGGCTGAGTGGTAGTCTATGTACGACGATGTTGGGGTCTAAACCTGGCATGTCTTGATACGACCAAGCGAACACATCCACATACTCTTGCAGTAGCTTAACCAGCTTTTCCTTTACGTCTTCTTGCAGGGAGGCACCCACTTTGACCTCTTTCTTGTCCTCTTCGGTCCCTAAGTTGATCATTTCAACTGGCTCCTGATGAGGTTGTATTACCCTATCCTCTTGATCCCCTAGTCTGGACAATTCTTTAGGCAGTTCAAAATCATCCTCTTCATCGTCTTCCGTTTGGTTAATCGGGAAATCGAAGTCGTAAGGGATTAAAGCAGTGTTGTTTTTGGTTGGTGGATTTGTGGATCTGCATGAGTATGATTTTATTTTTGGTTTTTGCAGAATTTTTTTTTTAAAAGTAATGCTATTAAAGAACAAATGAAAGAAATGAACTCAATTGGACAAAAAATGCAATTTTATTTATGATTGAAATAAACTTAAAAACATGGGGGCCCCACACAACTAATCATTTGCCTTGAACATGGAAATGGTTTCGGGAATTTCGATGGCCCTCCAGTTGTTCAAGATCTCACCCGAATTACAGCGGTGCACCAAGTCGGGCACGTCTTCCTCCGTGTCTTCTAACAGAGCCACTTGGTCTTCGTAGCTAAAACCCGCGTTGTAGAAGGTTTTTAAAATGGGAAGGATCCCTTGCTGTTGAGGCTTTGAGGAGGTTTCAGCTGACGGCTGGTATCCTAGCCCGAAGTGGTTCTTCTTTTCTGGTATGTCTACCAGCTTGCCTCATCCGGTGGGTCTACTCTCTTTTAGAGCTTCTCTTACTGCCCTCCATGATGACATGGCTGTCCTTGCCACCCTTTTTCGCCCCGAGCTTATGGTCACGACATTTGCCACTTCCAAAGATTGGAAGGGAATATCCACAGCTTCTTCGTCCGTTTCTATGTAACGGAATGACGAAAGATGGCTTACCATCATATCCTCTTGGCCCGAAACTACGATCATTTTGTCATCGACAATGAATTTGAGTTTTTGGTGTAGAGAGGAGGTGATGGCTCCGGCGGTGTGAATCCAAGGTCGTCCGAGAAGACAGCTGTAGGTTGGATTAATGTCCATGACTTGGAAGGTGATGGTGAAAACCTTAGGCCCGATTTGAACTGGCAGGTCAATCTCTCCTATGACGGCCCTTCTTGACCCGTCGAAAGCTTTTACCACTAAAGCGCTTGGCTTCATCACTGTCCCTTCACAAGATAGCTTCAAAAGGGTAGTCTTGGGCATTACGTTCAAAGATGATCCCGTGTCCACTAACACTCGAGAGAGGATGTAATCCAAGCACTTTACAGAGATGTGTAACGCTCGGTTGTGAATATGCCCCTCGTCTGGTAGCTCATCATCGTTGAAACCCAAAGACCTGCTTGAGGTAATGTTTGCGACTATCCCGTCGAATTGGTCCACAAGGATATCCTTAGTCACGTGTGCTTCGCTAAGGATTCACAATAATGCTTCTCGGTGGGCCTCCGAGCTTAGCAATAGAGATAACATGGAGATTTTGGAGGGAGTTTGACCCAACTGGTCAATTATCTTATACTCGCTCTTTTGGATTATCCTTAGGAACTCCTCGGCCTCTCTTTGTGGAGCTGTTTTCTGGGAGGGTCCTGCTTGGTTCTCATCCTCCTCCACATTCTTTTCCTTGAGTGGTTCCCTTGGTAATTCTGCTGGTGTCTTCCCGAGTTTCTCCGGAGCGAAGACTCTACCACTCCTCGTCATACCGCCAATGCCGGCAATGTTAGTGACGCTGGGCTCTATTTTTGCCAATGGCTTTCCCTCCATATAAGCGACCGGTTGCTAATTCCACGGCACTTTCTTTGTATTCTCAAAAGGGAAAGGTGCCGGTACATGGAATGTTATGGGCTTTACAGGTATTTGTACCTCTCTCCTTTGGTATGGGATTTCGAGAGGTTTTGGTTCTTGAGACTCCAAAGTAGCAACGTCCGTGCTATCTTTTGTATAGCCTATTTGGATCCAACCTTGGTCCATCAGCTCTTGAAGACATTTCTTCAATTCTTCACACTCGTCCGGATTGATTATGCAGGCTTCGCAGTTGGCGTGCATTTCTTCGAACAAACCAAAGCCGATCAACCTTTGCCTTATAACTGACATGGGAGTCTTTACATTGACCACCTCTTGGATCGGGCCAATGTTTTCTTGCTCTTCCACTGCGTTCACAGAGGGACCTGCATGCCCCGGCAATGGATTATTCTTCACGTTTGGATTTTCCTCCTTGAAGGACAGCAACTTCCGGTCAATGAGATTCTGGACCTTGTATTTGAAAGCTTTGCAGCCTTCGATGTTGTGCCCCGGCGACCCCGCGTGGTACTCCCACCTTGCATTTGCATCATACATAGGTGGATATGGTGGCAACAAAGGTGGTAGCGGTTTTAGCTCAACCATCCCCTTTTGGATTAAGTACGGCAAGATCTGACCGTAAGGCATGGGTACAGGATCAAACTGCACGTTTCTAAAGTTATTCTTTGGGCCCGTTTGGTTCCTTGGCGGATACACGCCTTGTTGTTGCTGCCGATTTTGCTGAGGATTACTGCTGGCTGTTGAGGTGGAGTCGTGGGAATTACTTGAGGTGAGTACTGCCCCTGAGCTGCTGCTGCTGCCACATAAGGATAATGGTAGCGAGGCATTTGAGTTGAGGGTGCCCGAGATTGTCCTACCGAAACAGCGTTCGTTTCCCCTTCTTTCTTTTTATGAAAGTTGCTGGGGGGTCTTCGGGCTCCACCTTGAGCGTCAGGAGGGCCTTGGATCTTTCCCCTTTTCACTCCATCCTCTATTCTTTCACCGATTATGACTAGATCGGAGAAGCCAGATGATGTGCTTCCAATCATTTTATCATAATATGGGCCTTGTAGTGTGCCCATGAAGGTGTCAACCAACTCCCTTTACAACAATGGTGGCTGCACGCAAGAAGCTAGTTCCCTCCATCTTTGAGCGTACTCTTTAAAGGATTCGTTACTCCTTTGCACACGGTTCTGTAACTGCATCCTGTTAGGAGCCATATCCAAATTGTACTTGTATTGCTTCAAAAAAGCATCGACCAAGTCTTTCCAAGTTTGGACATGGGTACGCTCCAATTGCATATACCAATCTAACGATGCCCCGCTCAAACTGTCTTGAAACACATGGATCATGAGTTTCTCGTTTGTAGCGTAGGCCGCCATCTTCCTACAAAACATCCGTTGATGATTTCTAGGGCATTGAATACCCTTGTACCTTTCGTAGTCCGGTACTTTGAACTTCGGAGGGATTACCACATCGGGCACCAAGCACATATCCAAGGCATTGTAGGCACCATATGAGCTGGATCCTTCGACAGCCTTTAACCTCTCTTCCAAAACACGATACATTTGAGCGAAATCATTGTCTTGGTGGGCATTGCCGGGAGCAGAATGCCTAAGCTGAGTGTCTTCCACATTATGAGAAATAATCTCATGTTGAGTGGTGGAATTCCCTGGAGGACGATGCTCTTCGTTCCTAACGGGGATGGTAAGCTGTGGTTGAGGAGGTGGCACAAGGCTATCACTCTCGGGTGGGGTGTAACCGTAAGGGGGCCATTGTACATTGGCTGTATCCACAGCTGGACGAGGATTGCTTTCTCGGTTGGACAGAGCTTGCATTAGCTCTAACAGTTGATCCATCTTTCCTTTCATCTCATCAACCTCTCCTCTCAAAGCCGCCTGATTTTGTTCTAAGCTATCCATGATCCTTTGATTGTTAGCGTGCGTTCCGTGCGAGTGTCGGAGATCTGGCTCTTGGGCCGATGGCTTCTTGGGTTTTCTGGCTATGATTGCTTCAAACTGTTTTTAGGGGAAATGAATGAGTGTTTTTCCTTTATTTAAGAAAAATGCATGAAAATGCATGTAAATGCATGTATGCTATGGATATGAAAAACATGTGTGTTTTTTCATTTTGCTTTGCGAGGAAATTAAAGGCGTGCAGTTAATATTAGCAATTGTAAATATTAAAGGCCGGGAAATTGATATTGCTTCAAAATTATTATTTGATTGAATAACATTCAAATTACAAGGTGTAACTAATGCTAATACAAATCAAATAGCCGCTCTCTTTTCCGCTTTGTGTATTTCTTCCCTATAGAAGTCTACGGTGTCCTTGCAGAACTTCATGAATTTCTGGATCTTCTTAGGGATGACAAAGTACGGCATGACCATCTCGCCTTTTGCTAGTTTCTTCGGAAGTTGGGCAATGACCATATTTGAGAATGCGACCAATTTCGTGAAGTCTTCACTTAATCGGACGGCGTCTTGCCACACAAACTCAATTACTTCCTTGCGTTGAGCTACCTTGGTGTTTGCACTTCTAATCTCATCATGTAGTTGTGCAATATGGTCCCCGTGCTCTCTTGCAATATGATCGAAATATTCTTCATATTTCTTGATATCGGCTTTGAGATGATTGCACTTAAGCTTCCCTTGCAGAGAAAGGTTCTCAAACTCTTGATTTTGGACGCGCTCGGTTTGTAGCCGCTCTTTGTAGTCCTTGACGACCTCTTGGAGTTGTTGATTTTTCTCTTGATATTTCAACCTCCATTTTCTTTGAGCTTCAATGGCTAACTCCCCGAATTTTTTCAACTCTTGGTTGGAATGCAAGACTTTCTCCAACTCTTCGTCCTTGGCTATGAGATTAGCATCGACACTAACCAAACCACCCCCGATCCATTCTCTTTTCCCCTCAGAGATTCTTAGCCTTTTTCTGCACACTAGGAGAGATTTTGTTGTTTCCTCTCGATCTCTCTTTGCTCTAGCGACCTCTCCCAAAGCTTGGAGGTGCTTTAATTCTAACTCCCCATTTTTGCTTCGGAGTTCTTGAATCCTGGCTTTAAGCTCCTCCGTTTCTTTAATGGGAACGGTTATGATTGGCTTAGGTGAGAGATGTTGGAACAAAATGTGTTTAACAAGTCTCTTATAAATTTAGGGGAGATTGTTGAAACATTTATGTGTAAACATATCTCTCTTTATGGTTTTGATGATAACAAAGTGTTAAAGAGAAAATTGGTTATTTGCTAATGCTTTGTTCAAGTGATTTCAGAACCACGTGTTTATTGATTGAAAATTAAGAATGGTTATGAAAGAACAAGCTTAGAGCAAGAAAGGAAAGCTAAGAAGCAATGTTGCAAAGCTAGAAGGAAACTGGGCCTGAAGAAGTGCTCCTGAAGAAGTGCTCCTGAAGTGGTGCTCCTGAAAGTGCAGCTTCTGAGTCTGAATGCAGCTTCTGAAGTCTAGGTGCTTCTGAAGAAGTCAACGCAGAGTCAACGTCTGAAGACCAGCTTCTGATCCTGAAGCCAGCTTCTGATGTTCAGTGCTTCTGATGCACTGTTCACACAGAGAAGCTTCTGAAGGGTGATGTGGCTAAAAGCAAGTGGTACTGTGCGCATTTAATGCCTGGATGTGTCAGAACAACTCAATGGAACAGTTGTCTCCCTGACACAGACATTCTCCAGCTTTTAAGGTAGGCCATTTCAAAAATGGCTGCTGCTCTGTTTTGTTTGAAAAAGTGCAGCACACATTTGCAGAAATCCTAGCTCTACTTGCAACGGCTCTTTCCTCAAATCAAGCAAATCTTCAACAGCTATATTTCATCTATAAAAGGAAGAAGATTTGAAGAAGAAATTTGTCTAAGACTCTTGAAACTACATTGCTGAACCTGTGCTCTGTTTTCTGCTGAAAAACTCATAAGTTCAAAAACTCTTAGAAATTCTTCAGTCTTGTAACTTAGAATTTCTTAAGGTTAAGAGTCTTAACCTGTGTTGTATTAAGAGAACACCTCTGATATTTTATCAAGTGTTCATCCCAAACTCATTTACTTGTAAACCAGTTTAGTCCCTAAAGTCTCAGTCTGTATACTGAGCAATTGTAACCTCATTCCTTTGTGGTCTGAGTCAGAAGCCTCTTGACTTAGTGTCTTGAGGATTGGGTAGTCTCTTGACTTAGTGTCTTGAGCATTGGAAGCCTCTTCCTTGGTGGTTGAGCATAGAAGCCTCTTTCTTTGTGATTGAGCGACTGGAAGTCTCTTCCTTAGTGGTTTAGCAAAGTGTAATCTTCAGATTATAGTGGAACTCTCTTGTTGGAAAACAAGGGGACTGGACTACTTCTCACATTGAGAAGGAACCAGTATAAAATTCTGTGTGTCTCTCTTCCCTTCTCTTTTTAACTTGTTAATCCGCTGCTTATACTTCTGATAACAGTTCAGAACCTGGTTCTGAACTTGTGTTAAGATTTTGAAAAGAAAAGAACAAGTTTTTGAGTCACACAATTCAACCCCCCCCCCCCCCCTTCTTGTGTGTGTTTTTTCTCACCTTCAAGAGAGGTTTTGGAGGGCATACAACCGCAAAGGGTAGCTTGATTATCTTGACCCTTTCTTTCACCCATTGAGTGTAGGGAGACTTGGCTACACAATTCTTTATGCCAACCTTTTTCTTGTGCATTTGGCTCCAAGGTCTTTGGATTTTTCCTAGCAATGTTGAGTCTTTATCTCCCTCTCTTAGGAAGAAAGCTTCCAACAAGAGATCATCGGGCTTATCCCTCATTGGGTAACCCAATTGGCGGAGAGAGAGGACCGGGTTATAGTTGATGCATCCCTTAGTACCTATGAGGGGTACATCAGGGAAATCACCGCAGCTAAAACATTAGCTCTGAAGTCTAAAAGAAAGCCTGCTAAAGCTTTGAAAGCTATTGAATCTGAAGAAGAATTTCCTGAGGGAAATTCTGATGAAGATTCAGATGCTGATGAGCTTGCAATGCTTTCTAAAAGGCTTCAGTATCTAATGAATAGAAAGAAAAAATTCTCTAACAGAAGCAGCAACTTTAGAGGATCTGGTTTTGGTTCAAAGAGGGATATTCAGAAGGAAAGCTGTTACAACTGCAAGAAGCCTGGGCACTTCATTGATGACTGTCCTGATCTTCAAAAAGAAAAATCTAAAGAGAAAGCAAAGAAGTTCAGCTCAAAGTCCAACAGTTTCAGAAACAAGCTTAAGAAGAGTCTCATGGCAACATGGGATGATCTGGACAATGAGTCAGAATCTGATGAGGAAGAAGCAAACCTGGCCCTGATGGCAACTGCATCTTCTGATACAGAATCATGCTCAGATTCTGATGAAGAAGATGAGGCATATTCTGAACTCTCTAGATCTGAATTGATTGAAACAGTTAATGATCTTATGAGTCATCTTAAAAGCAAGTTAAAAGAAATTAAATCTTTGAAAAATCAAACTAACTTGCTATCTGAGGAAAATCTTAAACTTCATAATCAAATTTTTGAATATGATGAAGAAGTTAAAGATCTCAGAAAAGAGGCTCATAAGAAATCTGAAGAGGTTCCTAATGAACAGGAAATAGCTCTTCAGGATTTCATGTTAACTGGATTAAATAGAACTAAAATTGCCTCTATGATGTATAATATGATCAGAAAAAAAGGTGAAGGCATTGGCTATGATTCATTTAAACCTTCAAATGAATTAAACTCACCTTCATGTTCTGAAAATATTTTAAAAGGCAATGGTATATTCTTTGTGCCTGCTTCTGATAACTCTGAGAAGTTGAAAATGTCAGAATCTGAGACTAAGTCTGAAGTTCTGAACAACTCAGACTCTGAAGCTTCTGAACCTAAGGGTAAGATTAAGGCAGATGTTAAAACCTTGCCTAAATCTAAGCCAAAAGGTCATAAGCCTAAGAGTAAGAGAAAATCAGACTCTGAACCTGAAAATGTTCAGAATCTGAAGTGTTCAGAACTTGGAACTAGTAAGTCTCAGAACTGAATAATTCAAATTCAAATTTTTCTAAGACTGGGTTTATTAAAACTTCAAAATCTATTAAACCAGTCAATATGAAACATTCTCAATCTCAGAATGTTAAGCAAAGCAAGCAAAAGCATACCAATCAGTTTTCTGCTTCTAACTGTTTTAAGAAAGGCAAAATCGAAGCTTGTCTTGTGCCTGAAGCAAACAAAGTTAGAATTCTGAGGAAATCAGAACCAAAGTACTCAAAGGGTCAGACTCTAAACAAATCAGAACCAAAGACTTTCAAGTCTCAGGTTCTGAAGAAATCTGAGTCCAAACCTTTGAGAACTCAGGTTCTGAAGCACTCAGGTTCTGAAACTCAGACTTATTCAAGATACAAGGATTCATATCCAAAGTATCAAAACAAGTCTGAATATCATAACTTCAGACACAAGAAGCCAAAACCTTTCAGGACTAACCCCAAAGAACCCATGAAAATCTGGGTACCTAAGTCTGAGATAATTTCAATTGCAGATATGCTTAACATCCAAAGAAAAGGAAAGGTCCTGGTACCTGGACAGTGGATGCTCGCATCATATGACAGGGGACAAGTCTATGTTCCAAACCCTGACTCTGAAAGAGGGAGGAACTGTGGGGTTTGGAGGAAGTCAGAAAGGAAAGATCATTGGTACTGGTAAGATAGGTAATTCTTCCCTGTACATTGATAATGTTTGGCTGGTAGATGGACTTAGACATAATTTACTTAGCATAAGTCAATTATGTGATAGTAATTATGAAGTCATCTTTAATAAGAACACTTGCACTGTAATGAACAATGAAAATAAGTCTGTAGTGTTCAGAGGCAGCAAGAAAAACAATGTTTACAAAATAAATTTTTCTGAATTGGTTCAGCAGAAGGTAGTTTGCCTTCTGTCTGTGAGTGATGAGAAATGGGTCTGGCACAAAAGGCTGGGACATGCTAACTGGAGACTCATCTCTAAGCTTAGCAAGTTACAGCTGGTCAGAGGCTTACCCAGTATTGATTATCACTCAGATGCTCTGTGTTCAGCATGCCAAATTGGAAAATTTGCTAAAACCTCCTTTAAAGCTAAGAACATTGTTTCCACCTCTAAACCTCTAGAACTCCTTCACATTGATTTGTTTGGTCCTGTTGGAACAGCTTCAATCAATGGGAAGAAGTATGGACTTGTGATTGTTGATGATTACAGTAGGTGGACTTGGGTTAAATTCCTCAGAAGCAAAAATGAAGCATATGATGTGTTTTTCAAATTCTGCAAACAAGTACAAACTGAAACTGATTTGAAAATTTTAAAAATCAGAAGTGATCATGGTGGGAAATTTGAAAATGAACCTTTTGAAAAATTATGTGAAGATCATGGAATTCTCCATGAGTTCTCATCTCCTAGAACTCCACAACAAAATGGAGTTGTAGAGAGAAAGAACAGGTCTTTACAAGAAATGGCCAGAACCATGATCCATGAATCTAAAATTGCTAAGTACTTTTGGGCAGAAGCTGTAAACACAGCATGTTATATTCAGAACAGGATCTTTATCAGACCCATTCTGAATAAAACAGCATATGAATTATTTAAAGGAAGAAAACCAAGTATTTCTTATTTTCATCAGTTTGGTTGTACATGTTACATACTAAACAATAAAATCTACCTAAAGAAATTTGATGCCAAGGCTCAAAAGGGTACCTTTTTAGGATACTCAGAGAGATCTAAGGCATACAGAGTGTATAATTCTGAAACACATGTTGTTGAAGAAGCTATACATATTAGGTTTGATGATAAGAAGCCTGGTAATGAAATACCAGAGCTGGTTGAGAGTCTTGCAGATGTCAGAATCTCAGAAGAACCTTCAGAAGCTGAACCCAGTTCAGGTTCTGATGAAGGTTCAGAAGCTGAAAACAATGAAGACTCTAAGAAACTCTCTGATAGAGACACTACTCCTGAAGCTAATCAAGACCAGCATGGTTCTGAACAAATCCCTGATGGTTCTTCAGAAGCTAATCCACCCAGAACCTCATTCAAGTACAAGTCTTCACATCCTGAGGTGTTGATCATTGGAAACAAGAACAGTCCAAGGAAGACAAGATCGGCATTCAGTCAGAATGAGTCTATGCTTGGCCTGCTATCCATGATTGAACCCACAGCTGCTGATGAAGCACTTGCTGATGATGGCTGGATTGTAGCAATGCAAGAAGAACTGAACCAGTTTCAAAGGAATGATGTCTGGGATCTTGTTGCAAGACCTGATCATAAGAACATCATTGGAAAAAATGGGTATTCAGGAACAAGCTCAATGAACAAGGAGAAGTGATCAGAAACAAGGCTAGATTAGTAGCTCAAGGGTACTGTACTGTTAGTGAGTACAATCTTTCTAGAAACTAGGGTTTCTGTGCTGTATTTTTGTCATGCCTTGGGAATGATCCCAAGGTTACTATTTGTAGCCTTTCTTGGGCCTACCCGATCATGGTTTTGGGCCCAAATCGTAAAGGGCCAAAACCATGACTAGGGCGCCCTCGTAAGCTGCTGAGGGTGCCCTTTAGGAAGGTCACCTGGCGTTATTTATGACTGTAAAGTGGGCCCTGTGCCCTCTTGGAGGACGTCCAGCCTTATTCCAAGGGTTCACACCCTTGTCTTTAGGATCTCAAGTCCTAGATGGTGAGATCTACGGTCCACAGCCCAACAAGCACGAGTCTT
Source organism: Medicago ruthenica (assembly GCA_018208015.1). Taxonomy (NCBI): domain Eukaryota; kingdom Viridiplantae; phylum Streptophyta; class Magnoliopsida; order Fabales; family Fabaceae; genus Medicago; species Medicago ruthenica. The sequence continues at coordinate 39,638,173 of CM031376.1, read as the reverse complement.
GGTACAAGGCGAAGTGATTAAACTGTTTACGGGGGATTTGTCTATGACCTTTTGCCCAGCAAGGGGGCTTACTAGTCACGAAGCCATATGAAAAAATTTTATGAGTACTAGCCCAACATGGGTGTTTAAACTCTGCGTGGGTACTAGCCCACATGGGTGTTTAAACCCTGCGTGGGTACTAGCCCAACACGGATACTAGCCCAACATGGGTACTAGCTCAATGTTCCGTTTTGAGTACCTTAATGGGCGGCACTAGCCCTTCGAGAGTGTGGGCGCTAGCCCAACAGGAATATTTATGCTAGCCCAACAAGCACATGTCTTGGTACAAGGCGAAGTGATTAATCTGCGTGTAGCTCGCCGTGTCCTTTGGACTACATGTTGAGGACGCCTCTTACTGGGATCCGACGGCTGACGTGAGGCGACCGTTCGCTCTCGCTGACGTGTCCGAATCGTAGCGGTTCTCGGATATCGTGCCAACTTAAGTGACGTCATCTGCGCGTTTTCTCAGGCTTTTTTACTTTAAACTGAAACAGATCTACTTTATCCCTGTACTTTCAGATTTCCCTTATCTTTTCCCCCTCCTTTATCTCCGTCTTTTCCTTCCGACTCGTTTTCTCGTTCAAGCGATTGCGGTGTTCGTGGAGTTTTGTGCTTACTGTTTTACGGATCGTCCGGAGTCCTCGTTCGCTTCTCAAGCCCTCCATTTGTCTAGATCCAGGTACCCTTACTTGATCTCGTTCTTTTTATTTTAAAATCAGTAGTATGGTGATAATTAGGGAGTGCGATGCGGCGGGTAGGGAGTTATCCCCAGCTAATTCGGAGGAGAGGTGTAGGTTGTGGAGGGAGAGTGTTAGGCATGCGGAACGCTCGGATGGAACCATGGATTGGGTGGTGTTTGATAAGGCCTACTATGGCCACTCCCTTGTGACGGAGTCTCCGAGTGGTTTGGACGGGGGTGAAGGGGGGAGTATTAGTGGGGATTCATCTGACTCTGTTATTCGTTCTGTTCGCCCAGGTCCGTTCTGTAGGAAAGGAATTTGTTACATGGCATCTTCTAGTGATTCAGAACAAGAGAGTTTTGCCGACGAGGTGTTTCGTTCTGAGTCTGTGTACTTGGACTCCCAACGGGTGGCGTTTTTCCGGAGTAAGCTACACGTGTCCTCTACGGGATTTGAGGAGGACGTGGTTTTGGAACCTTGTCGCCCGGGCGAGAAAGTGTGTGCACAGAGGCCGAAGAGTTTGAAGAGCGAGATGTTCCATATGTACACCGCCATTTTTGAAGATCTGGGTGTGAAGTATCCCTTCACGCCCTTTGAAGTTGACATACTCAACTGTCTCAATGTCGCGCCTTCTCAGCTGCAGCCGAATAGCTGGGCTTTTATCCGCGCTTTTGAGATTCTATGTGAGGGATTGGACTTCCAGCCCTCGGTTGGATCCTTTTTCACTTTCTATGGCACGAAGGGGGTAGATAAGCAGTCTTGGGTGTCTGTCAGCGCGCATCCTGGTAAGAGGCTGTTCCCGCCCTACGCCTCTCATTACAAAAATTGGAGACAAACATTCCTTCGGGTTCGGGGGCGAAAGGGTTGTGAGGCAGCCGCGGTATGGGTGGATGGTAAGCTGAGGTTTCCCATATGTTGGACGAGTGCTCCGGCGTCCATCATGGGTTTTGACTATGAGAAGCTGGACGCGTACGACCAGGGTGTCGTCTGTTTTTTGGACAAAATGTTGCCTATGAACATCCGGGAGTTATTGAACAGGGAAGGGGATGTAGATAGCTTAGACGAGTATCTACGTGAGTCAAATTCATTTACACAAGCCTATGTTTTGCATTTATATTGTCCTGTCCCTTGACTTTTCGCTTTATTTTCTGTAGAGGATATGGCACCCATGACTGCGGCAGAGAGGAAAAGATATCTCGAAGAGATGAAGGCAAAAAAGGCTGCTGAGGGAACGGCGACCACTGATCCCGCGGGACTTATTACTCGTAAGCCAAAGAGGAAAGCTGATCATCCGCTCGAAGTTCCAGCTGAGAGCCTTCCGGCGGCTCCGCGCGATCGGAGGTCGCCCGGGAAAGATAATAAAGGGAAGGCGGTAGCGGAGAAAAAAGGAAAGAAGACGCCCTCTCCTCCTTCCCTGATTGGCACCATCAAAACCAGCAGCTCAGTGCCGTCTTTCTGGGATAAAGGTTTTGACTACGGTGCCTACGTGAAGGAGAGGCTGGTATTTAATCCTGAAGACGCAGAGTCGGGAAGCCGGGGCGCTGTGCCTTTTATGACGAAGGATATGGGAGTCCATTGTTTGCGGACTATGTTGCTTCTAGATTCGGTGGATCGTAAGTATGAAGAAGTGGTGCCGAATGAGGAGGCTCTTCAAGCTACAGTGAGGGCGTTGGAGAAAGAGTTGGAGGAGGCCGGGAATGCTAGGGAGAAAGAGGTGCGGGAGGCCAGGGAGGCGGTGACGCTTGAATTTGATAAACGCATCTCCGATCTGAAGATTGGTTATGCGGCAGATCTTGCTGGAAAGGACGGGGTCATCGCCAAGCTACAAAACGATGTCGCGGCTGGAGCAGAAAGGGAGGATCAGCTTATGGCTGAGGTTTCTGAAGCGAAGGGCGAGCTGGCTCTGAACTTTGATGCTGGCTTTGAAAGAGCCAAGGCACAATTCGCCCTCCTCCATCCTGGCGCCGATATTTCTGCTCTTGATCCTTTTAAAATTATTGTAGATGGCGTCCTAGTGGACGAACCCTAATTTCGTTCGTTGTAATTTTAACTTCCTTAACTATTTTTAAACTCAGTACTCTGCTTGCATTTGTATTCGTGATGTATCATTTCCGCTTTTAAGCTTTTTATTTTCCTTCAAATTTATGTATTTCGGAAGGCCTCTCCTGGTGATTACATTCGTTTCGTAATAACGTCGACAGTTGTAGGTATGTTTCTTTTAGCGCTTGATGCTATAGGGTTCCTTTATAAGGTTTCCCGACGATCTTGTTTTCTGCTCGCGACGTCTTAGAGCCCCCTTGGGGGTTAAGGAATTAAACGGCGATCTTCTTTTCGTCTCGCGACGTCTTAGAGCCCTCTTTGGGGTTAAGGAATTAGGCGGCGATCTTATTTTCGTCTCGCGACGTCTTAGAGCCCTCTTTGGGGTTAAGGAATTAGGCGGCGATCTTATTTTCGTCTCGCGACGTCTTAGAGCCCTCTTTGGGGTTAAGGAATTAGGCGGCGATCTTATTTTCGTCTCGCGACGTCTTAGAGCCCTCTTTGGGGTTAAGGAATTAGGCGGCGATCTTATTTTCGTCTCGCGACGTCTTAGAGCCCTCTTTGGGGTTAAGGAATTAGGCAGCGATCTCTTTTTAAGCTCACGACGTCTTAGAGCCCTGTCTTTTAGGGTTAAGGAATTAGGTGGCAACCCCTTTGTGGTTAACGTATCATACGGCGAGCTCATTTGAGATTCGGCAATGGCGATCTGCTACATGCAATGAAGGTAAGATAAACAGGCAATATATACATAACATCAATAATAAACCGGGGTCTCGTTAAAAACCCCCATTACTACGGGGGGAAAAGAGTGCCCCTTACTCTCTTACTACGTAACTGTACAAAAACGTCGAAATTTATAAGATAAAAAACGGTAGGAACTAAAATGGCTTTGTCTTCCCTCTAGCTCGCCCTTGAGTTGTCATGGCGAGTTCCTTCCTGCACTGTGCTCAACTTTTTCATCGTACTGTGGTTGGCTAGTTCTGCCTGTGGTATCAGCCCCTTCTTGATTTCATCGGATTCCACTCCTTCTTTCCCGATCTTGACAATTGGATTGGCTGGCTTTGAGCGGAGCGTCAGGAAAGGAGTACTCGTTTCCTCAACCTTCCTGACCTCACCGTGTTCTGCATCTTCTTTCTCAGCGTTGACTCTTGAACTGACTGGCTTCGAATGGAGTACCAAGAAGGGAGTACTTTCTTCCTCAGCCCTCTCGATCTCCTCGGGTTCCGTATCTTCTTCCTCAACATTGGTACTTGAATTGGCTGACTTCAAATGGGGTATCAAGAAGGGAGTACTTTCTTCCTCGACCTTCCTGTTTTCCTGGACATGAATCTCTCCTTCTAGGCTTGAGACGATGAGGTTCACTCGGTGCGCTTTTATGTTGCTGCTTCCTTTCTTCTCCTTTTGTATCTTCAAGCTGTTGTGGTAACACTCTCGGGCTACTCTCTGGTCTGCTCTGATGGTACCAACCCGCCCATCATCCAGCGTATATTTCATAACGAGGAATTTGGTGGAAAGGTAGGCGTCGAGGGCGTTAAAGGCTGGGCGGCCCATGATGACATTATAGGAACAGGGCGAGTTTACTACCAAGTACCTAATCCTGATGGTCTTAGCATTATTACCCGTACCGAATGTTGTTTTTGGTGTGATGTATCCCCGGACGTGCACCTGTTCCCCTGTAAAGCCGGCCAGTATCCCTTTGAAAGGCTGCAACTGCTCCTCGTCTAGACCCATTTTCTCAAAAGCAGAATAATAGAGGATGTCCGCAGAACTACCGGGATCAATCAACACCCTCTTGACATCCCAGTTGAAAATTTGCACGGTGATGACCATAGGATCGTCATCGTGGGGGATTACTCCTCCGCGGTCTTCATCTGAGAAAGTGATATCCACTTGGCGTTCTGGTTCCTTTTTGGTGTGGCCATCAAGCAACATTACTTGTCTGACATACTTCTTCCGGGAGGTGCTGGACTCCCCGCCTCCTGCGAAACCGCCGGATATGGTGTTCAAGGTGTGGCGCTCACCTTCTTTCGCCACATCTTTTTCCCTCTGGGGGTCTTCGGGGGGACGCCTGTCTCCCCCTCTACCTTCCTTCACATATCCCCTTAACCTGCCGTTCTGAATCAACTTCTCTATTTCCCTTTTCAGATGTATACAATTGTCTGTGGTGTGTCCTTTGATGCGGTGATATTTACACCAGGCATCCTTATCGTTCCCCATGATGGTTCCTCTCGGCGGTTGAGGTTCAGGGATGATTCTGGAATGGCAAACCTCCCTCCAGATTTGCTCACGGCGGGTGTTGAGGGCCGTGAAGGATTCTGGGGGGGGGGGGTGCACGCCTATCCTGACCCTGGCGTTTGTACGGCGCTCGGTCTCTGCTACTGGATGGGTAATAATTGCGGCGATGATCACATCCGTAGGGAGCACGCTCCCTGGAATCTCTTGCCTTCTTCTCGGCGTTGCTTTCTTCCCCCTTTATATAACACTCTGCTCTAGACATGATTTCTTCCATGGAGTCGGCTGGTTTTTGTGCCAACGACTCGTTGAACTGGCCAGCGCGGAGACCGTTCTGGAAGGCTCCCACAAACAATTCCTGGTTTGGGTTAATGACCTTGATGGTGGCGTCATTATAGCGCGCGAGATACTCGCGGAGAGTCTCGTTGGGTCCTTGACGGACGTTGAAAAGGCTGGTAGACGATACTTTGCGGTGGCGGCTTGCTGAGAACTGGTGCGTCAACTTGTGTGTCATATCCTGGTAACTGACGACGGAAAATCGAGGCAGGTTCATATACCACCTCAGGGCGGCGTCTTTAAGGGTCCCTGCTAACAATTTGCACTTGAGAGAATCGGCAGCACCGATGATGGCCATTTGAGTGTTGAAGGCGGTCACATGCTCCACTAGGTCGCTTTTTCCATCGAAGGAGGAAAGAGATGGTGGCTTGAAATTTTCTGGCACTGGCGCGTTCCAAACTTCGGCGGAAAGTGGTTGAGGATCGGGGTCGACCGATTCATCTTGTTGAGACCCGTTTCCTTCGGCGTGCTGCTGCTGTTGGATGGTTTCCATGGTTGCTTGCAAGGCTTCGTTGTGGTCGCGAAGCTGCTGGATCTGTTGTTGTAAAGCCTCTAAGGCCGCTGGGTCTGCCATCGCGCTGGCGACGACGGTAGTTTGAGTTTGCATGTTAAGTTTGTGACTGGTGGTCAGAGATTCGCACCCTAAACCTCGAATCCCAGGCTTTAGATCAGGGTTTTCTGAACAGATGTGGGTCAATCGTTTGATGAGAGTTAGGGGTAGGTCTAGGGGTGAATCGCGGCGGATTCGAAGGTTTTGAGGTTGCTCCTGGGAAATATGGTGGATGCAAGGCGCTCTGATAACTTTCAGGGGCCGTGGAATGATCGTTTTTCTCTAGGAGACGGTGGCTAGGTCAGTTTTACCGTAGCCCCACGGTGGGCGCCAACTGTACTGTCAGTGAGTACAATCTTTCTAGAAACTAGGGTTTCTGTGCTGTATTTTTGTCATGCCTTGGGAATGATCCCAAGGTTACTATTTGTAGCCTTTCTTGGGCCTACTCGATCATGGTTTTGGGCCCAAATCGTAAAGGGCCAAAACCATGACTAGGGCGCCCTCGTAAGCTGCTGAGGGCGCCCTTAGAGGGTGCCCTTTAGGAAGGTCACCTGGCGTTATTTATGACTGTAAAGTGGGCCCTGTGCCCTCTTGGAGGACGTCCAGCCTTATTCCAAGGGTTCACACCCTTGTCTTTAGGATCTCAAGTCCTAGATGGTGAGATCTACGGTCCAGGTACAGCCAGCAAGAAGGAATTGATTACACAGAAACTTTTGCTCCAGTAGCAAGACTGGAAGCAATCAGGTTACTTCTTTCTTATGCTGTTAATCATGATATCATCTTATATCAAATGGATGTTAAGAGTGCTTTCTTAAATGGTGTAATTTCTGAAGAAGTGTATGTAAAACAACCTCCTGGTTTTGAAGATGTTAAATATCCAAATCATGTTTTTAAACTTAAGAAGTCTTTGTATGGTCTGAAACAAGCTCCCAGAGCTTGGTATGAAAGGCTAAGCAACTTCTTAATTAAAAATAATTTTGTAAGAGGTCAAGTTGATAATACACTTTTCAGGAAAACTGTTAAGAAAGAAATCTTAATTGTGCAAATATATGTGGATGATATCATATTTGGTTCTACTAATGCCTCCCTTTGCAAGGAATTTTCAAAGTTAATGCAGGATGAATTTGAAATGAGCATGATGGGTGAGCTGAAATTCTTCTTGGGAATTCAAATCAACCAATGCAAAGATGGTGTTTATGTTCATCAGTCAAAATACACCAAGGAGCTTCTGAAGAAGTTCCAGCTGGATGATTGCAAGCCGATGACAACACCTATGCATCCCACCTGCACCTTAAGCAAAGAGGACAATGGCTCTAAAGTAGATCAGAAGCTGTACAGAGGTATGATAGGTTCTCTCCTATACTTAACTGCTTCTAGGCCAGATATTTTATTTAGTGTATGTCTGTGTGCCAGATTCCAATCAGATCCTAGAGAATCTCATATGACTGCTGTCAAGAGAATCTTCAGGTATCTGAAGGGAACAACTAATTTGGGACTTCTGTATAAGAAAGCTCTAAATTACAAGCTAGTTGGATTCTGTGATGCTGACAATGCTGGGGACAGGATTGAAAGAAAATCCACCAGTGGAAACTGTCAGTTTCTTGGTGAGAATCTGATATCCTGGGCCAGCAAGAGACAAGCAACCATTGCTTTGTCAACAGCAGAAGCAGAATACATCTCAGCTGCAAGTTGTAGCACACAACTGCTCTGGATGAAACATCAATTAGAGGATTATCAGATTCATGCAGATAATATTCCTATTTATTGTGATAATATTGCTGCTATATGTCTGTCTAAAAATCCAATTCTGCATTCTAGAGCCAAGCACATAGAAATAAAACATCATTTTATAAGAGATTATGTTCAGAAGGGTGTTTTAGATATTCAGTTCATTGATACTGATCATCAATGGGCTGACATATTCACAAAACCCCTAACAGAAGAAAGATTCAATTTTATTAAAAAGAATCTGAACATGCACTTTATCTCTTGAAAATGTGCTTGAATCTGAATGAACTCCTTGATTCTAAGTTTATCATAAGCTAAGACTGATCAGACACTCATCTTCTGAGAGTCTGAAGACAGTTAAGCCTGAAAAACTTCTGAGTCTGAAGGATAAGAACCTGGATTTTCTGACTTCTGAATCTGATAAAAATCTAATGTTGGTCAGAATCTGATAAGTATAGCTATGGGCAATGATGATTAAAGCTTTGAAAGTTTATACTATAACCCTCCCAAAGTCATCAATTTAAAAATGTGATTTTCTGCTCTAATATCCAATGTAAAAATTGCTTGACAAACAATTTTCAGTTGGTATCAGTCTGTTTTCAAACTGTTTAGCACAGACACATTTTTCAAATGCTCAAAGTGTATCAGACATGTTCAGTATTAAAATTGTTTAATTTGGTATCAGACTCTGAGATAAACCTCCATATTTTGGTATCAGGTTCTGATACAAGTTCAGCAGTATTAAAACTGTATTTTGGTATCAGACTCTGAGATAAAATCCTCAATTGGTATCAAGCTCTGATATAACTTTTCAGTTGGTCTCTGATCTGAACTATTTTGTGTTAAAAATGAGTTAGACCTGCTCTGATCAGAACTATTTTCTTTAAACCAGCTCAGATTTGCTCTGATACCTTATTGTATGTTTTGCTCTGATACTAAACCATTTGTACTGAACAAGTCATGTCTGAAAACAGAATGATCTGATCAGAAGCTCTAAACTTTTTCTGCTTCTGAACTGCATTCTATTTTTAATGCAAGTCATATACTCATTAAAAATCAAGTATGCTCTGATGCTCAGCTTTGCTGCTTGATTATCCATATGATTGCATAAATATCTCACAATTTTTTCAACCCCCCCTATATGCTCTGAACCTTTTTGAAATGTTTTCAAACTCTTTTAAAAAAAGGGGGAGATTGAACTGCTCTGATACATGTTTTCAAACTCTTTTAAAATTCTTTTCTGCTCTGATACAGATGTTTTCAAACTCTTTTGACAAAATGGGAGAAATTTTCTGTGTTGGGGGAGTAAGTAAAACTTTTTGTTGATGACAAAAGGGGGAGTAAGGTAAAACAAGTATTAAAGCACCTGAGCTCAACAATATAAGTTAAAATTCTGTCAGTATATTAACTTATGAAAGGGGAGTAAAAGGTATTAAAGCATGAGGCTCTGAACATAAGTTAAAGCTCAGTTAAGGCTCTGATACTGATTGAATCTAACTTATGAGAACTGCTTTTTAACTCTTAGCCTCTGAATTGTAAGTCTGGCTCTGATACCATTCTGTGAGATACATTACTCTTAGTGAGTAAATTGAATTTAAAATAACTTGGATAAGACTCAGGGAGCTTACAAAACTCATCCTGTGGATTATCAGACTTAGGGGGAGAGCTTACAAACCTCAGAACCTGAAGTCAGCAAGTTATTTAAAATTCTGAGTGTTAATTTCATTTGATTGTTTTAAGTTAAGCTTAATTAACATGGATAAGAATCAAGGGGAGGTTACAAACCTAACCTTGAGGACTGTCAGACCTAGGGGGAGCTTACAAACCTCTCCTGAAGTCAGATTGTTAATTAAACTTAACAACAATTCTGAAATTTTCACATTTGTGATCTAAACTGAACTTAATTAACTTGGATCAAACTCAGGGGGAGCTTACAAAACTCACACCCTGTAGTTAACTTGTTAATTAAGTTAACAACAATTTTCTGATTTAATACTTATGTTTGTCATCATCAAAAAGGGGGAGATTGTTGGAACAAAATGTGTTTAACAAGTCTCTTATTAATTTAGGGGAGATTGTTGAAACATTTATGTGTAAACATATCTCTCTTTATGGTTTTGATGATAACAAAGTGTTAAAGAGAAAATTGGTTATTTGCTAATGCTTTGTTCAAGTGATTTCAGAACCACGTGTTTATTGATTGAAAATTAAGAATGGTTATGAAAGAACAAGCTTAGAGCAAGAAAGGAAAGCTAAGAAGCAATGTTGCAAAGCTAGAAGGAAACTGGGCCTGAAGAAGTGCTCCTGAAGTGGTGCTCCTGAAAGTGCAGCTTCTGAGTCTGAAGGCAGCTTCTGAAGTCTGGGTGCTTCTGAAGAAGTCAACGCAGAGTCAACATCTGAAGACCAGATTCTGATCCTGAAGCCAGCTTCTGATGTTCAGGGCTTCTGATGCACTGTTCACACAGAGAAGTTTCTGAAGGCTGATGTGGCTAAAAGCAAGTGGTAATGTGCGCATTTAATGCCTGGATGTGTCAGAATAACTCAATGGAACAGTTGTCTCCCTGACCCAGACATTCTCCAGCTTTTAAGGTAGGCCATTTCAAAAATGGCTGCTGCTCTGTTTTGTTTGAAAAAGTGCAGCACACATTTGCAGAAATCCTAGCTCTACTTGTAACGGCTCTTTTCTCAAATCAAGCAAATCTTCAACAGCTATATTTCATCTATAAAAGGAAGAAGATTTGAAGAAGAAATTTGTCTAAGACTCTTGAAACTACATTGCTGAACCTGTGCTCTGTTTTCTGCTGAAAAACTCATAAGTTCAAAAACTCTTAGAAATTCTTCAGTCTTGTAACTTAGAATTTCTTAAGGTTAAGAGTCTTAACCTGTGTTGTATTAAGAGAACACCTCTGATATTTTATCAAGTGTTCATCCCAAACTCATTTACTTGTAAACCAGTTTGGTCCCTAAAGTCTCAGTCTGTATACTAAGCAATTGTAACCTCATTCCTTTGTGGTCTGAGTCAGAAGCCTCTTGACTTAGTGTCTTGAGCATTGGGAAGTCTCTTGACTTAGTGTCTTGAGCATTGGACGCCTCTTCCTTGGTGGTTGAGCATAGAAGCCTCTTTCTTTGTGATTGAGCAACTGGAAGTCTCTTCCTTAGTGGTTGAGCAAAGTGTAATCTTCAGATTATAGTGGAACTCTCTTGTTGGAAAACAAGGGGACTGGACTACTTCTCACATTGAGAAGGAACCAGTATAAAATTCTGTGTGTCTCTCTTCCCTTCTCTTTTTAACTTGTTAATCCGCTGCTTATACTTCTGATAACAGTTCAGAACCTGGTTCTGAACTTGTGTTAAGATTTTGAAAAGAAAAGAACAAGTTTTTGAGTCACACAATTCAACCCCCCCCCTTCTTGTGTGTGTTTTTTCTCACCTTCAAGAGAGGTTTTGGAGGGCATACAACCGCAAAGGGTAGCTTGATTATCTTGACCCTTTCTTTCACCCATTGAGTGTAGGGAGACTTGGCTACACAATTCTTTATGCCAACCTTTTTCTTGTGCATTTGGCTCCAAGGTCTTTGGATTTTTCCTAGCAATGTTGAGTCTTTATCTCCCTCTCTTAGGAAGAAAGCTTCCAACAAGAGATCATCGGGCTTATCCCTCATTGGGTAACCCAATGGGCGGAGAGAGAGGACCGGGTTATAGTTGATGCATCCCTTAGTACCTATGAGGGGTACATCAGGGAAATCACCGCAGCTAAGAATGACTTCTGGGTCCCCTAACTCTCGAGAATTCCAATGGATATCCCCCTCGGTAAGAGCTGCCATTCTTTGTGACCACTTGAGCTTGGCTCGGTTTTCCATAAAATCCCGATTTCTTGGCATGTGGGATATTAACCATTTTTGCACTAAAGGAGTACAGCAGGAAATTGTGCCTCCTCTTCCTTTTTCATGCCTAGCATAGAGGGAATGATAGAAATCCGCCAACAGTGTAGGCATAGGATTTTTAGTCATGAATACCCCTATAGCTGGAAGATCTATGAAGTCATCCATGTTAGGGAACAAAACTAATCCATATATCAAGAGAGCTAGGATTGCATTGAACGCCTTCCCCTCTTTGTTGGCTAACAAGTCTCGAGCCTTAGACTCCAAAAACCTCCTTGTGAATCCCTTTGTGCTTCCTCTAGTTTCCAAGTGTAGTGCCATCTCTTGGACACTAAGGTGTAAAGATTCGGCGATGACTTCTAAAGTAGGGTCTTCTCTCAAACCGAGGTAAGGCCTATGATCCTTTAAACTACATCCCAAAATCTTCTCGAATTCTTCTAAGGTTGGGGCTAGTTGGAAGTCCTAGAATGTGAAGCATCAGAGAGGTGGGTCGTAGAATTGAGCCAATGTAGTTAAAGCCATTGTATCCACCTTTACGCGCAGGAGGTCAAGTATCAATCCATAACTTGCTTGAAAGTTACTCTTGTCGACCAAAGAGAGCTTATTACTCAAAACTAGCAGGCTTTCGACCTTGGGAGCCTTGACCTTGAAAGCAAGCGTGTTTCTTTTCCCGGAAGCCATGTGTTTTTTTTGCTAATTACTGATTGCCTTTTAATTCCCTATAAAGCAAAATGTATATGCAAAAATTATTTTCATGAATGCAAATGTTTATGGTATGCAGAGGTATGGTATAGGAACGTTCAAAACTTCCCCCCATTCTCACATGTAGGCTCTAGAGATGAGATTTTCTAAAAGGTCCCTAGAGTCACGGATCCAACAAGGACTTATAATTGCTGCTGTAAATACTTGCAGTACAACCATACTTCCAAGAGAATCTACTCTAGGTGGGGTTCTCGCGTCCAACACCCTACAAGACATACGTCAGGAAGGCCAGACACTACACAACCCCTATCTTATCTTAATTTTTTCTCAAAGCTCGGGTATAGAGCTTCACACGTTCGGCATTAACCCGAACAATGTGACAACACACAGTTGATATACCAATATGAACATAAAGCATCATGAAGCATATAAATATAGATGCGAGAGAAGAAAAGAAGATAAAGACAATAAAACAAAAGCATGCAAGCAAAACAAAAAACCCTTAGCCTAAAGCTAACTAGGATAGGCTTGACTCGCTAATGAGGAAAATCCCCAGCGGAGTCGCCAGCTGTGCGCTCTCTATAAAAAACGCAAACCTCGAGCGTGTATGAACGCTCGGGATGAAGTGCGGAGTCGCCACCAAAGTTTTTATTTGTAAAGGGGAACGTTGATAAACCCCTTGAGTTTTTTATTTTAAAGGGAAACGATAATAAAACCCTTGACGATGAGGAAAGGATGGTCATCGCAACCATTATCGGGTTCGGGAGTCGATTACGCAAGGGGAAGGTATTAGCACCCTGTCATACCCCATTTTTGACCCCTTTTTTATTTCATTTCTCTCGTCTTTTGGGCCAGAAATTTTCGTCGCTTCAGACGAAATTTCGGCAGGGAGGTATTTTAAAATACCTCATTTTTGTTCCGAAGGCAACCCTTTTAATTTTTATTTTGTTTTTATTAGTTTTATTATTTACTTTTTTCTTTATTTCTTTTAAATTCTTTTATTAAGTGTTTTTCTTTTTTTTATTTTATTTTTTCGTTTTTTATTATTATTAGTTTTTTTTTAGTATTTTATTTTTACTGTTTTCTAGATTTTAATTATTTTTTCAGTTATTTTGGTCCAGGCCCAGAGGGGCGTTTTTGTCTTTTTTTACCCTAATCCTGTCCTTTAAATACAACATTTATTACTGTTCACAGTCAGAAATAGTACACCCAAAGTACCAGTACAGTCAGAATAATTAGCCACCACTGAGCCACCGCACAAAAATCTCTCCGGCCACCGTCCACCACCAACACAGTGAAAAAAAACAAATCGAATTTTTTTTCTTTCCTTCTCTTCTTTTCCAGAACAACCACGCCAAACAGTAATCACAGATCAAACCCTCAAATCACAAAATCATCACAAACACAACACTGCCACATAACAGTGCCGTCACCCACAAACCCAAAGCTCAACCAGCATCACCACAATCAACACACGGCCAGAACCAAATCCGAACCAAAATCTCTCAATCCAAACCAAATACACAGTCGAATCTAAACCTAAACAAACAGATCAAATCCGAACACAGTCATAACCCACAAAGCTAAATCCGGTCAATAACCCACAAAGCCGAATCCGGCCAACAAACTACACCAGGGTCTGAACAAAACCGAACTAGAAAAAAACTTAAACCAAAAGGTGGATTTCAAAGTTAAAACTTAGATCTAGCCCGTTTTGAAAAGTTTTCGAAAAATCTAAGAACGGATTCGAGATTAGGGGAGAAAAGGATCTTTAAAAAGCAAAAAAGTTTTAAAAAAAATATAGTTTTCTCTTCCGGCGCGGTGGTGCCGCCGCCGGCCACCGCGCTGGTATCCCTTTCCGGCAGCCTGTGGTAGAGAGAAGATAGAGGAGGAAGAAAGAGAAGAGAGAAAGTGGAAGAAGAGAGAGAAAGACTTGGTAAATAATGGAAAAAAACCGGCCCCTGGCCCTTTTATGGACTTGGACTGGTTCGGTTCACCCAAACCGAACCGGTCCGGTTTTGTTCCTTTTCTCTCTAAGCCCAGTGGGCTGTAACTCGGCCCAGCTTTATTCTTTCTTCCCCTTTTCTGATCTCTTTCTATTTTCTGTTTTCACCCCCTCTTCTTCTCCTACACCCTTTCTTTTTTATTTTTCTTTTTTCTCTTTACTTTCCTTTCATTTCTTTTTTTTTTCTTGCTTTTATTTTTCAGTATTTATTTATTTCATGCATTTTATCTTACCGCATTTTAATTTTAAGTATTGCATGCATTTTATTATTATTGCTATTTTTTTTTTATTTCTTGCATTTTATTTTCTTTTTATTTTATGCATCATATTTATTTTATTGTCTTGCATTTTTTATTTTCTTTATTTATTTTCTAGCACCATATTTATTCTATGCCTTGCATTTTAATTTCCAGCACCATATTTACTTTATGTCTTGCATTTTATTTTCTTTTTATTTTATGCATCATATTTATTTTATTGTCTTGCATTTTTATTTTCTTCTAGCATCATATTTATTTTATGTCTCGCATTTTTATTTTCTTTATTTTATTTTCAGCATCATATTTATTTTATGTCTTGCATTTTATTTTCTTTATTTATTTTATGCACCATATTTACTTATTGTTTTGCATTTCATGCATTTTTTTTTTATTATTTCTTTTTAGCATATTTACTTTAATGTAATTTTTATTTTTGTCATTTATTTTATTGCTATTAGAATGTATCTAGGTCCAATGTAAAAATATAAATGAGAATATGCACCGACACCACATTTATTTTTTATGCTTTATGTCGAGGACGATAATGTAATTTTGACCGTATCCGAGGAAAAGGACCCTCACTTGATCCAATGTCATTTTGAGGGATCCGGCGCGTTTAGATTATCTCAGCATAACTTAGTCTCTGGACCTTAGGACTTAATCAAATTTTCACAAAAAAAGTCAAAAAAGTCAAAATCCAAAAACATTTTATAATCAAAAATTTCAAAAAAAATCAATCTTTGTTATTTTCTTTTCTCAATCAAATCTTTAATCAATCTTTAATCAATCAAAACTTTTTTCTTCAAATTAAAATCAACCAAACTCACTTCTTTTTATTCTTCTATGCCTTTACGGCCTCCTATCTCTCTTAAACTTTTTTTCAAACTTTTAAAATCGACCAAAACCAATCACTCGTCTTTTTTACCCCGAACTACGTGATTTTGATCCCGCTCGGGTACGTAGGCAAAAGACTTTGTCTTTCCAAATCAACAAAATAACAAAAACATTTTCTTTCTTTCTTTTTCATCACTTTAGTCCTTTTACACTTAAGCTTTCATTTTACAAACAAATAATTAATTTAGCATAAGGATAAAAATAAGCAAGAGGTTCCTATAGAGTACTATAGACATTTAGGGTGCTAATACCTTCCCTCTGCGTAACCAACCCCCGGACCTTTGATCTCTAAAAAATAGGGTTTTTCGAACTTTCTCCCTTTCCTCGGAAAAATAAAAGCTCGGTGGTGAATATTAAAATTGCGAGTCAACGCTAATCAATAGCTTGATATCCAAAAATCACCGCGACAGAAAAATGGCGACTTCACTGGGGACCAAAATCCTAAGTGGGTTAAACCTATCTTGCTTCTCTTTATCTTTATGCTTTATCATTATTTGTAATTGTAAATACATGCTTAAGTGTTTATCTTTTTACGTGAGTGGTGAGATAAGTCCTACACCCGGACTTGAGGGACACATAAGATAGGACGGTGGTATAATCATAGTGTCTTTCCGAGGGTAAATTTCGGATGTGACTCATGTGATAACCCCACTCAACGGAGGAATCTTGGAGGTATTACTATGTTGGCATGTGTAACGACCCTATTTTCGTATGTTATATTTTTATATATTTTATTTTATTGTTTGGCTTTTAAAAATATTTTCTCGTAATCGATAAATAATTATTTAGCGCGAGCGTAAGTTCGTAATCGAGTTTTTAAGGTTTTGAGCGAATTGGGCCAAGAAGATGAATAGTATTGGGCTTTTGAGTTTATGAGTAGTAATGATCAAGTGGATGAGATTTAGTGAGCTTGGATTGGATTGGATGGCTAGGATTGATCATGAGAGAGTTAGTAAGAATGGATGGCCATGATTTAATTGATTGGGTTATAAGAGATATCACAAAGATTTTCCCAAGCACTATTCATTGTCTTTTGAGAAGCTGGAACCGTGTAAGAGAAGGGAGAAGAGCAAGAGGAAAGCTAGGGCAAGAGCTCACGAGAGAGAGCAAGAGAAGGCTTGGAACTTTCGTTGATTCATCGATTTAGAGGTAAGAGAGGTAGTATTGCTTATTCACAAGTGATTGAGAAGGGGAGAATGTCTATTTCTCCATCCCAAACTTCCTTTCACTTTGTCTAGGTTTTGATAGAAATGCTGTTAATGATTATATTATGTTCATTTGATGCTTAGTGATGTTGATGGTATGTTTAATTGAAGTTATATGATGTTATCTATGTTTGGGTATTCGAAAATGTTGTTGTTGTTCAAGAAAAGCTTGCGGGAACCCTAACAATGGTGGTTTTTGTTAAGGTCATTATGTTGTGTGAGTATGAGTTATATAATGTTTGAAATGGCTGTTAGGAACTAATAGAGTGTGTCTAAGGTTTTGAAAGTGGATTTGGACTTAATAATATTGAAGACTAAGGTGTGGGAATTGATGAATATAATTGAATTGATATGGTATCCAAGGGATTGGATTTACCTTAGAAACATTTATGTTTATTTGGAGTTTTGGTTTAGTATGATGTTGTTGATGATGTTGTGAGTTTGGTTTAGTATGATGTTGTTGATGATGTTGTTAGTTTGGTTTAGTATGATGTTGTTGATGATGTTGTGAGTTTGGTTTGGTATGATGTTGCTGATGATGTTGTGAACCATGTTTGATGATTTATGCATGTTTGTATTATGATTGGCCATGAGTGCCTGGGTAAGAATGAAATCCAATTATTATTGGTCATATGCACGACCGTCCTTTTATGGCGAATGAGAGGTGCAGTCGATGAAAGAAAGAAATCCAAGAGTGCTTGGTTATCAAGAGTGCTTGGTAAGGATATAGGTTTATCCGCGAAATCCAAGAGTGCTTGGTTATCAAGAGTGCTTGGTAAGGATATAGGTTTATCCGCGAAATCCAAGAGTGCTTGGTTATCAAGAGTGCTTGGTAAGGATATAGGTTTATCCGCGAAATCCAAGAGTGCTTGGTTATCAAGAGTGCTTGGTAAGGATATAGGTTTATCCGTGAAATCCAAGAGTGCTTGGTTATCAAGAGTGCTTGGTAAGGATATAAGTTTATCCGCGAAATCCAAGAGTGCTTGGTTATCAAGAGTGCTTGATAAGGATATAAGTTTATCCGAAATGATTTGGTACCACATGTAGTAGTGAATGCATTTGAGGCATGCATCTTTTGTGACATTATGTGTGCATAATGGTTGTTAAGTGATAATTGTTATTGAGGATTTTGTGTTTCGTGTGTGGTTGATGAGTTTCGTGTGTGGTTGATGAGTTTCGTGTGTGGTTGATGAGTTTCGTGTGTGGTTGATGAGTTTCGTGTGTGGTTGACGAGTTTCGTGTGTGGTTGATGAGTTTTGTGTTTTGTCGATTATGTGTTGTGTTTTAAGTTATGTATAATAATGCGTTATTTATACATGTTTATTGGTTGTGATACTAACACTCTCTGTTTTGTGTTATGTGCTGGATCTTTGGGGATCCAGATTTTCAGGAAGACGAGCCTATCGTCGAGGAGTAGCTTTTGCTGTTTAGAAGCTTGCGTAGTGGTGAGGACATAGCTTAGCTATCCTTACTTTTTGTACTAGGTGTTGTATCCTAGTTAGAGTTTAGGGCTCTGATAGTTGTAACACCACTTTGGGTATCTGAACGTGTATGTATAACTTTGGTAATGATCTCTATTGTAGATCTGGATGTTAGTTTTCTAATGCCGTTGGTTTGATGTCAAAACGATTTATAGAACTTGAGTTATGGTTGAATTTCTGCTGCATGTCACAGTGAATTTTTATGAGTTTTCTGCACAACTTTTCCGATTTTGAAACAAAAACTGGTACCGATCAGTACAGAATTGGCTTTGGGTGTAAACATGAAAGTTTTAGATAATTTTGTTAGCTTTCCAGTGGCTTTGGTTTGACGTGAAAATGACTTTTAGTTTTTGAGTTATGATGAAAATACTCAGAGGAAGTTCTAGTGGATTTGTGCTGTGACAGCATTTTCAGATTTATGTTTTTACGTCTTTTTCACACGTCTCTGTTTTAAATTGGTCTTTGATATAAACATGTGGAATGTTGTATTGTGTTTTGAAAACGGAAACAAAATGATGCAATCGTTTTTGTGAACATTGACTTAGAAGGGGTATCCTGCTGTTGAGCTAGAAGGGGTATCCTGCTGTTGAGTTAGTAGGGGTATCCTGTTGTCCTGTTAGAAGGGGTATCGTCTCTGTTTGTTATTGTTTTGTTATTTTTTTTCCGCTGCTGAATTTGGGAATCAAATATGTTTTGATCTGTTGATGTTTATGAAAATGCGTTTTCATTATGTTGTAACTTCCTATGTCCTTAACGTTTTGTTTTATTAAAGTTAATAATCGGCGGTTAAGGGTTAGGGTGTTACAATAGGTGGTATCAGAGCAGGTCGATCCATTGGATCAATTAGGTGTAGATTACCCTTTGTGTAACATGTGTTAGGAAAACACTGTTTATACTGTTTTGAGGAAACGAAGTGTATCCTCACTCGTGGAGCGTGGTGTTGGTTCAGGTTATGACGCAATGAGCATTTGCCGATGCGATGGAATTGATGGCGAATGCCATGGTTCAGAAGGCTGTGAGTAGGACGGCTGATAGAGCAGCACAGGGAGCCAAGACTAACTACTACAAGGCTGTGAACGAGAAGAGGAGGAGAGCCTTCGGAAGAGGAAAGCCTTATGATAACCGGGGAAAGAAGCCGGATGGAGGTGGAAGCAGTGGTGGTAAAACTGGAGGTGGTAAGAATTGTTTTAGGTGTGGACAACCGGGACATCGTTTTTTTGAGTGCCCGAAGAGTGATGGAAAATGTTTCAAGTGTGGTGATCCTAACCACAAAGCTGATCAGTGCAAGAAGGGTATTGTGTGCTTCAACTGCAAAGAAGCGGGTCATAAGAGCAACGTGTGTAAGAAGCCTAGAGCGGCTGGAGGAAAAGTGTTTGCTTTAGATGGTGGTGATGCGAAGGCGGACAACTTGATCAGAGGTACATGCTTTATCAATAATACTCCTTTGTCTGCTATTATTGATACGGGTGCTACCCACTCGTTTATTTCTGTGGAATGTGTTAAGAGGTTGGGTCTAAGAGTAGAAAATATGATGGGACGCATGGTTATAGAAACGCCTGCGAGTGGTTCGGTATCGACTACTCTAGTCTTTGTTGACTGTTCAGTCACTATGTATGGTCGACACTTTGGAATGGATTTAGTCTGCATTCCGTTGAGCGGAATAGACGTTGTCTTTGGTATGAACTGGTTAGAATTTAATCGTGTTCATATCAACTGCGGTAAGAGGACGGTTGTGTTTCCAAGACCGGAGCCAGAATTGTGTTCGAAGCTCATGTGTTGTCGAGAAGTGGTAAGATCAGTGAAGGCTTAAGAGGACGTGTTTGCTAGGTTTGCTTCGTTGAGAGCGGAAGTGAAGAATGAGATTGATGCGTTGCCAGTGGTGCGTGATTTCACAGATGTTTTTCCAGATGACATTTTGGATTTACCACCCGAGAGAGAGGTTGAATTCGCAATTGACATAGTACCTGGTACTAGTCCAATTTCGATGGCGCCGTATCGTATGTCAGCTGCAGAGCTTGAAAAGTTGAAAGAACAATTGGAAGAACTGTTAGAGAAAAAGTTTGTAAGACCGAGCGTATCGCCGTGGGGTGTGCATGTTCTGTTGGAGAAGAAGAAAGATGGTAGTATGCGTTTGTGCATCGACTATCGTCAGTTGAATAAAGCAACTATCAAGAATAAGTATCCACTTCCGAGGATAGATGATTTGATGGATCAGTTAGTGGGAGCCTGTGTGTTCAGCAAGATTGATTTGAGATCGGGATATCACCAGATAAGAGTTAAGGCAGAGGATATACCGAAGACTGCTTTCAGGACAAGGTATGGTCACTACGAGTACGCTGTTATGCCTTTTGGAGTTACTAATGCACCTGGAGTGTTTATGGAATATATGAATCGTATATTTCATTCCTTTTTGGATCGATTCGTGGTGGTCTTCATAGACGATATTTTGGTATACTCGAAGACGGAAGAGGAACATGCCGAGCATTTGAGGATTGTGTTGGAGGTGTTGCGCGAGAAGAAGCTTTATGCAAAATTTTCTAAGTGTGAATTTTGGTTGCATGAAGTTAGCTTTTTGGGTCACGTCATTTCAAGTGGTGGTATAGCAGTGGATCCTGCTAAGGTAGAAGCCGTGCAAGATTGGGGGACGCCGGAGTCTGTTACTGAGATCTGAAGTTTTCTTGGGTTGGTCGGTCACTATCGGAGGTTCATCGAAGGATTTTCAAAGTTGGCGTTGCCGTTGACACAGTTGACTAGGAAGGGTCAAGCTTTCATTTGGGATGACAAGTGTGAGCAGAGTTTCCAGGAGCTGAAGAGGAGGTTGACATCTGCACCTGTGCTAATTCTGCCAAATCCGAAGGAACCGTTCGTGGTTTACTGTGATGCGTCGAAGATGGGTCTAGGTGGTGTGTTGATGCAGAAAGGACAAGTCGTTGCTTATGCATCAAGACAGCTGAAGAATTATGAGAGGAACTATCCTACGCATGATTTGGAGCTAGCTGCTGTCGTATTTGTTCTCAAGATTTGGAGGCACTACTTGTATGGGTCAAGATTCGAGGTTTTCAGCGATCACAAGAGTCTGAAGTACTTGTTTGATCAGAAGGAGCTCAATACGAGGCAAGAAGATGGTTAGAGTTTCTTAAGGATTATGATTTCGAGTTGAACTATCACCCGGGTAAGGCTAATGTGGTAGCCGATGCGTTGAGTAGGAAGTCTTTGCATATGTCGTCTCTGATGGCGAAGGAACTGAGATTGATTGAAGAGTTTAGAGACCTCAGTTTGGTTGGTGAAAAGACAACCAGAAGCGTGAAGCTAGGAATGTTGAAGTTGACGAATGATTTTCTCGAAGAGGTTGTGGAGAAACAAGAGATCGATGTGAGATTGATGAAGTTTAAGACACTCATCGAGCAAAGGAAAAAGGTAAACGTTGAGATCGATGAGAAAGGCGTGATGAGATGTCAAGGGAGGTTATGTGTACCAGATGTGCCAGAATTGAAGAGGATGATCTTGGAGGAAGGTCACAGAAGCAACTTAAGTATTCATCCTGGTGTTACTAAGATGTATCAAGATCTGAGGAAAATGTTCTGGTGGCAAGGGATGAAGATAGAGATCCCCGTTTTACTTCAAGGTTTTGGGAGAGTTTGCAAGAAGCGTTGGGGACTAAGTTGCGGATGAGTTCTGCTTATCACCCGCAGACGGATGGTCAGTCGGAGAGGACGATTCAATCATTGGAGGATTTATTAAGATCGTGTATTTTGGAACAAGGAGTGAGTTGGGAGGCTTGCTTACCATTGATTGAGTTTACGTATAACAATAGTTTTCATTCGAGCATTGGTATGGCACCTTTTGAAGCGTTGTATGGGAGAAGATGTAGAACACCTTTGTGTTGGTTTGAATCGAGAGCAAGATGCGGGACTCCTATCCAGAGTTGTTTTCAGGTATTTTCGAGGGCGAAAATTCTTTTTAGGGGGGTAGAGTTGTAACGACCCTATTTTCGTATGTTATATTTTTATATATTTTATTTTATTGTTTGGCTTTTAAAAATATTTTCTCGTAATCGATAAATAATTATTTAGCGCGAGCGTAAGTTCGTAATCGAGTTTTTAAGGTTTTGAGCGAATTGGGCCAAGAAGATGAATAGTATTGGGCTTTTGAGTTTATGAGTACTAATGATCAAGTGGATGAGATTTAGTGAGCTTGGATTGGATTGGATGGCTAGGATTGATCATGAGAGAGTTAGTAAGAATGGATGGCCATGATTTAATTGATTGGGTTATAAGAGATATCACAAAGATTTTCCCAAGCACTATTCATTGTCTTTTGAGAAGCTGGAACCGTGTAAGAGAAGGGAGAAGAGCAAGAGGAAAGCTAGGGCAAGAGCTCACGAGAGAGAGCAAGAGAAGGCTTGGAACTTTCGTTGATTCATCGATTTAGAGGTAAGAGAGGTAGTATTGCTTATTCACAAGTGATTGAGAAGGGGAGAATGTCTATTTCTCCATCCCAAACTTCCTTTCACTTTGTCTAGGTTTTGATAGAAATGCTGTTAATGATTATATTATGTTCATTTGATGCTTAGTGATGTTGATGGTATGTTTAATTGAAGTTATATGATGTTATCTATGTTTGGGTATTCGAAAATGTTGTTGTTGTTCAAGAAAAGCTTGCGGGAACCCTAACAATGGTGGTTTTTGTTAAGGTCATTATGTTGTGTGAGTATGAGTTATATAATGTTTGAAATGGCTGTTAGGAACTAATAGAGTGTATCTAAGGTTTTGAAAGTGGATTTGGACTTAATAATATTGAAGACTAAGGTGTGGGAATTGATGAATATAATTGAATTGATATGGTATCCAAGGGATTGGATTTACCTTAGAAACATTTATGTTTATTTGGAGTTTTGGTTTAGTATGATGTTGTTGATGATGTTGTGAGTTTGGTTTAGTATGATGTTGTTGATGATGTTGTGAGTTTGGTTTAGTATGATGTTGTTGATGATGTTGTGAGTTTGGTTTGGTATGATGTTGCTGATGATGTTGTGAACCATGTTTGACGATTTATGCATGTTTGTATTATGATTGGCCATGAGTGCCTGGGTAAGAATGAAATCCAATTATTATTGGTCATATGCACGACCGTCCTTTTATGGCGAATGAGAGGTGCAGTCGATGAAAGAAAGAAATCCAAGAGTGCTTGGTTATCAAGAGTGCTTGGTAAGGATATAGGTTTATCCGCGAAATCCAAGAGTGCTTGGTTATCAAGAGTGCTTGGTAAGGATATAGGTTTATCCGCGAAATCCAAGAGTGCTTGGTTATCAAGAGTGCTTGGTAAGGATATAGGTTTATCCGCGAAATCCAAGAGTGCTTGGTTATCAAGAGTGCTTGGTAAGGATATAAGTTTATCCGCGAAATCCAAGAGTGCTTGGTTATCAAGAGTGCTTGATAAGGATATAAGTTTATCCGAAATGATTTGGTACCACATGTAGTAGTGAATGCATTTGAGGCATGCATCTTTTGTGACATTATGTGTGCATAATGGTTGTTAAGTGATAATTGTTATTGAGGATTTTGTGTTTCGTGTGTGGTTGATGAGTTTCGTGTGTGGTTGATGAGTTTCGTGTGTGGTTGATGAGTTTCGTGTGTGGTTGATGAGTTTCGTGTGTGGTTGATGAGTTTTGTGTTTTGTCGATTATGTGTTGTGTTTTAAGTTATGTATAATAATGCGTTATTTATACATGTTTATTGGTTGTGATACTAACACTCTCTGTTTTGTGTTATGTGCTGGATCTTTGGGGATCCAGATTTTCAGGAAGACGAGCCTATCGTCGAGGAGTAGCTTTTGCTGTTTAGAAGCTTGCGTAGTGGTGAGGACATAGCTTAGCTATCCTTACTTTTTGTACTAGGTGTTGTATCCTAGTTAGAGTTTAGGCCTCTGATAGTTGTAACACCACTTTGGGTATCTGAACGTGTATGTATAACTTTGGTAATGATCTCTATTGTAGATCTGGATGTTAGTTTTCTAATGCCGTTGGTTTGATGTCAAAACGATTTATAGAACTTGAGTTATGGTTGAATTTCTGCTGCATGTCACAGTGAATTTTTATGAGTTTTCTGCACAACTTTTCCGATTTTGAAACAAAAACTGGTACCGATCAGTACAGAATTGGCTTTGGGTGTAAACATGAAAGTTTTAGATAATTTTGTTAGCTTTCCAGTGGCTTTGGTTTGACGTGAAAATGACTTTTAGTTTTTGAGTTATGATGAAAATACTCAGAGGAAGTTCTAGTGGATTTGTGCTGTGACAGCATTTTCAGATTTATGTTTTTACGTCTTTTTCACACGTCTCTGTTTTAAATTGGTCTTTGATATAAACATGTGGAATGTTGTATTGTGTTTTGAAAACGGAAACAAAATGATGCAATCGTTTTTGTGAACATTGACTTAGAAGGGGTATCCTGCTGTTGAGCTAGAAGGGGTATCCTGCTGTTGAGTTAGTAGGGGTATCCTGTTGTCCTGTTAGAAGGTGTATCGTCTCTGTTTGTTATTGTTTTGTTATTTTTTTTCCGCTGCTGAATTTGGGAATCAAATATGTTTTGATCTGTTGATGTTTATGAAAATGCGTTTTCATTATGTTGTAACTTCCTATGTCCTTAACGTTTTGTTTTATTAAAGTTAATAATCGGCGGTTAAGGGTTAGGGTGTTACAGCATGAGTAAGTCGTGTCCGGCATTGATATTTTCAAGTGACCCATGAAGTTGAGGACCTTTAATTACCTTTAACCCATCTTGGCCTTTTAGGACGTAGTGCGGTGGCTAACCAAGAGTAATCTTGAATTAGTTGATACGCGATACTACACTCAAACGAGACTTTCTTACAAATATTATCGGATCGGGAGTCAATCTCGTAACCCGACGATGTTTGGAAGAGGTTGAGGACTTTGGGAACTTGGTAGAACCCGTGATACAGGTACATGTGAAACCATAGTCCTTACCAAATGGCGTGTTTACCCTTGACTCCAACATTATGGACCTTAACCTCACCATGTTTTCTCCGCTCCTTAGCATAATCATGCATACATGCATCCATGCATAAACTCTTTTCTTTTTCATCCAAAACATCGAAGGACTTAAATAAGCTTTTTGTAAACATTGTAGATATGGACATTCCACGAAGAAGCACTAAGAAATATCTTTTCAAGAAACCAGACTTGTCAAAGTTAAGGGAGCTAAGGTCTTTAGTGAGTGATCCAACGAATTTTCAAGCCCATCATGGGAAGTTGCTTAACATTCTGAGAGTAGATGTTGAGGAAGGATGCTTAGAGACTTTGGTTCAGTTCTACGACCCACTCTACCATTGCTTCACCTTTCCTGACTACCAGCTTGTCCCCACACTTGAAGAGTACTCCTACCTAGTGGGTTTACCTGTGCCAGACAAGCTACCATTCCACGGTCTTGAGCCTACCCCTAAACCCTCCGAAATCGCGGCCGCTCTCCATCTTGAAACCTCCGTCATCCAAGCAAACCTTACCTCTAAAGGAGGCCTCCAAGGTCTTCCCACCCGCTTCCTCTACCAACAAGCCTCCATATTCGCTGAAGCAGCTAGCACTTATGCCTTCCATTCCACCCTAGCCCTCCTCATATATGGCCTTGTACTCTTCCCAAATATTGACAACTTCATCGATATCCATGCCATCAAAATCTTCCTCTCCAAGAACCCTGTACCCACACTACTAGCTGATACTTACCACTCCATCCATAACCGTACCCTAGCCGGCCGTGGAACTATTCTTTGCTGTGCACCACTGCTTTACAAATGGTTTATCTCCCACCTACCTCAAACTCATACCTTCAAAGCTAACCTTGAAGATCTTCCTTGGTCCCAAAGAATCATGGCCCTCCATCCCTCAGATATAGTTTGGTATCAGGCAGCCTGTGACGTGGGGAAATTCATTGTCAGTTGTGGTGAATACCCCAACGTACCTCTTCTTGGTATGCGTGGCGGGATTAGCTACAACCCTTTTCTAGCCCGTCGACAGTTTGGTTACCCAGTGAGAGAAAAGCCAAACAATCTTGCATTGACCAGTGAGTTCTATCTCTATCATGAAGACCACACAAACCGGAGAGAGAGATTCGCACGAGCTTGGAGCGCTATCCGCAGACTCAACAGGAGTCAGCTGGGGAAGAAGTTTGACTATGTGCATGAATCCTATACTCAGTGGGTCATTAATAGGACCATGAGTTTTGGCCTACCATACCATCTACCTAGATACTTATCGTCCACCATTTCACCATCATCCTTACCTATCCCCTTCGACACCAAGGAGGAGTTTCAGGAGCAATTAACCAAGGAAAAGCAAGAGAAAGAGACTTGGAAGAGGAGATACCAGGAACTTGAGCTCAAGCATGAAACCTTGAAGGGGAAGCTAGCCCAACAGAGTCGTGAGCTCTTTGTCCAGAACCAGAGGATAATTGAGAAGGATGACTTGCTTCGTCGGAAAGATGCTTTGCTCCACCAAGATGCTAGGAGGAAAAGGAGATTCATAGATTCACTCTCTAGTGCACATTCAGATTCCGAGGATCCATCTGCTCCGGGAGTTTGAGCTTGAAGTTCTTAGGACCTTATGTTTAGATTTTAGCTTCTGAAACCTCTTGACTTGCAAGCACAAAAAAAAAAAAAAACTCTTTGTAATATTTCAATGCTTTAGTGAAGAGTTCAGTTTATGATGTTTACAATTACTCCAACAGGTCCTTCGATAATAATTTGTTCTTTTTCTTTTTGCATAAGCATAATCATGCATCATATTGCATTCATAGTTTCCAAATTGAGTCTCACACTGTGTACACTACTTCCAAGGTCAATCAGCCGTCGCCCAAAGAAAGTGGCCTGACGAATTCTCCACAAACTGAATCGCATTTACAACATTATGGCTAATCGGAAAAGAATGGATCTGTTAGAGCAAGAAAACCAGAACCTCCGGGAAGAGATGGCCAATCTCCGGGAAGGGATGGAGAAGTTGACCTCGATGATGAATGCTCTGTTGGCTTCCCAAGCCCAGGCGTCAGTTCCTCAGCCTGCTGTCACTACTCTTGCGCAGCCAATCTTATTTGCTTTACCAACTTCTACCATACTTGCTCCACCGCCCGGCACGTCTAGAGCTTACCCATGGGGATGTCATTTCTATCAGACGAAGGTTTTCGTCCCACCTCTTTTGGAACCCCAACTCCGGCTATCCAGAAATCAGCTCCAGCCCCAACAAAGGCCTCAGCAACAGAATCGACAACAGACTCGACAACAGAATCGGGTTCAGCGGACTTCCCATTTTGATCCAATCCCCATGGCATATGCAGAGTTGCTCCCCGTTTTGCTTGATAAAAATCTTGTTCAAACTAGGGCACCTCCTAAGGTACCTGAAAGGTTGCCACAGTGGTATAAACCTGATCTCTCTTGTGCTTTCCATCAAGGGGCACCCGGTCATGACGTTGAGCATTGTTATGCCTTGAAAGCCGAAGTCCAGAAGTTGGTCCAGGCCAACATCCTATCCTTCAAAGGGTCGAGTCCCGACGTGCAAGCTAATCTACTACCTGACCACGGGACCCCATCTGTTAATTTGGTGCAAGATTGCTCAGAAGCTCACCCTGGTGAAGAAGGTGGCAGTGAATTTTGTAACACATGGCAGAGGTTACTGCAATTGGATCGTTGATTGATATTCCCTCAGCTACTCATAGGTCCAAGTGATGTGTTTTGTTGTCTTGTCTTTTCAAAAAAAAATCCTTTCGTTCCGCCCGAGACGAAAGTGAACTTTTAGGGCTTTTGTTTCATGCATTCCCATCATCAAATGAGAGGTCGTTTTTGTTCCTGACTATGTTTTTTATTATTCTTAGCTTTTCTGGAAAATGGTAACACAAAAAACCCAAAAATATTTCATTTTTACTTTTATTTCCGATCAATTTCAAAAAAAAATCTGCATTGTTCACTCATTCTCTAAAATCAACCATCAATCATATGCAGACTAAGCATCAATAAACCCGTTGAACACTGTAACCCTATGCTCTCTCCCGACTTTGAGTTCCCTGTTTACGAAGCTGAAGAGGAGGAGGATGAAGGGATTCTCGAAAAGATCTCTCTGCTACAGAAATATGAAAAAGAACATCATTCAGCCGCATGAAGAAGCACTGAAAGTGATTAACGTGGACACTACAGTATTCCTGATCAAATCCCAGATGAATGGTGCCGTCTAGGCTGCATAAAAAAAAAACAAACAAAAAACAATAGCAAAAGCAAAAAAATCAAAAACAAAAAAATCAAAAGCAAAAAAAATCAAAAGCAAAAATCAAACAAAAATCAAAAGAAAAAGAAAACAAAAAGAAAAAAGAAAAAAATATATCAAAAGATGGTGCAGAAGATGGTAACCACCTACAAGGACTTGCATGAGATGTTACCGTATGCTTTACATGGATATCATACTTCAGTGCGTACCTCAACAGGGGCAACCCCCTTCTCTTGGGTGTATGGTATGGAAGCAGTACTCCCTGTGGAGGTTGAGATTCCATCAATGAGAGTTCTAATGGAGGCCCAGTTGTCAGAGGCTGAATGGTGCCAAAGCAGATATGATCAGTTGAATCTAATTGAAGAGAAACGCATGAATGCTTTGTACCACGGACAACTTTATCAACAGAGGATGAAGCAAGCTTTTGACAAGAAGGTTCGTCCTCGTGTGTTCCAAGAAGGAGATCTCGTGCTCAAGAAGGTTTTATCTTTCCAACCCGATTCCAGGGGCAAGTGGACGCCTAATTACGAGGGTCCATATGTCGTCAAGAGAGCTTTCTCCGGTGGTGCTTTGACTCTTACGACTATGGATGGTGATGAGCTCCCTCGTCCCGTGAACGCCGATGCAGTCAAGAAATACTTTGTCTAAAAAATAAAAGAACAGCTCGGTAAGTCGAAAACCCGAAAGGGCAGATTAGGCAAAAAAGAGCGTCTCGGTGGATCGAAAACCCGAAAGGGCGGTCCAGGCAAAAATTAGAGACATAAAACAGAAAATAATCATCCTGATAGGTCGAAAACCCGAAAGGGCGATCTATGCAAAAGTTAAGGATCAAAAGACGAAGTAACTGCATTGGTCTGATCTCTACTCACTTGGGGCACATTAAATGTCAAAGAGACTCAGAATCTGAAGCATCCAAACAGTGGAATTCAAAGTTGTCAGGGAGAATAGCGGTTATTGTGTTCAATATACCTTCCCCTTATATTTACCATTTTCCAAACTTTTTAAGATCCGTGGAGCCATGCCATTGGCGGGTCGCCACTCTTTTAAATAAATTTGAGCCTATTGCCTTTCATTTGGAATTCCTATTTATTCAGTTTATAAAAAAAAAAACTTCTTCTATTTTTGATGGTAGTGCTTGAAACAAAATATTCTTCAAAATCATAAATATTTTTCATGTCTTTTTGAAAAGCACAAACAACAAAACACATTTTCTTTGAACTCATGAATAAGTGAAGGGTGCGTCAACAGCTATCCTGAGAACGGATAAACTTTGCAGGCTTGAACATGGTCAATTGCTAAAAAAATATATACAAAAAAAAAAAGAACAAAAAAGAAATATATATATGAAAAAAAGAAAAAGAAAAAAACAGCTCGGTAAGTCGAAAACCCGAAAGGGCGGCTTAGGCAAAAATGAGCGTCCCGGTGGATCGAAAACCCGAGAGGGCGGTCCAGGCAAAAATTAGGGGCATACAAAAGAATATATTCCCGGTGGACTAAAAACCTGAAAAGGCGGTCCAGGCAAAAATTAGGGATTCAAAAACAACAAAAACAAAAAAAAACAAAATAAGCATGACCACAGAAGCACCAGTTCTCCTACCTGGTTTTTTTTGGATTAGCACGCTCTCCCCAGGAAGTGTTTATTCCCCATCATTTGTTGCATGTGTCGGGCTTTACCCCGTCTTTGTCTTGATACGCCCCCAGTGGCATCATCCCTATTGAAGATTGCCGAGTGTTTGTGATGCGACGTCGGGTCACTTTCCATCTTACCTGTCCAACCTTGTCTCATCAAGTCCATCAGTTATACAATCATACAAGTCAATCCTTCATACAATCACAAGTTAACCAGTCATCCAGTCACATAATTCAATCCTCCATACAATCATACAAGTCGTGTCTTCATTCATGCATTCATACATTCATGCATATACACATTCATGCATATACAATAAAGACAATATCATGCATACATGGCTGCATTAACTATCATGAGTCTTGCTTCAATTATCTTTTCATTTCAATCAATCATGAATAATTTGTAACCATCTTCCCCAGAAAGTGATTACTCCCCATCAATTGTTGCATATGGCGAGCATTACCCCGTCAATGATTTGATATGTCTCCAATGGCATCATCCCCAATAAAGATTGCCGAGTGTTTGTACTGCGTCGTCGGTCCACTCCCCATCTTATCCATTCTTGTCTCATCAAATTCATCAATTACATTATCACACAAATTAATCCTTCGTATAATCATACAGTCACATAGATCATACATGCATTCATACATTCATGCATTTACACATTCATGCATATAAACAACATCATGGTTGCGTTAACCACCCTGAGTCTTGTTTTGAATATCTTTCCATATCAATCAATCATGAATAATTTGCAACACTCTCTTCCCCCAAATGCCATCCCCAGTATTTCGTCCAGAGATGTCATCCTCTTTTCACCAAGTGGCAGTTCCTTAATGAACAACTTGTGCTTTGTCTTATCCAGTCTTTTGTCGTCAGTGGCAAGTTCGGCAACAATCCGAACAGCTGACATTTATCTTTCATCCTGCTTTTAAATTTCATCCAGCTTTTAAATTTCATCCAGCTTTTAAATCAGCTTTTAAATTTCATCATGCTTTTAAATTTCATCCAGCATTTAAATTTCATCCTGCTTTTAAATTTCATCCAGCATTTAAATTTCATCCTGCTTTTAAATTTCATCCTGCTTTTAAATTTCATCCTGCTTTTAAATTTCATCCAGCATTTAAATTTCATCCAGCATTTAAATTTCATCCAGCTTCTAAATTTCATCCAGCATTTACCTTTGTTTCTTGTCGTCAGTTGACTCGTTCGGCAATAACCCGAACAGCTGGCATTTTATCCTTTTTGTTTCCTGTCGTCAGTTGACTCGTTCGGCAATAACCCGAACAGCTGGCATTTATCCTTTTTGTTTCCTGTCGTCAGTTGACTCGTTCGGCAATAACCCGAACAGCTGGCATTTTATCCTTTTTGTTTCCTGTCGTCAGTTGACTCGTTCGGCAATAACCCGAACAGCTGGCATTTATCCTTTTTGTTTCCTGTCGTCAGTTGACTCGTTCGGCAATAACCCGAACAGCTGGCATTTTATCCTTTTTGTTTCCTGTCGTCAGTTGACTCGTTCGGCAATAACCCGAACAGCTGACATTTATCCTCTTTGTTTCTTGTCGTCAGTTGACTCGTTCGGCAACAACCCGAACAGCTGACGTTTACCTTTTCCTTGTCATCAGTTGGCTAGTTCGGCAATAACCCGAACAGTTGACATTTATCTCTGCTTCTTGTTCATCATCAGTTGGCTAGTTCAGCAATAACCCGAACAGCTAACATTTATTCCCCAGTGAATCGTGTTATCCCCAGTGGAGTCGGACCTCGTTTCTTTAACAGACTCGGGTATCCTTTTGTTTTGTTATCCCCAGTCGAGCCATCCTCGCCGTCTTGCATTCATACTTGCATCGCGAGCATTCACAACATTACATGCATAACATTACATGCATAGCATCACATGCACAGCATTGCATTCATAGCATTTTGCAGTTGAATTCGGTCAAAAATGGTGTACTCTGTATTTAAGTCTCTTCGACCCGTCGATTTAAAAATTTCATTTTTAAATCTTCGTAACGAAGAAACTTAAATAGGGGCATCTGTCATACCCCATTTTTGACCCCTTTTTTATTTCATTTCTCTCGTCTTTTGGGCCAGAAATTTTCGTCGCTTCAGACGAAATTTCGGCAGGGAGGTATTTTAAAATACCTCATTTTTGTTCCGAAGGCAACCCTTTTAATTTTTATTTTGTTTTTATTAGTTTTATTATTTACTTTTTTCTTTATTTCTTTTAAATTCTTTTATTAAGTGTTTTTCTTTTTTTTATTTTATTTTTTCGTTTTTTATTATTATTAGTTTTTTTTTAGTATTTTATTTTTACTGTTTTCTAGATTTTAATTATTTTTTCAGTTATTTTGGTCCAGGCCCAGAGGGGCGTTTTTGTCTTTTTTTACCCTAATCCTGTCCTTTAAATACAGCATTTATTACTGTTCACAGTCAGAAATAGTACACCCAAAGTACCAGTACAGTCAGAATAATCAGCCACCACTGAGCCACCGCACAAAAATCTCTCCGGCCACCGTCCACCACCAACACAGTGAAAAAAAACAAATCGAATTTTTTTTCTTTCCTTCTCTTCTTTTCCAGAACAACCACGCCAAACAGTAATCACAGATCAAACCCTCAAATCACAAAATCATCACAAACACAACACGGCCACATAACAGTGCCGTCACCCACAAACCCAAAGCTCAACCAGCATCACCACAATCAACACACGGCCAGAACCAAATCCGAACCAAAATCTCTCAATCCAAACCAAATACACAGTCGAATCTAAACCTAAACAAACAGATCAAATCCGAACACAGTCATAACCCACAAAGCTAAATCCGGTCAATAACCCACAAAGCCGAATCCGGCCAACAAACTACACCAGGGTCTGAACAAAACCGAACCAGAAAAAAACTTAAACCAAAAGGTAGATTTCGAAGTTAAAACTTAGATCTAGCCCGTTTTGAAAAGTTTTCGAAAAATCTAAGAACGGATTCGAGATTAGGGGAGAAAAGGATCTTTAAAAAGCAAAAAAGTTTTAAAAAAAATATAGTTTTCTCTTCCGGCGCGGTGGTGCCGCCGCCGGCCACCGCGCCGGTATCCCTTTCCGGCAGCCTGTGGTAGAGAGAAGATAGAGGAGGAAGAAAGAGAAGAGAGAAAGTGGAAGAAGAGAGAGAAAGACTTGGTAAATAATGGAAAAAAACCGGCCCCTGGCCCTTTTATGGACTTGGACTGGTTCGGTTCACCCAAACCGAACCGGTCCGGTTTTGTTCCTTTTCTCTCTAAGCCCAGTGGGCTGTAACTCGGCCCAGCTTTATTCTTTCTTCCCCTTTTCTGATCTCTTTCTATTTTCTGTTTTCACCCCCTCTTCTTCTCCTACACCCTTTCTTTTTTATTTTTCTTTTTTCTCTTTACTTTCCTTTCATTTCTTTTTTTTTTCTTGCTTTTATTTTTCAGTATTTATTTATTTCATGCATTTTATCTTACCGCATTTTAATTTTCAGTATTGCATGCATTTTATTATTATTGCTATTTTTTTTTATTTCTTGCATTTTATTTTCTTTTTATTTTATGCATCATATTTATTTTATTGTCTTGCATTTTTTATTTTCTTTATTTATTTTCCAGCACCATATTTATTCTATGCCTTGCATTTTAATTTCCAGCACCATATTTACTTTATGTCTTGCATTTCATTTTCTTTTTATTTTATGCATCATATTTATTTTATTGTCTTGCATTTTTATTTTCTTCTAGCATCATATTTATTTTATGTCTCGCATTTTTATTTTCTTTATTTTATTTTCAGCATCATATTTATTTTATGTCTTGCATTTTATTTTCTTTATTTATTTTATGCACCATATTTACTTATTGTTTTGCATTTCATGCATTTTTTTTTATTATTTCTTTTTAGCATATTTACTTTAATGTAATTTTTATTTTTGTCATTTATTTTATTGCTATTAGAATGTATCTAGGTCCAATGTAAAAATATAAATGAGAATATGCACCGACACCACATTTATTTTTTATGCTTTATGTCGAGGACGATAATGTAATTTTGACCGTATCCGAGGAAAAGGACCCTCACTTGATCCAATGTCATTTTGAGGGATCCGGCGCGTTTAGATTATCTCAGCATAACTTAGTCTCTGGACCTTAGGACTTAATCAAATTTTCACAAAAAAAGTCAAAATCCAAAAACATTTTATAATCAAAAATTTCAAAAAAAATCAATCTTTGTTATTTTCTTTTCTCAATCAAATCTTTAATCAATCTTTAATCAATCAAAACTTTTTTCTTCAAATTAAAATCAACCAAACTCACTTCTTTTTATTCTTCTATGCCTTTACGGCCTCCTATCTCTCTTAAACTTTTT
Source organism: Medicago ruthenica (assembly GCA_018208015.1). Lineage (NCBI taxonomy): Eukaryota > Viridiplantae > Streptophyta > Magnoliopsida > Fabales > Fabaceae > Medicago > Medicago ruthenica. The sequence continues at coordinate 39,603,876 of CM031376.1, read as the reverse complement.
TTCAAACTTTTAAAATCGACCAAAACCAATCACTCGTCATTTTTACCCCGAACTACGTGATTTTGATCCCGCTCGGGTACGTAGGCAAAAGACTTTGTCTTTCCAAATCAACAAAATAACAAAAACATTTTCTTTCTTTCTTTTTCATCACTTTAGTCCTTTTACACTTAAGCTTTCATTTTACAAACAAATAATTAATTTAGCATAAGGATAAAAATAAGCAAGAGGTTCCTATAGAGTACTATAGACATTTAGGGTGCTAATACCTTCCCTCTGCGTAACCAACCCCCGGACCTTTGATCTCTAAAAAATAGGGTTTTTCGAACTTTCTCCCTTTCCTCGGAAAAATAAAAGCTCGGTGGTGAATATTAAAATTGCGAGTCAACGCTAATCAATAGCTTGATATCCAAAAATCACCGCGACAGAAAAATGGCGACTTCACTGGGGACCAAAATCCTAAGTGGGTTAAACCTATCTTGCTTCTCTTTATCTTTATGCTTTATCATTATTTGTAATTGTAAATACATGCTTAAGTGTTTATCTTTTTACGTGAGTGGTGAGATAAGTCCTACACCCGGACTTGAGGGACACATAAGATAGGACGGTGGTATAATCATAGTGTCTTTCCGAGGGTAAATTTCGGATGTGACTCATGTGATAACCCCACTCAACGGAGGAATCTTGGAGGTATTACTATGTTGGCATGAGTAAGTCGTGTCCGACATTGATATTTTCAAGTGACCCATGAAGTTGAGGACCTTTAGTTACCTTTAACCCATCTTGGCCTTTTAGGACGTAGTGCGGTGGCTAACCAAGAGTAATCTTGAATTAGTTGATACGCGATACTACACTCAAACGAGACTTTCTTACAAATATTATCGGATCGGGAGTCAATCTCGTAACCCGACGATATTTGGAAGAGGTTGAGGACTTTGGGAACTTGGTAGAACCCGTGATACAGGTACATGTGAAACCATAGTCCTTACCAAATGGCGTGTTTACCCTTGACTCCAACATTATGGACCTTAACCTCACCATGTTTTCTCCGCTCCTTAGCATAATCATGCATACATGCATCCATGCATAAACTCTTTTCTTTTTCATCCAAAACATCGAAGGACTTAAATAAGCTTTTTGTAAACATTGTAGATATGGACATTCCACGAAGAAGCACTAAGAAATATCTTTTCAAGAAACCAGACTTGTCAAAGTTAAGGGAGCTAAGGTCTTTAGTGAGTGATCCAACGAATTTTCAAGCCCATCATGGGAAGTTGCTTAACATTCTGAGAGTAGATGTTGAGGAAGGATGCTTAGAGACTTTGGTTCAGTTCTACGACCCACTCTACCATTGCTTCACCTTTCCTGACTACCAGCTTGTCCCCACACTTGAAGAGTACTCCTACCTAGTGGGTTTACCTGTGCCAGACAAGATACCATTCCACGGTCTTGAGCCTACCCCTAAACCCTCCGAAATCGCGGCCACTCTCCATCTTGAAACCTCCATCATCCAAGCAAACCTTACCTCTAAAGGAGGCCTCCAAGGTCTTCCCACCCGCTTCCTCTACCAACAAGCCTCCATATTCGCTGAAGCAGCTAGCACTTATGCCTTCCATTCCACCCTAGCCCTCCTCATATATGGCCTTGTACTCTTCCCAAATATTGACAACTTCATCGATATCCATGCCATCAAAATCTTCCTCTCCAAGAACCCTGTACCCACACTACTAGCTGATACTTACCACTCCATCCATGACCGTACCCTAGCCGGCCGTGGAACTATTCTTTGCTGTGCACCACTGCTTTACAAATGGTTTATCTCCCACCTACCTCAAACTCATACCTTCAAAGCTAACCTTGAAGATCTTCCTTGGTCCCAAAGAATCATGGCCCTCCATCCCTCAGATATAGTTTGGTATCAGGCAGCCTGTGACGTGGGGAAATTCATTGTCAGTTGTGGTGAATACCCCAACGTACCTCTTCTTGGTATGCGTGGTGGGATTAGCTATAACCCTTTTCTAGCCCGTCGACTGTTTGGTTACCCAGTGAGAGAAAAGCCAAACAATCTTGCATTGACCAGTGAGTTCTATCTCTATCATGAAGACCACACAAACCGGAGAGAGAGATTCGCACGAGCTTGGAGCGCTATCCGCAGACTCAACAGGAGTCAGCTGGGGAAGAAGTTTGACTATGTGCATGAATCCTATACTCAGTGGGTCATTAATAGGACCATGAGTTTTGGCCTACCATACCATCTACCTAGATACCTATCCTCCACCATTTCACCATCATCCTTACCTATCCCCTTCGACACCAAGGAGGAGTTTCAGGAGCAATTAACCAAGGAAAAGCAAGAGAAAGAGACTTGGAAGAGGAGATACCAGGAACTTGAGCTCAAGCATGAAACCTTGAAGGGGAAGCTAGCCCAACAGAGTCGTGAGCTCTTTGTCCAGAACCAGAGGATAATTGAGAAGGATGACTTGCTTCGTCGGAAAGATGCTTTGCTCCACCAAGATGCTAGGAGGAAAAGGAGATTCATAGATTCACTCTCTAGTGCACATTCAGATTCCGAGGATCCATCTGCTCCGGGAGTTTGAGCTTGAAGTTCTTAGGACCTTATGTTTAGATTTTAGCTTCTGAAACCTCTTGACTTGCAAGCACAAAAAAAAAAAAACTCTTTGTAATATTTCAATGCTTTAGTGAAGAGTTCAGTTTATGATGTTTACAATTACTCCAACAGGTCCTTCGATAATAATTTGTTCTTTTTCATTTTGCATAAGCATAATCATGCATCATACTGCATTCATAGTTTCCAAATTGAGTCTCACACTGTGTACACTACTTCCAAGGTCAATCAGCCGTCGCCCAAAGAAAGTGGCCTGACGAATTCTCCACAAACTGAATCGCATTTACAACATTATGGCTAATCGGAAAAGAATGGATCTGTTAGAGCAAGAAAACCAGAACCTCCGGGAAGAGATGGCCAATCTCCGGGAAGGGATGGAGAAGTTGACCTCGATGATGAATGCTATGTTGGCTTCCCAAGCCCAGGCGTCAGTTCCTCAGCCTGCTGTCACTACTCTTGCGCAGCCAATCTTATTTGCTTTACCAACTTCTACCATACTTGCTCCACCGCCCGGCACGTCTAGAGCTTACCCATGGGGATGTCATTTCTATCAGACGAAGGTTTTCGTCCCACCTCTTTTGGAACCCCAACTCCGGCTATCCAGAAATCAGCTCCAGCCCCAACAAAGGCCTCAGCAACAGAATCGACAACAGACTCGACAACAGAATCGGGTTCAGCGGACTTCCCATTTTGATCCAATCCCCATGGCATATGCAGAGTTGCTCCCCGTTTTGCTTGATAAAAATCTTGTTCAAACTAGGGCACCTCCTAAGGTACCTGAAAGGTTGCCACAGTGGTATAAACCTGATCTCTCTTGTGCTTTCCATCAAGGGGCACCCGGTCATGACGTTGAGCATTGTTATGCCTTGAAAGCCGAAGTCCAGAAGTTGGTCCAGGCCAACATCCTATCCTTCAAAGGGTCGAGTCCCGACATGCAAGCTAATCTACTACCTGACCACGGGACCCCATCTGTTAATTTGGTGCAAGATTGCTCAGAAGCTCACCCTGGTGAAGAAGGTGGCAGTGAATTTTGTAACACATGGCAGAGGTTACTGCAATTGGATCGTTGATTGATATTCCCTCAGCTACTCATAGGTCCAAGTGATGTGTTTTGTTGTCTTGTCTTTTCAAAAAAAAATCCTTTCGTTCCGCCCGAGACGAAAGTGAACTTTTAGGGCTTTTGTTTCATGCATTCCCATCATCAAATGAGAGGTCGTTTTTGTTCCTGACTATGTTTTTTATTATTCTTAGCTTTTCTGGAAAATGGTAACACAAAAAACCCAAAAATATTTCATTTTTACTTTTATTTCCGATCAATTTCAAAAAAAATCTGCATTGTTCACTCATTCTCTAAAATCAACCATCAATCATATGCAGACTAAGCATCAATAAACCCGTTGAACACTGTAACCCTATGCTCTCTCCCGACTTTGAGTTCCCTGTTTACGAAGCTGAAGAGGAGGAGGATGAAGGGATTCTCGAAAAGATCTCTCTGCTACAGAAATATGAAAAAGAACATCATTCAGCCGCATGAAGAAGCACTGAAAGTGATTAACGTGGACACTACAGTATTCCTGATCAAATCCCAGATGAATGGTGCCGTCTAGGCTGCATAAAAAAAAACAAACAAAAAACAATAGCAAAAGCAAAAAAATCAAAAACAAAAAAATCAAAAGCAAAAAAAATCAAAAGCAAAAATCAAACAAAAATCAAAAGAAAAAGAAAACAAAAAGAAAAAAGAAAAAAATATATCAAAAGATGGTGCAGAAGATGGTAACCACCTACAAGGACTTGCATGAGATGTTACCGTATGCTTTACATGGATATCATACTTCAGTGCGTACCTCAACAGGGGTAACCCCCTTCTCTTGGGTGTATGGTATGGAAGCAGTACTCCCTGTGGAGGTTGAGATTCCATCAATGAGAGTTCTAATGGAGGCCCAGTTGTCAGAGGCTGAATGGTGCCAAAGCAGATATGATCAGTTGAATCTAATTGAAGAGAAACGCATGAATGCTTTGTACCACGGACAACTTTATCAACAGAGGATGAAGCAAGCTTTTGACAAGAAGGTTCGTCCTCGTGTGTTCCAAGAAGGAGATCTCGTGCTCAAGAAGGTTTTATCTTTCCAACCCGATTCCAGGGGCAAGTGGACGCCTAATTACGAGGGTCCATATGTCGTCAAGAGAGCTTTCTCTGGTGGTGCTTTGACTCTTACGACTATGGATGGTGATGAGCTCCCTCGTCCCGTGAACGCCGATGCAGTCAAGAAATACTTTGTCTAAAAAATAAAAGAACAGCTCGGTAAGTCGAAAACCCGAAAGGGCGGCTTAGGCAAAAAAGAGCGTCTCGGTGGATCGAAAACCCGAAAGGGCGGTCCAGGCAAAAATTAGAGACATAAAACAGAAAATAATCATCCTGATAGGTCGAAAACCCGAAAGGGCGATCTATGCAAAAGTTAAGGATCAAAAGACGAAGTAACTGCATTGGTCTGATCTCTACTCACTTGGGGCACATTAAATGTCAAAGAGACTCAGAATCTGAAGCATCCAAACAGTGGAATTCAAAGTTGTCAGGGAGAATAGCGGTTATTGTGTTCAATATACCTTCCCCTTATATTTACCATTTCCCAAACTTTTTAAGATCCGTGGAGCCATGCCATTGGCGGGTCGCCACTCTTTTAAATAAATTTGAGCCTATTGCCTTTCATTTGGAATTCCTATTTATTCAGTTTATAAAAAAAAAAACTTCTTCTATTTTTGATGGTAGTGCTTGAAACAAAATATTCTTCAAAATCATAAATATTTTCATGTCTTTTTGAAAAGCACAAACAACAAAACACATTTTCTTTGAACTCATGAATAAGTGAAGGGTGCGTCAACAGCTATCCTGAGAACGGATAAACTTTGCAGGCTTAAACATGGTCAATTGCTAAAAAAATATATACAAAGAAAAAAGAACAAAAAAGAAATATATATATGAAAAAAAGAAAAAGAAAAAAACAGCTCGGTAAGTCGAAAACCCGAAAGGGCGGCTTAGGCAAAAATGAGCGTCCCGGTGGATCGAAAACCCGAGAGGGCGGTCCAGGCAAAAATTAGGGGCATACAAAAGAATATATTCCCGGTGGACTGAAAACCTGAAAAGGCGGTCCAGGCAAAAATTAGGGATTCAAAAACAACAAAAACAAAAAAAAACAAAATAAGCATGACCACAGAAGCACCAGTTCTCCTACCTGGTTTTTTTTGGATTAGCACGCTCTCCCCAGGAAGTGTTTATTCCCCATCATTTGTTGCATGTGTCGGGCTTTACCCCGTCTTTGTCTTGATACGCCCCCAGTGGCATCATCCCTATTGAAGATTGCCGAGTGTTTGTGATGCGACGTCGGGTCACTTTCCATCTTACCTGTCCAACCTTGTCTCATCAAGTCCATCAGTTATACAATCATACAAGTCAATCCTTCATACAATCACAAGTTAATCAGTCATCCAGTCACATAATTCAATCCTCCATACAGTCATACAAGTCGTGTCTTCATTCATGCATTCATACATTCATGCATATACACATTCATGCATATACAATAAAGACAATATCATGCATACATGGCTGCATTAACTATCATGAGTCTTGCTTCAATTATCTTTTCATTTCAATCAATCATGAATAATTTGTAACCATCTTCCCCAGAAAGTGATTACTCCCCATCAATTGTTGCATATGGCGAGCATTACCCCGTCAATGATTTGATATGTCTCCAATGGCATCATCCCCAATAAAGATTGCCGAGTGTTTGTACTGCGTCGTCGGTCCACTCCCCATCTTATCCATTCTTGTCTCATCAAATTCATCAATTACATTATCACACAAATTAATCCTTCGTATAATCATACAGTCACATAGATCATACATGCATTCATACATTCATGCATTTACACATTCATGCATATAAACAACATCATGGTTGCGTTAACCACCCTGAGTCTTGTTTTGAATATCTTTCCATATCAATCAATCATGAATAATTTGCAACATTCTCTTCCCCCAAATGTCATCCCCAGTATTTCGTCCAGAGATGTCATCCTCTTTTCACCAAGTGGCAGTTCCTTAATGAACAACTTGTGCTTTGTCTTATCCAGTCTTTTGTCGTCAGTGGCAAGTTCGGCAACAATCCGAACAGCTGACATTTATCTTTCATCCTGTTTTAAATTTCATCCAGCTTTTAAATTTCATCCAGCTTTTAAATCAGCTTTTAAATTTCATCATGCTTTTAAATTTCATCCAGCATTTAAATTTCATCCTGCTTTTAAATTTCATCCAGCATTTAAATTTCATCCTGCTTTTAAATTTCATCCTGCTTTTAAATTTCATCCTGCTTTTAAATTTCATCCAGCATTTAAATTTCATCCAGCATTTAAATTTCATCCAGCTTCTAAATTTCATCCAGCATTTACCTTTGTTTCTTGTCGTCAGTTGACTCGTTCGGCAATAACCCGAACAGCTGGCATTTTATCCTTTTTGTTTCCTGTCGTCAGTTGACTCGTTCGGCAATAACCCGAACAGCTGGCATTTATCCTTTTTGTTTCCTGTCGTCAGTTGACTCGTTCGGCAATAACCCGAACAGCTGGCATTTTATCCTTTTTGTTTCCTGTCGTCAGTTGACTCGTTCGGCAATAACCCGAACAGCTGGCATTTATCCTTTTTGTTTCCTGTCGTCAGTTGACTCGTTCGGCAATAACCCGAACAGCTGGCATTTTATCCTTTTTGTTTCCTGTCGTCAGTTGACTCGTTCGGCAATAACCCGAACAGCTGACATTTATCCTCTTTGTTTCTTGTCGTCAGTTGACTCGTTCGGCAACAACCCGAACAACTGACGTTTACCTTTTCCTTGTCATCAGTTGGCTAGTTCGGCAATAACCCGAACAGTTGACATTTATCTTTGCTTCTTGTTCATCATCAGTTGGCTAGTTCGGCAATAACCCGAACAGCTAACATTTATTCCCCAGTGAATCGTGTTATCCCCAGTGGAGTCGGACCTCGTTTCTTTAACAGACTCGGGTATCCTTTTGTTTTGTTATCCCCAGTCGAGCCATCCTTGCATTCATACTTGCATCGCGAGCATTCACAACATTACATGCATAACATTACATGCATAGCATCACATGCACAACATTGCATTCATAGCATTTTGCAGTTGAATTCGGTCAAAAATGGTGTACTCTGTATTTAAGTCTCTTCGACCCGTCGATTTAAAAATTTCATTTTTAAATCTTCGTAACGAAGAAACTTAAATAGGGGCATCTGTCATACCCCATTTTTGACCCCTTTTTTATTTCATTTCTCTCGTCTTTTGGGCCAGAAATTTTCGTCGCTTCAGACGAAATTTCGGCAGGGAGGTATTTTAAAATACCTCATTTTTGTTCCGAAGGCAACCCTTTTAATTTTTATTTTGTTTTTATTAGTTTTATTATTTACTTTTTTCTTTATTTCTTTTAAATTCTTTTATTAAGTGTTTTTCTTTTTTTTATTTTATTTTTTCGTTTTTTATTATTATTAGTTTTTTTTTAGTATTTTATTTTTACTGTTTTCTAGATTTTAATTATTTTTTCAGTTATTTTGGTCCAGGCCCAGAGGGGCGTTTTTGTCTTTTTTTACCCTAATCCTGTCCTTTAAATACAGCATTTATTACTGTTCACAGTCAGAAATAGTACACCCAAAGTACCAGTACAGTCAGAATAATCAGCCACCACTGAGCCACCGCACAAAAATCTCTCCGGCCACCGTCCACCACCAACACAGTGAAAAAAAACAAATCGAATTTTTTTTCTTTCCTTCTCTTCTTTTCCAGAACAACCACGCCAAACAGTAATCACAGATCAAACCCTCAAATCACAAAATCATCACAAACACAACACGGCCACATAACAGTGCCGTCACCCACAAACCCAAAGCTCAACCAGCATCACCACAATCAACACACGGCCAGAACCAAATCCGAACCAAAATCTCTCAATCCAAACCAAATACACAGTCGAATCTAAACCTAAACAAACAGATCAAATCCGAACACAGTCATAACCCACAAAGCTAAATCCGGTCAATAACCCACAAAGCCGAATCCGGCCAACAAACTACACCAGGGTCTGAACAAAACCGAACCAGAAAAAAACTTAAACCAAAAGGTAGATTTCGAAGTTAAAACTTAGATCTAGCCCGTTTTAAAAAGTTTTCGAAAAATCTAAGAACGGATTCGAGATTAGGGGAGAAAAAGATCTTTAAAAAGCAAAAAAGTTTTAAAAAAAATATAGTTTTCTCTTCCGGCGCGGTGGTGCCGCCGCCGGCCACCGCGCCGGTATCCCTTTCCGGCAGCCTGTGGTAGAGAGAAGATAGAGGAGGAAGAAAGAGAAGAGAGAAAGTGGAAGAAGAGAGAGAAAGACTTGGTAAATAATGGAAAAAAACCGGCCCCTGGCCCTTTTATGGACTTGGACTGGTTCGGTTCACCCAAACCGAACCGGTCCGGTTTTGTTCCTTTTCTCTCTAAGCCCAGTGGGCTGTAACTCGGCCCAGCTTTATTCTTTCTTCCCCTTTTCTGATCTCTTTCTATTTTCTGTTTTCACCCCCTCTTCTTCTCCTACACCCTTTCTTTTTTATTTTTCTTTTTTCTCTTTACTTTCCTTTCATTTCTTTTTTTTTTTCTTGCTTTTATTTTTCAGTATTTATTTATTTCATGCATTTTATCTTACCGCATTTTAATTTTCAGTATTGAATGCATTTTATTATTATTGCTATTTTTTTTTTATTTCTTGCATTTTATTTTCTTTTTATTTTATGCATCATATTTATTTTATTGTCTTGCATTTTTTATTTTCTTTATTTATTTTCCAGCACCATATTTATTCTATGCCTTGCATTTTAATTTCCAGCACCATATTTACTTTATGTCTTGCATTTTATTTTCTTTTTATTTTATGCATCATATTTATTTTATTGTCTTGCATTTTTATTTTCTTCTAGCATCATATTTATTTTATGTTTCGCATTCTTATTTTCTTTATTTTATTTTCAGCATCATATTTATTTTATGTCTTGCATTTTATTTTCTTTATTTATTTTATGCACCATATTTACTTATTGTTTTGCATTTCATGCATTTTTTTTTATTATTTCTTTTTAGCATATTTACTTTAATGTAATTTTTATTTTTGTCATTTATTTTATTGCTATTAGAATGTATCTAGGTCCAATGTAAAAATATAAATGAGAATATGCACCGACACCACATTTATTTTTTATGCTTTATGTCGAGGACGATAATGTAATTTTGACCGTATCCGAGGAAAAGGACCCTCACTTGATCCAATGTCATTTTGAGGGATCCGGCGCGTTTAGATTATCTCAGCATAACTTAGTCTCTGGACCTTAGGACTTAATCAAATTTTCACAAAAAAAGTCAAAAAAGTCAAAATCCAAAAACATTTTATAATCAAAAATTTCAAAAAAAATCAATCTTTGTTATTTTCTTTTCTCAATCAAATCTTTAATCAATCTTTAATCAATCAAAACTTTTTTCTTCAAATTAAAATCAACCAAACTCACTTCTTTTTATTCTTCTATGCCTTTACGGCCTCCTATCTCTCTTAAACTTTTTTTCAAACTTTTAAAATCGACCAAAACCAATCACTCGTCTTTTTTACCCCGAACTACGTGATTTTGATCCCGCTCGGGTACGTAGGCAAAAGACTTTGTCTTTCCAAATCAACAAAATAACAAAAACATTTTCTTTTTTTCTTTTTCATCACTTTAGTCCTTTTACACTTAAGCTTTCATTTTACAAACAAATAATTAATTTAGCATAAGGATAAAAATAAGCAAGAGGTTCCTATAGAGTACTATAGACGTTTAGGGTGCTAATACCTTCCCTCTGCTTAACCAACCCCCGGACCTTTGATCTCTAAAAAATAGGGTTTTTCGAACTTTCTCCCTTTCCTCGGAAAAATAAAAGCTCGGTGGTGAATATTAAAATTGCGAGTCAACGCTAATCAATAGCTTGATATCCAAAAATCACCGCGACACACCCCTTACATCCGTTGTACTCAACGAGAACCTCCTAGTTAGTTAAGGCTAAAGTGTTTTTAAAAGTTTTGCTTGCATGCTTTAATATATAAAGGGAATAAAGATAAAGGGGGAAAAAGTTTATTTTTTATTTATTATGCTTGACAAGATGTGAATCTTGCTCCTACGTATCTCCTGGTGCGATGGAGAATTCAAAGCTACGTAGTTCTTTGGTAGAAAAACGTTTCTTTGTTGGTTGTTTTTTAAGGAACGATGTTTTGATCGTATTCTTGCGATTAAACGTAGCTTGTATGCTCGCGCGTGGGAGACTTAAGCGTTTGTTTGTATCGCGTTTAGAATTGATAAAAACATGTTTGTTAGGGGGAAAAGGGTTGGAATTGACCACGGGGGGCCAAAAAGGTTAATTGACTACGAGGAGTCAAGAAAAGGTTCAACAGACTCAAAGGAGTCGAGCATTGATTCAAATGACTACGAGGAGTCAAGAAAGGGTTCAATGGATCCAACGGGATCGAGCATTGATTCAAATAACTACGGGGAGTCAAGAAAGGGTTCAATGGATCCAACGGGATCGAGCATTGATTCAATTGACTACGGGGAGTCAAGAAAAGGTTCAATTGATCCAACGGGATCAAGAAAGGGTTCAATGGATCCAACGGGATCGAGCATTGATTCAATTGACTACGGGGAGTCAAGAAAAGGTTCAATTGATCCAACGGGATCAAGAAAGGGTTCAATGGACTCAATGGAGTCGAGCATTGATTCAATTGACTCAACGGAGTCAAGAAAGGGTTCAATGGATCCAACGGGATCGAGCATTGATTCAAATGACTACGGGGAGTCAAGAAAGGGTTCAATTGATCCAACGGGATCAAGAAAGGGTTCAATGGACTCAACAGAGTCGAGCATTGATTCAATTGACTCAACGGAGTAAAGAAAAGGTTTGAATTGACCACAGAGGGCCAAGAATAGGTTTTGGTGTGTTGGATGTTTTATGTTTTGTATTTTGAAAATAGAATGACGATTGTCCGAACAACGAGACATACGTCAAGTATTCGTGCAACCGGGGAATGGAGAGACATACGTCAAACCATTCCTTTTTCATTCAAGTTTAATGTTGAAACTTAAAATGTAATTTTTCTTGGTGAAGTTTGAAAAGAATGACGATTGTCTAAACAACGAGACATACGTCAAGTGTTCGTTCAATCGGGGAATGGAGAGACATACGTCAAACCACTCCTTTTTCATTCAAGTTTGTTATTGGAAATTAAGAAATCCCAAATTAATCAATACACTTGGTTTAAACTTAAGAACAAGTTTGGTTCAAGTTTATGAAAAATGAACAAGTTAGTTATTCAAACTTATGAACAAGTTTGTTAACCAAAATTGTTGTTGAAAAATGAACAAGTGTTGTTCAAGTTTGTTGGAAAATGAACAAGGTTATTGTTCAAGTTTGGTTGAAATTCATGAACAAGGTTGTTGTTCAAGTTTGATTGAAATTCATGAACAAGGTTGTTCAAGTTTGTAAAGTGAACAAGTGTTGTTCAAATTTGTAAAATGAACAAGCTTATTGTTCAAGTTAGTTGAAACTTAATGAACAAGTTTCTTGTTCATATTTGTTGTTGGAACTTAATGAAATTCCAAATAAAAGCCAAAGAAAACACTTGTTATGTTTTGAACCAAATGAGTTTTAAATCTTTTTCAACAAAAGTTCAACAGAAAAATCAAGTTTTGAACCTTAAAAATATGCCCAGAAGTGCTTCTGAAACTTAAAAATACCCAGAAGTGCTTCAGAAGCTGAATTTCAGCTTCTGAGTGAACAATGCTTAAGAAGCTCAATTTCAGAGTCTGAAGTACTGTTCAGACGCACTGTTCATAGGTTGACTTTTGTTGACCTTCAGAAGCACTGTTCATAGGTTGACTTTTGTTGACCTTCAGACTCTGAACTTCAGAAGCTGAAACAGTGCGTCTGAAGCACTGTTCAGACTCTGAACTTCAGAGTCTGAAGTACTGTTCAGAAGCACTTTTGAACTACTATTCAGAATCTGCTTCTGAACTGATTTCAGAAGTTCAAAAGGGTGAAAAAAACCTTCGAATTTGGTTAGAAAAAGCTGTAAACCCCTTCTGTTTTTGAGTTTTACAAACTTTGGGATTTCTTTGAAGTTTCAAAAGATGTTTTCAAATCAAAATGAGTTAAAAAACTATTAAGAATGCAGAAAACTGAGATTGAATCAAGCAGGAATCAAAACAAATGCAAACAGCAATGCAGATGCAAGATGAAAGGTTTAGAATGACTTACAGATTTCCAGCTGATGCTTGGGATGCAAGAAACTGAAAGTGGCTTTGGATAATTGTGGTTTTACAAAACTGGAATGATGAGGAATAAGAAATAGCAATAACAAGGGATGTTTTGCTGCTATTCATTGCTTTGGGTAAGGTGCTTATGGAGGTTTAATGGCTGGTTCTGATTGCTGGGCTGGTTCTGATTGCTTGCAAAGAAAGAAACAACAAAACAGAGCTTCTGGCCTTCTCAGGTTGTTGGGAATTTCTGGCTGTTTTTTCTGGTTCTAAGTTGTTCTAAATTGCTCTAGAACAAACTGCTGAATTGCTCTAAGGATGGGTTGAATTAGATTAAACAAAACTTGGTTGAAACTATGTGTTTAAACTGGGTGTTTTGTTCTGAATTCGTGTTAAAACTGAACTCTATGTTTTTTCTCTCAACAATTGCTCAAAGATTCAATTCTGAATATCCAAAATTAACTCTCAAAGAACTGGTCTGAATTGTGTAAAAATTCACTGCGTATAATCCTTCAGCAATGCATTGCTTTTATAGGCAAATTGAGATCAATTGTAATGATGAAAATCCCCTAAAACCAGGCTGCTGTGTGGGCTATGATCAGGACTTTGGCTATGCATTAAATGCAAAAGGAAGGAAGTGACCCTTGCCTTGTGATCATGGTGAAGACTTTGGCACAATTCAGAACCCAATGAAGCTGATTTTGACAGAAATTGCTGGAATTGAGGGAAGACAGAGTGCAAGTTGCAACTTGATGCCCTTTGGGATTGATCCTTGCGATTTGAGAAGACAAACAAGAAAAGGTAGTGTGCTGTTTGCAGAGCTTGGGGAGAAACAAATGGAAAACGTGTTGAATTGCAGAAGAAGGAAGAAAAAATGAAACAGGGTCAGCCTCTTCAGCATCTGGGCAAGCAATTTCAGGATCAGGGCAGCAGTTTTTGCAGCTATGTTTGACTGGTTTTGGGTGGAGAAGAAAGGAAGAAATGCAAGGTGGTTTGTGTGCTGGAAAGCAGGGGACAGGGTGCAGAGCAATTGGGGAAGAAGGAGTGTGATGGGCACGTGCCCAGACTTCTGGTTTTTCTTCTTTCCTCTGCGTCTGAAGCAACGTGCCCATCACGTGCTCTTTCTTTCTCTTCTCTTCTTTCCTTTGCTGCTGAACCAGCGTGCTGGGCACGTGGTTCTTTTTCTTTCTTTCTTTTCTGAAGTGGGCTGGGCCCGTGTATTTCTTTTCTTTCTTTTTTTGATTTCTTTCCCCTCTCCTTTTTCTATTTGTCTCTTTGCTTCCCTTTTTTTTTGTTTGCTTTCCATTTCCTTTTTTTCTTTTGAATGAACAAAGTAATAACAAAAACAATAATAATAATAATAGTAGTAATAAAATAATAACATGATAAAAATAATAAAAATGATAAAATAATAATAATAAAAGAAAAAAGAAAGATAATAAATAATAATAACTTTTATATTATTATTTATTATTTATAAAGATTGACTTCCCCCCTTTTTTTGTTTTGTTGACTTTTTTTTTGAAAAAAGCTAGGACAAAATTAGGGTACAACAGTGTGTTCAATAATAACACTTGCACTGTAATCAACAACAAAGATAAATCTGTTGTGTTCAAAGGAAACAAGAAAAACAATGTTTATAAAATCAATTTATCAGAACTGGCTGAACAGAAGGTAGTTTGCCTTCTGTCTGTGAGTGATGAGAAATGGGTATGGCACAAAAGGTTGGGACATGCTAACTGGAGACTCATCTCTAAGCTTAGCAAGTTGCAACTGGTTAGAGGCCTGCCAAACATTGACTATCACTCAGATGCTCTTTGTGGAGCATGCCAAATTGGAAAATTTTCTAAAACTTCTTTTAAATCCAAAAACATTGTTTCCACCTCAAAACATTTAGAATTGCTTCACATTGATTTGTTTGGTCCTGTTGGAACAGCTTCAATCAATGGGAAGAAGTATGGACTTGTAATTGTTGATGATTATAGTAGGTGGACTTGGGTTAAATTCCTTAGAACTAAAAATGAAACATATGAAGTGTTTAACAAATTCTTCAAACAAGTACAAACTGAAACTGACTTGAAAATTTTAAAAGTCAGAAGTGATCATGGTGGGGAATTTGAAAATGAACCATTTGAAAATTTGTGTGAAGATCATGGAATTCTCCATGAGTTCTCATCTCCTATAACTCCACAACAAAATGGGGTTGTAGAGAGAAAGAACAGATCTTTGCAAGAAATGGCCAGAACCATGATCCTTGAATCCAAAATTGCAAAGTACTTTTGGGCAGAAGCTGTTAACACAGCATGTTATATTCAGAACAGGATCTATATCAGACCTATTCTGAATAAAACAGCATATGAACTTTTTAAAGGAAGAAAACCAAGCATTTCTTATTTTCATCAGTTTGGTTGTACTTGTTACATATTGAACAATAAGATCTACCTAAAGAAATTTGATGCTAAGGCTCAAAAGGGTACCTTTTTAGGATACTCAGAGAGATCTAAAGCATACAGGGTGTATAATTCTGAAACACATGTTGTTGAAGAATCAATACACATAAGATTTGATGATAAGAAGCCTGGTAATGAAATACCAGAGCTGGTTGAGAGTTTTGCAGATTTCAGACTCTCAGAAGAACCTTCAGAACCTGAACAGAGTTCAGAGTCTGAAGAAAGTTCAGAAGCTGAAAATACTGAAGAAACTGAGAAACTCACAGATGCTGATACTCCTTCTGAAGATAATCAAGATCAGCATGGTTCTGAACAAGCCCCTGGTGATTCTTCAGAAGCTAATCCACCCAGAACCTCATTCAAATACAAGTCTTCACATCCTGAGGAGCTGATTATTGGGAACAAGGACAGTCCAAGGAAAACAAGATCAGCATTCTGCCAGAATGAATCTATGATTGGACTTCCATTAATGTCTGAGCCCACAACAGCTGATGAAGCACTTGCAGAAGATGGATGGATTGTAGCTATGCAAGAAGAACTGAACCAGTTTCAAAGAAATGATGCCTGGGATCTTGTTGCAAGACCAGATAACAAGAACATCATTGAAACAAAATGGGTGTTCAGAAACAAGCTTAATGAAAAAGGAGAAGTGATCAGAAACAAAGCAAGACTGGTTGCTGAAGGCTACAGCCAGCAGGAAGGAATAGACTACACTGAGACATTTGCTCCAGTTGCAAGACTGGAAGCAATAAGGTTACTATTTTCCTATGCAATTAATCATGATATCATCTTGTACCAAATGGATGTTAAGAATGCTTTCTTAAATGGTGTAATTTCTGAAGAAGTTTATGTTAAATAGCCTCCTAGTTTTGAAGATGTTAAAAATCCAGATTTTGTTTTTAAACTTAAGAAATCCTTGTATGGTCTGAAACAAGCTCCTAGAGCTTGGTATGAAAGGCTAAGCAATTTCTTACTTAAAAATGATTTTGTAAGAGGTCAAGTTGACAATACACTCTTTAGAAAAACTCTTAAGAAAGACATCTTAATTGTGCAAATATATGTTGATGATATCATATTTGGTTCTACTAATACCTCTCTTTGCAAAGAGTTTTCTAAGTTAATGCAGGATGAATTTGAAATGATCATGATGGGAGAACTGAAATTCTTTCTTGGAATTCAAATCAACCAATGTGAAATTCTGGCTGGACAATGATCAGAACTTGAAACAGGGCACGTGGTTATTAAAACATAGCACAGTCAATAACAGTTCAGAAGCAATTATAAAGATGCAGAAATATAAAAAGGCACAGATATTTGTTAACCCAGTTCGGTGCAAATGCCACCTACGTCTGGAGGATACCAATCTAGGAAGGAAATCCACTATAGGAATTAATCCTTAAGACTCAAGACACTGACCCCCAGTTCCCAGCCTAAGCAATCAATCTCGTCCTAGTCAGATTTCTACCCAACTCCTTGAGTATTAGAACACTACTAACTTCCTATCCAAGTAACTAACCCAGTTGCAAATCAGCTTCTGAAAAACTACCCAGTTTTGAAGAACACACTTCAACAAGACAAAGACTTCATTCGTACCTAAAGGCTTAGAATGAATTACAACTCAATAAACTCTAAACCAACTAAGTTGAGTGGTGTACAAATAAAACCTAAGTTTAAAACACAAAGACTCTAATTCTCTGATTAATAATCTATGACTCATAAGTCTTCAAAATGTAGCAGCAATCTCCTTAAATAGGCTTCAGCAAGCAAGCATTAATCTGAATCCAATCTTCTGAATTGATATGTTTCTGAAAAATGCAAGGCTCAATAAGGAAACATATAATTCTGCAATGTATCTTTGTAAAGATTATTCTGCGCAATTAAACAACCATAAATACGAAGCCAATTTCATAAGATCTTCATCAAATTAATTCAGTCTTCTAGAAACCTTCAGCCATAATAATCCTTGATAAATCTAACAAAGATTCACACAGAAAGAATGCCCAAAAACCTAGCTTCTGAAGAAGTCAACGCGGTTTGTCGCGTCGAATTTCGGATATCATGCTATTGGGAAGCGTTGAATCACTAATTTTAAATCACGACTGAACTTTTAATTTTTCGGGGAGAAAAGGAAAAAAGTTCGAAATTACCTTTAAAAAGAGATTTTAGGTTCGAGAGTCGATTATGCGAGGGGAAGGTATTAGCACCCCTCACATCCGTTGTACTCAACGGGAACCTCTTAGTCGGCTTAGGCTTAAAATGTTTTCAATGTTTTGCTTGCGTGTTTGAATATATAAAAAGGGAAAAAGAAAAATATGATATAAAGGGAAAAAAGAGAAGATAAAATACAACGAAGGGGAAAAAAGAAAGTTTTTAATTAATGGGCTTGACAAGATGTCGATCTTGCTCCTACGTATCTCCCGGTAGTCGGAGAATTCAAAGTGTACGTAGTTCTTTGGTAGAAAAAATTTGTATGTTGGTTCGTTTTAAAAAAAAGATTTGACAACGCACAGAGGCGTAAAATATTTAAATGATAAAAGAGACGAACGCACATTAAGGCGATAAACTCGCACAAGGCGTAAAAGTTTTAAAGGTGGAAAGACGGCCGCACATTAAGGCGATAAACTCGCACAAGGCGTAAAAGGTTGAAACACGCGAAGGCGCGAAAGGTTCGGATTGACCACGAGGGCCCAGAAAAAGGTCAAAATGGTCACGGAGGAGCAAAGGAAGGTTAAGCGTGCTAGACGCGTCGAAGGTGGAATGACGATTGCCCAAACAACGAGACATACGTCACGCATTCGTGCAACCGAGGTTTGGGGAGACATACGTCAAGCCATTCCCTTTTCATTCAAGTTTTGGTTCGTTGGAACTCGAAGAAATCTCAAAGGGACCGAAACATTAGGTTGGGAACCTTAAAGAAAAGTTGTAAAAGGGAAATCACGAACAAATTTGTTGTTCGAGTTTATTGTAAATCATGAACATCACTTGTTGCTTAAGTTATTGAAACTCAATGTTGAGTCTTTTGGTGTTGGCTGCATATTTTGGCAAAACCAAAGTGTTGAATAGAAGCATCTCCTTGATTAGAACATTTCTTCAGTTGGAAGGTTTTCTCATTTGAAGCTGTTCAGAAGCTGAAAATTACATCAGAAGCTGAATGTTCATCAGAAGCACTGTAGCACTTCAGAAGCTGATTCAGGTTTTGATGCCAGCGTTGACTTATGTTGACTTCATCAGAAGCTGGTTATTTTCAAGGTTTTTCTATGCGAATCTTTGCAAGATTTATTGAGGATTTATCCTCGCATATGGCTTCTAGAATGCTGGTTTGTTTGAAGAAGATTTTATTGAAGATTTGGTTCAAAGATATGAAATTCATATTTTCCTGTTATAATCTTTAAAAGATTCAGTACAGTTTTATTTGTTACATTATTGGACCAATCTTATTTCAGTAACAAATCAAATCAGAAGATTAGTTTTATTTTTTATGCTGCAAGACTGAAGGCTATATAAGGAGGAGGGCTGCTGCTATTCAAGACACACGTTTTAGAGAGTTTTAATTCAGAAAAAGAGTCTGTGTTAGTTTTAAGCTTGTTAGCTTTGTTTTGTGCACCACTCATATGTTTTGAGTTGGTTTAGAGTTTTATAGAGTTGTAATTCATTCTAAGCCTTTAGGTACGAATGAAGTCTTTGTGTTTTTGAAGTTTTCTGAAAAACAGAGTGTTTTTGATTAAGGGTTTCAAGTAGCTGGGTTTAGTTGCTTGAATAGGAAGTTAGAGGATTCTAATACTCAGAGTTGGGTAGAAGTCTTACTAGGTGGAGGTTAATTGCTTGGGATAATAACTGGGAGTCAGTGTCTGAGTCTTAAGGATTAAATCCAATAGTGGATTTCCTTCCTGGATTGGTATCCCCCAGAGTAGGAGGTGTTTACTCCGAACTGGGTTAACAAACCTTGTGTGCCTTTTACTTTCCTGCACTTTATTTTCTTGCTTTGCATTGTGTTTGTGTGTGCTCTGTTTTAAGCAAACTATTGTGCCCTGCGTATAGTTCAGAACCTGCTGGTTCAGAACCTGTTATTTTCTCTTAAATATTGCCTGGCCAGAATTTCAATTGGCATCAGAGCAGGCACCCTGCCTGTAAATTGGGTGAGATCCAGAGGAGTTAATTTCTGGCAAGCATGGATAGAGAAGGAGGATATGTCAATAGACCACCCCTACTAGATGGCACAAACTATAAGTATTGGAAGTCAAGGATGTGTGCTTTTCTAAAGTCTATTGACAGCAGAACTTAGAAAGCTGTGATTAAAGGCTGGGATCATCCTGTCTTTACAGACAAAGATGGTAATAAAACCGAGGTTTTGAAGCCTGAAGAAGAATGGACCAAAACTGAAGATGATTTGTCATTGGGAAATTCAAAAGCTTTGAATGCTATCTTTAATGGTGTGGATCAGAATATGTTCAGACTCATTAAACAATGTACTGTGGCTAAGGATGCTTGGGAAATTCTGAAAACCACTCATGAAGGAACTTCTAAAGTGAAGATGTCCAGATTACAGCTGCTGACCACCAAATTTGAGAACCTGAAGATGAAGGAAGATGAATCTATTCAGGATTTTTACATGAATGTGCTGGACATGGCAAATTCTTTTGATTCACTTGGGGAGAAGATGTCTGATGAGAAGCTAGTGAGAAAAATCCTCAGGTCCCTGCCCAGAAGGTTTGATATGAAGGTGACAGCTATTGAGGAGGCTCATGATATTTCTGCTATGAAGGTTGAAGAGCTCATTGGTTCTTTGTTAAATTTTGAGACTACATTCTGCAAACAACCTGATAAGAAAGGGAAAGGTATAGCTTTTACTGTGAATACTGAAGCTGATGATCAACAAGATTCTGAGGAGGATGACTTATCAGAAGCTCTAGTGTTGCTGGGAAAACAATTCAACAAGATTCTGAAGAATGTTAATAGAAAAGCCAAAGCCAAAGGTCAGAACTTCAGATTCAATAACAAAAAGCAACAAACTGATGAGAAGAAGACCAAGTCTGATGAGAAAAGTAACCAAGCCAAAGGTGTGCAATGCTATGAGTGTGAGGGGTATGGACATATCAAGTCTGAATGTCCTAATTTTCTTAAGAAGCAGAAGAAAAGCCTGGCAGTTGCATGGTCTGATGATGGTTCTGAAGAAGATGATGTTAGTGAATCCGATATGTGTGATACTGGTCTGGTAGTAAGGTCAGTAGCTATCTTGAAGAAGGAAGCTGTTTTAGAGTCTGAGACTTTTTCAGAGTCTGACTCAGAGTCTGAAGACTCATCTGTGTCTGAAGCTGCTAAAACCTCATATGATGAACTAACTGACAACTATAGGAAGCTGTATACCAGAAGTGCTGAGGTTTGCAAACAAGTTCTAGATCAGAAGGAGACTATTTTTCAACTGGAGGCTGAAAAAGGAGAACTTCTTGTGCAGAATTCAGATTTGAAAGAAGAAGTGAACCAGTTAAATTCCCAACTTGAACATATGAAAAAGCAGGTTAGAATGATGAATACTGCTACTAATGTGTTGGATGAAATTTTGGGTGCTCAGCAACAAGGAAAAACTGGTTTAGGCTTTGATGATCAGACTCAGAACCCCAAACAGAAGATTCTGGTTAAAGAGTTTGTTCCTGCCACTAAAACTGATAATCCTATGATTGGGACTTCTCAGATGAGACCTCAGAAACAATCCCAGAAGCAAGCTCAGAAGAGACCTCAGATGCAAGGTCAGAAGCAAGTTCAGATGCTGCCTCAGAAGCAACCCCAGAAATTTTTCAGAAACAGAAGGAGGAGAAATCATCCATGGATTTGTCATCATTGTGGAAAGAAAGGGCATATCAAACCATTCTGCTTCAAACTTTACGGCTATCCTGAACACTTTCAGTATAGAAAAGTTGAACCAGCTGCTATCAGACAAAATGTTCAGAAGGTATGGAAGCCCAAAGTTCAGAATGTAGGCCTGATTGCTCATACTTCACTGAGAGCCACTTCAAAAGAAGACTGGTATTTTGATAGTGGGTGTTCAAGGCACATGACTGGTGTGAAGAATCTGCTGAGCAATATCAGATCATACTCCAGAAGCTATGTAACATTTGGAGATGGTGTAAAAGGTCAGATTCTGGGTATTGGTGATTTGATAAGAGAAGGGTTGCCCAGACTTAATGATGTGCTACTGGTGGAAGGATTAACTTCTAATCTGATCAGCATTAGCCAACTTTGTGATCAAGAATTGAAGGTTAATTTCAACAAACTAGAGTGTATTGTTGATGATCAGGAAGATAAGATTCAGATGAGAGGCTGCAGATCCAAAGACAACTGTTACTTATGGGTTTCTGAAGAAGAAAGAAGTCTGACTTCTTGTCTTATGAGTTCAGAAGAGGAAGTCAAACTCTGGCACCAGAAATTGGGACATCTGAATCTGAAAGGCATGAAGAAAATCCTAAGTACTGAAGCTATCAGAGGTGTGCCTAATCTGAAGATCAATGAGGACAGTGTTTGTGGTGATTGTCAGATTGGTAAACAAACAAGAAAGTCTCATCCCAGATTAGTTCACCAGGTAACTACCAAAGTACTAGAACTTGTTCATATGGATTTAATGGGGCCTATGCAAGTTGAGAGTATTGGAGGAAAGAGGTATGCTTTTGTAATGGTAGATGACTACTCTAGATATACATGGGTCAGCTTTGTTAGAGAAAAGTCTGACACTTTTGAAGTTTTCAAAGAGATGTGCATTCAACTACAAAGAGAAAAGGACTGTGGCATAGTCAGAATCAGAAGTGATCATGGCAAAGAATTTGAAAACAAGAGTTTTTCAGAATTCTGTGCTTCTGAAGGTATAAAGCATGAGTTTTCTGCACCTATCACACCTCAGCAAAATGGTGTAGTTGAGAGGAAGAATAGGACTTTGGCAGAATGTGCAAGAGTAATGCTGCATGCTAAGAAACTTCCATATATGTTCTGGGCTGAAGCAATGAACACTGCATGCTATATCCATAATAGAGTTACTCTGAAGAAAGGAACAGCATCTACATTGTATGAACTATGGAAAGGAAGGAAGCCTACAGTCAAATATTTTAATGTGTTTGGCAGTAAATGTTACATTTTGGCTGACAGAGAAAATAGGAGAAAACTGGATCCTAAGTCTGATGAGGGTATATTTTTGGGATATTCAGTAAACAGCAGAGCTTACAGGGTGTTTAATTCCAGAACCAAGGTTGTGATGGAGTAAATAAATGTGGTTATTGATGATTTTTCTGCTGAGAATGAAAAGAATGAGCCTGAAGTTGTTCCAGAATCTGAAGTCTCAGAAGAACAAACTTCAGAAGCAGAAAAGCATTCAGAGTCTGAAGAAGCAGAAGATCAACCATATCAAGTTCCAAATGGTAAAGGGCCATCAATTAGAGTTCAGAAAGATCATCCTAAAGACTTAATCATTGGAAGCTTAGATCAAGGTGTCAGAACCAGGAGATCAGATGCTGCTGCTACTGATTCATGTTTTGTGTCAAAGGTTGAGCCTAAAAATGTGAAAGAAGCCCTAACTGATGAATTTTGGATTGAAGCAATGCAAGATGAGTTGAATCAATTCAAAAGGAGTGAAGTGTGGGATCTGGTTCCAAGACCTGAAGGTTTGAATGTGATTGGTACTAAGTGGATATACAAGAATAAAACAGATGAAAATGGTACTGTAGTCAGAAACAAAGCAAGGTTGGTTGCTCAAGGCTATACTCAAGTTGAGGGACTTGATTTTGATGAAACCTTTGCACCTGTGGCCAGACTAGAGTCCATAAGACTACTGTTGGGGGTATCCTGCATTCTCAAGTTCAAGTTATTCCAGATGGTTGTAAAGAGTGCTTTTCTGAATGGATATCTACAAGAGGAAGTGTATGTTGAACAACCTAAGGGTTTTGTGGATCCAAAGTTTCCAGAACATGTGTACAAGTTAAAGAAGGCCTTGTATGGATTGAAACAAGCACCAAGAGCATGGTATGACAGTGTAACGCCTAGAATTTAATTTTATTATTTTATTGAATTATAATGAATTAATATAATTTAATAGATTAAATAGAATTAAAATGGCATTAAGGGCATTATGGGAAATTAAGAAAGAGGGAAGTGGAATAGAAAAAGAGGTATACACGTGAAGAGGTTTCATTTTTTGTGTTTTCACGTGAAACAGAGAAGAGAAAAGAGGAGAAGCAGAGCCAAGGAAGAAGGTGAAGAACTTGAGAAGAGGAAAAGCTGAAGGGGGCGATTTCTTCATAACAAGGTAAGGGTGGGACTAGCTTCTATAAATCTAAGTTCCATAATCCCTAAATTTTGATTTAACATGTTGATGTTGGTGAATTTGGGAATTAGGGTTGTTTGATTATGATAAACTAATGATGGAATGTTAAATTGATGATTTCTATGTTGAGATGTTGATTTTGTTGTGATTCTATGGTGTTGTTACTGATTGGTGCCATGCTTATGCATAAATTGATGAAGTTTTGAATGTTCATAAACATGTGTCAGATGATTGTTGTTGATTGTGATGATTTTGAATGAATGAATGAGAAGTTTGAATAATATAAGTTGCTTTTCCTGAGTTTTCTTATCTCTGCCCCGAATTTTGAAATAAAAACTGGTATTGATCGGTACAGAATTGGTCTTAGGTGTAAACACAAAAGTTGTAGGTATGGATGTTAGTTTTCTAATGCCGTTGGTCTGACGTCAAAACGATCTATAGAACTTGAGTTATGGTCAAATTACTGCACGTAGGTCACAGTGAATTTTTATGGACTTTCTGCACAACTTTTCCGAATTTGAAACGAAAACTGGTATTGATCGGTACAGAACTGGCCTTAGGTGTAAACACAAAAGTTGTAGGTATGGATGTTAGTTTTCTAATGCCGTTGGTCTGACGTCAAAACGATTTATAGAACTTGAATTATGGTCAAATTACTGCACGTAGGTCACAGTGAATTTTTATGGACTTTCTGCACAACTTTTCCGAATTTGAAACGAAAACTGGTATTGATCGGTACAGAATTGGCCTTGGGTGTAAACATGAAGGTTTTAGATAATTTTGTTAGCTTTCCAGTGGCTTTTGTTTGACGTAAAAATGACTTTTAGTTTTTGAGTTATGATGAAAATACTCCAAGGAGGTCTTAGGGAAATTGTACGGTGACAGCATTCTCTGTTTCATGTTTTTGCGTCTTTTTCACACGTCTCCGTTTTAAATTGGTCTTTGGTATAAACATGAAAGTTGTTGATAATTGTGATAATGATGTGTTGTGATAATGATGTGTGATGATAACGATGTGCTGTGATAATGCTTTGTTGTGATGATGATGATAACGATGATGATGTATATGATAATGAAGTTGTTATTGACGTTGTATTTGTTGTAAATGTTGCATTGTCGAGTCCAGTACATATGCATTAAGTGATGGGGGTGTATGCCCGACATGTCCTATTATGACATTATGAATTAAGTGATGGGGGTGTATGCCCGACATGTCCTATTATGACATTATGAATTAAGTGATGGGGGTGTATGCCCGACATGTCTATATGACATTTACGATGGGGGTGTATGCCCGACATGTCCTATTATGACATATTTTGCGATGAATTGGTACCACATGCATGTTGCATACTTGAGTCAGTGATGTTGCATTGTTGAGTCGGTCGATGTTATTGTATTTGATGTTGCATTGAGAGGTGAGATTATGATGTGTATGTGTGATGTATGTATAAGATCTGATGGTGTTGTTTGATGATGTTTATGTGAAATGTTAAATTCATCTTTATGAATTATGTACTTATGTTTATTGAATGTGAATCTCACCCCTTCTGTTTGAATGTTGCCTCTACGTGGGTAACGTGCAGTTAACCAGGAGTAATCGCTGAAGTGAGTTGATTCCTCGTGTCATTAGGAGTCGCTCTGATATGTAACGGGATGGGAAACTTTTTGATGAATTCATGTGCTATGTATTTTAATTTCAAACTGATGTTGAACCACATTTAGTGGAGTTTTAAACTACGTTGTTTTTGATGTGGCCTTGTGCCTAATGATGTTTAGATTTAATTATGAAGTTGAATTTCCGCTGCGATGGTTTTGACGTTATTGAAAAGTCTGTTTTGAAATAAATAGCAAATTATCCTATTTATAAATTGTAAACGAAGTGCGACATCCCGTCAAGGTTGAAACTCTGATTTATTTTAAATGAAATTTTCAAGTTGGGAAAACGGGGTGTTACAATTGGTATCAGAGCAGGTCGGTCTGTCCGGCCAATGTTGTCTAATGTTGTTTGTCCCTTAGTACTCGACATGTGTGTGAAACACTGTCGGTACTTGTTTGTTAGCTCATAGTCGTTGTCTGCAGGAGTTGGTTTGGAATAAGTGGGGGAGAAGCTTGCCTCCCGGACGTGTTGATAGTATGTAGAAGTTGGTTCGAGGTGATGTTGATTGTAAGAGTGCAAACGTTATTGAAGCGATGTTGTTGGGAACCGGCGAGAGTATGGACTGATGAATTCGTATCAGTCGAGTTTGAGATGTGTGTAGATTATGGATGGTGAATTAATTGAGAATGAGGAATTATTCCAATGGAAGTGATAGTTGATGGATTAATTCGGTAGATGGTATGTCTTGAGTGTAGTTGGATTAAATTCGGGTGATTTTCGTAGTTGGATGAAAAGAAAGGATGTTGGTAGATCTTGGAAGCGAGAGGGAGAGATGGAACTTATGTTCATCAACCTCAAATTCTGATTTTTACAATTATGGAGCAGCTGTCAGTAAAAGGGGCATAGCTTTTTACTCGTGTTTCTGATGGAAGCGATGCTGGACTTTTTGGAAAGCTCAAGAAATTCCCTACAGTTTGCATATAAGATTTGTCTTCAGGAAGTTTGTGAAGAGGAAGAAAAGTGCATTTTAATGTTTGGGTCTGATGCTGATTTTTGGAAAATTCTGCATACGGGAATTCTGGACCAGTCCCATTGCAAGGATGATAACTTTTTACTCGTAACTCGGATTTGGGAGATTCTTGAAGTTCTGGAATCTACACGAAATTCCCTTCATTTTGGAATATAATTTTGTGCTTGGGAGGTCTGTATTGGAAGATATAATTGTGTTTGAAGTTGGGTGATTCTTGCTGAAAATTGAAAAGGTGAAGAAGGGTGTAAGATATGGATAAGGAATGAAACGTTGGTATTTGTAAGAATGCGAAGGTATCGGAAAATGCATGGAGATGCAATTTATGTTGAATAAGAATGATTATAGTGACGGATTGTGGTAGACTTCATTGTGGAATATTAGTGAGTAATTATAATGAGTTGCTGAAGTTGTTGGAAATGCGAAGGATGAGATTTCAAGGATAGGAAGTGTTGGTAATGACCTAAAAGAAATTATGTCTGATGTTATCGTCAGAGGTGTATTAGTATGTAGCTGCAAGACGTCGGTGTTAGCATGTTCAGATGATTTTGGGAATTGTTGAAGTATGGTGCTTTTGGGTGACGTGAGTATAAGTTGGAAAAGAACTCTATTGTAGTTAGTAACGATAGTTTATGCTCCATTACGGTTGTCGGATATCTCTTGACAAATTGAGGACTTGATCACCCTCAATCTCTTGTTGATAGTAGACGAGATCGTGTTGGATGGTGTAGATTTGACTTGCTATCTTGATAGTGCATGAAGTGAATAATGTTATATCGTGTTTGTGTGAATTAATAAGGGAGTGGATAGGAAAGAGTCGAGAAGTATTGAACGATTCAGAGTAGAGGATTTATATGCGAGCTAACGTCGCAAAGTGAAAGATTGAGGATATTATCGCAGATTTATAGAAGGATTTTCGAGGATTGCACTTCCGTTGACGCAGTTGACTTGTAAAGGTAAAGCTTTTGTGTGGGATGTTCATTGTGAAACCAGTTTTAATGAATTGAAGCAGCGTTTGACGACGGCTCCAATCTTGATTTTGCCGAAGCCAGATGAGCCTTTTGTGGTGTATTGTGACGCGTCCAAGTTGGGATTAGGTGGTGTGCTTATGCAAGATGGTAAAGTAGTGGCTTATGCATCAAGACAGTTGAGAATTCATGAACGGAACTATCCTACGCATGATCTTGAGTTGGCCGCAGTGGTATTTGTGCTGAAGATTTGGAGACACTATTTATATGGTTCAAGATTTGAGGTGTTTAGTGATCATAAAAGTTTGAAGTATCTATTTGATCAGAAGGAGCTAAATATGAGGCAGCGAAGATGGCTTGAACTGTTGAAGGATTATGATTTTGGACTGAATTATCATCCAGGTAAAGCTAACGTTGTTGCTGATGCTTTGAGCAGGAAAACCTTGCATATGTCTGCTATGATGGTTAAAGAGTTTGAGTTGCTTGAACAATTCAGAGATATGAGTTTGGTTTGTGAATTGGCACCTCAGAGTGTGAAGTTGGGTATGTTGAAGATTAACAATGAATTTTTGAGTAATATCAGAGAAGCTCAGAAAGTAGATGTGAAGTTGGTGGATTTGATGAATGAGGCTGAGGGTAGTGATTTCAAAATTGATGATCAAGGAGTGTTGAGGTTTAGAGGCAGAATTTGTATACCTGATAACGATGAGATGAAGAAGATGATTCTTGAGGAAAGTCACAGAAGTAGCTTGAGTATTCATCCGGGAGCTACAAAAATGTATCATGATTTGAAGAAGCTGTTTTGGTGGTCTGGTTTGAAGCGAGATGTGGCTCAATTTGTGTATTCATGTTTGACTTGTCAGAAGTCGAAGGTTGAGCATCAGAAACCTGCTGGGTTGTTGACACCATTGGGTGTGCCAGAGTGGAAGTGGGATAGTATATCCATGGATTTTGTGACGAGTTTGCCGAATACTCAGAGAGGACATGATTCAATTTGGGTGATTGTGGATAGGTTGACGAAGTCTGCGCATTTCCTTCCGATAAATATTAGTTATCCTGTGTCGCAGTTGGCAGAGATTTACATTCGAGAGATTGTGAAGTTGCATGGTGTTCCGTCGAGTATTGTGTCAGACAGAGATCCAAGATTTACTTCTAGATTTTGGAAGAGTTTGCAGGAAGCATTGGGTTCTAAATTGAGGTTGAGCTCGGCTTATCATCCGCAAACAGATGGTCAGTCGGAAAGGACGATTCAATCACTCGAAGATTTGTTGAGAATATGTGTTCTTGAGCAGGGTGGAGCTTGGGATAGTCATCTACCGTTGATAGAGTTCACTTATAACAACAGTTACCATTCTAGCATTGGAATGGCACCTTTTGAGGCATTGTATGGTAGGAGGTGCAGAACTCCTTTGTGTTGGTTCGAGGCTGGTGAGAGTGCAATTGTGGGACCAGAAATTATTCAGCAAACTACTGAGAAGGTCAAATTGATACAAGAGAAGATGAAAGCATCGCAGAGTCGGCAGAAAAGTTATCATGATAAGCGAAGAAAAGACCTTGAGTTCCAAGAAGGTGATCATGTGTTTTTGAGAGTCACTCCGATGACTGGTGTTGGACGTGCATTGAAATCGAAGAAGCTGACTCCGAAGTTCATTGGTCCTTATCAGATATCAGAAAGGGTAGGAACAGTTGCTTATAGAGTGGGATTACCACCGCATCTTTCAAATTTGCATGATGTGTTTCACGTGTCGCAACTTCGGAAGTATGTTGCAGATCCCTCTCATGTGATTCCGAGAGATGATGTGCAGGTTAGAGACAATCTTACGGTGGAGACATTACCACTGAGGATTGAAGGCCGTGAGATGAAGAAGTTGAGGGGCAAAGAGATTCCTCTCGTGAAAGTTGTTTGGGGAGGACCAACTGGTGAAAGCTTGACGTGGGAGCTGGAAAGCAAGATGTTGGAGTCTTATCCAGAGTTATTTGCATGAGGTACATTTTCGAGGACGAAAATTTTATAAGTTGGGGAGAGTTGTAACGCCTAGAATTTAATTTTATTATTTTATTGAATTATAATGAATTAATATAATTTAATAGATTAAATAGAATTAAAATGGCATTAAGGGCATTATGGGAAATTAAGAAAGAGGGAAGTGGAATAGAAAAAGAGGTATACGCGTGAAGAGGTTTCATTTTTTGTGTTTTCACGTGAAACAGAGAAGAGAAAAGAGGAGAAGCAGAGCCAAGGAAGAAGGTGAAGAACTTGAGAAGAGGAAAAGCTGAAGGGGGCGATTTCTTCATAACAAGGTAAGGGTGGGACTAGCTTCTATAAATCTAAGTTCCATAATCCCTAAATTTTGATTTAACATGTTGATGTTGGTGAATTTGGGAATTAGGGTTGTTTGATTATGATAAACTAATGATGGAATGTTAAATTGATGATTTCTATGTTGAGATGTTGATTTTGTTGTGATTCTATGGTGTTGTTACTGATTGGTGCTGTAACATCCGGTGGCTCCCAATGGGCTGGCCTCCCTATCTTTCAAGGGCCGAGATGTACTCACGATCTTCTCCACCCCCCATGTGGAGTTTTTGCCTTCCGTGGGAATCGAACCCTGTACCTGGGGCCTAAGTACAAGTTCAATGCATTCCCACTACCAATTGAGCTACTAGCTCAATTGGTAGTGGGAATGCATTGAACTTGTACTTAGGCCCCAGGTACAGGGTTCGATTCCCACGGAAGGCAAAAACTCCACATGGGGGGTGGAGAAGATCGTGAGTACATCTCGGCCCTTGAAAGATAGGGAGGCCAGCCCATTGGGAGCCACCGGATGTTACAAAAAAGGCGCCTTTTTTGTAACATCCGGGATTCGGATCCGGGATTTGGCAACTGACGGCCCCCGCGATCCCCCGCGATGCACTCATGGACTTCTCCACCCCCCAAGTGGAGTTTCATGCCTTCTGTGGGAATCGAACCACGTACCCTGGAGGCTATAAGTACATGGCCAATGCATTCCCACTACCAATTGAGCTAATGCATTCCCACTACCAATTGAGCTAGTAGCTCAATTGGTAGTGGGAATGCATTGAACTTGTACTTAGGCCCCAGGTACAGAGTTCGATTCCCACGGAAGGCAAAAACTCCACATGGGGGGTGGAGAAGACCATGAGTACATCTCGGCCCTTGAAAGATAGGGAGGCCAGCCCATTGGGAGCCACCGGATGTTACAAAAAAGGCGCCTTTTTTGTAACATCCGGGATTCGGATCCGGGATTTGGCAACTAACGGCCCCCGCGATCCCCCGCGATGCACTCATGGACTTCTCCACCCCCCATGTGGAGTTTCATGCCTTCCGTGGGAATCGAACCCTGTACCTGGGGCCTAAGTACAAGTTCTTTGCATTCCCACTACCAATAGAGCTACTAGCTCAATTGGTAGTGGGAATGCAAAGAACTTGTACTTAGGCCCCAGGTACAGGGTTCGATTCCCACGGAAGGCATGAAACTCCACATGGGGGGTGGAGAAGTCCATGAGTGCATCGCGGGGGATCGCGGGGGGATCCGGGATTTGGCAACTAACGGCCCCCGCGATCCCCCGCGATGTACTCATGGACTTCTCCACCCCCCAAGTGGAGTTTCATGCCTTCCGTGGGAATCGAACCACGTACCCTGGAGGCTATAAGTACATGGCCAATGCATTCCCACTACCAATTGAGCTATTAGCTCAATTGGTAGTGGGAATGCATTGGCCATGTACTTATAGCCTCCAGGGTACGTGGTTCGATTCCCACGGAAGGCATGAAACTCCACTTGGGGGGTGGAGAAGTCCATGAGTACATCGCGGGGGATCGCGGGGGCCGTTAGTTGCCAAATCCCGGATCCAAATCCCGGATGTTACAAAAAAGGCGCCTTTTTTGTAACATCCGGGATTCGGATCCGGGATTTGGCAACTGACGGCCCCCGCGATCCCCCGCGATGCACTCATGGACTTCTCCACCCCCCAAGTGGAGTTTCATGCCTTCCGTGGGAATCGAACCACGTACCCTGGAGGCTATAAGTACATGGCCAATGCATTCCCACTACCAATTGAGCTAGTAGCTCAATTGGTAGTGGGAATGCATTGGCCATGTACTTATAGCCTCCAGGGTACGTGGTTCGATTCCCACGGAAGGCATGAAACTCCACTTGGGGGGTGGAGAAGTCCATGAGTGCATCGCGGGGGATCGCGGGGGCCGTCAGTTGCCAAATCCCGGATCCGAATCCCGGATGTTACAAAAAAGGCGCCTTTTTTGTAACATCCGGGATTTGGATCCGGGATTTGGCAACTAACGGCCCCCGCGATCCAAATCCCGGATGTTACAGGTGCCATGCTTATGCATAAATTGATGAAGTTTTGAATGTTCATAAACATGTGTCAGATGATTGTTGTTGATTGTGATGATTTTGAATGAATGAATGAGAAGTTTGAATAATATAAGTTGCTTTTCCTGAGTTTTCTTATCTCTGCCCCGAATTTTGAAATAAAAACTGGTATTGATCGGTACAGAATTGGTCTTAGGTGTAAACACAAAAGTTGTAGGTATGGATGTTAGTTTTCTAATGCCGTTGGTCTGACGTCAAAACGATTTATAGAACTTGAGTTATGGTCAAATTACTGCACGTAGGTCACAGTGAATTTTTATGGACTTTCTGCACAACCTTTCCGAATTTGAAACGAAAACTGGTATTGATCGGTACAGAACTGGCCTTAGGTGTAAACACAAAAGTTGTAGGTATGGATGTTAGTTTTCTAATGCCGTTGGTCTGACGTCAAAACGATTTATAGAACTTGAGTTATGGTCAAATTACTGCACGTAGGTCACAGTGAATTTTTATGGACTTTCTGCACAACTTTTCCGAATTTGAAACGAAAACTGGTATTGATCGGTACAGAATTGGCCTTGGGTGTAAACATGAAGGTTTTAGATAATTTTGTTAGCTTTCCAGTGGCTTTTGTTTGACGTAAAAATGACTTTTAGTTTTTGAGTTATGATGAAAATACTCCAAGGAGGTCTTAGGGAAATTGTACGGTGACAGCATTCTCTGTTTCATGTTTTTGCGTCTTTTTCACACGTCTCCGTTTTAAATTGGTCTTTGGTATAAACATGAAAGTTGTTGATAATTGTGATAATGATGTGTTGTGATAATGATGTGTGATGATAACGATGTGCTGTGATAATGCTTTGTTGTGATGATGATGATAACGATGATGATGTATATGATAATGAAGTTGTTATTGACGTTGTATTTGTTGTAAATGTTGCATTGTCGAGTCCAGTACATATGCATTAAGTGATGGGGGTGTATGCCCGACATGTCCTATTATGACATTATGAATTAAGTGATGGGGGTGTATGCCCGACATGTCCTATTATGACATTATGAATTAAGTGATGGGGGTGTATGCCCGACATGTCTATATGACATTTACGATGGGGGTGTATGCCCGACATGTCCTATTATGACATATTTTGCGATGAATTGGTACCACATGCATGTTGCATACTTGAGTCAGTGATGTTGCATTGTTGAGTCGGTCGATGTTATTGTATTTGATGTTGCATTGAGAGGTGAGATTATGATGTGTATGTGTGATGTATGTATAAGATCTGATGGTGTTGTTTGATGATGTTTATGTGAAATGTTAAATTCATCTTTATGAATTATGTACTTATGTTTATTGAATGTGAATCTCACCCCTTCTGTTTGAATGTTGCCTCTACGTGGGTAACGTGCAGTTAACCAGGAGTAATCGCTGAAGTGAGTTGATTCCTCGTGTCATTAGGAGTCGCTCTGATATGTAACGGGATGGGAAACTTTTTGATGAATTCATGTGCTATGTATTTTAATTTCAAACTGATGTTGAACCACATTTAGTGGAGTTTTAAACTACGTTGTTTTTGATGTGGCCTTGTGCCTAATGATGTTTAGATTTAATTATGAAGTTGAATTTCCGCTGCGATGGTTTTGACGTTATTGAAAAGTCTGTTTTGAAATAAATAGCAAATTATCCTATTTATAAATTGTAAACGAAGTGCGACATCCCGTCAAGGTTGAAACTCTGATTTATTTTAAATGAAATTTTCAAGTTGGGAAAACGGGGTGTTACAGACAGGCTGACTCAATTTCTTGTGGCTCAAGGTTACAGAAAAGGAGGTTCTGATAAGACTTTGTTTGTGAAAGATGAAAATGGGAGTTTGATGATTGCTCAGATTTATGTGGATGATATAGTGTTTGGAGGTGTAGTACCCTAATTTTGTCCTAAGCATTTTAAAACAAAAAAAATCAAAAAAAATCAAAGAGGGAGAAAAAAGTCAAAGTCAATAAAAGTCAACAGAAAAGTCAACATTTCAAAAATGCTGACTTCGCAGTGCGAAGCTCCCTTCGCACTGCGAAGTCTGCGATTTTTCTGCAGATTTTTGGTTTCTTTGATTTAATTCCAGAATTTGTTGCATATCATTTCCATATTTATTTTAATCAGCATTCATGGCTAATTGGGCCAAGCAAAACCAGAATTGAAGGACTTGCCATTAATGCCAAGGTTGGAAGCTTTTTCTTCCAACCTAGCATGTGACAAGCAAGTGGGCTTGCCCTTGGGCAGCTCTTGTCCCTCCCATGTGACCTGTTAACCACCCCAAGGTTGCCAGCCACCTGCTTGATGACTTTCCTCCTACTTGCTTCCCCAAAACCAGTCAAACTAGCTGGATTTTCTCACTTGAAAAGCCATGAGTGCCTACCCTGTTTTTGCAGCAGCTTTTCACCCCTCACACCAGCCATAAGTATCCTTTTTCATCCCTCAATCTCTGCACATCACATTGCACGTTTTTATTGATCAACCATTGAGATTGCAAGGATTGATCCCCAAGCATTAGCCAATTGCAATTCAGCCCTATTTCTCATCATTACCTTCTAGAATTGGTTGAATTTGTGGCTGAAATCAGGCTGAGTCTTGCCCCTTGGCACAAGGCAAGGTTGCCTCTATCCATTAGCATTTAATGCAAAGGGATTCAGCTTGATTCTAGCCACAAATCAGCTGAATTTTGGGATTTGCTAATGATGAAATAGATTTGGTTTTGGCCTATAAATAGGAGGCAAAGCCCAAGGTTCTAACAACTGATAACAGCATTTTCAAGAGCAGAAACTCTACACATTCCAGCTTACAAACACTCACAAACAACCAGAAAAAAACCAATCCAACACAAAGCATCACAAAGTTCAAGTTCATCACCAATATCAAAAACCTTTGTGAAAACCTTCAACCAATTCAAATCCATTGCAGCTGGAGCTTTGCTAAGGAGTTCTGTAAGTTTCTAAGCCTTTGTATTGCATTTTCATTTGTGTTTGCATAGCAATTTTGGTTCAAAACCATTTGGTTCTAAAAAACCCCTTTTGAATTTCAAAGAAATCCCAAGGTTTTCAAAACACCAAAACTGGTTTGTCCAGCCTTTTTCATCCCAAAAACTCAAAGCTTTTCACTCACCTAAAAGGTCCTGAGTGTGTTCAGAAGTTGTTTCTGAACAAAAGTTCAGAAACAGCTTCTGAACTCAAAAATTCGCATGCTTCGCAGTGCGACCATGACAGAACTCAGAATCTGAGTTTTTGTGTCAAAATGACCATTTTTTTTGAGGTTCTAGCCCAAGGGCTCAGAACCTAAGAGTTTTTAAACCCATGCTTTTCAAACCATAACAAGGATTTTGCACAATTTTGACAAATTCGCAAGTTCGTACGACATTTTGTGGATAACTTGCAAAACAAGTTATGTTCTCAAACTTTCAAAACAGCATGAACAAACAAGCTATGTTCATCATTTCAATCAAAACTTGAACAATAAATATTGTTCATGATTTTCAAAACTCAAGCATGAACATACACCAAATTTGTTCGCTTTTCAAAACCGTTCGCAAAATGAGCCGAACTTGTGCGTTTTCTAGCAAAATTGCTAAATCTTCCCATTTTGGGTTTTCAAACCAAATGTTTTGACATACCTTGGGATTTCCAAAAGAATTCTACCCCAAAACTTGAATGAAAAAGGGATGGTGTGACGTATGTCTCTCCATTGCCCCGATTGTACGAATGCGTGACGTATGTCTCGTCGTTCGGGCAATCGTCATTCCATTTTCAATATATACAACCCCAACCAAACCAAAACTTGGCCCCCTTGTGGTCAATCCAAACCTTTTGGTCCCCCGTGGCCATTAGATTCGATCCCTCGACTCGTTTGAGTCACTCGGTCAATGTTCGACTCGTTCGAGTCCATTGTACCTGTTCTTGATCTCAGTGGATCAATTGAACAATCGCCCGACTCGTTAGAGTCCACTCGGTCAATGATTGACTTGTATGAGTCCATTGCACCTCTCTCGGTCCCATAGCGACCAATTCTAACCTTTTACCCTAACGGACGTACCTTTTAACAATTCTAGTGCGATTCACGAACAAACGCTTAATAAGTCTCCCAAGCGCGAGCATACAAGCTACGTTTTAATCGCAAGAATTCGGTTAAAACATCGTCCATTTAAAATTAACCAACAAATGTACGTTTTTCTACCAAAGAACTACGTACGCTTTGAATTCTCCGACTACCGGGAGATACGTAGGAGCAAGATCGACATCTTGTCAAGCGCAATAATAAAATTTTTTTTTTTCTTTCTTTTCTTTCGTTTGTTTTTACTCTTTCCCCCCTTTATTATATTTTGACATAAATAAGCATGCGCGCAAAACATTAAAAAACAATTTAAGCTTTAGCCAAATAGAAGGTTCCCGTTGAGTACAACGGACGTGAGGGGTGCTAATACCTTCCCCTTGCGTAATCGACTCCCGAACCCGACAATGGTTGCGATGACCATCCTTTCCTCATCGTCAAAGGGTTTTATTATCGTTTCCCTTTAAACATAAAAAAATTTTAAGGGTTTATCAACGTTCCCTTTACACAAAAACTTTGGTGGCGGCTTCACAAAAGGCCCTCCGAGCGTTTACGAACGACCTCGGAGGATTTGCGCGTCTTTTTCTCAGGAAAAAAACGAGGTGCGCACAGTTGGCGACTCCACTGGGGACTCTTTTCCCACTAGCGAGTCAAGCCTAACTTATTTGGCCTTTAAGCCAATTGTTTTTATTTTATTTGCGCGCCATGCTTATTATTTTATTCATCCATGTCATATTTATGCCTTATGTTTATATTTGCTTTATTTTGCTTTATATTCATATCATATATATATCAAATGCGGGGGTTACTTGAGTGATGTTACTCCACATTGTTCGGGTTAATGCCGGACGTGTGAGGCTCTCTACCCGAGCTTGAGAAAAAAAACTAAGTTAGAAGGAGGTTGTGTGCGGAAGCCCGCGTTGACGTATGTCCGTGATGTAGGATGTCCAACCCCGCTTAGATGAGATTTTCACGTGGAATTAATTGAAGTCATGTCGACGTATGTCCATAGACAACCCTAATTCCATGTGAGGTCTATGACTCTAAGGACCTCTTCTTAGGAGATTTCACCATTTAGAGCCTACATGTGAGGATGGGGGGAAGTTCCGAACCTTCATAAACCATACCCTTGCATATCATTTGCATTCATGAAAGTAATTTTCGCATCATTTTGCTTTATAGGAGTTTAAAAAGAACAAACAAATATTAGCAAAAAGAAATATGGATTCCGGGAACAAAAATACGCTCGCCTTCAAAATAAAGCTCCTAGGGTGGAAAGTTTATTAGCTCTAAGCAAGAGGCTCTCTTTGGTCAACAAGAACATCTTCGAGGCAAGCTATGGGCTAATCCTTGATCTCCTACCCGTAAGAATAGATTCAACGGCCTTAACCACTTTGGCGCAATTCTTCGACCCACCTCTACGGTGCTTCACATTTCAAGACTTCCAACTAGCGCCAACTTTGGAAGAGTTTGAGAAGATTTTGGGTTGTAGCATGAAGGGTCATGAACTCTATCTCGGTCCGGGAAAGGATCCCACATTTGAAGCCATCGCCGAATCCTTATACCTCGACACCCAAGAAGTGGCATCTAACTTGGAAGTTAGAGGGAACCTTAAGGGATTTTCAAGAAAGTTTTTGGAAGCCAAAGCTCGGGAAATGTTAGCCAACAAAGAGGGAAGGGCATTCAACGCCATCTTAGCCCTCTTAGTCTACGGAATTGTTTTATTCCCCAACATGGATGATTTCGTAGACTTTCCGGCTCTAGAGGTATTCATGACTAAAAATCCAGTTCCCACAATCTTGGCGGATTTTTATCATACCCTCTACTCTAGGCATGAACAAGCAAGGGGACGCAAAATTACTTGTTGCACTCCCGTAGTGCAAATTTGGATGATGTCCCACATGCCAAGAAACCGAGACTTTGTGGAAAACCGGGCCAAGCTTAAATGGTCGCAACGGATGACAACCCTCGCCGAGAAGGACATCCATTGGTTTTCACCAAACTTAGAGGACCCGGAAATTATCCTCAGTTGCGGGGACTTCCCTAACGTACCCCTCATTGGTACTAAGGGATGTATTAATTACAATCCGGTCCTCTCTCTCCGACAACTAGGTTTCTCAATGGAGGATAAACCTAATGACCTTTTGTTGGAAGCTTTCTACTTAAGGGAAGGCGATCAAGACCCGGCATTGCTAGAGAGAATCCGGGGAGCATGGAGCCAAGTACGCAAAGGAAGGGTCGGCAAGAGAAATTGTGTCGCCAAACCCCTTTATACTCAATGGGTGAAGGAGAGGGTCAAAGCAATCAAGTTACCCTTCGTGGTCATAAACCCTCCAAAACCTCCTACACCTAAACCTATTGCAATCATTCCCAACAAAGAAGTGGAGGACCTCAAGGCTAAAATTCAAGAACTCCAAAACAAAAACGGAGACTTAGAATTGAAGCACCTCCAAGCTTTAGGAGAAATTACTAGGACGAAGAGAGATCGTGGTGAAGTAACAAACTCTCTCCTAGTGTGCCAAAAACGGCTAAGAATCTCTGAAGGGAAGAGAGATTGGATAGGAGGCGGCTTGGTTTGTGCGGATGCCAACCTTGTGGCCAAGGACGAAGAGTTGGAAAGAATCTTACATTCCAACCAAGAGCTCAAGAAGTTTGGCGAACTAGCCATCAAAGCTCAACGGAAATGGAGGTTGAAATTTCAAAAGAAAAATCAACAGCTCCAAGAAGTAGTTAAAGACAACAAAGAGCAACTTCAAGCCGAACGCGTCCAACGGCAAAGACATGAGAGCCTTTCTCATCAAGGGAGGCTAAAGTGCAATCGTCTCGAAGAGGACATCAAGAAATTCGAAGAGTACTTCAACAAGATTGCAAGAGCTCACGGGGACCACATTGCACAACTACATGATGAAATTAGAAGTGCAAGAGTCAAGCTAGACCAGCGCAAGGAAGTGATCGAGTATGTATGGCAAGACGCCACCCGATTAAGTGAGGATTTCACTAAATTGGTTGCATTCTCAAATTTGGTAATCACCCAACTTCCAAAAAAGCTAGCGGAGGCCGAGATGGTCATGCCCTACTTTGTTATCCCTATGGAGATCCAGAAGTTTATGAAGTTCTGCAAGGACACCATAGATTTCTATAGGGAGGAGATGAGCAAAGCCGAGTGTAGTACCCTAATTTTGTCCTACGCATTTTAAAACAAAAAAATCAAAAAAATTCAAAGAGGGGAAAAAGTCAAAAGTCAACAAAAGTCAACAGAAAAGTCAACATTTCAAAAATGATGACTTCGCAATGCGAAGCTCCCTTCGCACTGCGAAGTCTGCGATTTTTCTGCAGATTTTTGGTTTCTTGGATTTAATTCCAGAATTTGTTGCATACCATTTCCATAATTATTTTAGGTAACATTCATGGCTAATTGGGCCAAGCAAAGCCAGAGTTGAAGGACTTGCCATTAATGCCAAGGTTGGAAGCTTTTTCTTCCAACCTAGCATGTGACAAGCAAGTGGGCTTGCCCTTGGGCAGCTCTAGTCCCTCCCAGGTGACCTACTAACCACCACAAGGTTGCCAGCCACCTGCTTGAGGACTTTCCTCCTGCTTGCTGCCCCTAAAACCAGTCAAACCAGCTGGGTTTTTTCACTTGAATAGCCATGATTGCTACTCTGTTTTTGCAGCAGCTTTTCACCCCCTCACACCAGCCATAAGTAGCCTTTTCACCCCTCAATCTCTGCACAATACAGTGCACGTTTTCAGTTATCAACCATTGAGATTGCAAGGATTGATCCCCAAGCATTAGCCAATTGCAAATCAGCTTTGTTCTTCATCATTACCTTCTAGAATAAGTTGAATTTGTGGCTGAAATCAAGCTGGATCTTGCCCCTTGGTACAAGGCAGGGTTGCCTCTATCCATTAGCATTTAATGCAAAGGGATTCAGCTTAATCTTGGCCACAAATCAGCTGAATCAAGGGATTGTGTAATGATGACAAAGATTTGATCTTGGCCTATAAATAGGAGGCAATGCCCAAGGTTACAAGCACTGGTCCAAAGACAGAAAACACAACATTCAAAGAGCAGAAACTCTACTCATTTCAACTCACAAACCTCCACAAATAACCAGAAAAAAACCAATCCACACAAAGCTTTCAAAGGTTCAAGTTCATCACAAATTTTCAAAACCTTTGTGAAAGCCTTCAACCAAATTAAATCAAGTGCAGCTGGAGCTTTGCTAAGGAGTTCTGTAAGTTTCTAAGCTCTTTATCTTGCATTTTAATTGTGTTTGCATAGCCATTTTGGCTCAAAACCTCTTGGTTCTAAAAAACCCCTTTTGAATTTCAAAGAAATCCCAAGGTTTTCAAAACATCAAATTTGGTTTGTCCAACCTTTTTCATCCCAAAAACTCAAAGCTTTTCACCCATCTATAAGGTCTTGAGTGTGTTCAGAAGTTGTTTCTGAACAAATGTTCAGAAACAGCTTCTGAACCCAAAATTTCGCATGCTTCGCAGTGCGAAGTCATGGTCGCAGTGCGACCATGACAGAACTCAGAACCTGAGTTTTTGTGTCAAAACAACCAATTTTTGAGGTTCTAGCCCCAGAGCTCAGAACCTAAGAGTTTTTAAACCCATGTTCTTCAAGCCATAACAAAGTTTTTGCATAATTTTGGCAAATCACAAGTTCGTATAGCCATTTTGTGGATAACTTGCAAAGCAAGTTATGTTCCCAAACTTTCAAAACCACATGAACAAACAAGCTATGTTCATCTTTTCAATCCAAACTTGAACAATAGATATTGTTCATAATGTTCAAAACTCAAAGATGAACATACACCGTTTACGTGCGCATTTTCGCAAAATGAGACGAACTTGCGCGTTTTTAGCAAATTTGCTAAACTTTCCCATTTTGGATTTTCAAACCAAATGTTTTGACATGCCTTGGGATTTCTAAAAGAATTCAATCCAAAAACATGAATGAAAAAGGGATGGTGTGACGTATGTCTCTCCATCGCCCCGATTGTACGAATGCGTGACGTATGTCTCGTCGCTCGGACAATCGTCATTCCCTTTTTTAATATGTACAACCCTAACCAAACCAAATCTTGGCCCCTTGTGGTCAATCCAAGCCTTTTGGTCCCCCGTTGGCCATTAGACTCAACCCCTCGACTCCTTAGAGTCCGCTCGGTCAATGTTCGACTCGTCCGAGTCCATTGTACCCGTTCTTGATCTCAGTGGATCAATCGAACAATCGCCCGACTCTTCGGAGTCCACTCGGTCAATGTTTGACTTATAGAAGTCCATTGTACCTCCCTTGGTCCCATAGCGACCAATTCAACCCTCTACCCTAACGGACGTACCTTTTAACAATTCTAATGTGATTCGCGAACGAACGCTTAATAAGTCTCCAAGTGCGAGCATACAAGCTACGTTTAATCGCAAGAATTCGGTTAAAACATCGTCCAATTAAAATCAACCAATACACATACGTTTT
Organism: Medicago ruthenica; assembly: GCA_018208015.1. Lineage (NCBI taxonomy): Eukaryota > Viridiplantae > Streptophyta > Magnoliopsida > Fabales > Fabaceae > Medicago > Medicago ruthenica. The sequence continues at coordinate 39,562,613 of CM031376.1, read as the reverse complement.
TCTACCAAAGAACTACGTATGCTTTGAATTCTCCGACTACCGGGAGATACGTAGGAGCAAGATCGACATCTTGTCAAGCACAATAATAAAAAAACTTTTCTTTCGTTTGTTTTTATCTCTTTCTTTCCCCCCTTATTATATTTTTAGCATAAATGAACACGCACGCAAAGTATTAAAAAGCAATTCAATCTTTAACCAAATAGAAGGTTCCCGTTGAGTACAACGGACGTGAGGGGTGCTAATACCTTCCCCTCGCGTAACCGACTCCCGAACCCGACAATGGTTGCGATGACCTAATCCTTATCCTCATCGTCAAAAAGGGTTTTATTATCGTTTCCCTTTACAAACAAAAAAAAACTTAAGGGTTTATCAACGTTCCCTTTACACAAAAACTTTGGTGGCGGCTTCACAAAGGCACCCTCCGAGCGTTCGAGGACGACCTCGGAGGAATCTGCGCGTCTTTTTCCCGAGGAAAAAAACGAGGTGCGCACAGCTGGCGACTTCACTGGGGATCCTGTTCCCACTAGTGAGTCAAGCCTAACCTATTTGGTTAAAGACAATTGCTTTATTTTCTTTGCGTGCCATGTTTATTTATTTTATCCATGCATGTTATATTTATGCCTTATGTTTATATTTGCTTTATTTGCTTTATATTCATATGTTATATATCAAATGTGGGGGTTACTTGAGTGATGTTACTCCACATTGTTCGGGTTAATGCCGGACGTGTGAGGCTCTCTACCCGAGCTTGAGAAAAACACTAAGTTAGAAGGAGGTTGTGTGCGGAAGCCCGCGTTGACGTATGTCCGTGAGGTGGGATGTCCAACCCCGCTTAGATGAGATTTTCACGTGGAATTAATTGAAGTCATGTCGACGTATGTCCATAGACAACCCTAATTCCATGTGAGGTCTATGACTCTAAGGACCTATTCTTAGGAAATTTCACAACTTAGAGCCTACATGTGAGGATGGGGGAAATCTTGAACATACATATCACACCTTTTGCATACCACCCGTTCACATTCACACATGTTTGTTACTTTGTATTTTATTTTTATCAGGGGAAATCAACATTTACTTACTTATTATTTGTTTTATATACATAATTATAGCTGAAATAAAAATGACCATTGTGTTAAGAGGGAGTTTCTTTTTTAAAAAAATTCGAGCACTTCGCAGAGCAAGGGTATATTCGCACTGCGAAGTTGTTTTTGAGGTTCGCAGAGCAAACTTACTTCGCAGTGCGAAACGTGCGTTTTTTGTCAGCCCAGATTTCAAAATTTACTAACCAGCATTAACTCCCTCCAACCACTTATTTCCACTATCTTTTGTCTAATAGTTATTTTATTATTAAACTTGTATAACCAAAAAAACAGCTTTTCTTTCTCTCACAAAAAATAACTCTTCAAAAACAAAAAAATCATACCCATTTTTCCATTCTTCTTCTTCTTTCCTAATCCAAGTAAAAATCACTCTTCTCTGCAAGCAGTAAGGTACGATTCCTCTTCTCTATCCTGCTCTACTTCTGATTCGTGTTGTGGGTCTCAGGTTTTGCTAAAACTTTTAAACTTCCATTTTTAGGGTTTAAGGATTGTAATTAGTTCCTGTTGCTTCTTGCCATGCTAGGAATAAGTTATGATCTAGTGAATGAATGTCATGGGTAGTTTAGAGTAGGCTCATTTCCTTTCCCATCTGTGAGTGATCTTGCACGAAATCCACTCTACCCATTTTTTTAGAAATTAGATCAAAACAAGTTGCCATGTTAGTTGTAACCATTACCCATGCATTTATCCTTAATCATTCATCTAATATGCTTTGTTTAGAGTTTAGTTTAAGAGTATAGGGGGTTTATCCAGGGATTTTTTGGATTTGTTCTGTTAGGGTCGCAGAGCAAAGATGAACTTCGCACTGCGACCCATCCTTCTGGGCAACCCAGAATTTTCGCATGGCTTCGCACTGCGACCATGTGTTCGCAGTGCGACTGTAGCAGAAACAGAACACTTGTTTTCATTATTTATACCTTCCAATCCCATTCATTTCACCTCATATCACTTTTAATCACTTGCAATCATCCTGACTTTACCCTTTTCCTTGCAGATGGCACCAAGACCAGTGGGAAAACGCTCAAGGGGTGAGGCATCCGGATCAAGACCACAAGGGGGTTTTGACGCCTCTCGCTTCCTAAGTCTTCGAAACCAGGAGAGATATGAAGAGCTTCTTGGCAGGACCTTCTGGCCGGAGAGACAGTTCGTCATAAGTGACAGGGGCCCTTGGAGGGAGTTGGCCCGATTAATAAACCACCGCCAGTGGGGAGTTTTGGTAAACCCTCCCCTTAACCTCAACTACGACATAATCCGGGAATTCTATGCAAACGCCATTCCCGTGGATCCAGAGGGGGAGTTTACATACCAGACCATGGTGCGTGGTCGGATCATTCGATTCGATCGCGACGCCATCAATACCTATCTCCGAAACCCTTTCCAATTGGAAGATGATGAGCTGTGTGCTTTCCATAAGCACCAGAATCGTGGTAATTGGAACCACGATCTCTACGCTCAAACCATTTTCCAATCCGGAAAGAGCTATGAGCTTAATGCAGCAGGGCAACCCACAAAGGCCCTCAGGGGCAACCTTACCACCTATGCCCAGGTCATTTTCCACCTCATTGTCCACAACATAAAACCTAAAAGCCATACCTCCTCCACCACCATGGATGTCACTCCCCTTATCTACTATATCCTCACCGGTAAACAAGTGGATGTGGCCAGGGCCATTTGCCAGGAGATTAAGATAGTGGTCGAGAGTGGCATCAAGCCACCGGCCAAGAAGATGTGCCCACTTGCTTTCCCGGGTCTTATCATGGGACTCTGCCGGGACGCCCGCGTAGTTATCCCTCCCCAGGTGTCCGAAACCATTAAGAACCCCATTACGGACGAGTACATCTCTAGGCACTGCACGGGACGGAGAGCGAGGGCACAGCAGCCACGGCCTAGACCTCCACCAGCATCAGGGGATTGTCGCACTTGCACTTTCATATTGGAGCAGAATGCCTCCTCCCATCGATACATGACTATGATGCATGATTCCATGTATCGTCTTCAGAGGCAGTTAGGGAGGCCGACGGATCCTGATGATCAGATACCGACACCCCAGATGTTTGCAGCTCATGGTCGTTGGCCCGGGGATAGGCCAGGACATTCAGAGGCTGGAGGCAGTGGTACAGCGGCCGGAGACCAGGGAGGAGATGATGAGGAGGATGAGGACGAGGAGGACGAGGATGAGGAGACCGAGGATGATGAGGCTTTCACTCCTTGAGTGACCCTTTTTTATGACTTCTCATATTTTGTTGTTCATGTTTATGTCATCTTTCTCGTACACTTTTAGAGTCTCCTTTTGTTTGGTACTTTGTAGCTATATTGATACTCTTGCTTTATTATTCGAGTACTTTTTGCTTTTATTACCTAGCATTTGCATCATAATCATGCCTATTTATTTTTAATATGTGTGATTGTTGAATTTTTTTGTCACCTATCATTAATATTGTGAATTTGACAAATCTTTCTGCAAGCCGAATAAGCCAAAGTTTTAACCATAGACAAATTGTAGTGATGAATGTGATTAATTTTCGCAAGGCTAAATGCATGCTTCCTATTTCTTTCCGTGATTTAAACTTAAAAGGGAAATGTATATTCCATGCCAAATTACACCATACAATTCACGTTATCTAATATGTCTGTTCTATGAACCATTTAGAACCAGCCAGATGTGAGGAATCCCAAAAGTTATCATAATACATATGCAGGAGATCGACATTTTTGTTTAGCTCGATTTTTTTATGTTAAATCTGAATTTTGTTTTTAATTACATAAAAGTATTGACATGATCAAGGCATTTGTTTGAAAACGAGAGAAAACAATCAGCCACAAACAGCCCACCCTGTGAGAAGTGAGTATTTGTTAAACCCCTTCGAGCCTAACAAATCAGAATTTTTGACTATGAATTGCCAACTTTCATAAGCTCAACTGCTTAATGAGATTGCCGGAGTTTGTAAAAAAAAAAAAAAAAAATATTTTCAGTTCATAGTCAAAATATCACTGAATTCTGATAATTTCCTTTCGATTTTTTTTGAACCCTTAAAACATCATGATTAGTGTCCCTTGCCAAAAGAAAAGGGAACATTCAATTAGGGTATCGTACCGAAGCCAAGGGGAAAAAAAGGGGAGGAGTTGTGAAAGTCGGACAACGGTGGATTTCTTAAATTGATCTTGATAACCCAAGAAAAGAAAGAAAAAAGAAGAGCAAACCAAGAAAAAGAAAAAAAAGAGAGAAGAGGAAAGAAAAAGAAGATCGATAAAACCCAAGAGTTGTCAAGATCAAAAGGAAAGTATTTGTGAATCACCAAAATGGTGATTTAAACAAAGAAAGGGGTAGGTTAGAAAGAATGTTCCCTTTTGTTTGGCCATTTGAATTCAATTTCCCCACATATGACATTTCTTTTGTAGCCCAGCCAAATTACAACCCTTAAAGACCTTTTGATCAATGCTTTCATGTTTTTAAGAAACAATAATTGGATGGACATATAACTCGATCGGAATGCTAGCAAAATTGCCGGATGAGTGTTCATAACCCCTCACCATTAATGTTCAATTTGTTTATTTACTTAAATGAGTGATAGGTTGGTTCATTAATAAACATGTTGATAATTTGAACTTTATGATATGATTTTTGTGTGGTATTTATGTCAACTTTTTCAGTACGATCTCGGAATAATAGGGGGCATAAAATTGCGTACGCAAATTTCATATGAATCCACCGAAGTCAAAAAGCCCGACCTCGCTCGGCAACCAAAATCAAAAAGCCCGACCTCGCTCGGCAACCAAAATCAAAAAGCCCGACCTCGCTCGGCAACCAAAATCAAAAAGCCCGACCTCGCTCGGCAACCAAAATCAAAAAGCCCGACCTCGCTCGGCAACCAAAATCAAAAAGCCCGACCTCGCTCGGCCCCCAATAAAACCCAATATTCATTGGTATCCCCAGTGATAAAGCCCAATTTCCATTGGCGCTCCCCTTTTAACCAAAACTTGATTGCACCCGGTGCACAAATCATTCAGAGTCCAACCATATTTGGTACTCTCCCCGCAGCTCACAAAAAGCCCAATTGCCTTTTACGCTCCTCAAACACCCAACAAAGGGCCCAATTGGTACTAGCAATCCCAAACACGATTAAAGGAGCCACACCTTTGGGGCAAATTATTTCCCCCATTAACGAAATTCTTCTCAAGCGAAATCTTTACTTTTGTCAAAATTTCCATCTATGATAGTGTATATTTTTTTCCAAAACAAAAATTACGTGGAATCTTTTATGTTTTTGAATAAGTAAATACCAAGCACATTTTCTCTGAATTGTGAATACTTAAAAAAAAAAAAAAAAAACGTGCATCAAAATCAATCCATGGAGCAGATAAGCCTCGCAAGCCAAGCACGGGTAATTGCTAAAGGGATTTCTGGTCACCGGTAAATCAAAAGGGAGCATCCCCATCAAATCAAGAGCCTGAAGGGACATTCCAAGCAAGGATGACCAACCAGAGCACAAGCATCTCCCAAAGGAACCATAAGTCATGCTCCTCAGCAGTTTAGCACGATTTACACAGCGGGTTAGTAATCCCCACGAGGTATTTATTCCTTATCAATTATCGCGATATTTACATATATCCCCTGAGAGTTTATCCCGGTAAGGATTACCAAATGTTTATACCAGTCCACTTTTTACCTCGCCGGTCTAATCTCGTCTCATCAAGCTTTTAGCCATTAAGCGGAACAAAATTCCCCAACAAACACCCGAAACATCCAAACACCAACAAAGGCTGGATATCGATCATGCTTCCAAAATGATCCTTTATCCCCCATAAGCCAAACCTCCTTGATACTCCCCAAGGAGTCTCAACCCCAAACAAAAGTCCAATCTTTATTGGCAAAAAACACAAATTTTCGGGCTTAGGCTCGAACTACACCGGTTTTGATCCCATTTGGGTATGTAGGCAAAGGACTTCGTCCTTCCAAACCGACCAACCAAAAAACTAACACAAAAAGAGAGCCCAACTGTCATGAACACAACCACAAACAAAGACCGACTCTGCTCGGCACCCAACCAACATTATTTTATTTCATGCATGCATATTTAAAACCATTCATACATATGCATTTCATTTCATAAAGCATGCATCCTCAACAAGGATCCTCCAGTGAGTATCACATATTTACCAGCATCCATCAACATTCAACCAGGGGCACCTATTTAGGGTAAGACCGCAGCTCGTTAGGAATCGATATTCAGAAGCAGTACCTGAATAAGATCACCTAGCTTAGGTATCGACCTCTAGAAGCAATTCCTAGAATAGATCACCTCCCCCCAGTGTATCGACCTTCAGTGTTAGCGGCTGAATAAGATCACAGCTCGTTAGGAATCGATATTCAGAAGCAGTTCCTGAATAAGATCACCTAGCTTAGGTATCGACCTCTAGTGACAGTGCCTAGAGTAGATCACCTCCAGCAATGTTCCACCTCTAGTGACAGTGCCTAGAGTAAATCACCAGTTTAGGTAGCGACCTCTAGTGACAGTGCCTAGAGTCGATCACCGCCATCAATATTCAACCTCTAGTGACAGTGCCTAGAGTAGATCACCTCCAGCAATGTTCCACCTCTAGTGACAGTGCCTAGAGTAAATCACCAGTTTAGGTATCGACCTCTAGTGACAGTGCCTAGAGTCGATCGCCGCCATCAATATTCAACCTCTAGTGACAGTGCCTAGAGAAGATCACCTCCATCAATGTTCCACCTCTAGTGACAGTGCCTAGAGTAAACCACTACCCTCAGGAATCGACCTCTAGTGACAGTGCCTAGATAAGATTACCTTCATTCCCCAATGGATCTACCTCCAGTGTTAGCGGCTGGATACGATCAACCCCTACCAACCCTTACATTTGCATTTCGCGAAGGACAAAATTCGGGTCCTTCTTTTGTACTTAATTGATCTTCGCAAAGAGTTCATGAGATGCCCTCGGCACTCACGCACTCTATGCGAAGACACAATTAAGTAGGGGCAGCTGTAGTACCCTAATTTTGTCCTACGCATTTTAAAACAAAAAAATCAAAAAAATTCAAAGAGGGGAAAAAGTCAAAAGTCAACAAAAGTCAACAGAAAAGTCAACATTTCAAAAATGATGACTTCGCAATGCGAAGCTCCCTTCGCACTGCGAAGTCTGCGATTTTTCTGCAGATTTTTGGTTTCTTGGATTTAATTCCAGAATTTGTTGCATACCATTTCCATAATTATTTTAGGTAACATTCATGGCTAATTGGGCCAAGCAAAGCCAGAGTTGAAGGACTTGCCATTAATGCCAAGGTTGGAAGCTTTTTCTTCCAACCTAGCATGTGACAAGCAAGTGGGCTTGCCCTTGGGCAGCTCTAGTCCCTCCCAGGTGACCTACTAACCACCACAAGGTTGCCAGCCACCTGCTTGAGGACTTTCCTCCTGCTTGCTGCCCCTAAAACCAGTCAAACCAGCTGGGTTTTTTCACTTGAATAGCCATGATTGCTACTCTGTTTTTGCAGCAGCTTTTCACCCCCTCACACCAGCCATAAGTAGCCTTTTCACCCCTCAATCTCTGCACAATACAGTGCACGTTTTCAGTTATCAACCATTGAGATTGCAAGGATTGATCCCCAAGCATTAGCCAATTGCAAATCAGCTTTGTTCTTCATCATTACCTTCTAGAATAAGTTGAATTTGTGGCTGAAATCAAGCTGGATCTTGCCCCTTGGTACAAGGCAGGGTTGCCTCTATCCATTAGCATTTAATGCAAAGGGATTCAGCTTAATCTTGGCCACAAATCAGCTGAATCAAGGGATTGTGTAATGATGACAAAGATTTGATCTTGGCCTATAAATAGGAGGCAATGCCCAAGGTTACAAGCACTGGTCCAAAGACAGAAAACACAACATTCAAAGAGCAGAAACTCTACTCATTTCAACTCACAAACCTCCACAAATAACCAGAAAAAAACCAATCCACACAAAGCTTTCAAAGGTTCAAGTTCATCACAAATTTTCAAAACCTTTGTGAAAGCCTTCAACCAAATTAAATCAAGTGCAGCTGGAGCTTTGCTAAGGAGTTCTGTAAGTTTCTAAGCTCTTTATCTTGCATTTTAATTGTGTTTGCATAGCCATTTTGGCTCAAAACCTCTTGGTTCTAAAAAACCCCTTTTGAATTTCAAAGAAATCCCAAGGTTTTCAAAACATCAAATTTGGTTTGTCCAACCTTTTTCATCCCAAAAACTCAAAGCTTTTCACCCATCTATAAGGTCTTGAGTGTGTTCAGAAGTTGTTTCTGAACAAATGTTCAGAAACAGCTTCTGAACCCAAAATTTCGCATGCTTCGCAGTGCGAAGTCATGGTCGCAGTGCGACCATGACAGAACTCAGAACCTGAGTTTTTGTGTCAAAACAACCAATTTTTGAGGTTCTAGCCCCAGAGCTCAGAACCTAAGAGTTTTTAAACCCATGTTCTTCAAGCCATAACAAAGTTTTTGCATAATTTTGGCAAATCACAAGTTCGTATAGCCATTTTGTGGATAACTTGCAAAGCAAGTTATGTTCCCAAACTTTCAAAACCACATGAACAAACAAGCTATGTTCATCTTTTCAATCCAAACTTGAACAATAGATATTGTTCATAATGTTCAAAACTCAAAGATGAACATACACCGTTTACGTGCGCATTTTCGCAAAATGAGACGAACTTGCGCGTTTTTAGCAAATTTGCTAAACTTTCCCATTTTGGATTTTCAAACCAAATGTTTTGACATGCCTTGGGATTTCTAAAAGAATTCAATCCAAAAACATGAATGAAAAAGGGATGGTGTGACGTATGTCTCTCCATCGCCCCGATTGTACGAATGCGTGACGTATGTCTCGTCGCTCGGACAATCGTCATTCCCTTTTTTAATATGTACAACCCTAACCAAACCAAATCTTGGCCCCTTGTGGTCAATCCAAGCCTTTTGGTCCCCCGTTGGCCATTAGACTCAACCCCTCGACTCCTTAGAGTCCGCTCGGTCAATGTTCGACTCGTCCGAGTCCATTGTACCCGTTCTTGATCTCAGTGGATCAATCGAACAATCGCCCGACTCTTCGGAGTCCACTCGGTCAATGTTTGACTTATAGAAGTCCATTGTACCTCCCTTGGTCCCATAGCGACCAATTCAACCCTCTACCCTAACGGACGTACCTTTTAACAATTCTAATGTGATTCGCGAACGAACGCTTAATAAGTCTCCAAGTGCGAGCATACAAGCTACGTTTAATCGCAAGAATTCGGTTAAAACATCGTCCAATTAAAATCAACCAATACACATACGTTTTTCTACCAAAGAACTACGTATGCTTTGAATTCTCCGACTACCGGGAGATACGTAGGAGCAAGATCGACATCTTGTCAAGCACAATAATAAAAAAACTTTTCTTTCGTTTGTTTTTATCTCTTTCTTTCCCCCCTTATTATATTTTTAGCATAAATGAACACGCACGCAAAGTATTAAAAAGCAATTCAATCTTTAACCAAATAGAAGGTTCCCGTTGAGTACAACGGACGTGAGGGGTGCTAATACCTTCCCCTCGCGTAACCGACTCCCGAACCCGACAATGGTTGCGATGACCTAATCCTTATCCTCATCGTCAAAAAGGGTTTTATTATCGTTTCCCTTTACAAACAAAAAAAAACTTAAGGGTTTATCAACGTTCCCTTTACACAAAAACTTTGGTGGCGGCTTCACAAAGGCACCCTCCGAGCGTTCGAGGACGACCTCGGAGGAATCTGCGCGTCTTTTTCCCGAGGAAAAAAACGAGGTGCGCACACCGAGAAGCGAGCGGCTATTTGATTTGTAATAACATTAGTTACACTTTGTAAACAAATGTTATTTAATCAAATATATTTTGAAGTATAATCAATTTCCCGGTCTTTAATATTTCGAATTTGCTAATATTAATTGTGCACCTTTTAAACTCCATAAAGCAAAATAAAAAAAAAACAACGCATATTTTGCATATTCATCACATACATACATCCACATGCATCTTCATGCATTTTTTCAAAAAAAAACTCATTCATTTCCCTAAAAACAGTTCAAAGCAATCATAGCCCGAAAACCCCGAAAGCCCTCGGTCCAAGAACCAGATCTCCAACACTCGTACGGAACACGAGCTAACAAACAAAGGATCATGGACAATTTGGAACAAACTCAAGCGGCTTTGAGAGAAGAGGTTGATGGAATGAAGGGAAAGATGGATCAGATGCTAGAGTTAATGCAAGCTCTATCGGCACGAGAAAGTAACCCTCGCCCAACAACGGATGCATCCAATGTGCAATGGCCTCCTTATGGTTTACCTCTGAATTATACCCCACCATTTGAAAATGAGGGTCAAGGACCACCTCCACCACCGCTCACAATCCCCGTAAGGAATGAAGAGCGTCGTCCTCAAGGAACTTCCACTACTCAGCATGAGGCGATTCCCCATGATGTGGAAAATAGCCAGCTAAGGCAATCTGCTCCCGACACCACCCACCAAGACAATGATACCACCCAAATGTATCGAGTTTTGGAAGAAAGGTTGAAAGCTGTCGAAGGGTTCAGCTCATACGGCGCCCACAACGCCTTGGACATGTGCCTAGTGCCCGACGTGGTAATTCCTCCGAAGTTCAAAGCATCGGACTTCGAGAAATACAAAGGAATTCAATGCCCTCGGAACCATCTAAGAATGTTCTGTAGGAAGATGGCAGCTTATGCAATGAACGAGAAACTCATGGTGCATGTGTTTCAAGATAGTTTAAGCGGAGCGTCCTTGGATTGGTACATGCAGCTCGAGCGTACCCATGTCCAAACTTGGAAGGATCTAGCCGATGCCTTCCTAAAGCAATACAAATATAATTTGGACATGGCTCCAAATAGGATGCAACTACAAAACCTCCTACAAAGAAGCAACGAGTCCTTCAAGGAGTACGCTCAGCGGTGGAGAGAACTAGCTTCTCGTGTACAACCACCACTATTGGAAAGGGAGCTAGTCGACACCTTTATGGGCACACTTCAAGGCCCATATTACGACAAGATGATTGGAAGCACGTCTGCCAGTTTCTCCGATCTAGTCATGGTTGGTGAAAGAATAGAGGACGGAGTAAAGAGAGGAAAAATCCAAGGCTCTCTAGAAGCTGAAAGTGGAGCTAGAAAACCCCCCAGCAACTTTCACAAAAAGAAAGAGGGGGAGACAAATGTTGTTCTAGTGGGACCATCTTGCCCACCACCAAATCAAATGCCTCACTACCACTATCCTTATGTGGCAGCAGCAACGGCTCAAGGGCGTTACTCACCTCAAGTGATTCCCGCAACTCCACCTCGACAATCGGTAGTATTGCCTCAAAATCAACAGCAACAACAACAAGGCGGGTACCCATCAAGGAATCAAGCGGGCTCGAGGAACAGTTATTATAATAGGCAGTTTGATCCTGTACCTATGCCTTATGGTCAAATCTTGCCATACCTAATCCAAAAGGGTATGGTCGAGACAAGACTACCACCACCAATGTCGCCACCATACCCACATTGGTACGACGCGAATGCCAAATGTGACTACCACGCAGGAACCGTGGGGCACAATGTCGAGAACTGTAGAGTTTTCAAGCACAAGGTACAGGATCTCATTGACAAGAAGCTGCTGTCCTTCAAAGAGGAAAACCCCAATGTAAAGAATAACCCATTGCCGGGGCACGCGGGTCCCTCTGTAAATGCGGTGGAGGAACAAGAGGACTTTGGTCCAATCAAGAAGGTAGCCAATGTTAAGACCCCCCTGTCAACCATAAGGGAGCGTTTAACCGGCTTTGGTTTGTTCGAGGAAATGCACGCCAACTGTGAAGCCTGCAAGGTCAACCCGAACGAGTGCGAAGAGTTGAAGAGCTGTCTTCAAGAGCTAATGGACCAAGGTTGGATCCAAATTGGCTACATAAAGGATGGCACGGACATTGCTACCTTAGAGTCTAACGACCCAAAACCTCTCGAAATCCCATACCAAAGGAGAGAGGTACCAAGGCCAATACAGCCCATAACATTCCACGTACCTACACCCTTCTCTTTTGAAAGCACGAAGAGGGTACCATGGAATTACCAACCTGTGGCCTATGTGGAAGGAAAACCACTAGCCAAAATTGAGCCCAGCATCACTAATATTACCGGTGTTGGAGGAATAACCAGAAGTGGTAGAGTCTTCGCTCCGAAAGAACTCGGGAAGATGCCAGCCGTACTACCAAAGGAGCCGCTCAAAGAAAAGAGCGTGGAGAAAGAAGAGAACCAAGCGGGGCCTTCTCAAAAGACAATCCCGCAAAAAGAGGCCGAAGAGTTCCTAAGGATAATCCAAAAGAGCGAGTATAAAATCATTGACCAGCTAGGTCAAACTCCCTCCAAGATCTCCATGCTATCCTTACTACTAAGCTCGGAAGCACACCGAGAAGCACTGTTGCGGATCCTCAGTGAGGCACATGTCACCAAGGACATTCCTGTGGACCAATTCGACGGGATAGTCGGAAATATTACCTCAAGTAGGTACTTGGGTTTCAATGGCGATGAGCTACCCGACGAGGGGCACATTCATAACCGCGCCTTACATATCTCCGTGAAATGCATGGACCACATCCTCTCAAGAGTGCTAGTGGACACGGGGTCATCATTGAATGTCATGCCCAAGACTACCCTCCTCAAGCTATCATGTGAAGGGACAGTAATGAAGCCCAGCGCCTTGGTCGTAAAAGCTTTCGATGGGTCAAGAAGAGCCGTCATAGGGGAGATCGACTTACCAGTCCAAATCGGGCCTAAGGTTTTCACCATAACCTTCCAAGTCATGGATATTAATCCAACATACAGTTGTCTTCTCGGACGACCATGGATCCATGCGGCCAGAGCCATTACCTCTACTCTGCACCAGAAACTGAAGTTCATCATTGATAACCAAATGATTGTAGTTTCCGGGCAAGAGGACATGATGGTAAGCCATCTCTCATCATTCCGTTATATAGAAACGGATGAAGAAGCTATGGATGTCCCATTCCAGTCTTTGGAAGTGGCGAATGTCGTGACGTTGAGCTCGAAGCCCAAGAAAGAGGCTAGGACAGCCATGTCATCATGGAGGGCAATAAGAGAAGCCCTAGAAGAAAGCCAACCTACCGGATGGGGCAAGTTAGTGGACATACCGGAGAAGAAGAATCGCTTCGGGTTGGGGTATCATCCATCAGCCGAAACTTTCTCAAAGCCTCCAAAGCAAGGGATCCTCCCCATTTCGGAAACATTCATCAGTGCGGGGTTTATCCATGAAGATCAAGTGGCCCTACTTGAAGACGCAGATGAAGACGTGCCTGATTTGGTGTACCGTTGCGCTTCGGATGAAGCTTTGAATAATTGGAGGGCTATCGCGGTTCCCGAGATCATTACCAGGATCAAGTAATAAACCATGTTTGTTTGTTCTTTTTTACTTTTAAAAAAAAAAAAATCATTTAGCTCTGCCCAAGGCAAATGATTAGTCGTGTGGGGCCCCATGTTTTAAAAGTTATTTACAATCATGAATAAAAACACTCTTTTATGTTCATTTGAGTCTTTTTCTTTTTGCATTTGTTTTAAAAAAAAAAATTTTCTACAAAAAGCCTAAAAAAAATCATACTCATGCAGATCTACACATCCACCCTCCAAAAACAACACTGCCTTAAACCCTTATGACTTCGATTTCCCGATTAATCAAACGGAAGATGATGAAGAGGACGATTATGAACCGCCTGAAGAATTGTCTAGACTTGCAAATCAAGGGGATAGGGTAATACAACCTCACCAAGAATCAGTTGAAAAGGTCAACTTGGGGACCGAAGAGGATAAGAAAGAGGTCAAGATAGGAGCCTCCCTGCAAGGGGATGTGAAGGAAAAGTTGGTTAAGCTTCTGCAAGAGTACGTGGACGTATTCGCTTGGTCGTACCAAGACATGCCGGGTTTAGACCCTAGCATCGTTGTACACAAGCTGCCACTCAAGCCGGAATGCCCGCCAGTGAAGCAGAAATTGAGAAGAACTCGACCCGATATGGCTCTCAAGATCAGAGAAGAGGTCAAAAAGCAATTCGATGCCGGCTTCTTAGCCGTAACCAAGTATCCAACATGGGTTGCCAACATTGTGCCAGTTCCGAAGAAGGATGGCAAGGTGAGAATGTGTGTGGATTATCGGGACTTGAATAGAGCAAGCCCAAAGGATGATTTCCCGCTACCACACATCGACATATTGGTGGACAACACAGCCCAATTCTCAGTCTTCTCCTTTATGGATGGCTTCTCGGGATATAACCAAATCAAGATGGCTCCAGAGGACATGGAGAAAACTACATTCATCACCCCATGGGGGACGTTCTGCTATAAGGTAATGCCTTTCGGATTAACAAATGCCGGGGCAACATACCAAAGAGCAATGGTGACTCTTTTCCATGACATGATCCATAAGGAAATTGAGGTCTACGTCGACGATATGATTGCCAAATCCCAAACGGAGGAGGATCATCTAGTCCATCTACAAAAGCTTTTCGAACGCCTAAGAAAATTCAAGCTGCGCTTAAATCCTAACAAGTGCACATTTGGCGTTAGATCCGGGAAGTTATTGGGCTTCATCGTCAACCAAAGAGGTATTGAAGTGGATCCTGATAAGGTAAAGGCCATCCAAGAAATGCCAGCGCCAAATACCGAGAAAGAAGTCTGGGGTTTCTTAGGAAGATTGAACTACATCGCCAGGTTCATTTCACACATGACAGCTACCTGCGAACCAATCTTCAAACTGCTAAGGAAAAACCAAGCCGTTCATTGGAATGAGGATTGCCAAGAGGCGTTTGACAAGATCAAACAATACCTGCAAGAACCACCAATTTTAATACCTCCGGTTCCGGGTAAACCCCTCATCTTATACCTAACCGTACTTGAAGGATCAATGGGTTGTGTGTTAGGACAACAAGATGAAACGGGAAGAAAAGAGCACGCAATCTACTACCTAAGCAAGAAGTTTACCGACTGTGAAACAAGGTATACATCACTTGAAAAGACTTGCTGCGCTTTAGCATGGGCTGCTCGACGTCTAAGGCAATACATGTTGACCCATACAACTTGGTTGATATCAAAAATGGATCCCATCAAGTACATCTTCGAAAAGCCTGCCCTCACAGGGAAGATAGCCCGTTGGCAAATGCTGCTGTCTGAGTACGACATCCAATATGTTGCTCAAAAAGCCATCAAAGGGAGTGTTTTATCCGAGCACCTTGCTCACTAACCATTGGAGGATTATCAGCCCATACAATTCGACTTCCCGGACGAAGATGTCGTAGCTTTGAATGACGAAAAGGTCACAAGCGATGATGAAGGGCCAGAACCAGGAGCTCAATGGAAGCTCGCTTTCGACGGCGCCTCAAATGCCATGGGACACGGGATCGGAGCAGTTTTAATCTCCCCAAGAAATGGATATCAGCCATTCACAGCAAGGTTATGCTTTGACTGCACCAATAACATGGCAGAATATGAAGCATGTATCCTAGGCCTCGAAGCAGCAATTGATCTAAGGATCAAAAACCTTGAAGTATACGGTGACTCAGCCTTAGTCATCTATCAAGTCAAAGGAGAATGGGAAACAAAACATCCCAATTTGATTCCCTACCGAGCCCGGGTTGTAGAGTTGATTAAGCATTTTGATGAAATCAGCTTCCATCACATACCTCGAGAAGAAAACCAGGTGGCAGATGCTTTGGCTACATTATCATCAATGTACCAAGTAAATTCCTACAACGAAGCACCAATCATAAGGATGGATCGTAGAGACAAACCAGTTGTATGTGCATCAGTCGAAGAGGGACTTGACGACAAACCTTGGTTCTACGACATCAAACGATACCTCGAAGAGCAAGAGTATCCAGAAAATGTCTCACACACCGACAAGAGGACCCTCAGAAGATT
Organism: Medicago ruthenica; assembly: GCA_018208015.1. Classification (NCBI taxonomy): domain Eukaryota; kingdom Viridiplantae; phylum Streptophyta; class Magnoliopsida; order Fabales; family Fabaceae; genus Medicago; species Medicago ruthenica. The sequence goes on along the minus strand of CM031376.1, from coordinate 39,546,553 downwards.
GGCATCCCAGTTCTTCCTCAGTGGAAATACCCTCTACAAGAGAAACTACGACATGGTCCTACTCAGATGTGTGGATAAACATGAAGCGGACATGCTCGTCAAAGAAATCCACGAGGGATCTTTTGGAACCCATGCCAATGGGCATGCAATGGCAAAGAAAATCTTAAGGGCGGGCTATTATTGGTTAACCATGGAAGCTGACTGTTTCCACTACGCCAAGACTTGTCACAAGTGCCAGATTTACGCCAACAAAGTGCATGTGCCACCAACTCCACTGAACGTCATGACTTCACCTTGGCCATTCTCTATGTGGGGCATAGACATGATTGGAATGATCGAGCCCAAAGCCTCAAATGGACATCGCTTCATCCTCGTTGCCATCGACTACTTCACCAAATGGGTAGAAGCAGCCTCGTATGCAAACGTGACCAAACAAGTGGTAGCCCGATTCATCAAGAAGGAAATCATTTGCCGTTACGGCACTCCCCACAAAATCATCACCGATAATGGGGCAAACCTGAACAACAAGACAATGAAGGAGTTGTGCAAAGATTTCAGGATTGAGCACCATAATTCCTCCCCTTACCGACCAAAGATGAACGGTGCGGTAGAAGCAGCCAATAGGAACATAAAGAAGATCATCCAAAAGATGGTAACAACATATAAGGATTGGCATGAGATGCTTCCCTTTGCGCTACATGGCTACAGAACAGCCATTCGCACTTCAACTGGGGCAACCCCTTTTTCCTTAGTATACGGCATGGAAGCTGTGCTCCCCGTAGAGGTGGAAATTCCTTCGTTAAGGGTCTTGATGGAAACCAAGCTAGAAGAAGCTGAATGGGTCCAAACAAGGTTCGACCAACTGAATCTCATAGAGGAGAAGCGTCTGACGGCAATATGTCACGGACAACTCTATCAAAGGAGGCTCAAGAGGGCATTCGACAAGAAGGTCCGTCCTCGAGAGTTCAAAGAAGGAGACCTAGTGCTCAAGAAGATATTACCTATCCATAAAGATCCCCGCGGGAAGTGGACTCCCAGCTATGATGGGCCGTATGTGGTAAAGAAAGCTTTCTCAGGCGGAGCCCTGATCATCACCACTATGGACGGAGAAGAGTTCTCACTCTCAATAAACTCCGATGCAGTCAAGAAGTATTATGCCTAAAAGAAAAAAAAAAAACTCGCTAAATCAAAAACCTGAAAGGGCGGTTTAGGCAATAGAGAGCGTCCTGCTAGATCGAAAACCTGAAAAGGCGGTCTAGGCAAAAATTAAGGACATCAAAAAAGGAAATATACCCCGGTGGATTGAAAACTCGAAAGAGCGGTCCAGGCAAAAGTTAGGGGTTAACAAAAAAAAAAAGAAGAGAAAGGCAATGACTGCAGCATCCAAGCTCCGGACAAGATTCAAGAGGAGAAGAATCGGTCTCATCAGCATCTTCCGAAAAAAAAATCTCGAAGTCATAAGGAAATAGCATGTGTTGTGCCAAAACCAACAATTTTCTTTTTGCTTTTTCTTGTCTTTCTCTATCTCACTTCTCACTTTGTGTATTTTTTACCCATTTAAGAAGTCAAATCTGCATTGAATAAATTTCCTTTTGTTATTTTATGTTCTCAGTAGCGCATAAAATTTTGTTTTATTCATGATGAAAATGCTTTAAAACATGGGAAATAAACAAAAGAATTTTCTTCCAAAAAAGAAAAAGCAAACAAACATTGTTTTATTTTAAATCTTCGTGAATTCAGAAGGAATCGCGGTAATTCCCACCAAATATTGCACCAAAATACTTAGGCTCTTTAGCAAAGGCAAGTGCGTAACTCACGGCACGCGGAGCGCAAAAAAAACCCCCAAGGGTTAAGAGGAACAAAATTCCCCAGTAAGCACCCTAAACATCCAAACATCAACCAAGGCTGGATATCGATCATGCTTCCAAAATGATCCTTATATCCCCATGAGCCAAACCTCATTGACATTCCCCAAGGAGTCTTAACCCCAAACAAGAGGTCCAATCATTATTGGCAAACCCACACAAATCCCCAGGACAAGCCCGAACTACACCGGTTTTGATCCCATTTGGGTATGTAGGCAAAGGACCTGGTCCTTCCAAACCAACCAACCAACCAACAAAACAAACAAAGAAAGAGTCCAATCGTCATTGGCACAACCACAACCAAGACTGACCTTGCTCGGCACCCAACCCGTATCCCTCATATCATGCATAGCATAATTCATGCATCATGTCAAATCATTCATACACATGCATTTCATTTCATAAATCATGCATCCTCAACAAGGATTCTCCAGTGAGAATCACATATTCACCAACATCCATCAACAGTCAAGTAAGCGTTCCCCAGTGAACCTCCTTCACTAACTGTCTCCAATTCCCCAGAAGGAATCTTTGTTTGAGTCCACCTCATATCATATTACATTGCATATCACTGCATATCATACTACATAACATGCATCATACAATCATGTTTTCCGGTTCAACCAGGGGCACCTATTTAGGGTAAGACCACAGCTCGTTAGGAATCGACCTTCAGTGAAAGTGCCTGAATAAGATTACCTAGCTTAGGTATCGACCTCTAGTGAAAGTGCCTAGATAAGATCGCCTCCCCCAGTGTATCGACCTTCAGTGTTAACGGCTGAATAAGATCACAGCTCGTTAGGAATCGACCTTCAGTGAAAGTGCCTGAATAAGATTACCTAGCTTAGGTATCGACCTCTAGTGAAAGCGCCTAGATAAGATCACCTCCCTCAGTGTTCGACCTTCAGTGTTAGCGGCTGAATAAGATCACTTCCCCTTTAGGAATCTACCTTCAGTGTTAGCGGCTGGATACGATCAATCTTTTCAAACCATCGCATTTGCATTCCGCGAAGGACAAAATTTGGGTCCTTCTTTTTTTTTACTTAATTGATCTTCGCAAAGAGTTCATGAGATGCCCTCGGCACTCACGCACTCTATGCGAAGACACAATTAAGTAGGGGCAGCTGTAGTACCCTAATTTTGTCCTAAGCATTTTAAAACAAAAAAAATCAAAAAAAATCAAAGAGGGAGAAAAAAGTCAAAGTCAACAAAAGTCAACAGAAAAGTCAACATTTCAAAAATGCTGACTTCGCACTGCGAAGCTCCCTTCGCACTGCGAAGTCTGCGATTTTTCTGCAGATTTTTGGTTTCTTTGATTTAATTCCAGAATTTGTTGCATATCATTTCCATATTTATTTTAATCAGCATTCATGGCTAATTGGGCCAAGCAAAACCAGAATTGAAGGACTTGCCATTAATGCCAAGGTTGGAAGCTTTTTCTTCCAACCTAGCTTGTGACAAGCAAGTGGGCTTGCCCTTGGGCAGCTCTTGTCCCTCCCATGTGACCTGTTAACCACCCCAAGGTTGCCAGCCACCTGCTTGATGACTTTCCTCCTGCTTGCTTCCCCAAAACCAGTCAAACTAGCTGGATTTTCTCACTTGAAAAGCCATGAGTGCCTACCCTGTTTTTGCAGCAGCTTTTCACCCCTCACACCAGCCATAAGTAGCCTTTTTCATCCCTCAATCTCTGCACATCACAGTGCACGTTTTTATTGATCAACCATTGAGATTGCAAGGATTGATCCCCAAGCATTAGCCAATTGCAATTCAGCCCTATTTCTCATCATTACCTTCTAGAATTGGTTGAATTTGTGGCTGAAATCAGGCTGAGTCTTGCCCCTTGGCACAAGGCAAGGTTGCCTCTATCCATTAGCATTTAATGCAAAGGGATTCAGCTTGATTCTAGCCACAAATCAGCTGAATTTTGGGATTTGCTACTGATGAAATAGATTTGGTTTTGGCCTATAAATAGGAGGCAATGCCCAAGGTTCTAACAACTGATAACAGCATTTTCAAGAGCAGAAACTCTACTCATTCCAGCTTACAAACACTCACAAACAACCAGAAAAAAACCAATCCAACACAAAGCATCACAAAGTTCAAGTTCATCACCAATATCAAAAACCTTTGTGAAAACCTTCAACCAATTCAAATCCATTGCAGCTGGAGCTTTGCTAAGGAGTTATGTAAGTTTCTAAGCCTTTGTATTGCATTTTCATTTGTGTTTGCATAGCAATTTTGGTTCAAAACCATTTGGTTCTAAAAAACCCCTTTTGAATTTCAAAGAAATCCCAAGGTTTTCAAAACACCAAAACTGGTTTGTCCAGCCTTTTTCATCCCAAAAACTCAAAGCTTTTCACTCACCTAAAAGGTCCTGAGTGTGTTCAGAAGTTGTTTCTGAACAAAAGTTCAGAAACAGCTTCTGAACTCAAAAATTCGCATGCTTCGCAGTGCGAAGTCATGGTCGCAGTGCGACCATGACAGAACTCAGAATCTGAGTTTTTGTGTCAAAATGACCATTTTTTTTGAGGTTCTAGCCCAAGGGCTCGGAACCTAAGAGTTTTTAAACCCATGCTTTTCAAACCATAACAAGGATTTTGCATAATTTTGACAAATTCGCAAGTTCGTACGACATTTTGTGGATAACTTGCAAAACAAGTTATGTTCTCAAACTTTCAAAACAGCATGAACAAACAAGCTATGTTCATCATTTCAATCAAAACTTGAACAATAAATATTGTTCATGATTTTCAAAACTCAAGCTTGAACATACACCAAATTTGTTCGCTTTTCAAAACCGTTCGCAAAATGAGCCGAACTTGTGCGTTTTCTAGCAAAATTGCTAAATCTTCCCATTTTGGGTTTTCAAACCAAATGTTTTGACATACCTTGGGATTTCCAAAAGAATTCTACCCCAAAACTTGAATGAAAAAGGGATGGTGTGACGTATGTCTCTCCATTGCCCCGATTGTACGAATGCGTGACGTATGTCTCGTCGTTCGGGCAATCGTCATTCCATTTTCAATATATACAACCCCAACCAAACCAAAACTTGGCCCCCTTGTGGTCAATCCAAACCTTTTGGTCCCCCGTGGCCATTAGATTCGATCCCTCGACTCGTTTGAGTCACTCGGTCAATGTTCGACTCGTTCGAGTCCATTGTACCTGTTCTTGATCTCAGTGGATCAATTGAACAATCGCCCGGTCCCATAGCGACCAATTCTAACCTTTTACCCTAACGGACGTACCTTTTAACAATTCTAGTGCGATTCACGAACAAACGCTTAATAAGTCTCCCAAGCGCGAGCATACAAGCTACGTTTTAATCGCAAGAATTCGGTTAAAACATCGTCCATTTAAAATTAACCAACACATGTACGTTTTTCTACCAAAGAACTACGTACGCTTTGAATTCTCCGACTACCGGGAGATACGTAGGAGCAAGATCGACATCTTGTCAAGCGCAATAATAAAAAAACTTTTTTTTTTCTTTCTTTTCTTTCGTTTGTTTTTATCTCTTTCCCCCCTTTATTATATTTTGACATAAATAAGCATGCGCGCAAAACATTAAAAAACAATTTAAGCTTTAGCCAAATAGAAGGTTCCCGTTGAGTACAACGGACGTGAGGGGTGCTAATACCTTCCCCTTGCGTAATCGACTCCCGAACCCGACAATGGTTGCGATGACCATCCTTTCCTCATCGTCAAAGGGTTTTATTATCGTTTCCCTTTAAACATAAAAAAAACTTAAGGGTTTATCAACGTTCCCTTTACACAAAAACTTTGGTGGCGGCTTCACAAAAGGCCCTCCGAGCGTTTACGAACGACCTCGGAGGATTTGCGCGTCTTTTTCTCAGGAAAAAAACGAGGTGCGCACAGGAGGGATGTCTCAGAAGATGGTCAAACTGTTTGTTCAGCAAATGCAATCAGAGTTTGAAATGAGTTTGGTTGGAGAGCTGACTTACTTTCTTGGTTTACAAGTTAAGCAAATGGAAGATACAATCTTCATTTCTCAAAGTAAGTATGCCAAGAACATAGTGAAGAAGTTTGGAATGGAGTCTGCTGCTCATAAGAAGACACCAGCTGCTACTCATCTGAAGCTAACCAAAGATGAACATGGAGTTTCAGTTGATCAAAGTCAGTACAGAAGCATGATAGGGAGCTTATTGTATTTAACTGCAAGCAGACCTGATATCACTTATGTTGTTGGAGTATGTGCAAGATATCAAGCTGATCCTAAGATGAGTCATCTGACTCAGGTGAAGAGGATTCTGACTCATAGTTCAAGTTCTGATTTAATAGGATTTTGTGATGCTGATTGGGCTGGAAGTGCTGATGACAGAAAGAGCACTTCAGGAGGTTGTTTCTTCTTAGGAAATAACTTGATTTCATGGTTCAGCAAGAAACAAAACTGTGTGTCATTATCAACTGCTGAGGCTGAGTATATTGCTGCTGGAAGTAGTTGCTCACAATTGGTGTGGATGAAGCAGATGCTGGAGGAGTACAACATTGAACAAAGAACTATGACATTGTTTTGTGACAATCTGAGTGCCATCAACATCTCTAAGAATCCAATTCAGCACAGCAGAACCAAACACATAGACATCAGACATCATTTTATCAGAAACCTTGTGGAGGATAAAGTTATTCAGCTGGAACATGTAACTACTGAAGATCAAGTTGCTGACATTTTCACAAAGGCCTTGGATGCTAAGCAGTTTGAAAACTTAAGGAGCAAGTTAGGTGTGTGTTTGCATGAAGACTTATAGCAATTACTGCAAACTGGATGTGAGGAAGATAGAGTACCTGCCAGTTGTGCCTGTGCTAAATGTGATCCTGAACTTAAGTTTGAGTCTAATATGTCTTCCAGGATCTGTGTTACATGTTTGAAGTCTGAGATTTGTCAGAATTTTGTGGCTAAAAAGGGGGAGAAAATCTTAAGTATTGTGTTGGCTCAGTTACCAAACATCTTAAGCAATGTGTTGCTGCTCAGAATTAGTTCAAATTTCAGAAGTTCAGCTTTCAGTGTTATTCAGAAGATGACTAGTTTTGCTCTGATACCAGCAACAAGATATGATTGCTCTGATACCAGCAAACAAGATATGTCCAGATATGATTGAAGGGGAAGATATGTCTCAGGGGGAGTATAAGGTTGTTTTAATCCTGAGTGTGTTTGTGATCCTGAAGTGTGCTTCTGATATGCTCTGATACCATGTTTCTCTGTAGTTCAGTAGTGAGGGGGAATTTGTGTGAGAAGCTGAGTTGCAGGGGGAGTGTTGTGGAGATTCAGAAGTAAGGGGGAATGTTTGTGATGATCAAGAGTTGATCAGAAGCTCTGATACCATGGTTGAGATCAGAAGTTAATCAGTACTTGGTTGATGTGTGGTTCATTAGCTGTTATGATTTGTAGAACTGAAGCTGGTTTGGGTTATTCATAGCTGTGTCCGCTGCTTATGTTTATGCTATGATATATTATTGTGGAGCTCTTCATTGCTAAGTTACTTTTAAGGGAGATTGAAGAACTTGGATGGTTTTAGCCAAAAATTTGCCAAAGGGGGAGATTGTTGATTCTTTTGGTGTTGGCTGCATATTTTGGAAAAACCAAAGTGTTGAATAGAAGCATCTCCTTGATTAGAACATTTCTTCAGTTGGAAGTTTTCTCATTTGAAGCTGTTCAGAAGCTGAAAATTACATCAGAAGCTGATTCAGGTTCTGATGCCAGCGTTGACTTATGTTGACTTCATCAGAAGCTGGTTATTTTCAAGGTTTTTCTATGCGAATCTTTGCAAGATTTATTGAGGATTTATCCTCGCATATGGCTTCTAGAATGCTGGTTTGTTTGAAGAAGATTTTATTGAAGATTTGGTTCAAAGATATGAAATTCATATTTTCCTGTTATAATCTTTAAAAGATTCAGTACAGTTTTATTTGTTACATTATTGGACCAATCTTATTTCAGTAACAAATCAAATCAGAAGATTAGTTTTATTTTTTATGCTGCAAGACTGAAGGCTATATAAGGAGGAGGGCTGCTGCTATTCAAGACACACGTTTTAGAGAGTTTTAATTCAGAAAAAGAGTCTGTGTTAGTTTTAAGCTTGTTAGCTTTGTTTTGTGCACCACTCATATGTTTTGAGTTGGTTTAGAGTTTTATAGAGTTGTAATTCATTCTAAGCCTTTAGGTACGAGTGAAGTCTTTGTGTTTTTGAAGTTTTCTGAAAAACAGAGTGTTTTTTATTAAGGGTTCCAAGTAGCTGGGTTTAGTTGTTTGAATAGGAAGTTAGAGGATTCTAATACTCAGAGTTGGGTAGAAGTCTTACTAGGTGGAGGTTAATTGCTTGGGATAAGAACTGGGAGTCAGTGTCTAAGTCTTAAGGATTAAATCCAATAGTGGATTTCCTTCCTGGATTGGTATCCCCCATGTAGTACCCCAATTTTGTCCTAAGCCTTTTAAAACAAAAATCAAAAAAAATCAAAGAGGGAGAAAAAGTCAAAGTCAACAAAAGTCAACAGAAAAGTCAACATTTTCAAAAATGATGACTTCGCACTGCGAAGTCTGCGATTTTTCTGCAGATTTTTGGTTTCTTTGATTTAATTCCAGATTTTGTTGCACACCATTTACATATATATTTTAATCAGCATTCATGGCTAATTGGGCCAAGAAAAACCAGAAATGAGAGACTTGCCATTAATGCCAAGGTTGAAAGCTTTTTCTTCCAACCTAGCATGTGACAAGCAAGTGGGCTTGCCCTTGGGCAGCTTTTGTCCCTCCCAAGTGACCTGTTAACCACCCCAAGGTTGCCAGCCACCTGCTTGAAGTCTTTCTTCCTGCTTGCTTCCCCAAAACCAGTCAAACCCAGCTGGATTTTTCACTTGAAAAAGCCATGAGTGCCTACCCTGTTTTGGCAGCAACTTTTCACCCCTCACACCAGCCATATGTAGCCTTTTGCACCCCCCAATCTCTGCACATCACAGTGCACGTTTTTATTGATCAACCATTGAGATTGCAAGGATTGATCCCCAAGCTTGGCCAATTGCAATCCAGCCATGTTCATCATCATTTCTATCCTAAAACCTTTTATTTTGTGGCTGAAATCAGTCAAAGACTTAACCCTTGGCACAAGGCAGGGTTGCCTCTATCCATTAGCATTAAATGCAAAGCCAAATAGTCTGAATTTAGCCCACAAATCAGCTAGGTCCTATTGGATTATCATCATTACTTGAGATTGCATTTTGGCCAATAAATAGAGACCCAAGGCAAAGGAAAATGCAGCATTGCATAGCATAAGAAAGAGCAGAAAATACAGCATTCAAAGAGCAAAGAAACACTACTCAAACACCAGAAAAAACCAATCAAACACAAAGCCTTACCAAGTTCAAAAACCATCACCAATATTCAAAACCTTTGCAAGAACATTCAACCAATTCAAATCCACTGCAGCTGGAGCTTTGCTAATGATCTTTGTAAGTTTCTAAGCCCTTGTATTGCATTTTCATTTGTGCTTGCATAGCAATTTTGGTCCAAAACCATTTTGTTCTAAAAACCCCTTTTGAATTTCAAAAGAAATCCCAAGGTTTTCAAAACATCAAAACTGGTTTGTCCAAGCCTTTTCACTGCAAAAACTCAAAGCTTTTCACTCACCTAAAAGGTCCTGAGTGTGTTCAGAAGTTGTTTCTGAACAAAAGTTCAGAAACAGCTTCTGAACTCAAAAATTCGCAATGTTCGCAGTGCGAAGTCATGGTCGCAGAGCGACCATGACAGAACTTAGAATCTGAGTTTAGGTGCCCAAATGGGCAATTTTTGAGGTTCTAGCCCAAGAGCTCAGAACCTAAGAGGTTTAAAACTCATTTTATCCAAACCATGTCAAGGATTTTGCATAATATTGGAAAATTCGCAAGTTCGGGTAACACTTTTTGGGTAACTTGCAAAACAAGTTATGTCCCTAAACTTTCAAAACAGCTTGAACAAATAAGCTATGTTCATCATTTTAATTAAAACTTGAACAATAAACATTGTTCATGATTTTTAAAACCCAAGCGTGAACATACGCCAAATTTGTTCGCTTTTCAAAATCGTTGGCAAAACGAGCCGAACTTGTGCGTTTTCTAGCAAAATTGCTAAAATCTTTCCATTTTGGGTTTTCAAACCAAATGTTTTGATAAACTTTGGGATTTCTAAAGAAATTCTACCAAAAACTTGAATGAAAAAGGGATGGTGTGACGTATGTCTCTCCATTGCCCCGATTGTACGAATGCGTGACGTATGTCTCGTCGTTCGGACAATCGTCATTCCATTTTCAACGTATCCGACCGTACCAAACCAAATCTTGGCCCCTTGTGGTCAATCCGAACCTTTTGGTCCCCCGTGGCCATTAGATTCAATCCCCCGACTCAGTGGAGTCACCCCGGTCAATGATCGACTCGATTGAGTCCATTGTACCTCTTTTGGTCCCAACGCGACCAACTCGAACCCTCTTACCCAACGGACATGTTTTACCTATTCTAAGCGCGATTCGTAAACAAACGCTTAAGCCTCCCATGCGCGAGCATACAAGCTAATACGCTTAAGTCTCCCATACGCGAGCATACAAGCTACGTTTAATCGCAAGAATACGGTCAAAATATCGTCCATTTAACCAACCTTTAAGTTCTTTACCTAAAGAACTACGTACGCTTTGAATTCTCCGACTACCGGGAGATACGTAGGAGCAAGATCGACATCTTGTCAAGCGCAATAATAATAAAACTTTTTTTCCCCTTGCATCATATTTTTTCTTTTTCCCTTTTGACATAGATAAGCATGCGCGCAAAACATTTAAAAACAATTTAAGCTTTAGCCAAATAGAAGGTTCCCGTTGAGTACAACGGACGTGAGGGGTGCTAATACCTTCCCCTTGCGTAATCGACTCCCGAACCCGACAATGGTTGCGATGACCAGTCCTTTTCCTCATCGTCAAGGGTTTTATTATCGTTTCCCTTTCAAATAAAAAAACTTCAGGGTTTATCAACGTTCCCTTTACACAAAAACTTTGGTGGCGACTTCACAAAGGCCCTCCGAGCGTTCGCAGGACGTCCTCGGAGGATTGCGCATTTTGTAAAAAACGAGGTGCGCACAGCTGGCGACTTCACTGGGGACACTTTTCCCACTAGCGAGTCAAGCCTAACCTATTTGGCTTTTTTAAAGCCAATTATTTTTATTTTCTTTGCGCGCCATGCTTTTATTTTATTTATCCATGTCATATCTATGCTTTATGTTTATAATTGCTTTATTTTGCTTTATATTCGTATCATATATATATCAAATGCGGGGGTTACTTGAGTGATGTTACTGCACATTGTTCGGGTTAATGCCGGACGTGTGAGGCTCTCTACCCGAGCTTGAGAAAAAAACTAAGTTAAAAGGAGGTTGTGTGCGAAAGCCCGCGTTGACGTATGTCCGTGAGGTAGGATGCCCAACCCCGCTTAGAGGAGATTTTCACGTGGAATTAATTGAAGTCATGTCGACGTATGTCCATAAACAACCCTAATTCCATGTGAGATCTATGACTCTAAGGACCTCTTCTTAGGAAATTTCACCTTTTAGAGCCTACATGTGAGGATGGGGGAAACTCCGAACTTCCACATATCACCCATTCACATTCACTCATGTTTGTTACACTGCGTTATCAGGGGCAATCAACATTTATTTGTTTATTACTTGTTTTTATGCATAATCATAGTTGGGGATAGGAATGGCCAATGTGTTGAGAGGTAGCAAATTTTTTCAAAATTCAAGTACTTCGCAACCACCCATTTCAAAATGGCTGACCCTTCATTTACTCCCTCTCAACCACCCATTTCCACTATCTTTTTATTCCAACCGTTTTCTTCTTTGCTTTAACTCTTTAAACAAAAAAAAAACACAATACTCTTGCCATAACTTCAAAAAAAAAGGAGCTCTAAAAATTTGAAAAAAAAGGGGGCATACCCATTTTTGTTAATCTTCCATTTTCTTCATTCAAACTGTGTGTTATTCCCTTCAGAACCAGCAACAAGGTATGATTTCCTTCCCTTTTCCTCTGTTCTTCCCTAATTCGCATTACCACTGTTTGGGTTTTTTAGGGTTTTTAATTTTGAAGTTTCCATTTTAGAGTTTAAGTTCATAATAAGCTGCATTTAGTCCCTAGTTTACTATATTAGGTTGAGATTTAGTAAGCACGCAGTATGGGTAGCTGAAACCAATCTTGTTTCTTTCAATTTCAAAGTTGTTTTTTTGAAACCCATTTGCAAGAAATTGAAAGAAGGAGGGCTGTTAAGAGATTCTTTTTGGTACCCAGCCTTTGATTCTGAAATCATTTAGTTACATGCATTGCTTTTTAGAAGCTCAAGCCAGGAGGTATAAGTTAGATTTATGAGGTTTTGCTGTCATGGTCGCAGAGCAAAGTTCAACTTCGCACTGCGACCGTTTCTGGGCAACCCAGATTTGTTCGAACACCTTTGCACTGCGAATGTGCCTTCGCAGTGCGACTGTAGCAGAGACAGAACCTATGTTTTTCTCATTTTTTCCTTCCAATTCCATTCGTTTCACCTCATATCACTTGCAATCATACTGACTTTGTCATTTTCCTTGCAGATGGCACCCAGACCAGTAGAAAAACGCTCGAGGGGTGAGGCATCGGGATCTAGACCCCAAGGGGGATTCGACGCCTCTCGCTTCCTAAGTCTCCGGAACCAAGAGAGATACGAAGAGCTTCTTGGCAGGACCTTCTGGCCTGAGAGGCAGTTTATTATAAGTGAGAGGGGCACCTGGAGAGAGTTGGCCCGATTGATAGACCAACGCCGGTGGGGAGTGTTGGTAAACCCTCCGCTAAAGCTCAACTATGACATAATCCGGGAATTTCACGCGAACGCCATTCCCGTGGATCCGGAGGGAGAGTTCACATACCAGACCATGGTGCGTGGTTGGATCATTAGATTCGATCGCGATGCCATCAACACCTATCTCCAAAACCCCTTCCAATTGGAAAATGATGAGCTTTGTGCTTTCCATAAGCACCAAAACCGTGGTAATTGGAACCACGATCTCTACGCCCAGACCATTTTCCAATCCGGAAAGGGCTATGAGCTCAATGCGGCGGGGCAACCCACAAAAACCCTCAAGGGTAACCTCACCACCTACGCTCAAGGTCATCTTCCACCTTATAGTCCACAATATAAAACCTAAGAGCCATACCTCTTCCACCACCTTGGATGTGACCCCTCTAATCTACTATATCCTCACCGGTAAACAAGTAGATGTGGCCAGGGCAATTTGCCAAGAGATTAAGATAGTGGTCGAGAGTGGCATCAAGCCACCGGCCAAGAAGATGTGCCCGCTTGCTTTCCCGAGTCTTATCATGGTACTCTGCCGGGAAGCCCGAGTAGCCATCCCTCCCCATGTGTCCGAAACCATAAAGAACCCAATCACAGATGAGTATATCTCCAGACACTGCACAGGGAGGAGAGCGGCGAGGGTACAGCTGCCACGGCCTAGACCTCCACCAGCATCAGGGGATCATCACACTTGCACTTTCATATTGGAGCAGAATGCCTCCACTCACCGATACATGACCATGATGCATGATTCCATGTATCGCCTTCAGAGGCAGCTGGGTAGGCCGACAGATCCCGACGATCAGATACCAACACCCCAGATGTTCGCAGCTCATGGTCGTTGGCCCGGGGATAGGCCAGAGTATTTAGAGGCTGGAGGCAGTGGTGCAGCGGCCGGAGGCCAGGGAGGAGATGATGAGGATGAGGACGAGGAGGACGAGGATGAGGAGACTGAGGATGATGAGACTTTCACTCCTTGAGTGGCCTTTTTCTTTCTTTTTTTATGCTCTCTCATGTTTTGTTGTTTATGTTTATGTTATTTTTCTCGTACACTCTTTAGAGGCTTTCTATGTTTGATACTTTGTAGCTATATTTGCACTCTTGTTTTGTTATTCGAGTACTTTTGCTTTCATTGCCTAGCCGTTGCGTCATCATCATGCCTACTTAATTTTAATATGTGTGAATGTCGAAATTTTTGCTATCTATCATTGGTAATGTGAATTCAATAAATCTTCCCGCAACGGATTAAGCCAAAGTTTTAACCATAGACGATTGGTAATGATAAATTTGATTGATTTTCGCAAAGCTAAAATGCATGTTTCTTTTTTTTCCATGATTAAAGCTTGAAAGGAGAATGTATATTCCATACCAATTTATACCATACAATTTGCGTTATTAATATGTTTGTTCTATGAACCATTTAGAACCAGCCAGATGTGAGGAATCCTCAAAGTCATCATAATACATATGCAGGAGACCGACATTTTTGTTTAGCTCGATCTTTTTATGTTAAATCTGAATTTTTTTTTTTAATTACATAAAAGTATTGACATGATCAAGGCATTTGTTTGAAAACGAGAGAAAACAATCAACCACAAATAGCCCACCCTGTGAGAAGTGAGTATTTGTTAAACCCCTTCGAGCCTAACAAATCAGAATTGTTAACTATGAACTGCCAACTTTCATAAGCTCAACTTCTTAATGAGATTGCCGGAGTTTGTAAAAAATATTTTCAGTTCATAGTTAAAACATCACTGAATTCTGATAATTTCCTTTCAATTTTTGAACCCTTAAACCATCATGATTAGTGTCCCATGCCAAAAGAGGAAGGAACATTCAATTAGGGCATCATATTGAAACAAATTGGGGAGAAAAGGGAGGTTGTGAAAGTCAAGCAACGTTGAATTTCTTAATTGATCTTGACGACCAAAGAAAAGAAGGAAAGAAAAGAAAACCAAGAAAAAGAAAAGAGAAAAGAAAAAAAGAAGATCGATAAAATCCAAGAGTTGTCGAGATCAAAGAAAGAGCGTTTGTAAGTCATCAAAAATGGTGATTTGGACAAGAAAGGTATAAGTTAGAAAGAATGTTCCTCCTTGCTTGGCCATTTGAATTCAATTTCCCCACATATGACATTTCTTTGTAACCTAGCCAAATTACAACCCTCAAAGACCTTTTGATCAATGCTTTCATGTTTTTAAGAAGCAATAATTGGATGGACACATAACTCGATCGGAATGTTAGCAAACTTGCCGGATGAGTGTTCATTACCCTTCACATTAATATTCAGTCTGTTCTTTTACTTAAATGAGTGATAGGTTGGTTCATTAATAGACATGTTATTAATTTGAACTGTACGATATGATTTTTTATGTGGTATTTATTTCAAATTTTTCAGTACAATCTCGGAATAATGGGGGCATTAAAATTGCATGCGCAAATTTCATATGAACCAACCATCAAAGCCCGACCTCGCTCGGCACCCAACAATAAAACCCAATATTCATTGGTATCCCCAGCAATAAAGCCCAATTTTCATTGGCACCCACAATTTTAAACCAAAAACCCGATTGAACCCGGTGCACAAATCATTCAAGGCCCAACCATGCTTAGCACTCTGCAAAGAGCCCAATTGTCATTGACAATTCCTCAAACATCCAACAAAAGGGGCCAATTGGCATCAGCAATCCCAAATATAATTAAAGGAGCCACACCTCTGGGTCAGGTCACCTCCCCATTATCAAAATTCTTCCCAAGCAAAGTCTTTTACTTTTGTCAAAATTGCCGTTTTTACGATAGTGTAAATTTTTTTTTCAAGAAAACTTACGTGGAATCTTTTATGTTTTTGAATAACAAATGCATTTTCTCTGAATTGTGAGTACTTAAAAGCGTGCATCAATATCTATCCATAGAGTAGATAAACCTAGCAGGCCAAGCACGGTTAATCGCTAAAGGGATTTCTGGTCATCGGTGAATCAAAAAGGAATATCCTCGTCGAATCGAGAGCCTGAAGGGACGGTTCAAGCCAGACTGACCAACCAAAGCGCAAGCATCCCCGGCGGAACCATCAGTTCTGCTCCTCAGCGGTTTAGCACGATTTACCCAGCGGATTAACAATCCCCACGAGGTATTTATCCTTTATCAATTATCGCGGTCTTACCCCGTCCATATTCAAATGTATCCCCTAAGACGTCATCCCCGCGAGGAATACCGAATGTTTATACCGGTCCACTTTTTACCTTGCCGGTCTAATCTTGTCTCATCAAGTTTATCAGTCGTACAAGAGGAACAAAATTCCCCAGTAAGCGCCCTAAGCATCCAAACACCAACCAAGGCTGGATATTGATCATGCTTCCAAAATGATCCTTATATCCCCATGAAGCCAAACCTTATTGACATCCCCCAGGGAGTCTCAACCCAAAACAAAAAGTCCAATCATCATTGGCAAACCAACACAAATCCCCAGGAAAAACCCGACCTTGCTCGGCGTCCAATCATAACTCCAGCATTCAACATGCATCCCACATATCATGCATAACATAATACACGCATCATGTCAATTTCATTCATGCATGCATATCCAAATCATACATACACATGCATTTCATATTCATGTCATGCATCCTCAACGAGGATTCTCCAGTGAGTATCACATATTCACCAGCATCCAAACAGTTAGGCAAGTGTTCCCCAGTGAACCTCATTCACAAATTGTCCCCAATTCCCCCAGCGGGAACCCTTGATTGAGTCTATCTCATATCATATTGCATTGCATATCATACTGCATAAAACAACATGAAACATGTCATTCATCATACAATCATGTTTCCTTTTTCAACAATCTAAGTACTAGCCATGCCTAGAGACGATTATACTATCCCAACAGTGGTAGACCCTGTTTCCCCAGTTAAGTCTAAGCACCTGTTCGGGCGACGACCCTTTCCGATCCAATCACCTAATTAGGTGATAATCATTATAGTTTAAGGCCACCTGTTTAGGTGACGATCCTTTATCTTTGTCCGATCAAACCACCTGTTTAGGTGGCGATCTTTTCCTTTTCGAGCGTTCATACACGTCTCGTAAAGTTTTTCTTTTCACCCTTCGAGCGTTCATACACGTCTCGTAGGCCTTTCCTTTTCGAGCGTTCATACACGTCTCGTAAAGTTTTTCTTTTACCTTCGAGCGTTCATACACGTCTCGTAGGCCTTTCCTTTTCGAGCGTTCATACACGTCTTGTAACGACCCTATTTTCGTATGTTATATTTTTATATGTTTTATTTTATTGATTGGATTTTAAAAATATTTTCTCGTAAGCGAGAAATAATTATTTGGCGCGAGGATAAGTTCGTGATCGAGTTTTTAGGGTTTTGGGGCGAAATTGGGCCAAGAAGATGAATAGTATTGGGCTTTTGAGTTTATGAGTAGTAATGATCAAGTGGATGAGATTTAGTGAGCTTGGATTGGATTGAAGGGCTAGGATTGGTCCTTGAGAGTTAGTAAGCAATGGATGGCCAAGATTGCTTTGCTTGAGTTATAAGATTATCACAAAGACTTTGAATATCACTATTCATTTTCTTTGTGAAAAAGCTTGGGAAGTGAAAGAGAAGGAGAAAGCAAGAGAAACTAGGGCAAGAGGGAGCTTGAGTTTTGTTAGAGAATCATCATTTCAAGGTAAGAGAGTTAGTATTACTTGTTCACAAGTGATTAAGAGAAGGGGAGAATGTCTATTTCTCCATCCCAAACTTCTCCTTCACTTTGTTTATGTTTTGATAGAAAGTTTTTATGGTTTAAAGATGTTAAATGATCATGTTATGCTTGCTTGATGCTAAGTGATGTTGCTAGTATGTTTAGTTGAAGTTTTGTGAGTGTTATAGTGTTTTGAATGCAAAGGAAAAGTTATGGAAATATAGTGTTTTTAACCCTAATTTCTTTGCTAGATATAATCCTTGCTTGTGATTGTTTTTAATTGATGTTTTATGATAGAAAATCATTTTTAACATGTCTTAGAAGCTTGGGTAACTTTGAATGAGCAAAAATGGTGGAAAATCACATTTTTACACATAACTGTGCTGTCACGGTCGCTGTAGCGACGGGCTGTCGCTTGTAGCGACGGGCTGTCGCTTGTAGCGACCAGGTTCTGTCTGTCTGCGCTTGTAGCGACGGATCTGCGCTTGTAGCGACAAGCCTGCGCTTGTAGCGACCAACTGGGCGCTTGTAGCGACCAGGTTCTGCCTATCCGCGCTTGTAGCGACGGATCTGCGCTTGTAGCGACCAAGCCAGAATATCACACTCAGTTGGGCTGTTCTGGGGGTCTTGGTGCGCGAGGGGATGACTTTTTGCTACTGCATTCTCATAATATGTTTTGGAAACCTTGTCCACCATTTTAACTTATTCTTAATGCTTCCTAAAGAGTAATTATTCAAGGAAAGTTTGAGTATATACATGTTGTGTCTTATGATTTGGCCATGAGAGCCTAGTAGTTGTGTTTGTTGTTGTTGATGTTGTGATAATTATCAGAGTGCTGATAATTTAGTGGTTGTGCTTGTTGTTGTTGTTGTGATAATTATCAGAGTGCTGATAATTAGTTGTGTTAGTAAGTATCATATATTTGCTAAGTGAATCATCATGCATTTCATGAGTGTATGATATCAAGAGTGCTTGGTATATGAAATCCAAGATTGCTTGGTTATCAAGAGTGCTTGATAAGGATATAAGTTTATCCAAAATGATTTGGTACCACATGCATTAGAGAATGCATTTGAGGCATGCATCCTTTGTGACATTAGTGTTCATTTGGAAATTATGTGTGCATAATGGTTGTTAAGTGATAATTGTTATTGATGAGTGTCGTGCTTTGTCGATTATGTGTTGTGTTTTTGGTTATGTATAATAATGTGTTATTTATACATGTTTATTGTTTGTGATACTAACACTCTCTGTTATGTGTTATCTGCTGGATCTTTGGGGATCCAGAATATCAGGTTGACGAAGCTATCGTCGAGGAGTAGCTTTTGCTGTTTAGGAGCCTACGTAGTGGTGAGGGCATAGCTTAGCTATCCTTACTTTTTTGTACTAGGTGTTGTATCCTAGTTAGAGTTTAGGGCTCTGATATTTGTAACACTATTTTGGGTATCTGAACGCGTATGTATGAATTTGGCAATGGTCTCTGTTGTAGAATTGTCTATTTTGAAAATCTTATGTATATATTTTTGTGTAATATATATGCATGCTTGGTTATAAGCTGTTTGTTATTTTTCCGCTGCTATGTATGTGAATCAAATTTATTTTGATCTGTTGATGTTTATGAAAATGCGTTTTCATTATGTTGTAACTTCCTATGTCCTTAACGTTTTTTTTTTATTAAAGTTAATAATCGGCGGATAAGGGTTAGGGTGTTACAATAGTGGTATCAGAGCAGGTCGATCCATTGGATCAATTAAGTTTAGTATACCCTTTGTGTAACATGTGTTTCCTTAAACACCGTGTTCTCACTTGTGTTATGTGGTGATTGGTAGTGTGTGTAGATATGACGCAACGAGCACTTGCGGACGCGATGGAGCGGATGGCGGATGCCATGGCTCAGGATGCTGCTAGTAGGACCGCGGATAGAGCCGCACAACAAGCTAGAGGAGGCGGGGAAGATGAGCTGAGGCTCGAGAGGTTTATGAACAACAAACCGCCTATCTTCAAGGGAGGATACGATCCAGATGGAGCTCAGACTTGGTTGGAAGGAATTGAGAGAATTTTCGGGGCTATGCGTTGTCTGGATGCGCATAAGGTATTGTTAGGAGGGTATGTTCTCCATGATGAGGCCGATCATTGGTGGGGAAACGCTAGTCAAAGGTTGGGAGCTGGTGGAGCTTTAGTTACTTGGGCTCGTTTCCGGAGAGAGTTTTTAACCAAGTATTTTCCGGCAGACGAGAGGAACCGTAAGGTGATTGAGTTCATGGAGCTCAAGCAGGGAAGTTTATCTGTTTCTGAGTATGCGGCCAAATTTGAAGACTTATGTCGTTTTGCTCCTCATTACAACATGGTGGAAGCTGAGGAAGACAAGTGTGTAAAGTTTGAAAATGGGCTGAGGCCAGACATCAAGCAGTTAATTGGGTTTAGCGAGATCAGGAATTTTCCGATGTTGGTGAATAAGAGCCGAATATGCGATAAGGACAGTAAAGCTAAGGCTAATTACTACAAAGCCGCGAATGAGAAGAGGGGAAAAGACATGGCTAGAGGTAAACCGTATGGCAGAGGTGGGAAGAAACCATATGAAGGTGGGAGTAGTGGTGACAAGTTTGGAGGTAATAGGAATTGCTTTAAGTGTGGACAACCGGGACATCGTTTTTTCGAGTGCCCGAAGAATGATGGAAAATGTTTCAAGTGTGGTGATCCTAACCACAAAGCTGATCAGTGCAAGAAAGGTATTGTGTGCTTCAACTGCAAAGAAGCGGGTCATAAGAGCAACGTGTGTAAGAAGCCTAGAGCGGCTGGAGGAAAGGTGTTTGCTTTAGATGGTGGTGATGCGAAGGCGGATAACTTGATCAGAGGTACATGCTTTATCAATAATACTCCTTTGTCTGCTATTATTGATACGGGTGCTACCCACTCGTTTATTTCTGTGGATTGCGTTAAGAGGTTGGGTCTTAGAGTAGAAAATATGATGGGACACATGGTTATAGAAACGCTGCAAGTGGTTCGGTATCGACTACTCAAGTCTGTGTTGACTGTCCAGTCACTATGTATGGTCGACACTTTGGTATGGATTTAGTCTGCATTCCGTTGAGCGGAATAGACGTTATCTTTGGTATGAACTGGTTAGAATTTAATCGGGTTCATATCAACTGTGGTAAGAAGACGGTTATGTTTCCAAGACTGGAGCCAGAGTTGTGTTCGAAGCTCATGTGTTGTCGAGAAGTGGTAAGATCAGTGAAGGCTCATGAGGACGTGTTTGCTATGTTTGCTTCGTTGAGAGTGGAAGAGAAGATGGAGGTTGATGCGTTGCCGGTGGTGCGTGATTTCACAGATGTTTTTCCAGATGACATTTTGGATTTACCACCCGAGAGAGAGGTTGAATTCGCAATTGACATAGTACCTGGTACTAGTCCAATTTCGATGGCGCCGTATCGTATGTCAGCTGCTGAACTAGAAAAGTTGAAGGAACAATTGGAGGAATTGTTAGAGAAAAAGTTTGTAAGACCGAGTGTATCGCCGTGGGGTGCGCCGGTTCTGTTGGTAAAGAAGAAAGATGGTAGTATGCGTCTGTGCATCGATTATCGTCAGTTGAATAAAGCAACTATCAAGAATAAGTATCCACTTCCGAGGATAGATGATTTGATGGATCAGTTAGTGGGAGCCTGTGTGTTCAGCAAGATTGATTTGAGATCGGGATATCACCAGATAAGAGTTAAGGCGGAGGATATACCGAAGACTGCTTTCAGGACAAGGTATGGTCACTACGAGTACGCCGTTATGCCTTTTGGAGTTACTAATGCACCTGGAGTGTTTATGGAATATATGAATCGTATATTTCATTCCTTTTTGGATCGATTCGTGGTGGTCTTCATAGACGATATTTTGGTATACTCGAAGACGGAAGAGGAACATGCCGAGCATTTGAGGATTGTGTTGGAGGTGTTGCGCGAGAAGAAGCTTTATGCAAAATTTTCTAAGTGTGAATTTTGGTTGCATGAAGTTAGCTTTTTGGGTCACGTCATTTCAAGTGGTGGTATAGCAGTGGATCCTGCTAAGGTAGAGGCAGTGCAAGATTGGGGAACGCCGGAGTCTGTTACTGAGATCCGAAGTTTTCTTGGTTTGGCCGGTTACTATCGGAGGTTCATCGAAGGATTTTCAAAGTTGGCGTTGCCGTTGACGCAGTTGACTAGGAAGGGTCAAGCTTTCATTTGGGATGACAAGTGTGAGCAGAGTTTCCAAGAGCTGAAGAGGAGGTTGACATCTGCACCTGTGCTAATTCTACCAAATCCGAAGGAACCGTTCGTGGTTTATTGTGATGCGTCGAAGATGGGTCTAGGTGGTGTGTTGATGCAGAAGGGACAAGTCGTTGCTTATGCATCAAGACAGCTGAAGATTCATGAGAGGAACTATCCTACGCATGATTTAGAGCTAGCTGCAGTTGTGTTTGTTCTCAAGATTTGGAGGCACTACTTGTATGGGTCAAGGTTCGAGGTTTTCAGCGATCACAAGAGTCTGAAATACTTGTTTGATCAGAAGGAGCTCAATATGAGGCAAAGAAGATGGTTAGAGTTTCTTAAGGATTATGATTTCGAGTTGAGTTATCACCCGGGTAAGGCTAATGTGGTAGCCGATGCGTTGAGTAGGAAGTCTTTGCATATGTCGTCTCTAATGGCGAAGGAACTAAGATTGATTGAAGAGTTTAGAGACCTCAGTTTGGTTTGTGAAAGGACAACCAGAAGCGTGAAGCTAGGGATGTTGAAATTGACGAATGATTTTCTTGAAGAGGTTGTGGAAAAACAAAAGTCTGATGTGAGATTGATGAAGCTTAAGACGCTCATCGAACAAGGGAAAAAGGTAAACGTTGAGATCGATGAGAAAGGTGTGATGAGGTGTCAGGGAAGGTTATGTGTACCTGATGTGCCTGAGTTGAAGCGGATGATCTTGGAGGAAGGTCACAGAAGCAACTTAAGTATTCATCCTGGTGTTACTAAGATGTATCAAGATCTGAGGAAAATGTTTTGGTGGCAAGGGATGAAGAAAGAGATCGCCGAGTTTGTTTTCGCGTGTTTGACTTGTCAGAAGTCCAAGGTGGAGCATCAGAAGCCGTCGGGGCTATTGCAACCTACGTTTATTCCAGAGTGGAAATGGGATAGTATTGCGATGGATTTTGTAAGCGGTTTGCCGAAGACGTCGAAAGGTAACAATATGATTTGGGTAGTTGTCGACAGGTTAACAAAGTCTGCTCATTTCATAGCTATCAAGACCGGTATGCTAGTACCGAAGTTGGCTGAGATTTATGTCGAGCAAATCGTGAGATTACATGGGATTCCGTCGAGTATCGTATCAGATCGAGATCCCCGTTTTACTTCAAGGTTTTGGGAGAGTTTGCAAGAGGCGTTGGGGACTAAGTTGCGGATGAGTTCTGCTTATCACCCGCAGACGGATGGTCAGTCGGAGAGGACGATTCAATCCTTGGAGGATTTGTTAAGATCGTGCATTTTGGAACAAGGAGTGAGTTGGGAAGCTTGCTTACCATTGATTGAGTTTACGTATAACAACAGTTTTCATTCGAGCATTGGTATGGCACCTTTTGAAGCGTTGTATGGGAGAAGATGTAGAACACCTTTGTGTTGGTTTGAATCGGGAGAAAGTGTGGTGCTTGGACCTGAGATTGTGCAACAAACGACCGAGAAGATCAAGATGATCCAAGAAAAGATGAGAGCGTCGCAGAGTCGCCAGAAAAGCTATGCCGACAAGAGAAGAAAGGATATAGAATTTCAAGAAGGAGATCATGTGTTTCTAAGAGTTACATCGACTACGGGTATTGGACGAGCTTTGAAATCGAAGAAGTTAGCATCGAGGTTCATTGGTCCGTATCAGATTTTGAAGAGGATTGGGAAGGTGGCGTATAGGATTGCGTTACCGCCGTCGTTGTCAAATCTACATGACGTTTTTCACGTGTCTCAATTAAGGAAATACGTATCGGATCCGTCACATGTGATTGAGTCGGACGAGATACAAGTGAGAGAGAATTTAACGGTTGCAACGGTACCCTTAAGGATTGAAGGACAAGAGATTAAGAGGCTCAGGAACAAAGAGATTTCATCGGTGAAAGTCGTTTGGGGAGGCCCAGCCGGTGAATATGTAACGTGGGAGCTCGAGAGCAAGATGCGGGACTCCTATCCAGAGTTGTTTTCAGGTATTTTCGAGGGCGAAAATTCTTTTTAGGGGGGTAGAGTTGTAACGACCCTATTTTCGTATGTTATATTTTTATATGTTTTATTTTATTGATTGGCTTTTAAAAATATTTTCTCGTAAGCGAGAAATAATTATTTGGCGCGAGGATAAGTTCGTGATCGAGTTTTTAGGGTTTTGGGGCGAAATTGGGCCAAGAAGATGAATAGTATTGGGCTTTTGAGTTTATGAGTAGTAATGATCAAGTGGATGAGATTTAGTGAGCTTGGATTGGATTGAAGGGCTAGGATTGGTCCTTGAGAGTTAGTAAGGAATGGATGGCCAAGATTGCTTTGCTTGAGTTATAAGATTATCACAAAGACTTTGAATATCACTATTCATTTTCTTTGTGAAAAAGCTTGGGAAGTGAAAGAGAAGGAGAAAGCAAGAGAAACTAGGGCAAGAGGGAGCTTGAGTTTTGTTAGAGAATCATCATTTCAAGGTAAGAGAGTTAGTATTACTTGTTCACAAGTGATTAAGAGAAGGGGAGAATGTCTATTTCTCCATCCCAAACTTCTCCTTCACTTTGTTTATGTTTTGATAGAAAGTTTTTATGGTTTAAAGATGTTAAATGATCATGTTATGCTTGCTTGATGCTAAGTGATGTTGCTAGTATGTTTAGTTGAAGTTTTGTGAGTGTTATAGTGTTTTGAATGCAAAGGAAAAGTTATGGAAATATAGTGTTTTTAACCCTAATTTCTTTGCTAGATATAATCCTTGCTTGTGATTGTTTTTAATTGATGTTTTATGATAGAAAATCATTTTTAACATGTCTTAGAAGCTTGGGTAACTTTGAATGAGCAAAAATGGTGGAAAATCACATTTTTACACATAACTGTGCTGTCACGATCGCTGTAGCGACGGGCTGTCGCTTGTAGCGACCAGGTTCTGTCTGTCTGCGCTTGTAGCGACGGATCTGCGCTTGTAGCGACAAGCCTGCGCTTGTAGCGACCAACTGGGCGCTTGTAGCGACCAGGTTCTGCCTATCCGCGCTTGTAGCGACGGATCTGCGCTTGTAGCGACCAAGCCAGAATATCACACTCAGTTGGGCTGTTCTGGGGGTCTTGGTGCGCGAGGGGATGACTTTTTGCTACTGCATTCTCATAATATGTTTTGGAAACCTTGTCCACCATTTTAACTTATTCTTAATGCTTCCTAAAGAGTAATTATTCAAGGAAAGTTTGAGTATATACATGTTGTGTCTTATGATTTGGCCATGAGAGCCTAGTAGTTGTGTTTGTTGTTGTTGATGTTGTGATAATTATCAGAGTGCTGATAATTTAGTGGTTGTGCTTGTTGTTGTTGTTGTTGTGATAATTATCAGAGTGCTGATAATTAGTTGTGTTAGTAAGTATCATATATTTGCTAAGTGAATCATCATGCATTTCATGAGTGTATGATATCAAGAGTGCTTGGTATATGAAATCCAAGAGTGCTTGGTTATCAAGAGTGCTTGATAAGGATATAAGTTTATCCAAAATGATTTGGTACCACATGCATTAGAGAATGCATTTGAGGCATGCATCCTTTGTGACATTAGTGTTCATTTGGAAATTATGTGTGCATAATGGTTGTTAAGTGATAATTGTTATTGATGAGTGTCGTGCTTTGTCGATTATGTGTTGTGTTTTTGGTTATGTATAATAATGTGTTATTTATACATGTTTATTGTTTGTGATACTAACACTCTCTGTTATGTGTTATCTGCTGGATCTTTGGGGATCCAGAATATCAGGTTGACGAAGCTATCGTCGAGGAGTAGCTTTTGCTGTTTAGGAGCCTACGTAGTGGTGAGGGCATAGCTTAGCTATCCTTACTTTTTTGTACTAGGTGTTGTATCCTAGTTAGAGTTTAGGGCTCTGATATTTGTAACACTATTTTGGGTATCTGAACGCGTATGTATGAATTTGGCAATGGTCTCTGTTGTAGAATTGTCTATTTTGAAAATCTTATGTATATATTTTTGTGTAATATATATGCATGCTTGGTTATAAGCTGTTTGTTATTTTTCCGCTGCTATGTATGTGAATCAAATTTATTTTGATCTGTTGATGTTTATGAAAATGCGTTTTCATTATGTTGTAACTTCCTATGTCCTTAACGTTTTTTTTTTATTAAAGTTAATAATCGGCGGATAAGGGTTAGGGTGTTACACGTCTCGTAAAGTTTTTCTTTTTACCTTCGAGCGTTCATACACGTCTCGTAGGCCTTTCCTTTTCAAGCGTTCATACACGTCTCGTAAAGTTTTTCTTTCACCTTCGAGCGTTCATACACGTCTCGTAGGCCTTTCCTTTTCGAGCGTTCATACACGTCTCGTAAAAGTTTTTTTTCTTTTACCTTCGAGCGTTCATACACGTCTCGTAGGCCTTTCCTTTTCGAGCGTTCATACACGTCTCGTAAAGTTTTTCTTTTCACCCTTCGAGCGTTCATACACGTCTCGTAGGCCTTACCTTTTCGAGCGTTCATACACGTCTCATAAAGTTTTTCTTTTACCTTCGAGCGTTCATACACGTCTCGTAGGCCTTTCCTTTTCGAGCGTTCATACACGTCTCGTAAAGTTTTTTCTTTTACCTTCGAGCGTTCATACACGTCTCGTAGGCCTTATCTTTTCGAGCGTTCATACACGTCTCGTAAAGTTTTTCTTTTACCTTCGAGCGTTCAAACACGTCTCGTAGGCCTTTCCTTTTCGAGCGTTCATACACGTCTCGTAAAGTTTTTCTTTTCACCCTTCGAGCGTTGATACACGTCTCGTAAAGTTTTTCTTTTACCTTTCGAGCGTTCATACACGTCTCGTAGGCTTTTTCTCTTGCGAACGTTCATACACGTTTCGTAGGTCTTTTATTTTCGAGCGTTCATACACGTCTCGTAGATTGAAATCACCTGATTAGGTGACAATCTTTTTCTCTTCGGATCTAATCACCTAACCCTTTGAGCGTTCATACACGTCTCAAATGTTTAAGTGACGATCTTTTATCTTGCTTTCGTACCGCGAAGGACAAAATTCGGGTCCTTCTTTTACTTAATTGATCTTCGCAAAGACTTCATGAGATGCTCTCGGCATTCACACACTCTATGCAAAGACACAATTAAGTAGGGGCAGCTGTAGTACCCCAATTTTGTCCTAAGCCTTTTAAAACAAAAATCAAAAAAAATCAAAGAGGGAGAAAAAGTCAAAGTCAACAAAAGTCAACAGAAAAGTCAACATTTTCAAAAATGATGACTTCGCACTGCGAAGGTCACTTCGCACTGCGAAGTCTGCGATTTTTCTGCAGATTTTTGGTTTCTTTGATTTAATTCCAGATTTTGTTGCACACCATTTACATATTTATTTTAATCAGCATTCATGGCTAATTGGGCCAAGAAAAACCAGAAATGAGAGACTTGCCATTAATGCCAAGGTTGGAAGCTTTTTCTTCCAACCTAGCATGTGACAAGCAAGTGGGCTTGCCCTTGGGCAGCTTTTGTCCCTCCCAAGTGACCTGTTAACCACCCCAAGGTTGCCAGCCACCTGCTTGAAGTCTTTCTTCCTGCTTGCTTCCCCAAAACCAGTCAAACCCAGCTGGATTTTTCACTTGAAAAAGCCATGAGTGCCTACCCTGTTTTGGCAGCAACTTTTCACCCCTCACACCAGCCATATGTAGCCTTTTGCATCCCCCAATCTCTGCACATCACAGTGCACGTTTTTATTGATCAACCATTGAGATTGCAAGGATTGATCCCCAAGCTTGGCCAATTGCAATCCAGCCATGTTCATCATCATTTCTATCCTAAAACCTTTGATTTTGTGGCTGAAATCAGTCAAAGACTTAACCCTTGGCACAAGGCAGGGTTGCCTTTATCCATTAGCATTAAATGCAAAGCCAAATAGTCTGAATTTAGCCCACAAATCAGCTAGGTCCTATTGGATTTTCATCATTACTTGAGATTGCATTTTGGCCTATAAATAGAGACCCAAGGCAAAGGAAAATGCAGCATTGCATAGCATAAGAAAGAGCAGAAAATACAGCATTCAAAGAGCAAAGAAACACTACTCAAACACCAGAAAAAACCAATCAAACACAAAGCCTTACCAAGTTCAAAAACCATCACCATTATTCAAAACCTTTGCAAGAACATTCAACCAATTCAAATCCACTGCAGCTGGAGCTTTGCTAAGGATCTTTGTAAGTTTCTAAGCCCTTGTATTGCATTTTCATTTGTGCTTGCATAGCAATTTTGGTCCAAAACCATTTTGTTCTAAAAACCCCATTTGAATTTCAAAAGAAATCCCAAGGTTTTCAAAACATCAAAACTGGTTTGTCCAAGCCTTTTCACTGCAAAAACTCAAAGCTTTTCACTCACCTAAAAGGTCCTGAGTGTGTTTAGAAGTTGTTTCTGAACAAAAGTTCAGAAACAGCTTCTAAACTCAAAAATTCGCATTGTTCGCAGTGCGAAGTCAGGGTCGCAGAGCGACCATGACAGAACTCAGAATCTGAGTTTAGGTGCCCAAATGGGCAATTTTTTAGGTTCTAGCCCAAGAGCTCAGAACCTAAGAGGTTTAAAACTCATTTTATCCAAACCATGTCAAGGATTTTGCATAATATTGGAAAATTCGCAAGTTTGGGTAACACTTTTTGGGTAACTTGCAAAACAAGTTATGTCCCTAAACTTTCAAAACAGCTTGAACAAATAAGCTATGTTCATCATTTTAATTAAAACTTGAACAATAAACATTGTTAATGATTTTTAAAACCCAAGCGTGAACATACGCCAAATTTGTTCGCTTTTCAAAACCGTTCGCAAAACGAGCCGAACTTGTGCGTTTTCTAGCAAAATTGCTAAAATCTTTCCATTTTGGGTTTTCAAACCAAATGTTTTGATAAACTTTGGGATTTCTAAAGAAATTCTACCAAAAACTTGAATGAAAAAGGGATGGTGTGACGTATGTCTCTCCATTGCCCCGATTGTACGAATGCGTGACGTATGTCTCGTCGTTCGGACAATCGTCATTCCATTTTCAACGTATCCGACCGTACCAAACCAAATCTTGGCCCCTTGTGGTCAATCCGAACCTTTTGGTCCCCCGTGGCCATTAGATTCAATCCCCCGACTCAGTGGAGTCACCCCGGTCAATGATCGACTCGATTGAGTCCATTGTACCTCTTTTGGTCCCAACGCGACCAACTCGAACCCTCTTACCCAACGGACATGTTTTACCTATTCTAAGCGCGATTCGTAAACAAACGCTTAAGCCTCCCATGCGCGAGCATACAAGCTAATACGCTTAAGTCTCCCATACGCGAGCATACAAGCTACGTTTAATCGCAAGAATACGGTCAAAATATCGTCCATTTAACCAACCTTTAAGTTCTTTACCTAAAGAACTACGTACGCTTTGAATTCTCCGACTACCGGGAGATACGTAGGAGCAAGATCGACATCTTGTCAAGCCCATTAATTAAAAACTTTCTTTTTTCCCCTTCGTTGTATTTTTTCCCCTTGCATCATATTTTTTCTTTTTCCCTTTTGACATAGATAAGCATGCGCGCAAAACATTTAAAAACAATTTAAGCTTTAGCCAAATAGAAGGTTCCCGTTGAGTACAATGGACGTGAGGGGTGCTAATACCTTCCCCTTGCGTAATCGACTCCCGAACCCGACAATGGTTGCGATGACCAGTCCTTTTCCTCATCGTCAAGGGTTTTATTATCGTTTCCTTTTCAAATAAAAAAACTTAAGGGTTTATCAACGTTCCCTTTACACAAAAACTTTGGTGGCGACTTCACAAAGGCCCTCCGAGCGTTCGCAGGACGTCCTCGGAGGATTGCGCGTTTTGTAAAAAACGAGGTGCGCACACCCCAGAGTAGGAGGTGTTTACTCCGAACTGGGTTAACAAACCTTGTGTGCCTTTTACTTTCCTGCACTTTATTTTCTTGCTTTGCATTGTGTTTGTGTGTGCTCTGTTTTAAGCAAACTATTGTGCCCTGCGTATAGGTCAGAACCTGCTGGTTCAGAACCTGTTATTTTCTCTTAAATATTGCCTGGCCAGAATTTCACTCAAGAACAAGTGTTTATTCAGGTTTGAAAGATGAAAAAATCGTAAAACATGCATGAGCTTGGAAAATACACAAGTTCGGCTCAATTCGAGTTTGGTTTAAAAGAGTGAGCAAGCTCGGCTCAAGTTCGTATTTGGATTGAAAATGATGAACAACGTTTGTTGTTCAAGTTTGGTTTTGAAAATAAAGAACTTAGCTTATTGCTCAAGCTTGATGTTGAAAATTTAAGAACATAACTTGGTATGCAAGTTACTCAAAATTAAATGCACGAACTTGTAAAATTTCCAAAGTCATGCATGATTCTTGATGTGGTTTGAACAAAAATGCATTTTTACCCTCTTTGGGTTCTGAATCAAGGGTTGGAACCCCAAAAATTTGGCCTTTGGAAGCCTGATTCATGTTCTGAGTTTCACATACTTCGCAGAGCAACCAGAACTTGGCTCTACGAAGTCAGGTTCTGATGTGGTCGCTCTGCGAAGTATGCGAAAAATTGAACTCAGAAGCTGTTTCTGAACAGAAGTTCAGAAACTGCTCCTGAGCAAGCTTCAGAACCTATAGGGGGTTAAAAATCTTGGCAAATTTTGGAGAAAAGGAGCACAACAACTCAGTTTTAATGCTTGGCCACTTTGAGATTCCTTTTGAGTTTCAAAAGGGGTTCTTGTGCACAAAGTGAAATTAAACAAAACAAATGATGCAAACAGCAAACAAAATGAAATATAAAGACTTTAGGATACTTACAGAACTCCTAGCAATGCTTGTGCAAGAGGTAGGAAGTGGCTTGCTTGATTGATTAGAGGTTATGGACAAACAACTCTAATTGGTTTTTCCTTTGAGTATGAATTGTTTTGCTACTCTCTCAATGCTGTAATGTGATGGATTTTGGGGTAAATTTCGTGTGTATTGTGTGTATATGGCTGTTAAAATGAATGTGAGAAGATGTGTTCCTTGCATTCCTTTTATAGGCCAAAAACCAAATCTATGCAATGATGAACAAATCCTAGAACCTAGCTGATTTGTGGGCTAAAATCAGGCTAAATTGCTTTGCATTTAATGCTAAAGGATAGAAGTTGCTTTGCCTTGTGCCAAGGGTCAAGACCTTGACTGATTTCAGCCACAAATGCAGCTGATTCTAGAAGGCAATGATGAGAAAAAACTGAAAACAGGGCAGCTTGAAATTGTGTGATTCTTGGGATCAATCCTTGCAATCTTGGAAGGTCGAGCAAGGAAAACGTGTACTGCCATGTACAGAGAGGTTGGGGGAAGCAAAAAGAGCATGTGGGCTGGTGTGTGGGAGGAGAAATCCAGCTGAAAACAGGGCACACCAAACAGCTTTTGTGCAAGCAAAACCACTTAAGTTTGACTGGTTTTGGTGAAGAAAGAAGGAAGAAAAGGGATCAAGCAGCTGGCTGGCAAGCTCAGGTTGGATGATAGGTCAATTAGGAGGGACAAGAGCTGACCAAGGGCAGCCAATTTGCTTGAGCACATGCTAGGTTGGATGAAAATCCTTCTTACCTTTCACCTTTAATGTCACACATTAAATCTTGCTTTGCTGCATCATCTCAGCCACAATTGGCAATAACAATGATAATAATACTAATAATAATAACTACAAATGAAAACAAAACAGATAAATCAAAGAAATAAAATTCTGCAGAAAAATTCGCAGAGGTCGCAGTGCGAAGGCAACTTCGCAGTGCGATCTCCCCTTTTTGGATTTTTGTATTTTCTTAAAATAAAACAAAATAAAAACAAAAAATAAAAATAACAATAATAAAAATGAATAATGATAATGGCAAGGGTAATAATGAAAGTGATAATGGAAAAAATAATAATGGCAATAATAATAAAGATAATAATAAAAATGAAAAAGTTAATAATATTAGTAATTAATAAAAAATAATGATAATAATAATAATAATAATAATAATAAAATATTGATAAAAAGATAATAATAATAATAATAAAAATACAAAAGTAATGGTATTAATAAGGATAATGATAATGTTAATAAAGGTGGTAATGCTTATGGTGATAAAATGTAAATAAAATCCAATAATAAAAAGTGAAATAATAAAAAGTAATAAATGATGAAATAATAAAAAATAAAAACAAAGAAAAATATGAGTCAAAATATGGGGTATGACAGATACCCCTATTTAAGTTTCTTCGCCCCGGAGATTGAAAGTGAAATTTTGAAATTGACGGGTCGAAGAGACTTAAAAATAAAGTACACCATTTTTGACTAAATATTTTTCTCGAATTGAAAATGCTATGAATGTATGCATGCAATGCTACAAATGCTCGTAATGCAAGTATGAATGCAAAGACGGCAAAGATGACGCTACTGGGGATGAAAAGAGACAAAGGGATACCCGGGTTCGTTAAAGAAACGGGATCCGACTTTACTGGGGAATATGGTTCACTGGGGATAAATGTCAGCTGTTCGGGTTAATGCCGAACTGCCACTGACGACAAGAAACAAAGGTAAATGCCAACTATTCGGGTTGTTGCCGAACGTGCCACTGACGACAGGAAATAAAAAGTAAATGTCAGCTGTTCGGGTTGTTGCCGAACTTGCCACTGACGACATGAAACAAAGGTAAATGCCAGCTGTTCGGGTTGTTGCCGAACTTGCCACTGACGACAGGAAATGAAAAGTAATTGTCAGCTGTTTGGGTTGTTGCCGAACTTGCCACTGACGACAGGAAATGAAAAGTAAATGTCAGCTGTTCGGGTTGTTGCCGAACTTGCCACTGACGACATGAAACAAAAAGTAAATGTCAGCTGTTCGGGTTGTTGCCGAACTTGCCACTGACGACAGGAAACAAAAGTAAATGTCAGCTGTTCGGGTTGTTGCCGAACTTGCCACTGACGACAGGAAATAAAAAGTAAATGTCAGCTGTTCGGGTTGTTGCCGAACTTGCCACTGACGAGAGGAAACAAAAGTAAATGTCAGCTGTTCGGGTTGTTTCTGAACTTGCCACTGACGACATGAAACAAAAAGTAAATGTCAGCTGTTCGGGTTGTTGCCGAACTTGCCACTGACGACATGAAACAAAAAGTAAATGTCAGCTGTTCGGGTTGTTGCCAAACTTGCCACTGACGACACTGGGGAATGCTGCGAACAAACTGTTCATTGAAGAATTGCCACTTGGCATAAAGACATAATAAAAAGATGCGCAAGCTGTTCGTTTGAACTGCCACTTGGCATAAAAGGTGACATCTCTTGACCAGACAGACTTGGGACGACACTTGGGGAAAAAGGAGTTCATGAATTGTTCATGATGAAGGTGAGAAAAACACACACACAAGAAGGGGGGGTTGAATTGTGTGACTCAAAAACTGGTTTCTTTTACTTTTCAAAACTTAAGTCAAGTTCAGAATCTGATATGAATCAGTTCTGAACTATTATCTCAGAGTTATGCAGCGGATTAATAAGTAAAAGAGATAAGGGAAGAGAGACACACATAAATTATACAGGTTCCTTCTCAATGTGAGAAGTAGCTTGTCCCCTTGTTTTCCAACAAGAGAGTTTCACTATAATCTGAAGATTACACAATGCTCAACCACTAAGGAAGAGACTTCCAGTTGCTCAATCACAAAGAAAGAGGCTTCTATGCTCAACCACCAAGGAAGAGGCTTCCAATGCTCAAGTCACTAAGACAAGAGACTTCCCAATGCTCAAGTCACTAAGACAAGAGACTTCTGACTCAGACCACAAAGGAATGAGGTTACAAATGCTTAGTATACAGACTAAGACTTTAGGGACCGAACTGGTTTACAAATGAAATAGTTTGGGATGAACACTTGATCAAATATCAGAGGTGTTCTCTTAATACAACTCAGGTTAAGACTCTTAACCTTAAGAAATTCTAAATTACAAAGATGAAAGAATTTCTAAGAGGTTGGGTAACTTGCGTATTTTTGACAGCAAAACAGAGCAAGAGTTCAGTTCTTTGTTTCAAGAGTCTTAGACATTTTTCTTCTTCAAATCTTCTTCCTTTTATAGATGAAAATAGAGCTGTTGAAGATTTGCTTGAATTAAGGAATTAGCCGTTGCAATTGGACTAGGTTACTGCAAATGTGTGCTGCACTTTATCAGTCAGAACAGAGCAGGTGCCATTTTTGAAATGGCCTACCTTAAAAGCTGGAGAATGTTTGGGTCAGAGAGACAACTGTTCCATTGAGTTGTTCTGACACATCCAGGTATTAAATGCGCACAGTACTGGTCACTTTCCATGCCACATCAGCTTCAGAAGCTTCTCTGTGAACAGTGATCAGAAGCTGCTTCAGTTGTACGGATCAGAAGCTGGCTTCAGGAGTTGAATGTTGCGTTGACTTCATCAGAAGCACCCAGACTTCAGAAGCTGCCTTCAGACTCAGAAGCTGCACTTCAGGAGTACCACTTCAGGACCACTTCAGAAGCTTCACTTCAGGAGCACTTCTTCAGGAGTACTTCTTCAGGACCTCTTCAGAAGCTCTTACTTCAGGAGCACTTCTTCAGGTCCAGTTTCTTTCTAGTCTTTGCAACCTTGCTTCTTGGCTTTCCTTCCTTACTCTAAGCTTGTTCTTCCATAACCATTCTTAATAAATAATCATAAAGCACATGGTTCTGAAAACACTTGAACAAAGCATTAGCAAATAACCAATTTTCTCTTTAATACTTTGTTATCATCAAAACCATAAAGAGAGATATGTTTACACATAAATGTTTCAACAATCCCCCCTTACTTTATAAGAGACTTGTTAAACACATTTTGTTCCAACAATCTCCCCCTTTTTGATGATGACAAACATAAGTATTAAAACAGAAAATTGTTGTTAACTTAATTAACAAGTTAACTGTAGGGTGTGAGGTTTGTAAGCTCCCCCTGAGTCTGATCCAAGTTAATTAAGTTCAGTTAAAAACACAAATGTGAAAATTTCAGAATTGTTATTAAGTTTAATTAACAATCTGACTTCAGGAGAGGTTTGTAAGCTCCCCCTAGGTCTGACAATCCTCAAGGTTAGGTTTGTAAGCTCCCCTTGATTCTTATCCATGTTAATTAAGCTTAACTTAAAACAATATAGTGAAATTTACACTCAGAATTCAAAATGACTTGTTGACTTCAGGTTCTGAGGTTTGTAAGCTCTCCCCCTAAGTCTGATAATCCACAGGATGAGTTTTGTAAGCTCCCTGAGTCTTATCCAAGTTATTTTAAATTCAATTTACTCACTAAGAGTAATGTATCTCACAAAAATGTATCAGAGCCAGAATTTCACTTCAGAGGCTAAGAGTTAAAATTTGTTCTCATAAGTTAAATTCAGTCAGAATTGTATCAGAGCTTGACTGATCAGTATCAGAGTTGGCTTAACAATTGTATCAGAGTCTTAATGAGCTTAACTTCTGATAATAATTTCTGACAATTTTAACTTATTTGAGCTCAGGTGCTTTAATACTTGTTTTACTTTCTCCCCCTTTTGTCATCAAC
Organism: Medicago ruthenica; assembly: GCA_018208015.1. Taxonomy (NCBI): domain Eukaryota; kingdom Viridiplantae; phylum Streptophyta; class Magnoliopsida; order Fabales; family Fabaceae; genus Medicago; species Medicago ruthenica. The sequence goes on along the minus strand of CM031376.1, from coordinate 39,511,414 downwards.
AAAAAAAATCCTACTTTCTCCCCTTAAGACAGAAAATTTCTCTCCCCCTTTGTTCAAGAGAGTTTGAAAATATCTGTATCAGAGCAGGAAAGAATTTTTAAAAGAGTTTGAAAGCATGTATCAGAGCAGTTCAATTTTCCCCGTTTTAAAAGAGTTTTAAAAGAGTTCTGACACCAAGTTTGAAAATATTTCAAAAAGATTCAGAACTGGGGGGGGGGGGGTTGAACCAACCAAGATTGTGAGATATTTGTGCAATCATATGGATAACCAAGCAACAAGGATAATCATCTGAGCCTACTTGATTTTTAAGGAGTATATGACTTGCATTAAAAAAAATAGAATGTTGTTCAGAAACAGAAAAAAAGGTGTAGAGCTTCTGATCAGGTCATTCTGTGTTCAGACATGACTTGTTCAGTACAAATGGTTCAGTATCAGAGCCAAAACATGCAAGAAGGTATCAGAGCAAACTTTGCAATAAGGTATCAGAGCAAATCTGAGCTGGTTTAAAGAAAATATATCAGAGCTTGATACCAATTGAGGATGTTGTCTCAGAGTCTGATACCAAAATACAGTTTTAAGACTGCTGATCTTATATCAGAACCTGATACCAAATGAAGGTTTATCTCAGAGTCTGATACTAGCTAAAAGGTTTTAATACAGAGTCTGATACCAACTAAAAACATTTCTAAAGACTGAACATTGTCTGATACACTTTGGGCTTTTAAATTGTTTCTGTGCGAAACATTTTGAACACAAACTGATACCAACTGAAAATTGTTTGTCAAGCAATTTTAACATTGAATATCAGAGCAGAAAATCACATTTTTACTTGATGACTTTGGGAGGATTAGAGTATAAACTTTCAAAGCTTTAATCATCATTGCCCATATCTATATGTCATACCCCATTTTTTGACTTATATTTTTTATGTGTTTTATCTTTTATTATTTCATTACTTATTATTACTTTTTATCATTTCCTTCTCGTCATAGTATTTTATTTGCATTTTATCATTTACTAGCCTTACTATTACTATTATTATCATTAATATTATTAGTATTAATATTATTCTATTTTTCATTAATAATATCATTATTATCTATTATTATTATTAAGGTTTTACTAATTAATAATATTAAGTTCTTTCATCCTTTTATTATTATTATTACCCTTTTCATTCTCATTGCATTTACTTTTATTTACATTTTATCATTATCATTATTGTTATTATTTATTTATTATTCATTTTCCACCTTTTTATTTTAAATACAAAAAAATCAAAAAAAGGGGAGTTCGCAGTGCGAAATCACCTTCGCACTGCGACCTCTGCGAATTTTTCTGCAGAATTTTATATGTTGAGTTATCCTTTTTGCTTTCAATTACAATTGTTATTATTAGTATTATTACTATTATTATTGCTATTTTGTGACTGATTTGGTGCAGCAAGGAAAGAATTAATGTGTGACATTAAAGGTAAAAGGAAAGAAGGATTTTCTTCCAACCTATCATGTGATCAAACAAATTGGCTGCCCTTGGTCAGCTCTTGTCCCTCCAAATTGACCCATCACCCAACCTGAGCTTGCCAGCCAGCTGCTTGATCCCTTTCCTTCCCTTTTTCTCTGCCAAAACCAGCCAAACACAAGTGGTTTTTACTTGCAAAAAGCTATTTGTGCTGCCCTGTTTTGAGCTGGATTTCTCCTCCCACACACCAGCCCACATGCTCATTTTGCTTCCCCCAATCTCCCTGTACATGGCAGTACACGTTTTCATTGCTTGACCTTCCAAGATTGCAAGGATTGATCCCAAGAATCACCCCTTTTGCAGCTGCCCTGTTTTGCAGTTTTTCTCATCATTACCTTCTAGAATTAATGGCATTTGTGGCTGAGATCAGTCAAGATCTTGCCCCATGGCACAAGGCAAAGCAACCTCTATCCATTAGCATTAAATGTAAAGTGTTCTAGCCTGAATTTAGCCCAAATCAGCTAGTGTTCTAGGATTTTGTTCATCATTACATGGATTGCATTTTTTGCCTATAAAAGGGAATGCAAGGCACTAGGATTACACACCATCAAGACATTGAAAAACCAGAGTCACACACACAGCCAATACACACGAAATCCACACAAAAAACCACCACATTGCAGCACCAAGTCAGTTCATACACAAAGCCAAAACCAATTAGAACATTGTTCTTAACCACCAATCAAGCAAGCAAGCCACTTCCAAACTATTGCTAAAGCATTGCTAGGAGTTCTGTAAGTCTCCTTTAATCTTTATTTTGCATTGTGTTTGCTGTTTTCATCTTTTGTTTTGTTCAATTTTGCTTTGTGCACAAAAACCCCTTTTGAAACTCAAAAAGGACCTCAAAGGGGCCAAGCCTTGAAACTGAGTTTTTACCCTCCTTTTTCTTCAATTTTGCAAAGCTTTTTAACCCTCTTTAGGTTCTGAAGCTTGCTTAGAAGCAGTTTCTGAACTTCTGTTCAGAAACAGCTTCTGAGTTTGAAAATTCGCATACTTCGCAGAGCAAAGTATTGCTCGCACTGCGAACACACCAGAACCTGACTTCGCAGAGCCAAGTTCTGGTTGCTCTGCGAAGTATGTGAAACTCAGAACATGAATCAGGCATTTAAATGTCAAATTTTTGGGATTCCAACCCTTGATTCAGAACCTAAAGAAGGTTAAAACCATTTTGGTCCAAACCCAATTCATAATCATGCACAACTTTGAAGATTTCACAAGTTCGTGCGATAAATTTTGAGTAACTTGTGAAACAAGTTATGTTCTTTAATATTTTCAAAACCAAGTTTGAGCAGCAAGCTAAGTTCGTCTATTTCAAAACAAACTTGAACAACCATGTTGTTCATGATTTTCAATCCAAACGCGAATTTAAGCCGAGCTTGCTCACTCTTTTAAAACCAAGCTCGAATTGAGTCGAACTTGTGAACTTTTCAATTTTGTGCCTGTCTTATGAATTTGTTTCTCACTCAAACTTGAACTACACTCGTTCTTGAGTTTCGATAGCTTAAGTAACGAGAAATGTTCATGATTTTAATAAACTCGAACAACAAACTTGTTCGTGATTCGTTTTTTTTCTAACTTTCCCTTTAAAGCATTTTTTTCCCTTTGAGATTCCTATGAGTCCCGACCAAACCAAACTTGAATGAAACGGGAATGGCTTGACGTATGTCTCCCCAAACCTCAGTTGCACGAATGCGTGACGTATGTCTCGTCGCTCGGGCAACCGTCATTCCACCCTTGATGCGTCTAGCACGCTCAACCTTCCCTTGGCCCCCTTGTGGCCATTTTTTACCCTTTTCTTGGCCCTCGTGGTCAATCCGAACCTTTCGCGCCTTTGCGCGTTTATTTTAACCATTTTTACGCCTTGCGCGAATTTATCGCCTCCGCGCGTTTGTCGTTTATTTTCAAGCTTTTTACACCCCTGTGCATTTGTCTTTTTATTTATTTTTCAAAACATTCACGCCTTGCGCGAGTTTATCGCCTTAGCGTCCACCTTTCATCATGTTAAAACTTTGTACGTCTTCGTACGTTTTAAAACCTTTGTTCAAGTCCGAGTGCAAAATCTTTTTATCAAATCATTTACTTTTATGCATTGTCGTCAATGGCCAGTTCGGCAACAACCCGAACAGTTGACATTTACTTTCATTACTTTCTCTTTTTTCAAAATTTTTTTCGCTCGGACGCGATCAAATCTTTTTTAAACTAAAACGAACCAACATACAAACTTTTTCTACCAAAGAACTACGTAAGCTTTGAATTCTCCGACTACCGGGAGATACGTAGGAGCAAGATCGACATCTTGTCAAGCCCATTAATAAAAAACCTGTTTTTCCCTTACGTTCGTTTTTATCTTTTTCTTCGTCTCGCATTATGTTTTTATATCTCCTTTTATATATGTTTAAACACGCAAGTAAAACATCGAAGCATTTTAAGCCTAAGCCGACTAAGAGGTTCCCGTTGAGTACAACGGATGTGAGGGGTGCTAATACCTTCCCCTCGCATAATTGACTTTTGAACCTAAAATCTTTTTCAAAGGGTAATTTCGAACTTTTTTCCTTTTCTCCCCGAAAAATTAAAAGTTCAGTCGTGATTTAAATTTAGTGATTCAAAGCTTCCCAATAGCTTGACATCCGAAATTCGACGCGACAGAAATGGCAAACACAATGCAAAATAAAGAAATGGCGACTTCACTGGGGACGTACATAAAACATTTTGTTTGTGCATAAACGAGTCAAGCCTATCTCAGTCGGCTTTTAGGCTAATTTGTTTCATTTTACTTGCGTGTTTATATTTTCTTGTCATTTGTTTGTTTATTTCTTTTGCTCTACATTTATATATATATATATATATCATTTTGCTTCATATTCATATATATATCAATTGTGGGGGTCACTTGAGCGATGTTACTCCACATTGTTCGGGTTAATGCCGGACGTGTGAGGCTCTCTACCCGAGCTCGAGAGAAAACTAAGTTAGAATGGTGGTTGTGAGCGGAAGCCCGCGTTGACGTATGTCCGTGAGGTAGGATGCCCAACCCCGCTTAGAGGAGATTTTCATGTGGAATTAATTGAAGTCATGTCGACGTATGTCCATAGACAACCCTAATTCCATATGAGATCGATGACTCTAGGGACCTCTTCTTAGGAAATCTTACCTATAGAGCCTACACGTGAGGATGGGGGAAATTTTGAACATACATATCACACCCATGCATATCATACATTTACATTCATGGAAAATAATTTTCGCATATCACTTTGCTTTATAGGAATTTAAAAAAAGAACAATCAAATAATAGCGAAAAGAAATATGGATTCCGGAAATAAAAGTACGCTCGCTTTCAAGATTAAAGCTCCTAGGGTGGAAAGTTTGTTAGCCTTAAGTAAGAAGCTCTCCCCGATCAACAAGAGTATTTTTGAAGCAAGCTATGGGTTAATACTTGATCTCCTACCCGTGAGGATAGATTCAACGGCCTTAACCACTTTGGCACAATTCTTCGACCCACCGCTCCGGTGCTTTACATTTCAAGATTTCCAACTAGCTCCAACATTGGAAGAATTCGAGAATATCTTGGGTTGTAGCATGAAAGGTCATGAACTATATCTCTGTAACATCCCGCCTAAGACTCGAATATTTATTAATATTGAGACGATGTATCAGAATTGTTTTAAGCAAGGGCAATTTGGTAAATTGTCAGTTAATGGGTTATTTATATGACAAGAGTAATATCCCGCTTAGAAGTAACAGTTAACAGTGTCAGAAACTTATGGAACAAGCTTGGCAATTATGCAATTATGTGGCATGGCAATTATGTAAATTATTTGAAATGGAAGATGTGTTTTAAATAGGAAAACAAGATATTTTCCAATTCATTTTCCCCATTCTCTCTACTCATCTCCCACGCCATTCTCTCCTCCTCTTCACCTCAATCTTCACTTAATCATCCATCCTCATGGCCAATTCATGAGCAAGCACTAACTTTGGGAACTCTTGAACCATTGGGAGTCAAGGAAACAAGAAAGGAGGAAAGAATTGGAAGCTAGGGTTTGGCAAGAATTAAGGAAAGAAGATGGATCAAGCTAGGGTTTGATGATTGGAAGCTTGACAAGGAATCAAAGCTAGCTAAATCAAGGTGAGCTCCACTAAGTTTTATACCCATTTAGGGGTGAATTTTAAGGTTTATGAGGGAAGGAATACATGAATGATTTTGCCTAGATTTGTAATATATAGTTTCCCTATTGTTAATACTTGTTATGCTATGGTTTTATATGTTGAAAACCTTAGATTTTGATGTACAAATGCTTGCTGAACTGTGTGGAACTTAAAAACTCGTTTTTGAACTTTCTGGAACAGCTACAGGGGCTGCAACCCCTGGATTCATCGTGCCACGATGGCTTTCATCGTGCCATGATCATACTGATCAGGCAGCCATCGTGCCACGATGGGTGGCAACGTGCCACGATGGATCCAGCAAGGAACCCCATTTTTGAAATGTGTTTTTCTAGCCAGAAATCATCCGCACAGCGCCAGTATGCTTTTGTACATTTAAAAATGGAAGAATAGATCATAGTATACCTCGTATTAGCATGAGTGTGGGGTTAGAAACATCACATATTGTTGAGGATTAACCTCATTAAGAATCAAGATTCAAGCATGACAATGGGTAGAATTAACCCTAAGTTATCAAGTAAGATTTAGGGACTTAGTTCCCAACCTTTAAGTAATGGCTTATGAGAACGATAAGTCAAGGACCTCTATAGGTTAAAGAGATTTAGAAAGGTACTTATCATGTACTAAGCAATGTTATGTATTTGACTAAGTAAATGTAAGTTCAAGGATGATACATTAGTCAAGATTAGGACCTTTTATAGGTTAAGTACACATGAACGATTATCTAAGGAATGCATTAGATATGCACAAGGAATATGGAACGTAATAGATACGTCTATGAACTTAAGTAAGAATTTAATGATAAAGAATATGATAACGTGTTCACCAGACTCCGGATTATGCCGGATGGGATTTCTCCGAAAGGGCTATCCACACGTAAGTTATAAAACGATATTAAACGTGTTCATCAGACTCCGGGTTTCGCCGGATGGGACTCTTCCGAGAGGATTGTCCACACGTATGTTAAAAGATTTAAGCATGTCCAGCAGGCTCCGGGTTTCGCCGGATGGGACTTCTCCGAGAGGGTTGTCTACATGCAAGATGTGTCCAGCAGGCTCCGGATTATGCCGGATGGGGCTTCACCGAGAGGGTTGCCTACACAAAGATAAGAGGAGTCCGGTGTTAGCCTGATATGATAGGATTTTTATAACACCCTAACCCTTAACCGCCGATTATTAACTTTAATAAAGAAAACGTTAAGGACATAGGAAGTTACAACATGAAGAAATCTCATATTCATAAACATCAACAGAAATCAAAACATATTTGATTCACACATAGCAGCGGAAAAATAACAAACACAGCTTATAACCAAGCATGCATTTAATATACAAATATTTATACATAAGATTTTCAAAAGAGGCAATTCTACAACAGAGACCATTGCCAAATCTGTACATAACGTTTAGATACCCAAAATGGTGTTACAAATATCAGAGCCCTAGACTCTAACTAGGATACAACACCTAGTACCAAAAATGTAAGGATAGCTAAGCTATGCCCTCACCACTAAGCAACTTCTAACAGCAAAGGGCTATTCCTCAACGATAGCCTCGCCAACCTGATAATCTGGATCCCCAAAGATCCAGCAAATAACACATAACAGAGAGTGTTAGTATCACAAACAATAAACATGTATAAATATCACATAATTATACATAATCAAAACACAAACACATAATCGACAAAGCACGACACTCATCAATAACAATTATCACTTAACAACCATTATGCACACATAGTTTCCAAATGATCACTAATGTCACAAAGGATGCATGTTCTTACAATGCACTCTAATGCATGTGGTACCAATTCTTGCTCAGCTTTAGAGTCATGGCGGACTGTTGGATAAACTTATATCCCTTCTTTCATCGACTGCACCTCTCATTCGCCATAAAAGGACGGTCGTGCATATGACCAATAATAATTGGATTTCATCTTACTCATAAAGAGCATACATACCATCATGAAATGCATGTATGTTCACTTAGCAATTATTGATATTTACACCTACATATGCTCAAATATGTGTGTACACTACCAATACTCATGCTAACTTCAACAAGAAGGCACTCATGGCCAATCATAATACAAACATGTATATACTCAACCATGTTCACAATCTCAAATAAACCAATCAAATCATATCAAAATCTCACACAAAAGGGTTTTCAAAGAAAGACCCACACACTTTGATAATCCCACACTCATGCTAGGGTTTTATTCAAGCTTTTCTTGAAACAAATAATCTTTAGAAAACATTAAGAATAAGTTAAAATGGTGGGCAAGGTTTCCAAAACATATTTTGAGAATACAGTAGCAAAAAGCCATCCCCGCGCGTACCAGGACCCTCAAAACAGCTCAACGAAGTTGGCATGTACAGGGCTGGTCGCTACAAGCGAGCCCTTGGTCGCTACAAGCGAGCCTGGTCGCTACAAGCGCCAGTGTGGTCGCTACAAGCGCAGATAGGCAGGGAATTATCCTGTCTGGTCGCTACAAGCGACCATCCGTCGCTACAGCGACCATATCAGTACACAGTCATGTAAAAATGTGATTTTCCACCATTTTAGCCCATTCAAGATTACCCAAAGTTCCAGAACATGTTAAAAACAATTTTCCTTCATAAAACATCATTTAAAACCCATCACAAACAAGGATTACATCTAATAAAGAAATTAGGGTTTAAAACACTAATCTTCCATAACTTTTCTTTTGCATTCAAAACACTAGCAACATCAAATAAATATACCAGCAACATCACTTAGCATTAAGCAAGCAAAACATGATCTTTTAACATCTTTAAACCATAAAAACTTCTATCAAACCTAGACAAAGTGAAGGAGAAGTTTGGGATGGAGAAATAGACATTCTCCCCTTCTCTTAATCACTTATGATCAAGTAATACTAACTCTCTTACCTTCTCAAAATCTCTAGCAACTCAAGCTTTCTTCTTGTTCACTTGCCCTAGTTTTTCTCTTTCTCTTCTCCTTCTCTTCTTCCACGTTTTCTTCTCCTCCAAAAAGAAATGAATAGTGATTCAAAAGGTCTTGTGATAATCTCATATATTCCAAGCAAATTAATCTTGGCCATCCATCCTTACTAACTCTCAAGGACCAATCCTAGCCTTTCAATCCAATCCAAGCTCACTACTATCATATCCACTTGATCATTACTAATACTCATAAACTAAAGCCCAACACTATTCACACCCTAGGCCCAAAACTCTAGAAACTCGATTACGAACTTATCTTCGCGCTAAATAATTATTCCTCGATTACTAGAAAATATATTTAAATGCAAATCCATAAAATAAACTATATAAAAATATAATATACGAAAATAGGGTCGTTACAACTCTACCCCCCTAAAAGAATTTTCGCCCTCGAAAATACCTGAAAACAACTCTGGATAGGAATCCCTCATCTTGCTCTCGAGCTCCCACGTCGCATATTCACCGGCTGGGCCTCCCCAAACGACTTTCACCGATGAAATCTCTTTGTTCCTGAGCTTCTTCATCTCTTGTCCTTCAATCCTTAAGGGTACCGTTGTAACCGTTAAATTCTCTCTCACTTGTATCTCATCCGACTCAATCACATGTGACGGATCCGATACGTATTTCCTTAATTGAGACACGTGAAAAACATCATGTAGATTTGACAACGACGGCGGTAACGCAATCCTATACGCCACCTTCCCAATCCTCTTCAAAATCTGATACGGACCAATGAACCTCGATGCTAACTTCTTCGATTTCAAAGCCCGTCCAATACCCGTAGTCGATGTAACTCTTAGAAACACATGATCTCCTTCTTGAAATTCTATATCCTTTCTTCTCTTGTCGGCATAGCTTTTCTGGCGACTCTGCGACGCTCTCATCTTTTCTTGGATCATCTTGATCTTCTCGGTCGTTTGTTGCACAATCTCAGGTCCAAGCACCACACTTTCTCCCGATTCAAACCAACACAAAGGTGTTCTACATCTTCTTCCATACAACGCTTCAAAAGGTGCCATACCAATGCTCGAATGAAAACTATTGTTATACGTAAACTCAATCAATGGTAAGCAAGCTTCCCAACTTACTCCTTGTTCCAAAATACACGATCTTAACAAATCCTCTAATGATTGAATTGTCCTCTCCGTCTGACCATCCGTCTGTGGGTGATAAGCAGAACTCATCCGCAACTTAGTCCCCAACGCCTCTTGCAAACTCTCCCAAAACCTTGAAGTAAAACGGGGATCTCGATCTGATACAATACTCGACGGTATTCCATGCAATCTCACGATTTTCTCAACATAAATCTCAGCCAACTTTGGTACTAGCATACCGGTCTTGATAGCTATGAAATGAGCAGACTTTGTCAACCTGTCGACAACTACCCAAATCATATTGTTACCTTTCGACGTCTTCGGCAAACCGCTTACAAAATCCATCGCAATACTATCCCATTTCCACTCGGGAATAAACATAGGTTGCAATAGCCCCGACGGCTTCTGATGCTCCACCTTGGACTTCTGACAAGTCAAACACGCGAAAACAAACTCGGCGATCTCTTTCTTCATCCCTTGCCACCAAAACATTTTCCTCAGATCTTGATACATTTTAGTAACACCAGGATGAATACTTAAGTTGCTTCTGTGACCTTCCTCCAAAATCATCCGCTTCAGCTCAGGCACATCAGGTACACATAACCTTCCCTGACACCTCATCACGCCTTTCTCATCGATATCAACGTTTACCTTTTTCCCTTGTTCGATGAGCGTCTTAAGCTTCATCAATCTCACATCATACTTTTGCTTTTCCACAACCTCTTCAAGAAAATCATTTGTCAATCTCAACATCCCTAGCTTCACGCTTCTGGTTGTCCTTTCACAAACCAAACTGAGGTCTCTAAACTCTTCAATCAATCTCAGTTCCTTCGCCATTAGCGAAGACATATGCAGTGACTTCCTACTCAACGCATCGGCTACCACATTAGCCTTACCCGGGTGATAACTCAACTCAAAATCATAATCCTTAAGAAACTCTAACCATCTTCTTTGCCTCATATTGAGTTCCTTCTGATCAAACAAGTATTTCAGACTCTTGTGATCGCTGAAAACCTCGAATCTTGACCCATACAAGTAGTGCCTCCAAATCTTGAGAACAAACACAACAGCAGCTAGCTCCAAATCATGCGTAGGATAGTTCCTCTCATGAATCTTCAGCTGTCTTGATGCATAAGCAACGACTTGTCCCTTCTGCATCAACACACCACCTAGACCCATCTTTGACGCATCACAATAAACCACGAACGGTTCCTTCGGATTTGGCAGAATTAGAACAGGTGCAGATGTCAACCTCCTCTTCAGCTCTTGGAAACTCTGCTCACACTTGTCATCCCAAATGAAAGCTTGACCCTTCCTAGTCAACTGCGTCAACGGCAACGCCAACTTTGAAAATCCTTCGATGAACCTCCGATAGTAACCGGCCAAACCAAGAAAACTTCGGATTTCAGTAACAGACTCCGGCGTTCCCCAATCTTGCACGGCTTCTACCTTAGCAGGATCCACTGCTATACCACCACTTGAAATGACGTGACCCAAAAAGCTAACTTCATGCAACCAAAATTCACACTTAGAAAATTTTGCATAAAGCTTCTTCTCGCGCAACACTTCCAACACAATCCTCAAATGCTCGGCATGTTCCTCTTCCGTCTTCGAGTATACCAAAATATCGTCTATGAAGACCACCACGAATCGATCCAAAAAGGAATGAAATATACGATTCATATATTCCATAAACACTCCAGGTGCATTAGTAACTCCAAAAGGCATAACAGCGTACTCGTAGTGACCATACCTTGTCCTGAAAGCAGTCTTCGGTATATCCTCCGCCTTAACTCTTATCTGGTGATATCCCGATCTCAAATCAATCTTGCTGAACACACAGGCTCCCACTAACTGATCCATCAAATCATCTATCCTCGGAAGTGGATACTTATTCTTGATAGTTGCTTTATTCAACTGACGATAATCGATGCACAGACGCATACTACCATCTTTCTTCTTTACCAACAGAACCGGCGCACCCCATGGCGATACACTCGGTCTAACAAACTTTTTCTCTAACAATTCCTCCAATTGTTCCTTCAACTTCTCTAGTTCAGCAGCTGACATACGATACGGCGCCATTGATATTGGACTAGTGCCAGGTACGATGTCAATTGCGAATTCAACCTCTCTCTCGGGTGGTAAATCCAAAATGTCATCTGGAAAAACATCTGCGAAATCACGCACCACCGGCAACGCATCAACCTCAATCTTCTCTTCCACTCTCAACGAAGCAAACATAGCAAACACGTCCTCTTGAGCCTTCACTGATCTTACCACTTCTCGACAACACATAAGCTTTGAACACAACTCTGGCTCCGGTCTTGGAAACATAACCGTCTTCTTACCACAGTTGATATGAACCCGATTAAATTCTAACCAGTTCATACCAAAGATAACGTCTATTCCGCTCAACGGAATGCAGCCTAAATCCATACCAAAGTGTCGACCATACATTGTGACTGGACAGTCAACACATACTAGAGTAGTCGATACTGAACCACTTGCAGGCGTTTCTATAACCATGCGTCCCATCATATTTTCTGCTCTAAGACCCAACCTTTCAACACAATCCACAGAAATAAACGAATGGGTAGCACCCGTATCAATAATAGCAGACAAAGGAGTATTATTGATAAAGCATGTACCTCTGATCAAGTTGTCCGCCTTCGCATCACCACCATCTAAAGCAAACACCTTTCCTCCAGCCGCTCTAGGCTTCTTACACACGTTGCTCTTATGACCCGCTTCTTTGCAGTTGAAGCACACAATACCCTTCTTGCACTGATCAGCTTTGTGGTTAGGATCACCACACTTGAAACATTTCCCATCATACTTCGGGCATTCAAAGAAACGATGTCCCGGTTGTCCACATTTAAAACAATTCCTATTACCTCCAAACTTGCCACCACTACTCCCACCTTCATCTGGTTTCTTTCCACCTCTGCCATACGGTTTACCTCTAGCCATGTCCCTTCCCCTCTTCTCATTCGCGGCTTTGTAGTAATTAGCTTTAGCTTTACCATCCTTATCACATATTCGGCTCTTATTCACCAACATCGGAAAATTCCGGATCTCACTAAACCCAATTAACTGCTTGATATCTGGCCTCAGCCCATTTTCAAACTTTACACACTTGTCTTCCTTGGCTTCCACCGTGTTGTAATGAGGAGCAAAACGACACAAATCTTCAAACTTGGCCGCATATTCAGAAACAGATAAACTTCCCTGCTTGAGCTCCATGAACTCAATCACCTTACGGTTCCTCTCGTCTGCCGGAAAATACTTGGTTAAAAACTCTCTTCGGAAACGAGCCCAAGTAACTAAAGCTCCGCCAGCTCCCAACCTCTGACTAGCATTTCCCCACCAATGATCAGCCTCATCATGGAGAACATACGCTCCTAGCAATACCTTATGCGCATCCAGACAACGCATAGCCCCAAAAATTCTCTCAACTCCTTCCAACCAAGTCTGAGCTCCATCTGGATCGTATCCTCCCTTGAAGATAGGCGGTTTGTTGTTCATAAACCTCTCGAGTCTCAGCTCATCTTCTCCGCCTCCTCTAGCTTGTTGTGCTGCTCTATCCGCAGTCCTACTAGCAGCATCCTGAGCCATGGTATCCGCCATCCGCTCCATCGCATCCGCAAGTGCTCGTTGCGTCATATCCACACTACCAAACATCACATAACACAAGTGAGAACAAAGTGTTTAAGAAAACACATGTTACACAAAGGGTATACTAACTTAATTGATCCAATGGATCGACCTGCTCTGATACCAACTATTATAACACCCTAACCCTTAACCGCCGATTATTAACTTTAATAAAGAAAACGTTAAGGACATAGGAAGTTACAACATGAAGAAATCTCATATTCATAAACATCAACAGAAATCAAAACATATTTGATTCACACATAGCAGCAGAAAAATAACAAACACAGCTTATAACCAAGCATGCATTTAATATACAAATATTTATACATAAGATTTTCAAAAGAGGCAATTCTACAACAGAGACCATTGCCAAATCTGTACATAACGTTTAGATACCCAAAATGGTGTTACAAATATCAGAGCCCTAGACTCTAACTAGGATACAACACCTAGTACCAAAAATGTAAGGATAGCTAAGCTATGCCCTCACCACTAAGCAACTTCTAACAGCAAAGGGCTATTCCTCAACGATAGCCTCGCCAACCTGATAATCTGGATCCCCAAAGATCCAGCAAATAACACATAACAGAGAGTGTTAGTATCACAAACAATAAACATGTATAAATATCACATAATTATACATAATCAAAACACAAACACATAATCGACAAAGCACGACACTCATCAATAACAATTATCACTTAACAACCATTATGCACACATAGTTTCCAAATGATCACTAATGTCACAAAGGATGCATGTTCTTACAATGCACTCTAATGCATGTGGTACCAATTCTTGCTCAGCTTTAGAGTCATGGCGGACTGTTGGATAAACTTATATCCCTTCTTTCATCGACTGCACCTCTCATTCGCCATAAAAGGACGGTCGTGCATATGACCAATAATAATTGGATTTCATCTTACTCATAAAGAGCATACATACCATCATGAAATGCATGTATGTTCACTTAGCAATTATTGATATTTACACCTACATATGCTCAAATATGTGTGTACACTACCAATACTCATGCTAACTTCAACAAGAAGGCACTCATGGCCAATCATAATACAAACATGTATATACTCAACCATGTTCACAATCTCAAATAAACCAATCAAATCATATCAAAATCTCACACAAAAGGGTTTTCAAAGAAAGACCCACACACTTTGATAATCCCACACTCACGCTAGGGTTTTATTCAAGCTTTTCTTGAAACAAATAATCTTTAGAAAACATTAAGAATAAGTTAAAATGGTGGGCAAGGTTTCCAAAACATATTTTGAGAATACAGTAGCAAAAAGCCATCCCCGCGCGTACCAGGACCCTCAAAACAGCTCAACGAAGTTGGCATGTACAGGGCTGGTCGCTACAAGCGAGCCCTTGGTCGCTACAAGCGAGCCTGGTCGCTACAAGCGCCAGTGTGGTCGCTACAAGCGCAGATAGGCAGGGAATTATCCTGTCTGGTCGCTACAAGCGACCATCCGTCGCTACAGCGACCATATCAGTACACAGTCATGTAAAAATGTGATTTTCCACCATTTTAGCCCATTCAAGATTACCCAAAGTTCCAGAACATGTTAAAAACAATTTTCCTTCATAAAACATCATTTAAAACCCATCACAAACAAGGATTACATCTAATAAAGAAATTAGGGTTTAAAACACTAATCTTCCATAACTTTTCTTTTGCATTCAAAACACTAGCAACATCAAATAAATATACCAGCAACATCACTTAGCATTAAGCAAGCAAAACATGATCTTTTAACATCTTTAAACCATAAAAACTTCTATCAAACCTAGACAAAGTGAAGGAGAAGTTTGGGATGGAGAAATAGACATTCTCCCCTTCTCTTAATCACTTATGATCAAGTAATACTAACTCTCTTACCTTCTCAAAATCTCTAGCAACTCAAGCTTTCTTCTTGTTCACTTGCCCTAGTTTTTCTCTTTCTCTTCTCCTTCTCTTCTTCCAGGTTTTCTTCTCCTCCAAAAAGAAATGAATAGTGATTCAAAAGGTCTTGTGATAATCTCATATATTCCAAGCAAATTAATCTTGGACATCCATCCTTACTAACTCTCAAGGACCAATCCTAGCCTTTCAATCCAATCCAAGCTCACTACTATCATATCCACTTGATCATTACTAATACTCATAAACTAAAGCCCAACACTATTCACACCCTAGGCCCAAAACTCTAGAAACTCGATTACGAACTTATCTTCGCGCTAAATAATTATTCCTCGATTACTAGAAAATATATTTAAATGCAAATCCATAAAATAAACTATATAAAAATATAATATACGAAAATAGGGTCGTTACAATTTTCACCGGTATGATGGGAGATGTACTTCGGGGTTACTCCACCCGGATGCACTCCGTAAAATGAACTAAGATAATGATTGTTTGTTCAACGCTAACTTCTAACTTAATGATATGAAAGATGATACGAATATGAAATGAATACGTATATTTTATATGTAATACGAGACATGAAGGTTAGTTCCTAGTGAACACGATGTGATCATAGGATGTCCCCAAGATCACTACGCTTAAGACTAAGATAAGAATAGAGTATGAAACACGTAAGATTAGGAACATGAACAGTATAAGAAAGATAAAGATATGTAGCGATCCTAGGTTTTCCCCTTGATCGCGAAATAAGTAAAGATAAGACTTGGCGATCGTAGTTTTCCCCAAGATTGCCGAGGTAGGCACGGCGACCCTAGGTTTCCCCCGTGGTTGCCAACAGTAGGTAGGGTAGGAGCTCACTGAGACATTATGTCTCATCCCTATCCTTCTGGTGCAGGTTCTAGGCAGCCAAGTGGATTTCAGATGAAGATCTTCAGGAAGACGCTGGATGGAGTGCAGATGCTCGTCAAGGCAAGCTCAGGAGGTTGACAGATTTTATATTTGTATATGAACATGTAATGTATGCAATTTGGACATTTATGTAAACGAGCAAAATGTACTCATTCAGTGGTTTATATATTTTAATTATTGTAAATTTTAATGTATCCGATATCAGATTAACGCACATACTAATATACTAGTTAACGTTAGTATGGGTGTTACAATTGGTATCAGAGCAGGTCGATTCAGACCGTGCCTTGGGTCATTAAAGTTTCAATAAAAGTAGTGGGACCATTGGGTTCCGGATATTGTTCTAAAGGTCACATCTAGATGAGCCTGATCAACTCAATCTAGTATATGACAGTTATGATGAATGTCTGAGAGCTGAATGTGACCAAGGAGGAATGAAGTGTATGAAGGGCGAAGATTAAGGTGATAGAATTCTAAGACGGATTTAGCGAAGAAGTAATCAACGCCAAATGGTGGCCATCAAATTGTAAAGTGACAAGCCTGTTAGTGGCAAGGTCTTAGGGACATAAAGGATATTTAACATTGAGGTGAAACGCCTCAACCCAGTTGGACGCATCGTTGGACGATGCCTCGTCTGCGGAAGATATAAGGATTAAGGAATCATGGAATGCTCTAGGAAATGACGTAGAACCTTGACGGGAACCGCAGTTTGAGAAGTTAAAGTGAAGTGTGGACTAAGTAACGATTCTAAGTATAGAATTAAGGAATTGCAGTACCAAACCTATAGAAATGGAATGATGAATTACCGGACAGTTAAGAGAAATGATTACGGATTACGTGAGTTATTGGACAGATGAAGTTAACCACTCAAGTGTGGTCTTTGAGCATGGATCACAGGTAAATTTAACTTCATCGGATCAGCCGCACCTCCCGAACCATAAATGCTAGATTTGGGAATTAGGAAGAGACGATGGATGAAAGGTGATGATAATAAGATATGTGCATGTCAAGCGGGAATCAGATATTCGGATGTGTCCTAATAGTAAGAAGATTAGAAACAAGCTAAGCTAGATTGGAATTTAGTGTACTAATGGACGAATTAAGTTGAACACCCTTGATTGGACGAACCGTATTGAATTTCCTCGATTGGTTGGAAAATGCAAGTTTAAGATAACACAAGAGTAAAGTAGACCAGTTTTGAAGGATGATCGGAATCTTAGCCGAGAAAACTATATGATATTTATTATATGGAAGAACGTCCTTTATATGAAATGTTAAGATTGTGATTAGAGTAATGGCGTTATACGTTTTTAACCGAAGAGTTTTCTTCCACGAATAATCAAGAAGCTGAAAGAAGATCACCCCGCGTAGATAAGTTCTGAGGACGGTAATAAAGTATAGACTTCTGGCTGTTCAACTATATGCAAAATTACTCAGGTGTTAAGAGTCGAGCTTTGGATTGTGAATCCAGTAACAAGTGACTGGAGGAATCCAATAGATTATGGTAATGTGCAAAAGTTTAAGATCGTTTGAGCGGACACTCGAAGAGACGTAACTTATGTCTAGGCGTTCTAGAGAACCAGTAAGAATTTGGAACCTTTCAGGACGGATTGTTCTGTAGAAACTCAAGGGTAACTTAAGGGACATGATAGAGCTAAGGAGACCAAAGTTGTCCCGGGAAGATTATGGATAAGAAATCATTAAGGATAAGGAAAGAGCGAATAGTAACAAGACTCATATGAAAGGTATGAACCTTCAGAAGCTATAAGTGTTTTTAGAAGTTGCCACAAATGGATGTACATGAATTTAAACTGCCTCAGATATATTTCCAGTCGGGTTACCGCAATGTTTAATGATTCTACATGAAAAGCTGACCAAGAGAAATGGTAACGTCAGACAAATTCGTTACAGTGATTACAAAGTGATAGAGTAAAAAGATTGGTCGAAGGAATTTTATGTGTCAATAGTGAAGTCTTCCTCCGATGCTAACTCGAGTGTTAAAATCAGAGTGGCGCAGCGGAGTGATAATCCAAGAATGATATAATAATCAACGCTAAGCTGAGGCTTAAAGTATGAGAAGATGTTAAGTGTTTAATTCCTATTATACAGGATAGTAGTAAGTATAAGCGATTTGAGCGTATCATGAGTTCTAATGGAGAGTTATGGAAGTTATGTTGATGAATACCTTAAACCTCGAAATCTATGAGGAATGAAATAATTGAATTGAGGCTTTGATTAGAAACGACAATGCAGTGGTGAGTAAGTTTAATTCCATGTTGTAACCATGTCATGTTAACCTATGTTAGCCGAAGATTTCGGAAGTTTTGAACTTGGTGTTCACCATAAAAGGACGGAGAACTTTTACGAAGATTAAAAGTTATTCGTAGTCCGCGGTAAAAGGGCTGCGTAATTTCAGGTTATGACTAAAGGATTAAAGACTGAGTGTGCTATATAGGTAGCAATCAAGAAGAGTTTTCTGTTGGAAATAAGAATCTTGAATTCGACGTCCAGGACGAGAAATAAGATTGGGAAGCCGATGAATTGTAACCGTAAATTTACATTATAGGTTGTTGTATACTTAAGAATAAGCATGAGTAACCTTGGCGGGGCAAACCTGGCAAGCCAGTTGAAAGGCAAATCCCGGATGTTACGAAATGAGATAAGAGTAAGAAAAGATTTCCAATTGAT
This sequence comes from Medicago ruthenica, assembly GCA_018208015.1. Classification (NCBI taxonomy): domain Eukaryota; kingdom Viridiplantae; phylum Streptophyta; class Magnoliopsida; order Fabales; family Fabaceae; genus Medicago; species Medicago ruthenica. The sequence goes on along the minus strand of CM031376.1, from coordinate 39,492,456 downwards.
GTGGTAGTGTTTCAAATATGTTAAGGTTAAGAATGATGTCCCGTTAGTCGGACAAAGATGAGATAATATATAGTGTACACGTGCTTGCTTATGTATATAAGTTATATACTATGGAATATATTGTGTAATGATATGTGAGACGATTTAAGCTACTCATCATTTGGACTAAACCTCTATGAGTTGGAATTATCGGTGTAGAAACATTATGCTACGACAAGAAAACGAGAATAAGTTGTGACAAGAATGATGGGAGATTGGCAAACTCCTAGTATGAAGAATGATTTCTAAGTTACGTTATAGATTAATCGGAGCAGAACGCGGGTAATCAGTAAGATTACGCGAACCCTTGAGGAATTCCGTGAGGGAAGCAATGATTAAGATTATGGAAAGTAATACACTAAGATGCCTCCTCCTTGTACTTGTATAATGGAAGTAATGCGGTAGTTTTATTCACATTAAAGAATGGTATAATTATGGTAAAATCATATATGTAGGATGCCGTTGTATAAGGCAAAGATCGAATATAAGAATTCAATGGAATCGTCGAGGATAATAAGAACGTCCAATATCATCAAAGTGAGGTTACGCGAACTATGAACAAGGATGTAGTTAACAAGTTGGATGTGATGGTTCGGATAACCTCATATTCTACTACGCAAGAAAAGTGTAATGCACATTAAGCGCTACAGATAACGAAAGATTGTCGAATACATTCGACTTATAGAATTTAGAATCTGAGGGATTCCGATAAGTAAGACGAATTGGAGTCTTGGCTAATGAAGGAAGTATTATGTGAGATTAATTTATATATGATAGTGGATTCTAAATTTCGAGGACGAAATTTCTTTAAGGGGGGTAGATTGTAACATCCCGCCTAAGACTCGAATATTTATTAATATTGAGACGATGTATCAGAATTGTTTTAAGCAAGGGCAATTTGGTAAATTGTCAGTTAATGGGTTATTTATATGACAAGAGTAATATCCCGCTTAGAAGTAACAGTTAACAGTGTCAGAAACTTATGGAACAAGCTTGGCAATTATGCAATTATGTGGCATGGCAATTATGTAAATTATTTGAAATGGAAGATGTGTTTTAAATAGGAAAACAAGATATTTTCCAATTCATTTTCCCCATTCTCTCTACTCATCTCCCACGCCATTCTCTCCTCCTCTTCACCTCAATCTTCACTTAATCATCCATCCTCATGGCCAATTCATGAGCAAGCACTAACTTTGGGAACTCTTGAACCATTGGGAGTCAAGGAAACAAGAAAGGAGGAAAGAATTGGAAGCTAGGGTTTGGTGATTGGAAGCTTGACAAGGAATCAAAGCTAGCTAAATCAAGGTGAGCTCCACTAAGTTTTATACCCATTTAGGGGTGAATTTTAAGGTTTATGAGGGAAGGAATACATGAATGATTTTGCCTAGATTTGTAATATATAGTTTCCCTATTGTTAATACTTGTTATGCTATGGTTTTATATGTTGAAAACCTTAGATTTTGATGTACAAATGCTTGCTGAACTGTGTGGAACTTAAAAACTCGTTTTTGAACTTTCTGGAACAGCTACAGGGGCTGCAACCCCTGGATTCATCGTGCCACGATGGCTTTCATCGTGCCATGATCATACTGATCAGGCAGCCATCGTGCCACGATGGGTGGCAACGTGCCACGATGGATCCAGCAAGGAACCCCATTTTTGAAATGTGTTTTTCTAGCCAGAAATCATCCGCACAGCGCCAGTATGCTTTTGTACATTTAAAAATGGAAGAATAGATCATAGTATACCTCGTATTAGCATGAGTGTGGGGTTAGAAACATCACATATTGTTGAGGATTAACCTCATTAAGAATCAAGATTCAAGCATGACAATGGGTAGAATTAACCCTAAGTTATCAAGTAAGATTTAGGGACTTAGTTCCCAACCTTTAAGTAATGGCTTATGAGAACGATAAGTCAAGGACCTCTATAGGTTAAAGAGATTTAGAAAGGTACTTATCATGTACTAAGCAATGTTATGTATTTGACTAAGTAAATGTAAGTTCAAGGATGATACATTAGTCAAGATTAGGACCTTTTATAGGTTAAGTACACATGAACGATTATCTAAGGAATGCATTAGATATGCACAAGGAATATGGAACGTAATAGATACGTCTATGAACTTAAGTAAGAATTTAATGATAAAGAATATGATAACGTGTTCACCAGACTCCGGATTATGCCGGATGGGATTTCTCCGAAAGGGCTATCCACACGTAAGTTATAAAACGATATTAAACGTGTTCATCAGACTCCGGGTTTCGCCGGATGGGACTCTTCCGAGAGGATTGTCCACACGTATGTTAAAAGATTTAAGCATGTCCAGCAGGCTCCGGGTTTCGCCGGATGGGACTTCTCCGAGAGGGTTGTCTACATGCAAGATGTGTCCAGCAGGCTCCGGATTATGCCGGATGGGGCTTCACCGAGAGGGTTGCCTACACAAAGATAAGAGGAGTCCGGTGTTAGCCTGATATGATAGGATTTTCACCGGTATGATGGGAGATGTACTTCGGGGTTACTCCACCCGGATGCACTCCGTAAAATGAACTAAGATAATGATTGTTTGTTCAACGCTAACTTCTAACTTAATGATATGAAAGATGATACGAATATGAAATGAATACGTATATTTTATATGTAATACGAGACATGAAGGTTAGTTCCTAGTGAACACGATGTGATCATTGGATGTCCCCAAGATCACTACGCTTAAGACTAAGATAAGAATAGAGTATGAAACACGTAAGATTAGGAACATGAACAGTATAAGAAAGATAAAGATATGTAGCGATCCTAGGTTTTCCCCTTGATCGCGAAATAAGTAAAGATAAGACTTGGCGATCGTAGTTTTCCCCAAGATTGCCGAGGTAGGCACGGCGACCCTAGGTTTCCCCCGTGGTTGCCAACAGTAGGTAGGGTAGGAGCTCACTGAGACATTATGTCTCATCCCTATCCTTCTGGTGCAGGTTCTAGGCAGCCAAGTGGATTTCAGATGAAGATCTTCAGGAAGACGCTGGATGGAGTGCAGATGCTCGTCAAGGCAAGCTCAGGAGGTTGACAGATTTTATATTTGTATATGAACATGTAATGTATGCAATTTGGACATTTATGTAAACGAGCAAAATGTACTCATTCAGTGGTTTATATATTTTAATTATTGTAAATTTTAATGTATCCGATATCAGATTAACGCACATACTAATATACTAGTTAACGTTAGTATGGGTGTTACAATCTCGGTCCCGGGAAAGACCCCACATTAGAGACCATCGCCGAATCCTTACACCTTGATGTCCAAGAAGTAGCATCTAACTTGGAAATTAGAGGAAATGCTAGGGGATTCACAAGAAAGTTTTTGGAAGCTAAAGCTCGGGATTAACTAGCCAACAAAGAGGGAAGGGCATTCAACGCCATCTTAGCCCTCTTAGTCTACGGGATTGTTTTATTCCCCAACATGGATGATTTCGTAGACTTTCGGGCTTTAGAGGTATTCATGATTAAAAATCCGGTTCCCACAATTTTGGCGGATTTTTATCATTCCCTCTACTCTAGGCATGAACAAGCAAGGGGACGCAAGATTTCTTGTTGCACTCCTTTAGTGCAAATTTGGATGATGTCCCACATGCCAAGAAACCGAGACTTTGTGGAAAACCGGGCCAAACTCAAATGGTCACAACGGATGACGACCCTTGTCGCAAAGGACATCCATTGGTTTTCTCCAAATTTAGAGGAGCCGGAAATCATCCTCAGTTGCGGGGACTTCCCTAATGTACCCCTCATTGGTACTAAGGGATGTATTAACTACAATCCGGTCCTCTCTCTCCGACAACTAGGTTTTTCAATGGAAAACAAACCTAATGACCTTTTGTTGGAAGCTTTCTTTTTAAGGGAAGGCGATCAAGACCCAGCATTGCTAGAAAGAATCCGAGGAGCGTGGGACCAAATGCGCAAAGGAAGGGTCGGCAAGAGGAATTGTGTCGCCAAACCCCTTTATACTCAATGGGTGAAGGAGAGGGTTAAAACAATCAAATTACCCTTTGTGGTCATATGCCCTCCAAAACCTCCTACACCCAAACCTATCACAATCATTCCCAACCAAGAAGCGGAGGAACTCAAAGCTAAGATTCGAGAGCTCCAAAACAAAAACGGAGACTTAGAATTGAAGCACCTCCAAGCTTTGGGAGAAATCACTAGGACGAAGAGAGATCGTGATGAAATGACAAACTCTCTCCTAGTATGCCAAAAGCGGCTAAAGATCTCCGAAGGGAAGAGAAATTGGAAAGGAGGCGGCTTGGTTAGTGCGGATGCCAACCTTGTGGCCAAGGACGAAGAGTTGGAAAGAATCTTGCATTCCAACCAAGAGCTCAAGAAGTTCGGCGAGCTAGCTATCGAAGCTCAATGGAAATGGAGGTTGAAGTTTCAAGAGAAAAATCAACAGCTCCAAGAAGTAGTCAAAGACTACAAAGAGCAGCTTCAAGCCGAACGCGTCCAACGGCAAAGACATGAGAGCCTTTCTCATCAAAGGAAGCTACATTGAAATCGTCTCGAAGCAGACATCAAGAAATTCGAAGAGTACTTCGATAAGATTGCAAGAGAGCATGGAAACCACATTGCACGACTCCTTGATGAGATTAGAAGTGCAAATATCCAGCTAGCCCAACGCAAGGAAGTGATTGAGTTTGTATGGCAAGATGCCACCCGACTAAGTGAGGACTTCACTAGATTAGTCGCATTCTCAAACTTAGTCATCGCCGAGCTTCCGAAGAAACTAGCAAAGGTCGAGATGGTCATGCCGTACTTTGTCATCCCTACGGAAATCCAGAAATTTATGAAGTTCTGCAAGGACACAGTAGATTTCTATAGGGAGGAAATAGGCAAGGCCGAAAGGCGAGCGGCTATTTGATTTGTATTAGCATTAGTTACATTTTGTAATCTCAATGTTATTCAATCAAATATATATTTTTAACAATGTTAATTTTCCGGCTTCTAATACTTTTAATTGCTAATATTAATTGCATACTTTTTAATTTCCTTATAAAGCAAAACAAACAAAATTTTTTCATGCATACATCATTCATTATCATGCATACGGTCTTCCTCGAGTCCAAACTCATTTCCCTTTTCTTATCCTCAGGATTTCTTATAATCCAAATTGAGTCTTCAGTGTTCGCATTCTCTCCGCAACACTACGTGTCTTCTCGTAAGGAAAAGTGGCTCATCGTCCCGAGGCAACCCACTCCTACAATACCCGAGCAACCATAAAGAGAAAAATGGAGAACCTAGAACAAGAGAATCAAGATTTTCGTGAAGAAGTAACATCTATGAGAACGGAAATGGAAAAGCTAGCGGAGTTAGTAAAGCTACTAGCAGCTGCACAAATCTCGGCACCTCTTCCTCCCTCTAGCTCTCAAGCTCCAGCACTAGCTTCTACTTCAACTCCGACCCTACATGATGGAACTCAGCGCTACACTAAACCCCCCGGTTGCACATGGGGTATGCCATTTGATTTTGGTGAAGAGTCCGTCCCTATTCCTACTACCTTTCAAGAAACCCCGGTCACTCAACCCGAGGTTACCTTTACCCAGGCTGCTGCGGCCTTCACTACACCAGTGGTTCATACCACTCAATTTGATCAAGGGCCTACCTTTCGTGCCGAAAGTTTAGGTGCCCAGGATAGGATGGCTGATTTCCTTGAAAAATTTGATGAGATGCAAAAGGAGATTAAAGCCCTCCGAGGGAAAGATTTATTCGGGAAGGACGCCCATGATCTCTGCCTTGTACCCAATGTCAAGATTCCTCCTAAATTCAAGGTCCCGGATTTTGAAAAGTACAAAGGGAATACTTGCCCGCAAAGTCACTTGGTAATGTACGCAAGGAAGATGTCGACACAAACCGACAACCATCAGCTGCTCATCCATTACTTCCAAGATAGCTTAACCGGTGCCGCTTTAAAGTGGTACATGGGTTTGGATAGTACCAAAATCCAAACCTTCAATGACTTGGGAGAGGCGTTTGTCCGCCAGTACAAATATAATTTGGACATGGCCCCGGACCGGGACCAACTCCGGGTCATGGCCCAAAAAGACAAAGAGACCTTTAAGGAGTACGCACAAAGGTGGAGAGAGATAGCAGCTCAGATTAGCCCGTCTCTAGAAGAAAAGGAAATGACCAAGATCTTTTTAAATACCCTTGGTTCCTTTTACTATGAACGAATGGTTGCCAGTGCGCCAAGTGACTTAACCGAAATGGTAGGCATGGGCGTACGTTTGGAGGATGCGGTCCGAGAAGGACGCTTAGTGAAGGAAAGTGCTCCGTCTAGTAGCACAAAGAGATTCGGGGGTAGCTACCCAAGGAAGAAAGAGCAAGATATCGGCATGATTGGCCATGGAGGACCTCATCAAGGGTACTCGGCATATCCGCATGTCTCTGCTATCTCACCTTCCATCTCTACACCTCCAAACTACCAGGTTCAAGTCCCGCAAAGATCTCTCCCTCAATATCAACAGTCCTATCAACAACAACATCTACAAAATCCACAACAATCATATCAACAGCCCCGCCCACAAGGTCAGCAGCAATTCCGACCTCAAGCACCTCAACAGCCCTTCAACCATCAGAATCGCCCAAGAGCGGCATTCGATCCGATACCCATGAAGTACGCGGACCTGCTCCCGGCGTTACTTGCGAGAAATCTCGTACAAACAAGAGCACCACCTCCCGTACCAAGTGTATTAACTCCATGGTATCGCCATGACCTTACATGCGCATACCATCAAGGGGCACCAGGCCATGATGTTGAACGTTGCCTTGCTCTAAAGAATGAGATCCAGAAGCTAGTCCGTACCAAAGTATTGACCTTCAAGGACTCAAACCCAAATGTCCAAACTAACCCGCTGCCGAACCATGGTTCCTCAATCAACATGGTTCAAGAACACCAAGGAACCAGTCCTATTTTGAAAGTTCAAAAGATCAGGACGCCTTTGGTTCCACTACACATCAAAATGTGTAAAGCAGCTATGTTCGAGCACGATCATGCTAGTTGTGAAAAGTGTTCAGTAAGTCCCCAAGGATGTATGCAAATCCAAAATGACATACAAGGACTAATGGACAAAAAGGAGCTCGTTGTCACCAAAAAGGACGAAAGTGTATGTGTCATAATTCCGGAGTTTGATATCCCGGAACACTTGGAGATAGCCTTCAGCAGCCAAGAGCCTGCCACTACTCCACATGTGATATGTTTACCAGGGCCTGCCCCGTACACTTCCAACAAAGCGGTTCCTTATAAGTACCTTGCAACCATGATGAACAACGGCCAAGAGACGCCTATTCCCCCCTTAGCCCCTGTCGATAATATCACGGACAACAGTAAAGTGCTAAGGAGCGGACGTGTTCTTCCCACAACAGTCCAAGAGAAGGTCAGTACCCCGGTATTTAAACCAAAACCAACCCAAGACCCCTGCACAAGCAAAGAAATGGGTCAATCCAGTGGGGCAAATGCCGATTCGGATCTCGATGAAGTATTGAAGCTAATCAAGAAGAGCGAATACAAGGTCGTGGATCAGTTGTTGCAAACGCCTTCCAAGATCTCTATGCTATCCTTATTGTTGAACTCCGACGCACATAGAGAATCGTTGATGAGGGTCTTGGACCAAGCTTTTGTGGAGCACGACATAACCCTCGGCCAATTCGGAGGCATTGTCGGAAACATCACTGTTTGCAATAGCTTAAGCTTTAGTGATGAGGAACTCCCGGAGCAAGGAAGACACCATAATTTGGCATTACATATATCGGTAAACTACAAGTCGGATGCTTTATCAAATGTACTTGTAGACACCGGCTCTTCATTGAACGTAATGGCCAAAACAACCCTTGACCAGCTTTCCTACCAGGGGACCCCCTTAAGGCAAAGTGGGGTAGTTGTTAAAGCCTTTGATGGCTCGAAGAAATCAGTGATCGGGGAGGTGGATTTACCTATTACCATCGGACCATCCGTCTTCCAAATAACCTTCCAAATAATGGATAGACAAGCAGCGTATAGTTGTTTGTTAGGTCGACCATGGATCCACGAGGCCGGAGCAGTGACATCCACACTGCATCAAAAACTGAAATTTGTGAAGAATGGGAAGCTAGTTACTGTGGGAGGAGAGGAAGCTCTGTTAATCAGCCATCTGTCGGCTTTCTCGTTCATCGGTGCTGATATCGTTGATGGGACATCATTCCAAGGTCTTTCCTTAGAAGATGAGAGTGCCACAAAGAATGAAGCGTCCATGTCTTCTTTCAAGAGCGCACAAAGAGCAGTGCAAGGTGACTTACTCCCGGATTGGGGAAAGACAATAAGTCTGCCGGAGCGTAAGCATAGAGAAGGTTTAGGTTTCACTCCAACTACAAGAGTTGCCGAGCCAAGCTCTAACATTGAACTGCTCGAGAACATCTTTCGTAGCGCCAGCTTCATTCACTCCACAAGGGAAACCAATGCCATCACTGAAGATGGGCCGGAAAAAACAGCACATGTCCATGTAACGCCCGGAGGAGCTTGTCGCAATTGGGTTGCTATCGATGTTCCCTCTGTTATCCAGTCTTCAAAGTAATGTGTTTGTTTATTTTATCTTTTTCAAAAAAACCCTTCGCCTCGCCCGAAGCGAAAGGAGACTCGTGTAGGGCTTGTCTAATATACTATCATCAATTAATAAAAATCGTTGTTTCTATCACAACTTCCACGTATTTATACGTTGTCTTTTTCTTTTTTATTTTTTTATTTCTCAATACGAAAAAAAACATTTTTCTATTTCAAAGAGTCTGCATTTTTCATCTTTTACTAAAATTAATCATCCATCACATGCAGACTAAGCACCCATAAACCTGTCGAACACCTTAGCCCTAGGCTCCCTCCCAACTTTGAATTCCCGGTTTACGAAGCGGAAGAGGAAGAGGATGAAGAGATCCCGGATGAGATCAAGCGCCTACTAGAGCAAGAGAGGAAGACCATTCAGCCTCACGAGGAAACGATAGAGGTCATCAACTTGGGTTCCGAAGAAGAAAAGAAAGAAGTTAAGATTAGAGCATTATTGGATGCGCCCGTCAAAAAGAAGATAGTCAAGCTTCTTGAAGAGTATGTGGATATCTTTGCATGGTCATACCAAGATATGCCAGGATTGGATCCTGAGATTGTAGAGCACCACTTACCTCTGAAACCTGAATGTTCGCCAGTCAAGCAGAAGTTGAGAAGAACTCGCCCTGACATGGCTCTTAAGATCAAAGAGGAAGTACAAAAGCAAATTAATGCTGGATTTCTCGTTACCTCGAAATATCCTCAATGGTTGGCCAACATAGTGCCAGTTCCCAAGAAGGATGGTAAAGTCAGAATGTGTGTCGACTATCGAGATTTAAACAAGGCTAGTCCGAAGGACGACTTCCCTTTACCTCACATTGACATATTGGTCGACAACACTGCTAAATCCAATGTTTTCTCCTTCATGGATGGCTTCTCGGGATATAATCAGATTAAAATGGCTGTCGAGGATAGAGAAAAAATCTCTTTCATTACACCTTGGGGCACCTTCTGCTATCAAGTGATGCCTTTTGGCCTAACGAATGCGGGTGCTACCTACCAAGGGGCATGACTACTCTCTTCCACGACATGATACACAAAGAAATCGAAGTGTATGTCGACGACATGATTGTCAAATCAGGAACGGAAGAAGAGCATGTCGAGTATTTGTCAAAGATGTTTCAACGCCTGAGAAAATATCGGCTTCGCCTGAACCCCAACAAATGTACATTCGGCGTGAGATCAGGAAAACTCCTAGGTTTCATTGTCAGTCAAAAGGGTATCGAGGTAGACCCCGATAAGGTCAAAGCTATCAGAGAAATGCCTGCTCCTCAAACTGAGAAGCAAGTAAGGGGATTTCTAGGACGTTTAAACTACATCTCTAGATTCACATCCCATATGACAGCCACTTGTGGGCCTATCTTCAAGCTGCTCCGCAAAAATCAAGAAGTGGTATGGACAGAAAATTGCCAAAAAGCTTTTGACAGCATCAAGGAGTACCTGCTAGAACCTCCAATACTTATTCCTCCAGTCGAAAGAAGACCTTTGATCATGTACTTAACCGTATTGGAGGACTCCATGGGTTGTGTACTCGGACAACAAGATGAGACCTGTAGAAAAGAGCATGCCGTCTACTACCTAAGCAAGAAGTTTACGGACTGCGAGTCCCGATACTCTCTACTCGAAAAGACTTGCTGTGCATTAGCCTGGGCTGCTAGGCGTCTTCGCCACTACATGCTTAATCATACTACTTGGTTGGTATCCAAGATGGATCCAATCAAGTACATCTTTGAAAAACCCGCCTTAACCGGAAGGATCGCCCGTTGGCAGATGTTGTTGGCAGAATACGACATCGAATACCACACTCAGAAAGCTATCAAAGCCAGCATTCTCGCTGACCATTTGGCTCATCAACCAATTGAGGATTATCAACCAATCAAGTTTGACTTCCCCGATGAAGAAATCATGTATCTAAAGATGAAGGATTGTGACGAACCACTACCCGGCGAAGGTCCAGATCCCGAATCTAAATGGAAGTTAATCTTTGATGGAGCAGTAAATGTCTATGGCAACGGAATTGGAGCAGTCATCGTCACCCCTGAGGGCAAGCATCTCCCTTTTGCTGCAAGACTGTCATTCGACTGTACAAACAATATGGCAGAGTATGAAGCTTGTATCTTAGGAATCGAGGAAGCCATCGATCTAAGGATCAAGAACCTCAACATTTATGGAGACTCAGCTCTTGTGATTAATCAAATCAATGGAGATTGGGAAACTCGCCACACCGGCTTGATCCCTTACAAAGATTACGCAAGACGCTTGCTAACCTTTTTCAACAAAGTCAAGCTGCATCACATTCCTCGAGACGAGAATCAATTGGCAGACGCTTTAGCAACCTTGTCTTCTATGTATGAGGTCAGTCGCCGGAACGAAATTCCAACAATCAAGGTTCAGCACCTAGAAAGGCCTGCACATGTATTTGCAGCCGAGGCAGTCATAGATGACAAACCATGGTTCCACGACATCAAACGTTTCCTTCAAAAGCAAGAGTATCCGCATGGGGCATCCAACAAGGATAAGAAAACTCTGCGAAGATTAGCCGGCAACTTCTTTCTAAATGGAGAAGTTTTATACAAGAGGAATTTTGATATGGTGCTGCTCAGATGTGTTGATGAGCAGGAAGCGGACCTCATAATGCATGAAATACATGAAGGCTCCTTTGGAACTCATTCCAGTGGGCACACAATGGCTAGGAAAATCTTAAGAGCCGGATATTACTGGATGACCTTGGAAAGCGATTGCTACAAGCATGCCAGGAAATGCCACAAATGTCAAATCTATGCGGACAAGATCCACATGCCACCAACGGCTCTGAATGTCCTCTCATCACCATGGCCTTTCTCCATGTGGGGCATTGACATGATTGGTAGGATCGAACCCAAAGCTTCAAATGGACATCGCTTCATCTTAGTAGCAATCGACTACTTCACCAAATGAGTTGAGGCTGCATCATATGCTAACGTCATCAAACAAGTGGTGGTCCGATTTATTAAGAATCATATCATCTGTCGATATGGTATTCCCAACAAGATCATCACGGACAATGGGACCAACCTGAATAACAAAATGATGAAGGAGCTATGCAAAGAGTTCAAGATCGAGCATCATAACTCTTCTCCTTATAGACCCCAGATGAATGGTGCGGTTGTGGCTGCAAACAAAAACATCAAGAAAATAGTGCAAAAGATGGTAGTCTCATACAAGGATTGGCATGAGATGCTACCATATGCCTTGCACGGGTATCGTACTTCAGTACGTACGTCGACAGGGGCAACCCCTTTCTCTTTAGTATACAGCATGGAAGCGGTGCTCCCCGTAGAAGTCGAAATCCCGTCATTGAGAATCTTGATGGAAGCTAAGTTGTCAGAGGCTGAATGGTGTCGAAACAGATACGATCAGTTGAATTTAATCGAGGAGAAACGCATGACAGCCTTATGTCATGGACAACTGTACCAACAAAGGATGAAACAAGCTTTTGACAAGAAAGTTCATCCTCGGGAAATCCAAGAAGGAGACCTCGTGCTCAAAAGGATCCTATCCTTTCAACCCGACTCTAGGGGCAAATGGACGCCTAACTATGAAGGCCCTTATGTCATCAAGAGAGTATTCTCCGGAGGAGCCTTGATTCTCACGACAATGGACGGCGAGGATTTTCCGCGTCCTGTGAACTCCGATGTAGTCAAGAAATACTTTGTCTAAAAACAAAAGAATAGCTCGGTAAGTCGAAAACCTGAAAGGGCGGCTTAAGCAAAAAAAAGAGCGTCTCGGTGGACTGAGAACCTGAAAGGGCGGTCCAGGCAAAAATTAGAGACAAAAACAGAAAATAATCATCCTGATAGGTCAAGCATCTGAAAGGACGACCTATGCAAAAATTAAGGATCAAAAGACAAAGTAACTACATCGGATTGGTCGTGATCCACTCGGGGCACATCAATTGTCTGAAGACTCCGAATCGGAAGCATCCAAACAAGGAATTCAAAGTTGTTAGGGATACTAGTGGCCATCGCGTTCAATGTACCCTTCCCTTTTATATTTACCCTTTTTTTTTTAAACTTTGTAAGATTTGAGGAGCCACGCCTTTGGCAGGCTGCCACCCCTTTAATAAATTTCATTTCCCAACATAACATTCTTTACCTTTTGTCAAATTCCTTTCATTCATTTTTTTATTATTCTTGATGATAGTACTTTCAAAAACAAAAACAAAAAAAAACTTTTTCAAAATTTCTTTCATGAGTCTTTTATTTTTATCAATAACAAACACATTCCTTTCGAACTCGTGAATATTTGGAGTGTACATCGATGCCCATCCTTAAAGCAGATAAAGCTTCGCAGGCCGAGCATGGTCAATCGCAAAAAGGAATTCCCCAACAAAATCCTCGGTGAATTAATCGGAAATTCCCCAGTGAGTTAAGAGCCCGAAAGGACAATTCAGGCAAAGACTTGCCAACCAAAGCGTAAGCATTCCCAGCGGAATCGCCAGTTCTTCTCCCCAGCGGATTAGTACGTTCCCCAGTGGATTAACAAACTCCCCAGGAAGTCAATCTTTGTCCTATTCTCAAAAGCCCAATTATCATTGGCATCGAAGGCTGGATATCGATCATGCTTCCAAAATGATCCTTATATCCCCAGCGAATTCACAAGCGAAGCCCAATCTTATTGGCATATCCCCCCAGTGGAGTCTTACATCATCCAAGCCCGACTTTACTCGGCATTCAAATCATAATCCCCAGCGTCCCACGTGACGTCTGTCATCCCACAGGTCAGCATAATTCATGCATCATATCATAGTCATTCATTAACATGCATCTCATATTCATATCATGCATTTCCCACAACAAACAGTCGAATGTCATCCCCAGTCTATCTGGTCTAGGGATGTCATCCTCATTTTCACCAAGCGATAGTTCTTTAACGAACAGCTTGTGCGAGTTTTTCATCTTATCAAGGGGCAATTCCATAACAAACAAGTTGGGTATCCCCAGTACTAGTCCATCTCTCACACGACGTCCCCAGTGACAGTCATGCATTCATACATATGTACATTTATACATGCAGCATACTACATATCATACATGGTTGTTCTAACAACCATCGTGAGTCTCATCAATCAATCGCGAGCAATTCATGAATTCTTTTTCCCAAGTGTCATCCCCAGTCTGTCTGGTTCAGAGATGTCACCCTTTTACGCCAAGTGGCAATTCAAACGAACAGCTTGCGTGTCTTTTTATCATGTCCTTACGCCAAGTGGCAGTTCTTTAATGAACAGCTTGTGCGTACTCCCCAGTGTTGTGACAAGTTCTTCAATGAACAGCTTGTGCATTCTTTCTCCCCGATTGAAGGGGCAATTCTGTAAGGAACGGCTTGTCAGCCGCATCCCCAGTATCGTCAGTGGCAAGTTCGGTAACCATCCGAACAGCTGACATCTTTCATTTTATTTTCCTGTCGTCAATGGCAAGTTCGGCAACAACCCGAACAGTTGACATTTTATTTTCCTGTCGTCAATGGCAAGTTCGGCAACAACCCGAACAGTTGACATTTTATTTTCCTGTCGTCAATGGCAAGTTCGGCAACAACCCGAACAGTTGACATTCTTTTCTTTCTTTTGTCGTCAGTGGCCAGTTCGGCAACAACCCGAAGAGCTGGCATTTACCTTTTCATTCTTTGTTGTCAGTGGCAGTTCGGCGACAACCCGAACAGCTGACACCTATCCCCAGTGTGGTCTTCCTTTTTATCGTCTTTGCATCCATGTTTGCATACAAGCATTCATAACATTTGCATACATGCATTTATAGCATTTATAATTCAGAAAAAATATTTAGTCAAAAAATGGCGTACTCTATATTTAAGTCTCTTCGGCCCGTCCATTTCAAATCACACTTTCAATCTCCGGGACGAAGAGACTTAAATAGGGGCATCTGTCATACCCCATTTTTTGACTTATATTTTTTATGTGTTTTATCTTTTATTATTTCATTACTTATTATTACTTTTTATCATTTCCTTCTCGTCATAGTATTTTATTTGCATTTTATCATTTACTAGCCTTACTATTACTATTATTATCATTAATATTATTAGTATTAATATTATTCTATTTTTCATTAATAATATCATTATTATCTATTATTATTATTAAGGTTTTACTAATTAATAATATTAAGTTCTTTCATCCTTTTATTATTATTACCCTTTTCATTCTCATTGCATTTCCTTTTATTTACATTTTATCATTATCATTATTGTTATTATTTATTTATTATTCATTTTCCACCTTTTTATTTTAAATACAAAAAAATCAAAAAAAGGGGAGTTCGCAGTGCGAAATCACCTTCGCACTGCGACCTCTGCAAATTTTTCTGCAGAATTTTATATGTTGAGTTATCCTTTTTGCTTTCAATTACAATTGTTATTATTAGTATTATTACTATTATTATTGCTATTTTGTGACTGATTTGGTGCAGCAAGGCAAGAATTAATGTGTGACATTAAAGGTAAAAGGAAAGAAGGATTTTCTTCCAACCTATCATGTGATCAAACAAATTGGCTGCCCTTGGTCAGCTCTTGTCCCTCCAAATTGACCCATCACCCAACCTGAGCTTGCCAGCCAGCTGCTTGATCCCTTTCCTTCCCTTTTTCTCTGCCAAAACCAGCCAAACACAAGTGGTTTTTACTTGCAAAAAGCTGTTTGTGCTACCCTGTTTTGAGCTGGATTTCTCCTCCCACACACCAGCCCACATGCTCATTTTGCTTCCCCCAATCTCCCTGTACATGGCAGTACACGTTTTCATTGCTTGACCTTCCAAGATTGCAAGGATTGATCCCAAGAATCACCCCTTTTGCAGCTGCCCTGTTTTGCAGTTTTTCTCATCATTACCTTCTAGAATTAATGGCATTTGTGGCTGAGATCAGTCAAGATCTTGCCCCTTGGCACAAGGCAAAGCAACCTCTATCCATTAGCATTAAATGTAAAGTGTTCTAGCCTGAATTTAGCCCAAATCAGCTAGTGTTCTAGGATTTTGTTCATCATTACATGGATTGCATTTTTTGCCTATAAAAGGGAATGCAAGGCACTAGGATTACACACCATCAAGACATTGAAAAACCAGAGTCACACACACAGCCAATACACACGAAATCCACACAAAAAACTACCACATTGCAGCACCAAGTCAGTTCATACACAAAGCCAAAACCAATTAGAACATTGTTCTTAACCACCAATCAAGCAAGCAAGCCACTTCCAAACTATTGCTAAAGCATTGCTAGGAGTTCTGTAGGTCTCCTTTAATCTTTATTTTGCATTGTGTTTGCTGTTTTCATCTTTTGTTTTGTTCAAATTTGCTTTGTGCACAAAAACCCCTTTTGAAACTCAAGAAGGACCTCAAAGGGGCCAAGCCTTGAAACTGAGTTTTTACCCTCCTTTTTCTTCAATTTTGCAAAGCTTTTTAACCCCCTTTTGGTTCTGAAGCTTGCTTAGAAGCAGTTTCTGAACTTCTGTTCAGAAACAGCTTCTGAGTTTGAAAATTCACATACTTCGCAGAGCAAAGTATTGCTCGCACTGCGAACACACCAGAACCTGACTTCGTAGAGCCAAGTTCTGGTTGCTCTACGAAGTATGTGAAACTCAGAACATGAATCAGGCATTTAAATGTCAAATTTTTGGGATTCCAGCCCTTGATTCAGAACCTAAAGAAGGTTAAAACCATTTTGGTCCAAACCCAATTCATAATCATGCA
Organism: Medicago ruthenica; assembly: GCA_018208015.1. Lineage (NCBI taxonomy): Eukaryota > Viridiplantae > Streptophyta > Magnoliopsida > Fabales > Fabaceae > Medicago > Medicago ruthenica. Next base: position 39,476,067 of record CM031376.1, on the reverse strand, counting down.
CAACTTTGAAGATTTCACAAGTTCGTGCGATAAATTTTGAGTAACTTGTGAAACATGTTATGTTCTTTAATATTTTCAAAACCAAGTTTGAGCAGCAAGCTAAGTTCGTCTATTTCAAAACAAACTTGAACAACCATGTTGTTCATGATTTTCAATCCAAACGCGAATTTAAGCCGAGCTTGCTCACTCTTTTAAAACCAAGCTCGAATTGAGCCGAACTTGTGAACTTTCCAATTTTGTGCCTGTCTTATGAATTTGTTTCTCACTCAAACTTGAACTACACTTGTTCTTGAGTTTCGATAGCTTAAGTAACGAGCAATGTTCATGATTTTAATAAACTCGAACAACAAACTTGTTCGTGATTCCTTTTTTTTCTAACTTTCCCTTTAAAGCATTTTTTTTCCCTTTGAGATTCCTATGAGTCCCGACCAAACCAAACTTGAATGAAACGGGAATGGCTTGACGTATGTCTCCCCAAACCTCGGTTGCACGAATGCATGACGTATGTCTCGTCGCTCGGGCAACCGTCATTCCACCCTTGACGCGTCTAGCACGCTCAACCTTCCCATGGCCCCCTTGTGGCCATTTTTTACCCTTTTCTTGGCCCTTGTGGTCAATCCGAACCTTTCGCGCCTTTGCGCGTTTATTTTAACCATTTTTACGCCTTGCGCGAATTTATCGCCTCCGTGCGTTTGTCGTTTATTTTCAAGCTTTTTACGCCCCTGTGCGTTTGTCTTTTTATTTATTTTTCAAAACATTCACGCCTTGCGCGAGTTTATCGCCTTAGCGTCCACCTTTCATCATGTTAAAACCTTGTACGTCTTCGTACGTTTTAAAACCTTTGTTCAAGTCCGAGTGCAAAATCTTTTTATCAAATCATTTACTTTTATGCATTGTCATCAATGGCCAGTTCGGCAACAACCCGAACAGTTGACATTTACTTTCATTACTTTCTCTTTTTTCAAACTTTTTTTCGCTCGGACGCGATCAAATCTTTTTTAAACTAAAACGAACCAACATACAAACTTTTTCTACCAAAGAACTACGTACGCTTTGAATTCTCCGACTACCGGGAGATACGTAGGAGCAAGATCGACATCTTGTCAAGCCCATTAATAAAAAACCTGTTTTTCCCTTTCGTTCGTTTTTATCTTTTTCTTCGTCTCGTATTATGTTTTTATATCTCCTTTTATATATGTTTAAACACGCAAGTAAAACATCGAAGCATTTTAAGCCTAAGCCGACTAAGAGGTTCCCGTTGAGTACAACGGATGTGAGAGGTGCTAATACCTTCCCCTCGCATAATCGACTTTCGAACCTAAAATCTTTTTCAAAGGGTAATTTCAAACTTTTTTCCTTTTCTCCCCGAAAAATTAAAAGTTCAGTCGTGATTTAAATTTAGTGATTCAAAGCTTCCTAATAGCTTGACATCCGAAATTCGACGCGACACTATACTTATCAGATTCTGACCAACATTAGATTTCTATCAGATTCAGAAGTCAGAAAATCCAGGTTCTGATCCTTCAGATTCTGAAGTTTTTCAAGCTTAACTTTAGTCAAACTCTCAGAAGATGAGTGTTTGATAAGTCTTAGCTTTTGATAAACTCAGAATCAAGGAATACATTCAGATTCAAGCACATTTTTCAAGAGACAAAATGCATGTTCAGATTCTTTTTAATAAAATTGAATCTTTCTTCTGTTAGGGGTTTTGTGAATATGTCAGCCCATTGATGATCAGTATCAATGAACTGAATATCTAAAACACCCTTCTGAACATAATCTCTTATAAAATGATGTTTTATTTCTATGTGCTTGGCTCTAGAATGCAGAATTGGATTTTTAGACAGACATATTGCAGCAGTATTATCACAATAAATAGGAATATTATCTGCATGAATCTGATAATCCTCTAATTGATGTTTCGTCCAGAGCAGTTGTGTGCTACAACTTGCAGCTGAGATGTATTCTGCTTCTGCTATTGACAAAGCAATGGTTGCTTGTCTCTTGCTGGCCCAGGATATCAGATTCTCACCAAGAAACTGACAGTTTCCACTGGTGGATTTTCTTTCAATCCTGTCCCCAGCATAGTCAGCATCACAGAATCCAACTAGCTTATAATTTAGAGATTTCTTATACAGAAGTCCCAAATTAGTTGTTCCTTTCAGATACCTGAAGATTCTCTTGACAGCAGTCATATGAGATTCTCTAGGATCTGATTGGAATCTGGCACACAGACATACACTAAATAAAATATCTGGCCTAGAAGCAGTTAAGTATAGGAGAGAACCTATCATACCTATGTAAAACTTCTGATCTACTTTTGAGCCATTGTCCTCTTTGCTTAATGTGTAGGTAGGATGCATTGGTGTTGTCATCAGCTTGCAATCATCCAATTGGAACTTCTTCAGAAGCTCCTTGGTGTATTTTGACTGATGAACATAAACACCCTCTTTGCATTGGTTGATTTGAATTCCCAAGAAGAATTTCAGCTCACCCATCATGCTCATTTCAAATTCATCCTGCATTAACTTAGAAAATTCCTTGCAAAGGGAGGCATTAGTAGAACCAAATATGATATCATCAACATAGATTTGTACAATTAAGATTTCTTTCTTAACAGTTTTTCTAAAGAGTGTATTGTCAACTTGACCTCTTACAAAATCATTTTTAATCAAGAAGTTACTAAGCTTTTCATACCAAGCTCTGGGAGCTTGTTTCAGACCATACAAGGACTTCTTAAGTTTAAAAACATGATTTGGATATTTAACATCTTCAAAACCAGGAGGTTGTTTTACATACACTTCTTCAGAAATTACACCATTTAAGAAAGCACTCTTAACATCCATTTGATATAAGATGATATCATGATTAATAGCATAAGAAAGAACTAACCTGATTGCTTCCAGTCTTGCTACTGGAGCAAAAGTTTCAGTGTAGTCTATTCCTTCTTGCTGGCTGTACCCTTGAGCTACTAATCTAGCCTTGTTTCTGATCACTTCTCCTTGTTCATTGAGCTTGTTTCTAAACACCCATTTTGTTCCAATGATGTTCTTGTGATCAGGTCTTGCAACAAGATCCCATACATCATTCCTCTGAAACTGGTTCAGCTCTTCTTGCATTGCTACAATCCAACCATCATCAGCAAGTGCTTCATCAGCAGTTGTAGGTTCAATCATGGATAGCAGGCCAAGCATAGACTCATTCTGAGTGAATGCTGATCTTGTCTTCCTAGGACTGTTCTTGTTTCCAATGATTAACTCCTCAGGATGTGAAGACTTGTACTTGAATGAGGTTCTGGGTGGATTAGCCTCTGAAGGACCTTCAGAGATTTGTTCAGAACCTAGCTGGTCTTGATTAGCATCAGGAGTAGTGTTATTGCTGGAGAGTTTCTCAGAGTCTTCATTGTTTTCAGCTTCTGAACCTTCATCAGAACCTGAACTGGGTTCAGCTTCTGAAGGCTCTTCTGAGATTCTGACATCTGCAAAACTCTCAACCAGCTTTGGTATTTCACTACCAGGCTTCTTATCATCAAATCTAATGTGTATAGCTTCTTCAACAACATGTGTTTCAGAATTATACACTCTGTATGCCTTAGATCTCTCTGAGTATCCTAGAAAGGTACCCTTTTGAGCCTTGGCATCAAATTTATTTAGGTAGACTTTATTGTTTAGTATGTAACATGTACAACCAAACTGATGAAAATAAGAAATACTTGGTTTTCTTCCTTTAAATAATTCATATGATGTTTTATTCAGAATGGGTCTGATATAAATCCTGTTCTGAATATAACATGCTGTGTTTACAGCTTCTGCCCAAAAGTACTTAGCAATTTTAGATTCATGGATCATGGTTCTGGCCATTTCTTGTAAGGACCTGTTCTTTCTCTCTACAACTCCATTTTGCTGTGGAGTTCTAGGAGATGAGAACTCATGGAGAATTCCATGGTCTTCACAAAAATTTTCAAAAGGTTCATTTTCAAATTCCCCACCATGATCACTTCTGATTTTCAAAATTTTCAAATCAATTTCAGTTTGTACTTGTTTGCAGAATTTGAAAAACACATCATATGTTTCATTTTTGGTTCTGAGGAATTTAACCCAAGTCCACCTACTATAATCATCAACAATCACAAGTCCATACTTCTTCCCATTGATTGAGGCTGTTCCAACAGGACCAAACAAATCAATGTGAAGGAGTTCTAGAGGTTTAGAGGTGGAAACAATGTTCTTTGATTTAAAAGAAGTTTTAGAAAACTTTCCAATTTGGCATGCACTGCACAGTGCATCTGAGTGATAGTCAATGCTGGGTAAGCCTCTGACCAGCTGTAACTTGCTAAGCTTAGAGATAAGTCTCCAGTTAGCATGTCCCAGCCTTTTGTGCCAGACCCATTTCTCATCACTCACAGACAGAAGACAAACTACCTTCTGCTGAACCAAATCAGAAAAGTTTATTTTGTAAACATTGTTTTTCCTACAGCCTCTGAACACTACAGACTTATTTTCATTGTTCATTACAGTGCAAGTGTTCTTATTAAACAGGACTTCATAATTACTATCACATAATTGACTTATGCTAAGTAAATTATGTCTGAGTCCATCTACCAGCCAAACATTATCAATGTACAGGGAAGAATTACCTATCTTACCAATACCAATGATCTTTCCTTTCTGACTTCCTCCAAACCCCACAGTTCCTCCCTCTTTCAGAGTTAGGGTTTGGAACATAGACTTGTCCCCTGTCATATGATGCGAGCATCCACTGTCCAGGTACCAGGACCTTTCCTTTTCTTCGGATGACAAGCATATCTGCAATTGAAATGATCTCAGACTTAGGTACCCAGATTTTCATGGGTCCTTTGGGGTTAGTCCTGAAAGGTTTTGGCTTCTTGTGTCTGAAGTTATGATATTCAGACTTGTTCTGATATTTAGGATATGAATCCTTATATCTTGAATAAGTCTGAGTTTCAGAACCTGAATACTTCAGAACCTGAGTTCTCAAAGGTTTGGACTTAGACTTCTTCAGAACTTGAGACTTGGAGGTCTTTGGTTCTGATTTGTTCAGAGTCTGAACCATTGAGTACTTTGGTTCTGATCTCTTCAGAATTCTAACTTTGTTTACTTCAGGCACAAGGCAAGCTTCAGTTTTGCCTTTCTTAAAACAGTTTGAAGCAGAAAACTGATTGGTTTGCTTTGGCTTGCTTTGCCTAACATTCTGAGATTGAAAATGTTTTACATTGACTGGTTTAACAGATTTTGAAGTTTTAATAAACCCAGTCTTAGAAAAATTTGAATCAGATTTATTTAGATTCTGAGACTTACTAGTTCCAGGTTCGGAACACTTCAGATTCTGAACTTTCTCAGGTTCAGAGTCTGATTTCCTCTTACTCTTAGGCTTAGGAACTTTTGGCTTAGATTTAGGCAGGGTTTTAACATCTGCCTTAATCCTATCCTTTGGTTCAGAAGCTTCAGAGTCTGAGTTGTTCAGAACTTCTGAATTAGTCTCAGATTCTGATACTTTCAACTTCTCAGAATTATCAGAAGCATGCACAAAGCATATACCATTGCCTTTTAAAATATCTTCAGAACATGAAGGTGAGTTTAATTCATTTGAAGGTTTAAATGCATCATAGCCAATGCCTTCACCTTTGTTTCTGATCATATTATACATCATGGAGGCAATTTTAGTTCTATTGAACCCAGTTAACATGAAATCCTGAAGAGCTATTTCCTGTTCATTAGGAATCTCTTCAGATTTCTTATGAGCCTCTTTTCTGAGTTCCTCAACTTCTTCATCATATTCAAAAATTTGATTCTGAAGTTTAAGGTTTTCCTCAGATAGCAAGTTAGTTTGATTTTTCAAAGATTTAATTTCTTTTAACTTGCTTTTAAGATGACTCATAAGATCATTAACTGTTTCAATCAATTCAGATCTAGAGAGTTCAGAATATACCTCATCTTCTTCATCAGAATCTGAGCATGATTCAGCATCACAAGATGCAGTTGCCATCAGGGCCAGGTTTGCTTCTTCCTCATCAGATTCTGACTCATTATCCAGATCATCCCATGTTGCCATGAGACTCTTCTTAAGCTTGTTTCTGAAACTGCTGGACTTCTTTGCTTTTTCTTTTGATTTTTCCTTCTGAAGATCAGGACAATCAGCAATGAAGTGGCCAGGCTTTTTGCAGTTGTAGCAGCTTTCCTTCTGGATATCCCTCTTTGAACTTGAACCAGATCCTCTGAAGTTACTGCTTCTGTTAGAGAACTTTTTCTTTTTGTTCATCAGATACTGAAGTCTTTTAGAAATCATTGCAAGCTCATCAGCATCTGAATCTTCATCAGAATTTCCCTCAAGAAACACTTCTTCAGATTCAATAGCTTTCAAAGCTTTAGCAGGTTTTCTTTTAGACTTCAGAGCCAATGTTTTTGGTTCTCTAACAGACTCATCCTCATTGAGTCCCAGTTCATGCACCTTGAGGGAGCTTATAAGATCTTCAATACTTAAAGTATTCAGATCCTTAGCTTCCTCAATGGCAGTCACTTTAGGTCTCCAATTAGATGGCAGAATTCTAAGGATTTTATTCACATGGTCAGCTGTGGTATAACTCTTCTTCAGAATCTGAAGTCCAGAAACCAGAGTCTGAAATCTTGAGAACATAGTCTCAATATTTTCATCCTCTTTCATTCTGAACAGTTCATATTGCTGAACAAGAATGTTTGCCTTAGCTTCTATAACTTTCTGATTACCTTCATAATTAGAGCAGAGGGATGTGAATATGGCCTTTGCTGTGGACTTGTCCCTCAGCTTCTGATACTCAGTGTGAGGTAATGAGTCCACAATAATACCTCTGACATGGTGATGCTTCCTATAGATTTTTCTTTCTGCATCACTTAGAGATCTTCTGTTGACAGCAACACCTTCTTCATCTACTGGTATTGAGATACCATCTTCAATAATATCCCATAGAGTATCATCAATCCCAATAATGTGACTATACATTTTACTCTTCCACCAAGAGAATTTTTCTGGGTCACCAGTAAACATAGGAGGTTTATTGTGTGACCTAGACTTCTTTTCTTCAGTACCATAGTCATATTGTACATTTCTTTGATTTCTGGGAGATGGTGGATTTCTGGGAGAGGGTGGAGGTGAACCACTAGTTGAGGTCATGTTTTTCTCAGGATCCTACTGACACACTGTTAAGTGTTAATATCAGAACTGGAGCTCTGATACCAACTGAAGGTGACAAAAACACACACACAAGAAGGGGGGGGGGGTTGAATTGTGTGACTCAAAAACTGGTTTCTTTTACTTTTCAAAACTTAAGTCAAGTTCAGAATCTGATATGAATCAGTTCTGAACTATTATCTCAGAGTTATGCAGCGGATTAATAAGTAAAAGAGATAAGGGAAGAGAGACACACAGAAATTATACAGGTTCCTTCTCAATGTGAGAAGTAGTCATGTCCCCTTGTTTTCCAACAAGAGAGTTTCACTATAATCTGAAGATTACACAATGCTCAACCACTAAGGAAGAGACTTCCAGTTGCTCAATCACAAAGAAAGAGGCTTCTATGCTCAACCACCAAGGAAGAGGCTTCCAATGCTCAAGTCACTAAGACAAGAGACTTCCCAATGCTCAAGTCACTAAGACAAGAGACTTCTGACTCAGACCACAAAGGAATGAGGTTACAAATGCTTAGTATACAGACTAAGACTTTAGGGACCAAACTGGTTTACAAATGAAATAGTTTGGGATGAACACTTGATCAAATATCAGAGGTGTTCTCTTAATACAACTCAGGTTAAGACTCTTAACCTTAAGAAATTCTAAATTACAAAGATGAAAGAATTTCTAAGAGGTTGGGTAACTTCCGTATTTTTGACAGCAAAACAGAGCAAGAGTTCAGTTCTTTGTTTCAAGAGTCTTAGACATTTTTCTTCTTCAAATCTTCTTCCTTTTATAGATGAAAATAGAGCTGTTGAAGATTTGCTTGAATTAAGGAATTAGCTGTTGCAATTGGACTAGGTTACTGCAAATGTGTGCTGCACTTTATCAGTCAGAACAGAGCAGGTGCCATTTTTGAAATGGCCTACCTTAAAAGCTGGAGAATGTTTGGGTCAGGGAGACAACTGTTCCATTGAGTTGTTCTGACACATCCAGGTATTAAATGCGCACAGTACTGGTCACTTTCCATGCCACATCAGCTTCAGAAGCTTCTCTGTGAACAATGATCAGAAGCTGCTTCAGTTGTACGGATCAGAAGCTGGCTTCAGGAGTTGACTGTTGCGTTGACTTCATTAGAAGCACCCAGACTTCAGAAGCTGCCTTCAGACTCAGAAGCTGCACTTCAGGAGTACCACTTCAGGACCACTTCGGAAGCTTCACTTCAGGAGCACTTCTTCAGGAGTACTTCTTCAGGACCTCTTCAGAAGCTCTTACTTCAGGAGCACTTCTTCAGGACCAGTTTCTTTCTAGTCTTTGCAACCTTGCTTCTTGGCTTTCCTTCCTTGCTCTAAGCTTGTTCTTCCATAACCATTCTTAATAAATAATCATAAAGCACATGGTTCTGAAAACACTTGAACAAAGCATTAGCAAATAACCAATTTTCTCTTTAATACTTTGTTATCATCAAAACCATAAAGAGAGATATGTTTACACATAAATGTTTCAACAATCCCCCCCTTACTTTATAAGAGACTTGTTAAACACATTTTGTTCCAACACATGATTGATTGGTGAGACTCATGGTGGTTGGAGCAACCATGTATGAATGATATTGTAGTATGTTGCATGCATAAATGTACGTATGTACGAATGTATGAATGTATGAATGTACAAACACCTGAATGTACGAATGTACAAATGTATGAATGTATGAATGTACAAATGCATGAATGAATGAATGAATGTACAAGTGTATGACCCTCACTGGGGATGCCGTGTGAAAGATTGACTTGCAATGGGGATACCCGAATCGTTCGTTAAAGAACTACCCCTTGGTATAAGGATATGATAAAAGATGCATAAGCCGTTCGTTAAAGAACTGCCACTTGGCATAAAAGAGGTGACATCATTAGACTATACAGACTGGGGATGACACCTGACTGATTTGGTTGATAAAAGTTTGTTGCGACCCATGAACAAAGGTTGTTCAAGTTATTGAAAGAAAGAAAATGTTTTTGTTGTTTTATTTGATTTTTTTTTGTTTGGTTTGGAAGGACAATGTCCTTTGCCTACATACCCGAATGGGATCAAAACCGATGTAGTTCGGGTTGGTGGTATGATCGATAAACTTGGTGAAACAAGATTTAGACCGGTAAAATGAACAGTGGACCGTCGTCGCATTGCAAATACTTGGTAATTTTTAATGGGGATGATACCACAGAGGATACATCCAAAAATTGACGGGGTACAACCAGGGGGCCTAGTGTTTATATGTGTGGGTTGTTTTGGGACAACGAGCTACTTTCCTCGACGGGACGACGCGTAGTGTTGCGAATGAAATGCGAACACTGATGACTCAATTCGGATTGTAAGAAATCCTTGTGGTAAGAAGGGAAACGAGTTTTGGACTCAAAAACAAATGTATGCATGTTGTGCATGATGTTAATGCATGTATGCGATGTATATGACAAAATATGCCCCTCTTTTTTTTGAAAATGCATATGCAAAAAAATCATTTTTATGAATGCAAATGTATGGTATGCAAAGGTATGATATGTGAAGGTTCAAAACTTCCCCCCATCCTCACATGTAGGCTCTAAAGATGAGATTTCCTAAAAAGGGTCCCTAGAGTCATGGATCTCACATGGAATTAAGGTCATCCATTGCGGATTTGCACGCAAGACTTCAATACCTTCCACGTGAAAATCTCCTCTTGGCGGGGTTTGGCATCCTACCTCACGGACATACGTCAACGCGGGCTTCCGCTCACAACCACCATTCTAACTTAGTCTTCTCTCGAGCTCGGGTAGAGAGCCTCACACGTCCGGCATTAACCCGAACAATGAGGAGTAACATCGCTCAAGTAACAACCCCACAATTGATATATATATATATATATGAAGCAAAATGAAATATAAATACAGAGCAAAAGAAGAGAAACAAATAAATGATAAAAGGATACAAACATGCAAGCAAAGCAAAAACATTTAAACCTAAAAGCCGACTAAGATAGGCTTGACTCGTCATACACAAACAAAGTGTTTTATTGGCATTCCCCAGTGAAGTCGCCATATTTGTCGCGTCGAATTTCGGATATCAAGCTATTGGGAAGCGTTGAATCACTAATTTTAAATCACGACTGAACTTTTAATTTTTCGGGGAGAAAAGGAAAAAAGTTCGAAATTACCTTTAAAAAGAGATTTTAGGTTCGAGAGTCGATTATGCGAGGGGAAGGTATTAGCACCCCTCACATCCGTTGTACTCAACGGGAACCTCTTAGTCGGCTTAGGCTTAAAATGTTTTCATTGTTTTACTTGCGTGTTTGAATATATAAAAAGGGAAAAAGAAAAATATGATATAAAGGGAAAAAAGAGAAGATAAAATACAACGAAGGGGAAAAAAGAAAGTTTTTAATTAATGGGCTTGACAAGATGTCGATCTTGCTCCTACGTATCTCCCGGTAGTCGGAGAATTCAAAGCGTACGTAGTTCTTTGGTAGAAAAAATTTGTATGTTGGTTCGTTTTAAAAAAAAAGATTTGACAACGCACAGAGGCGTAAAATATTTAAATGATAAAAGAGACGAACGCACATTAAGGCGATAAACTCGCACAAGGCGTAAAAGTTTTAAAGGTGGAAAGACAGCCGCACATTAAGGCGATAAACTCGCACAAGGCGTAAAAGGTTGAAACGCGTGAAGGCGCGAAAGGTTCAGATTGACCACGAGGGCCCAGAAAAAGGTCAAAATGGTCATGGAGGACCAAAGGAAGGTTAAGCGTGCTAGACGCGTCGAAGGTGGAATGACGATTGCCCGAACAACGAGACATACGTCACGCATTCGTGCAACCGAGGTTTGGGGAGACATACGTCAAACCATTCCCTTTTCATTCAAGTTTTGGTTCGTTGGAACTCGAAGAAATCTCAAAGGGACCGAAACATTAGGTTGGGAACCTTAAAGAAAAGTTGTAAAAGGGAAATCACGAACAAATTTGTTGTTCAAGTTTATTGTAAATCATGAACATCACTTGTTGCTTAAGTTATTGAAACTCAAGAACAAGTGTTTATTCAAGTTTGAAAGATGAAAAAATCGTAAAACATGCATGAGCTTGGAAAATACACCAGTTCGGCTCAATTCGAGTTTGGTTTAAAAGAGTGAGCAAGCTCGGCTCAAGTTCGTATTTGGATTGAAAATCATGAACAACGTTTGTTGTTCAAGTTTGGTTTTGAAAATAAAGAACTTAGCTTATTGCTCAAGCTTGATGTTGAAAATTTAAGAACATAACTTGTTATGCAAGTTACTCAAAATTAAATGCACGAACTTGTAAAATTTCCAAAGTCATGCATGATTCTTGATGTGGTTTGAACAAAAATGCATTTTTACCCTCTTTGGGTTCTGAATCAAGGGTTGGAACCCCAAAAATTTGGCCTTTGGAAGCCTGATTCATGTTCTGAGTTTCACATACTTCGCAGAGCAACTAGAACTTGGCTCTACGAAGTCAGGTTCTGATGTGGTCGCTCTGCGAACATTACTTTGCTCTGCGAAGTATGCGAAAAATTGAACTCAGAAGCTGTTTCTGAACAGAAGTTCAGAAACTGCTCCTGAGCAAGCTTCAGAACCTAAAGGGGGTTAAAAAGCTTGGCAAATTTTGGAGAAAAGGAGCACAACAGCTCAGTTTTAATGCTTGTCCACTTTGAGATTCCTTTTGAGTTTCAAAAGGGGTTCTTTTGCACAAAGTGAAATTAAACAAAACAAATGATGCAAACAGCAAACAAAATGAAATATAAAGACTTTAGGATACTTACAGAACTCCTAGCAATGCTTGTGCAAGAGGTAGGAAGTGGCTTGCTTGATTGATTAGAGGTTATGGACAAACAACTCTAATTGGTTTTTGCTTTGAGTATGAATTGTTTTGCTACTCTCTCAATGCTGTAATGTGATGGATTTTGGTGTAAATTTCGTGTGTATTGTGTGTATATGGTTGTTAAAATGAATGGGTGAAGATGTGTTCCTTGCATTCCTTTTATAGGCCAAAAACCAAATCTATGCAATGATGAACAAATCCTAGAACCTAGCTGATTTGTGGGCTAAAATCAGGCTAAATTGCTTTGCATTTAATGCTAAAGGATAGAAGTTGCTTTGCCTTGTGCCAAGGGTCAAGACCTTGACTGATTTCAGCCACAAATGCAGCTGATTCTAGAAGGCAATGATGAGAAAAAACTGAAAAACAGGGCAGCTTGAAATTGTGTGATTCTTGGGATCAATCCTTGCAATTTTGGAAGGTCAAGCAAGGAAAACGTGTACTGCCATGTACAGAGAGGTTGGGGGAAGCAAAAAGAGCATGTGGGCTGGTGTGTGGGAGGAGAAATCCAGCTGAAAACAGGGCACACCAAACAACTTTTGTGCAAGCAAAACCAGTTAAGTTTGACTGGTTTTGGTGAAGAAAGAAGGAAGAAAAGGGATCAAGCAGCTGGCTGGCAAGCTAAGGTAGGATGATAGGTCAATTAGGAGGGACAAGAGCTGACCAAGGGCAGCCAATTTGCTTGAGCACATGCTAGGTTGGATGAAAATCCTTCTTTCCTTTACCTTTAATGTCACACCTTGATTCTTGCAGAAAAATCAAAGAAATAAAATTCTGCAGAAAAATTCGCAGAGGTCGCAGTGCGAAGGCAACTTCGCAGTGCGATCTCCCCTTTTTTGATTTTTGTATTTTCTTAAAATAAAACAAAATAAAAACAAAAAATAAAAATAACAATAATAAAAATGAATAATGATAATGGCAAGGGTAATAATGAAAGTGATAATGGAAAAAATGATAATGGCAATAATAATAAAAATGAAAAAGTTAATAATATTAGTAATTAATAGAAAATAATGATAATAATAATAATAATAAAATATTGATAAAAAGATAATAATAATAAAAATACAAAAGTAATGGTATTAATAAGGATAATGATAATGTTAATAAAGGTGGTAATGCTTATGGTGATAAAATGTAAATAAAATCCAATAATAAAAAGTGAAATAATAAAAAGTAATAAATGATGAAATAATAAAAGATAAAAACAAAGAAAAATATGAGTCAATAAATGGGTATGACACGGTTCAACGGATGAATAGTGCGTCTGAAGTACTGTAGTGCGTCTGAAGGATTTTCAGCGTCTGAAGCACTGTTCAGCGTCTGAAGGTCCATTCAGAGTTTGAAGGCCCAAAACAGCTTCTGAAGGTCCATAGTGCTTATGAACCCCCTCAAAAACGATTTCTTGCAACTGAAGACTTCTTTAGCACATGGAGATGCTTTGCTTGAACACATTGAATTTACCAAAACATGCAGCCAACTTCAAAATACTCAACAATCTCCCCCTTTGGCAAATTTTTGGCTAAAATCAATGTTTCACAAATAACAAGTTCTTCAAATCAACCTAAACAATCTCAGCAAAGAAGAACTCCACAAAATCAAACATAGCAAAAAGATAAGCAGCGGACAAAAGCTATGTTTGCATGAAAAAACAACCAGCTTCAGCTTCTGAACACTCTGAAGCACACAAAACAACTGATCATCTTCTGATAGTTCTAAGACTCTGATCATCACATGTACACACTCCCCCTGAAGCTTCACAAACAAATCAGCAACACACAAACACTTCAGCACATAACAACTCTCAAGACAACTCTCCCCCTGCAACTCAGCACATAACAAATAATACTCCCCCTTAATTGCAGTGAATTATGAGACATAGGCTTCTGAAACTGAAATACTTCACAACTCAGGAACTTAATATTTATGCACTCCCCCTGAGACACAAACTCCCCCTCAATTACATCTGCATAGCTTTTGTTGCATTGGTTCTGAAAAACAATTAACTTCTGAACAAATCTAGTCAGCTTCTGAAACACAGTACATTCTGAGGAAACACACTCTAAACAGCTCCAGTCTGAACTTAAACATAGGTTTTTCTCCCCCTTTTTAGCCACAAAATTGTAACAAACCATAGTCTTCATATGGGGAATAAAAACTGCACAAAGTGTTTCCAAATCAATCCCAATATCATACTCAGACTCAGATTCAGGATTACACTTAGCATTTGCAAAACTGGCAGGTACTCTATCTTCCTCACATCTAGTTTGTTGTAATTGCTATAAGTCTTCATGCAGATACACTTTTGAAGAATTACAATCAGAAACATTCCACTTAGCCATCTTCTTCTGAAGTTTAGCAATTTTCTTCTGCACAGAAAGTCTGATGTTAGCATCTTCCTCAGATTCACTAGAATCCAGTCTCTTTGCCACACTTTGTTCATTGTCCTTAAAATTGGGTTGCACAGACTTGACATTCTTCAAACTTTTCATGGTTAAGTGCTCAAGCTTCGGATGACACAATCTGTCTCTTTCCTTAGGTACCCACAAATAGCAATTATCCTTTGATCTGCAACCCCTCATCAGAACCTTACCCTCTTGATCAGTTACCAAACATTTTTTCTTATTGAAATTCACCTTCAAGTCTTGATCACACAACTGAGTGATACTGATCATATTTGAAGTTAATCCTTTAACTAAGTACACATCATTCAATTTTGGTAAACCATCACAGACCAAATCTCCAATTCCCAGAATCTCTCCTTTTGCTCCACCACCAAAAGTCACATACATTTTCTTGGTGTAAGGTCTTATATTTTCCAGAAATTTACTAACCCCAGTCATGTGTCTAGAGCAGCCACTGTCAAAGTACCATTTTTGCTTAGATGAAGCTTTCTGAGAAGTATGAGCCATTAGACCAACATATTCTTGACATTTGGGTTTCCACACCTTCTGAACATTGACTCTTTTTGCAGCAGATTCAACTCTTCTGTATTTAAAGTGCTCAGGATAACCATATAGTTTGAAACAAAATGGTTTGATATGCCCCTTCTTTCCACAATGATGACAAACCCAAGTATGGTTTCTTCTTTTGTTTCTGTTAAACTTCTGGGGTTCAATCTGATGATGCATCTGAGATTGCTTCTGAGCTTGCTTCTGAGGTTGCTTCTGAGCTTGCTTCTGAGGTCTCATCTTTGATGTCCCAATCATAGGATCACAGGTTTCAGTAGCAGGAACAAACTTTTTAACATGATTTTTCTGCTTGAGGTTCAGACTCTCATCCACAAATCCTAAACCCTTATGTTTTCCTTGTTTCTGAGCATCCAAAATCTCCTCCAACACATCAGTAGCAGAGTTCATCATCCTAACTTGCTTCTTCATCTGATCAAGTTGGAAATTCAATTGAGTTACTTCATCTTTAAGATCAGAAATCTGTCCTAAATGAACACACCTTTCAGACTGCAGCTGACAGACAGTTTCCTTCTGATTCTCTGATAACTTGCACAGCTCTTGATTTCTGAGATATAATTCTTCATAAGAAACAGCTGGTTCCTCAAAAATCAATTCTTCATCACAGGCTTCAGACTCTGATGAAGCTTCAGACTTTAAGAATGCTTCAGATTTTGAAAGAGCTTCTGAAATCATAAAAGCAGCAACATGTTTAGCTGACTTACTCTCAACCTCTCCTTTTGAGTCTTCATCTGACCAAGAAACAGCTAGGCTTTTCTTCTGCTTCTTGAGAAAAGTAGGACATTCTGATTTGATATGTCCATAGCCTTTACACTCAAAGCACTGCACACCCTTTGCTTGTTTGCTATTTTCTTCAGTTTGTTGCTTATTGTTGTTGAGTCTGAGGTTCTGACCTTTGGATTTCCTGTCAACTTGTTTCAGAATTTTGTTGAACTGTTTCCCCACCAATACAAGTGCTTCTGATAAGTCATCATCATCCTCATTAAGCTCTTGTTGATCATCAGCTTCTGAATTGACTGCAAAAGCAATTCCTTTCCCTTTCTTCTCAGGCTGTTTGCAGAAAGCTGTTTCAAAATTCAACAAAGATCCAATAAGCTCCTCAACCTTCATAGTAGAGATGACATGAGCTTCCTCAATAGCTGTCACCTTCATGTCAAATCTTCTAGGGAGTGACCTGAGTTTCTTTCTCACTATCTTCTCATCTGACATCTTCTCCCCAAGAGACTCAAAATAATTAGCCATATCCAAGACATCCATATAGAAATCTTGAATATTTTCATCTTCCATCATCTTCAAGTTTTCAAATTTGGTAGTCAGAAGCTAGAGTCTGGACATCTTCACTTTTGAGGTTCCTTCATGAGTGGTCTTTAGTATTTCCCAGGCATCCTTTGCAACAGTACACTGCTTGATGAGTCTGAACATGTTCATATCCACTCCATTGAATATTGCATTCAAAGCTTTGGAGTTACCAAGAGACAGATCATCTTCAGCCTTTGTCCACTCTTCTTCAGGTTTCAGAATCTCAGTTTTATTTCCATCTTTGTCTAAAACAACTGGATGATCCCAACCTTTTAGCACAGCTTTCCAAGTTCCGCTGTCAATGGATTTCAGAAAGGCACACATTCTGGACTTCCAGTATTCATAGTTTGTGCCATCCAGCAATGGTGGTCTGTTGACAAAACGTCCTTCTCTCTCCATAAAGCCATAAATTAACTACCTTGGAACTCACCCAATCACAGGCAGGGTGCCTGCTCTGATGCCAATTGAAATTCTGGCTGGACAATGATCAGAACTTGAAACAGGGCACGTGGTAATTAAAACAGAGCACAGTCAATAACAGTTCAGAAGCAATTATAAAGATGCAGAAATATAAAAAGGCACAGATATTTGTTAACCCAGTTCGGTGCAAATGCCACCTACGTCTGGAGGACACCAATCCAGGAAGGAAATCCACTATAGGAATTAATCCTTAAGACTCAAGACACTGACCCCCAGTTCCCAGCCTAAGTAATCAATCTCCTCCTAGTCAGATTTCTACCCAACTCCTTGAGTATTAGAACACTACTAACTTCCTATCCAAGTAACTAACCCAGTTACAAATCAGCTTCTGAAAAACTACCCAGTTTTGAAGAACACACTTCAACAAGACAAAGACTTCATTCGTACCTAAAGGCTTAGAATGAATTACAACTCAATAAACTCTAACCCAACTTAGTTGAGTGGTGTACAAATAAAACCTAAGTTTAAAACACAAAGACTCTAATTCTCTGATTAATAATCTATGACTCATAAGTCTTCAAAATGTAGCAGCAATCTCCTTAAATAGGCTTCAGCAAGCAAGCATTAATCTGAATCCAATCTTCTGAATTGATATGTTTCTGAAAAATGCAAGGCTCAATAAGGAAACATATAATTCTGCAATGTATCTTTGTAAAGATTCTTCTGCACAATTAAACAACCACAAATACGAAGCCAATTTCATAAGATCTTCATCAAATTAATTCAGTCTTCTAGAAACCTTCAGCCATAATAACTCCTTGATAAACCTCACAAAGATTCGCACAGAAAGAATGCCCAAAAACCCAGCTTCTGAAGAAGTCAACGCGGGTCAACGGATGAATAGTGCGTTTGAAGCACTGTAGTGCGTCTGAAGGATTTTCAGCGTCTGAAGCACTGTTCAGCGTCTGAAGGTCCATTCAGAGTCTGAAGGCCCAAAACAGCTTCTGAAGGTCCATAGTGCTTCTGAACCCCCTCAAAAATGATTTCTTGCAACTGAAGACTTCTCCAGCACATGGAGATGCTTTGCTTGAACACATTGAATTTACCAAAACATGCAACCAACTTCAAAATACTCAACACAATGCAAAGATGGGGTGTATGTTCATCAGTCCAAATATACAAAGGAGCTTCTGAAGAAGTTCCAGCTTGATGACTATAAGCTGATGACAACTCCTATGCATCCAACCTGCACCTTAAGCAAAGAGGACAATGGCTCAAAAGTAGATCAGAAGCTCTACAGAGGTATGATAGGTTCTCTGTTATACTTAACCGCTTCTAGGCCAGATATTTTGTTTAGTGTCTGTCTGTGTGTTAGATTCCAGTCAGATCCTATAGAATTTTATATGACTGCTGTCATGAGAATCTTTAGGTATCTGAAAGGAACAACTAATTTGGGACTTCTGTATAAGAAATCCTTGAATTATAAGGTAGTTGGATTCTATGATGCTGATTATGCTGGGGACAGGATTGAAAGAAAATCCACCAGTGGAAACTGTCAGTTTCTTGGTGAGAATCTGATATCCTGGGCCAGCAAAAGACAAGCAACTATTGCTTTGTCAACAACAGAAGCAGAATACATCTCAGCTGCAAGTTGTAGCACACAACTGCTCTGGATGAAACATCAGTTGGAAGATTATCAGATTCATGCAGATAGCATTCCTATTTATTGTGATAATACTACTGCAATATGTCTGTCTAAAAATCCAATTCTGCATTCTAGAGCCAAGCATATAGAAATTAAACATCATTTTATAAGAGATTATGTTCAGAAGGGTGTTTTGGATATTCAATTCATTGATACTGATCATCAATGGGCTGACTGTTGGAACAAAATGTGTTTAACAACTCTCTGATGAATTAAGGGGGAGATTGTTGAAACATTATGTGTAAACATATCTCTCTTTATGGTTTTGATGATAACAAAGTGTTGAATAGAAAATTGGTTATTTGCTAATGCTTTGTTCAAGTGATTTCAGAACCATGTATTTTATGATTGATTATTAAGAATGGTTATGGAAGAACAAGCTTAGAGCAAGAAAGGAAAGCTAAGAAGCAATGTTGCAAAGCTAGAAGAAGTGCTCCTGAAGTGGGAGTCTGAAGCCTGCGTCTGAAGACAGCTTCTGAAGTCTGGGTGCTTCTGAAGAAGTCAACGCAAAGTCAACGTCTGAAGACCAGCTTCTGATCCTGAAGCCAGCTTCTGATCCGTACAGAAGTGCTTCTGATGCACTGCTCACACAGAAGCTTCTGAAGTTGATGTGGCATGGAAAGCAAGTGGTACTGTGCACATTTAATGCCTGGATGTGTCAGAACAACTCAATGGAACAGTTGTCTCCCTGACCCAGACATTCTCCAGCTTTTAAGGTAGGCCATTTCAAAAATGGTTGCTGCTCTGTTTTGTTTGAAAAAGTGCAGCACACATTTGCAGAAATCCTAGCTCAAATTGCAACGGCTCTTTCCTAAAATCAAGAAAATCTTCAACAGCTCTATTTTCTCTATAAAAGGAAGAAGATTTGAAGAAGAAATTTGTCTAAGACTCTTGAAACAAAGAACTGAACTCTTGCTCTGTTTTGCTGTCAAAAATACGCAAGTTACCAAACCTCTTAGAAATTCTCTTATCTTTGTAAATTAGAATTTCTTAAGGTTAAGAGTCTTAACCTGTGTTGTATTAAGAGAACACCTTTGATATTTTATCAAGTGTTCAACCCAAACTCATTTATTTGTAAACCAGTTTGGTCTCTAAAGTCTCAGTCTGTATACTGAGCAATGGTAACCTCATTCCTTTGTGGTCTGAGTCAGAAGTCTCTTGACTTAGTGTCTTGAGCATTGAGAAGCCTCTTGACTTAGTGTCTTGAGCATTGGAAGTCTCTTGACTTAGTGTCTTGAGCATTGGGAAGTCTCTTGACTTAGTGTCTTGAGCATTGAAGCCTCTACCTTTGTGGTTGAGCATTGGAAGCCTCTTCCTTTGTGGTTGAGCATTAGAAGCCTCTTTCTCTGTGATTGAGCAACTGGAAGTCTCTTCCTTAGTGGTTGAGCAAGTGTAATCTTCTGATTATAGTGGAACTCTCTTGTTGGAAAACAAGGGGACTGGACTACTTCTCACATTGAGAAGGAACCAGTATAAAATTCTGTGTGTCTCTCTTTCATTCTCTTTTTAACTTGTTAATCCGCTGCATATACTTCTGATAACAGTTCAGAACCTGGTTCTGAACTAGTGTTAAGCTTTTGAAAAGAAAAGAACAAGTTTTTGAGTCACACAATTCAACCCCCCCCTTCTTGTGTGTGTTTTTCTCACCTTCACTGACATATTTACAAAACCCCTCACAGAAGACAGATTTAACTTTATTAAAAAGAATCTGAACATCCATTTTATCTCTTGAAAATATGCTTTAATCTGAATAGAAACTGAGATTTAAGGTTCATCAGAAACTAAGGCTTATCAGTCACTCTTTTGAGAGTCTGAAGAAAGTTAAGTTTCTGAAAAACTTCAGAGTCTAAGTCTCAGAATCTGGATTTCTGACTTCTGAATCTGCATAGTTATCTAATTTTTGGTCAGAATCTGATAAGTTATAACTATGGGCAATGATGAATTAAGCTTTGAAAGTTATACTTTGTCCCTCCCAAAGTCATCAATATAAAAATGTGTTTTTCTGTTTTCAGTTATGAAATGTTTAACAAACACATACACATTTTTTTTAAATGCTCAAATTGTATCAGACATGTTCATTCTTTTAGAACTGAAATTCCTGGCAACCTGACTGAAATATGCTGTGCACAATGTTGGCACAACTGTCCGAGCGCGTGTCTACTCAGAACTACAATTAAAATAGCACAACGTAACAAAGCACAAATTAAAAGGAACACAGCGGAAATAAAAAGTACACAGAGAGTTTGTTAACCCAGTTCGGAGCAACTCTCCTACTCTGGGGGATACCAATCCAGGAATGATTCCACTATTATAGTTCTAGTGAAAAGACCAACGCAGACACACTACTTGACTTTGCACCTAGACCCTACTAGTGGCAACTCTATCTAGGAACTCCTAGATATGAGACCCCGTCTCAATTCCTACGAACAACACACACAGTATTGTTATCAAACACACAAAACATAAAACACAACCAAGAGAAACACACGCTAATAACACATACTCACTCCGTACTTAAAAGCTTAGGAGCAGCTTACAAATTACAACTCAAACAAACTCAGTCCTTAGCTTGAATCAGGGTGATACAAGCAAGGCTCACAATTAACAAACAAAACCCTAAAAACCTTAAACACACGCTTTGCTAACACACACGGTTTTTAGTTACCCAACTAGGGTTTGCCTTCACGAATATATAGTACTCAGATACCACGGGTCTGGGCTTCGAAATAGAGCATGGACATTGACCGGTCCAGCTGAAACAATCTTCTAGAAATAATAAAAAGCTTCCAAATATAGAATGATATCTTGTGGAACAAATAGCAAGGCAAATAAAACTTCAAGCAAATCTTTAATCAGATACACGCGCCTTGATCAGCAAGCTAGAGGAAAATAAACTTCAGGCAAATCTTATGGAAGATTGCGTACACAAATATAAAGCGCTAGCTGGCGCGAAAACACAACTCACGAAAAGCTGTTCCATATGCTACCACATCTGTCCCAGCATCTGGCTAGTAGATGTTTTTGCAAAATGTAGCCAATCTACAAAAACCCAACAATCTCCCCCTTTGGCACAATTTTGGCTAAAACACTCTAGAGCCAGTTCCTTGGGAGATACACAGAAAAATTTCCTTCACGTCAACGTAGGCACACAACAAGGAAAGAAAATATCGTAGCAAATAAAATGAGATTACTTCCAAGCGAGAAATAGTCAAAGATGGCTTGCAAGTAGAATCAGAGGCATGCACCAGATAACACAAAGATCTAGCCTCATAGGAACAACCAGAGAGAAATAAACTCTCATATAGTGGAATCACATAGATAAGGAAAAAATAAATTTCCACACACCAAGAAATAAACAACTTAAGATAGCTCCCCCTCAAAACATGCATGTACCAGTACTCCCCCTCAACATATACTACACTCCCCCTCAACACATGTAACCATACATAATATAAGCTTCAAATCATGCACACAAGCAACAGATAGGACATAAATCAATTCATTCTACTCCCCCTTTTTAGCCAAAAATTCTGACAACCAACAGATAGGGCATACTCATAGAAAGTGCATAGAATCATAAAGAGTGCATAGAAACCACAGAGAGTGCATACTACAGACCAGAAGCACACAAGGTGCATAAGAATATTCAGGGCATAGCCCAGTCACCAACAAAAAGCAAAAAGAGTACATCAAAAGGGTTCAGAACAAAACAAGAAAATCAGAAATCCTCAGAATCATCAGAGGCATCTTCAGAGTCACCAGCAGAAGCAACATGCACATTTCCTCCTTCTTCCTCATCCTGCTCACCCTCATCATCAGCTTCAGCCTTCAAAGCTGCAATTATCTTGTCAATCTTCACCTTCCTAGCTCCAAGAGCCACACTAGTCTCAGTAAGATCAGCAATCATTTGCTTTCTGGAGAGCACACCAGATGTCCGGACAGAAGTACCAGCTACATCAGCATCATGTGTCTCAGACAGCAGACTGCAGTCCAAAGCCATAGGACCAGGCCTCTTGCAGGGCTCATCACTACTGATCAAAATATCAGGGTGTTGCTGAAGAATAATTCCACACAGGAGGGTAGGAAAAGCAATTGGAAACTTAATAGCAAAAGACTTGGCATGTTCCAAAACTTGATAATAGATGTAGGCTCCATAATCAAAGGGTGACTTGGTCCCCACAGCATAAATAAACTTGGCCAATCCAGATGCAACAGAATTTGAGTGAGTGGTTGGAGTCCAATTTTGAGCACAGATCCTATTTAAAGCAGCATACAAAGGAGACAGTTGAGCAGAAGACAAATGCTTTGGCCAATGGCTAATCTTGTTATCAGTGATTGTCTTGCAGATTGTGTCCTCAGTGACCTCAAGCTCAGGGGTCTCCTCAGCAGACCTCTCAAGGTATGCATTGATCACCATGGGAGAGAAATTCACACACCTACCACGAACAAAAACCTTCCTATACTCAGGGTTTCTTGTGTCATCACACTCATCAGAAACATTTACCAAAAACTCCCTGACCAGCTTATCATAGCATGGACCCAAATTTCTCACAGTCTTCATAAGACCAGCAAACTCCAACAAATCAACCAGCTTTTGACACTTGAAAACATCTTCTTTAAGATTTCTTTCAAGACCCAGTCTTCTGTGGTATATGAACTTCCACCTGGAGGAACCATTTTCCAAATGAAAGGAAACATTATCAAGAGGGGCAGGAGGGATAGTTAGAGGTATCTTCATACCCTTCATTGTTTTTCTGGAAGCCCCACCAGATGTGACAGCTTCAGGCTCAGCAACCTCAAACTCAGAGTCACTAGAGGGAGGGTCTTTTCTTTTTAAGCTCTTCTTCTTGTGACCACTTTGAGCCACCTTCTTGCTTCCAGCCTTGGGGGGACCATACACAGGCCTCTTCCCAGCATTAACAGCTTTCTTCTTCCTATCCTTTTGTCCTTCACTGACAACTGCAGCAGTTTTGTCAGATTTGCTCCTTGTCCTGCGAGCAACACCAATAGCACCAGTTTCTTCCTGAGGTCTTTCTTCAGGCACAGCTTCCTCAACAACAATAGTGTCAGCACAGTCTAAAATAGCAGTCTCAGTAGTATCTACAACCTCCTGAGTCTCAGTCCCTTCATCTTCAGACTCTGAGGACTCACTCACAGGGACACTCACAGAACCAGAGATATTAGGAACCACCACATCAGGCTCCTCATGAGCTTGTGACAAAGATGCTTGAGCATCTGTCACAGCATCCTTTGTTGTGGCAGGGGAATCAGCAGGTGTCTCAGAAACGGCCGTATCAACATCATTCTTTTCACCAGAACCAGTAGTAACATCTTTCTCGATAGGAGAATTCGAAGAATCACCAACTAATTTTTCATCTACTTTAGGATTATCAGAACCTAGGGTTTCGGGCATGGCTTTTGATTTTGACCTGGTGTTCACAGCGGTGGAGGAGGCAGCTTTGCTAGATTTGGCAGGTGTCTTCCTTCGTGATGCAGATGCCCTTGTTCGACGCTTCTTTGTAGGAGCGCTGAGGATAGTGGTGAGGGGTTGCGCATCAGTGATGACGGCTTCAGCAGCTCCTTGAGTGACGTGCAATAAGCGGTTGACGAGGGAAAAAGTAATAGCTGCACGCCCCTTGCACATTAATTGCTACAATTCTTCAACTAAGCATATCCCCAACTTCCGTCTTAATTTTTCAAATTGATTAGCATCAAGGGCTTTGGTAAAAATATCTGCTAATTGCTCTTCAGTTGGAACATGTTCAAGAGTAACAATTTTGTCTTCAACACGATCCCTTATAAAATGATGTCTAATGTCAATGTGTTTGGTCCTGCTATGTTGAATAGGATTTTTGGAGATATTAATCGCACTCAGATTGTCACAATATAATGTCATAGCATCTGTCTTGACATTGTATTCACTCAGCATCTGTTTCATCCACAACAATTGAGAACAGCTACTACCAGCTGCTATGTACTCAGCTTCAGCTGTAGACAAAGAAATGCAATTTTGCTTCTTACTGAACCAGGATATAATGTTGTTGCCTAGAAAGAAACATCCACCAGAGGTACTCTTTCTATCATCTGCACTTCCAGCCCAGTCAGCATCACAATATCCAAACAACACAGTGCTTTCCCCATGAGAATACAACATACCATAATCACTAGTACCATTCACATACTTCAGAATTCTCTTTACCTGAGTCAGATGACTTATTTTTGGTTCAGCTTGGTACCTGGCACACACTCCAACTGCAAATGTAATATCTGGCCTACTTGCTGTAAGATATAGAAGACTTCCTATCATACTCCTATACATGCTTTGGTCAACATCCACACCTTTCTCATCCTTTGATAATTTTACATGTGTGGGAGCAGGAGTTCTTTTATGAGCAGCATTTTCCATCCCAAATTTCTTGACTATATTTTTAGCATACTTACTTTGAGAGATAAATATAGTATCTTCCATTTGTTTCACTTGAAGACCAAGAAAGAACTTTAGCTCACCTACAAGACTCATCTCAAATTCAGATTGCATTTGCTGAACAAAATGCTCTATCATCTGGTCAGACATTCCTCCAAAGACTATGTCATCTACATATATTTGAGCAATCATCAACTGTCCATTTTCATCTTTCACAAACAGGGTCTTGTCATTTCCTCCCTTCCTATAGCCATGGTTGATTAGAAACTCAGCAAGTCTCTCATACCAAGCTCTAGGGGCTTGCTTCAGGCCATATAGAGCTTTCTTCAATTTGTAAACATGGTTTGGAAAACTAGGATCAATGAAGCCTTTAGGCTGTTCCACATAAACCTCTTCATTTAAGTACCCATTGAGAAAGGCACTCTTGACATCCATCTGATACAACTTGAATTTTAGTATGCATGCAATCCCAAGTAACAATCTAATAGATTCCAACCTAGCTACAGGAGCAAAAGTCTCATCAAAGTCTACACCTTCAATTTGAGAATAACCTTGTGCAACCAGTCTGGCTTTGTTTCTAGTGATCGTACCATTTTCATCAGACTTGTTTTTATAAACCCACTTGGTACCTATGACATTCACATTATCTGGTCTAGGAACTAAGTCCCACACATTACTTCTCTTGAACTGAGTTAATTCTTCTTGCATAGCATTTATCCAGAACTCATCAGTTAGAGCTTCCTTAGCATTCTTTGGTTCAAGTTTAGATATAAAGCAAGAATTTGATACCTCATCATAGTTCCTTCTAGTTGTGATCCCTTGGTTAGGGTCGCCAATGACTTGATCTATGGGATGGTTTTTCTGAACTCTGATAGATGGTCCTTTGTTGGGAGCAGTCTTCTCTGGATTAGTTACTTCAGAATCTTGCTTACCACTTGCTTCATCTACTTTCTTCTCTTCCTGTAGGTCAGATGCTGAGTCAAATGTCGCATCATCTGGTACAGCATTATTTCCTTCATCATCTACAACAACATTTATAGATTCCATCACTGTCTTGGTTCTGGAGTTGTATACTCTATAGGCTCTTTCAGTAGTAGCTTTCTTCATGCTTCTGAGATTCAGATGTCCAAGCTTTTGGTGCCATAACTTAACTTCATCTTCTTTGGTTATTAGACAAGTTGATAACTTTGCTTTATCTTGAGAGACCCACAAGTAGCAATTGTCCTTTGATCTAACACCTTTCATCAGGATGTCCCCTTCACTATTAGCAACTAAGCATTCACTCTTTGTAAAGTTGACCTTCATTCCTTGATCGCACAGTTGACTAATACTAATTAAGTTAGCAGTTAATCCTTTCACAAGAAGCACCTTATCAAGTTTGGGTAGACCCTCTTCCACAAGATTTCCTACACCCTTTATTTCTCCTTTGGCTCCATCCCCAAAAGTCACAAAACTTGTAGCATAAGGCTTAACATCAGTTAAGTAATTTTTATCACCAGTCATATGTCTGGAACACCCACTGTCAAAGTACCAATCATTTCTGGATGACACTCTCAGAGATGTATGAGCAATTTGAGCAATCTCATCAGCTTCTGGTTCTATTTTTCTAGGATCCACAGTGTTGCTTGTGAAATTTTCATTTTTTTGCTTCCACTGCTTCTTGGTGATCTTTACCTTGGGATCAGGTCTTGGTGAATAGGTCCTGTCTGGGTAACCATATAATTTGAAACAGAAAGGTCTAATATGTCCTTTTCTTCCACAGTGGTGACATACCCAACGATAATACCTTCCTTTTGATCTGGGCCTATATCCAGATGCCTGTTGTCTCACCTGATGCTGGGGCATCTGTCTTGACATAGTATGATCGTGAGTACTAACAGATGGCACAAACTGTCTCACTGGTAGTTGTTTCTGCTGAGGCAAGGAACTGTAGTCAAACCCAATACCTTTAGAATCTCCAGGTTTCTGTCCTATTTCCAGAATTTCGTCTAAGGCATCAGTACCTTTGTTCATCATCCGCAGTTGCTTGTTCATATTGTCAATCTTGGAAGTAAGTAAGATAACCTCATCATTGAGTTCTGAGTTTATTTTCAGAAGTTTGTCTTTCTCAGCTTGCAAGAGAGCAATGGTCCTCTTTTGTTTTTCTACAGTTCTACAAACTTCCTCACTTTTGAGATATAGCTCCTTGTAGGAATCAGCCAATTCATCATATGTTACCTCTTCATCACTAGAATCATTGTCAGATGTGCACACTCTAGTCAAGGCATTCACATGTTTTGCAGTTTCAGATTCTTCTTCTGATTCATCCTCATCAGTCCAAGACACAGTCATCACCTTCTTTTGTTTCTTCAGATACGTTGCACACTCAGTTCTGATGTGACCAAAACCTTCGCATTCATGGCATTGCACCCCTTTGCTTTGATTGGTTTTGTCATCAGTTCTGGGTTTCCTCTGATTGTTGACATTTTTATAGATGATGCGACTGTTGTCCGGAGCATGTGTCCTAGGGCGTCTGTCCATCTCCTTCAGAACTTTATTAAATTGTTTACTCAACAACACAATAGCTTCAGAGATGCTCTCATCAGTATCTAAATTACTCTCCCCATCATCTTCATCAGTGTTGGAGATGAAGGCAATATTCTTGTCCTTCTTTTCAGATCTTTCATTAGCCTTTAATTCAAAAGTTTGAAGGGATCCAATCAGCTCATCAACTTTCATATTTCCAATATCTTGGGCCTCCTCAATAGCACATACTTTCATATCAAATTTCTTAGGCAGGGACCTGAGAATTTTGCTTACCAGTTTTTCATCAGACATCTTTTCCCCCAAGGATTCAAATGTGTTAGCATATTCTAGCACATTCATGTGAAAGTCATGAACACTCTCTCCTTCCTTCATTCTCAAATTCTCAAACTGTGTTGTTAGCAGTTGTAGCCTTGACTTCTTGACCTTTTGAGTACCTTCATGAGCTGTTCTTAGGATATCCCAAGCTTCCTTAGCAATAGTACATTGTTTAATCAACCTGAACATGTTCTTGTCAACACCATTAAACAAAGCATTCAGGGCTTTAGAGTTTCCAATAGCTGCAGTGTCTTCTGCTGTAGACCACTCCTCTTCTGGTTTCAACTCATCAGTATCAACATTATTCGCATCTTTTATTTTAGGAGGGACCCATGCCTTGATCACAGCCTTCCAAGCTCTGCTGTCTAGAGATTTTAAGAAAGCTGTCATGCGTGATTTCCAAATGTCATAGTTCGACCCATCCAACAAGGGTGGTCTGTTCACCAGTCCTCCTTCTTTATCCATTGAGCCAGAAACTTCTTTCCCTGGAGCTCACCCACACAGAACAGGGTGCCTGCTCTGATGCCAATTGAAATTCCTGGCAACCTGACTCAAATATGCTGTGCACAATGTTGGCACAACTGTCCGAGCGCGTGTCTACTCAGAACTACAATTAAAATAGCACAACGTAACAAAGCACAAATTAAAAGGAACACAGCGGAAATAAAAAGTACACAGAGAGTTTGTTAACCCAGTTCGGAGCAACTCTCCTACTCTGGGGGATACCAATCCAGGAATGATTCCACTATTATAGTTCTAGTGAAAAGACCAACGCAGACACACTACTTGACTTTGCACCTAGACCCTACCAGTGGCAACTCTATCTAGGGACTCCTAGATATGAGACCCCGTCTCAATTCCTACGAACAACACACACAGTATTGTTATCAAACACACAAAACATAAAACACAACCAAGAGAAACACACGCTAATAACACATACTCACTCCGTACTTAAAAGCTTAGGAGCAGCTTACAAATTACAACTCAAACAAACTCAGTCCTTAGCTTGAATCAGGGTGATACAAGCAAGGCTCACAATTAACAAACAAAACCCTAAAAACCTTAAACACACGCTTTGCTAACACACACGGTTTTTAGTTACCCAACTAGGGTTTTCCTTCACGAATATATAGTACTCAGATACCACGGGTCTGGGCTTCGAAATAGAGCATGGACATTGACCGGTCCAGCTGAAACAATCTTCTAGAAATAATAAAAAGCTTCCAAATATAGAATGATATCTTGTGTAACAAATAGTAAGGCAAATAAAACTTCAAGCAAATCTTTAATCAGATACACGCGCCTTGATCAGCAAGCTAGAGGAAAATAAACTTCAGGCAAATCTTATGGAAGATTGCGTACACAAATATAAAGCGCTAGCTGGCGCGAAAACACAACTCACGAAAAGCTGTTCCATATGCTACCACATCTGTCCCAGCATCTGGCTAGTAGATGTTTTTGCAAAATGTAGCCAATCTACAAAAACCCAACAAGAACTTATTTAAAAACTGGTATCAGTGTTATCTGAAAGAATTCAGCAGCACTGAACCAAATGCTATACTTTGTCAGTTTTCTGAAAAGAGTTCAGTTGTGCTAAAACCTTCAGTTGGTATATGATCTGAACAATTTTGTCTAAAATAGTCAGTGATAGTGAACAGAATACACTGAACAATTGTGTCTGAACAAAGAATGCTCTGATCAGAATGCTCTGAACAATCCCGTTATGCTTCTGAACATCATTCTCTAGTTTTTAAAATGCAATGTCACATACTCATGTATGATCAAGTCTGCTCTGATGTTCATCTTTGCTGCTTGATTACCTATATGATTTCATGATTATCTCACATGTTTTCAAACTCTCTTAAAATTCTGGAAATTTTTCTTTTTTGAAATTTTCTTTTTGTTGATGAGAAAAGGGGGAGTAAAAGTAAACAAGTATTAAGGCTCCAGAGCTCAGAAAAATAGGTTAATGTCTGTCAGTTAATTAACTTATGGGGAGTAAAAGAGTATTAAGGCTCATGAGCTCAGAACTATAAGTTAATTTCTGTCAGTTAATTAACTTATGAGAACTGCTTTTAATCTCTAGCCTCTGAATTGAATTTCTGTGAGATACATTACTCTTAGTGAGTTGAAATGAATTTAAAATAACAAGGATAAGACTCAGGGAGCTTACAAAACTCATCCTGTGGATTATCAGACTTAGGGGGAGAGCTTACAAACCTCATAACCTGAAGTCAGCTTGTTATTTGTAATTCTGAGTGTTAATTTCACTTTATTGTTTTAAGTTGAATTTAATTAACTTGGATAAGAATCAAGGTGAGCTTGCAAACCTCACCTTGAGGATTATCAGACCTAGGGGGAGCTTGCAAACCTCTCTTGAAGTCAGCATGTTAATTAAACTTAACAACAATTCTGAAATTTTCACCTGTTTTGATCTGAACTGAATTTAATTAACTTGGATCAAACTCAGGGGGAGCTTACAAACCTCATACCCTGCAGTCAACTTGTTAATTAAATTAACAACAATTTTCTATTAATACTTATGTTTGTCATCATCAAAAAGGGGGAGATTGTTGGAACAAAATGTATGAACAACTCTCTTTTGGATAAGGGGAGATTGTTGGAACATAATGTATGAACAACTCTCTTTTGGGTTTTGATGATAACAAAGTGTTAAAAAGAAAATTGGTATTGCTAATGCTTTGTTCTAAGTTGTGCAGAACCATGTTCTTAATGTTGGTTAATTAATATTGGTTATGGAAGAACAAGCTAAGAGCAAGAAGGAAAGCATAGAAGCTTTGTTGCAAGTATGAAGCAAAACTGGGTCTGTAGCAGCTTCTGAAGGTAAAGTCTGAAGACTGTGTCTGAAGGTAGAGTCTGTAACGACCCTATTTTCGTATGTTATATTTTTATATAGTTTATTTTATGGATTTGCATTTAAAAATATTTTCTCGTAATCGAGAAATAATTATTTGGCGCGAGGATAAGTTCGTAATCGAGTTTTTAGAGTTTTGGGCGAAATTGGACCTAGGGCGTGAATAGTAATGGGCTTGGTCATGAATAAGTAGTAATGATCAAGTGGATGAGATTTAGTGAGCTTGGATTGGATTGAAGGGCTAGGATTGGTCCTTGAGAGTTAGTAAGGAATGGATGGCCATGATTGATTTGCTTGGGTTATAAGAGATTAACACAAAGACTTTGTGAATCACTATTCATTGTCTTTGTGGAGAAAACTTGGAACGTGAAAGAGAAGGAGAAGAGAAGGAGAAAAGCAAGAGAAAGCTAGGGCAAGAGCAAGAGAGCAAGTGAAGAAGCTTGAGTTTGCTAGGTAAGAGAGGTAGTATTACTTATTCACAAGTGATTTTGAGAAGGGGAGAATGTCTATTTCTCCATCCCAAACTTCTCCTTTCACTTTATCTAGGTTTTGATAGAAAGTTTATATGATTTAAGTTGTTAATGATCATGTTTTGCTTACTTAATGCTAAGTGATGTTGTTAGTAGGTTTAGTTGATGTTGCTAGTGTTTTGAATTCATTGGAAAAGTTATAGAAAGTTAGTGTTTTAACCCTAACTTCTTTGCTAGATGTAATCCTTGCTTGTGATTGTTTTTAAATGATGTTTTATGATGGAAAATTGTTTTTAACAAGTCCTGGAAGTTTGGGTAACCTTGAATGGGCTAAAATGGTGGAAAATCACATTTTTTACATGATTGTATACTGATATGGTCGCTGTAGCGACGGACCGTCGCTTGTAGCGACCAGGCAGGATAATTCCCTGCCTATCCGCGCTTCAAGCGACCGAACTGGCGCTTGTAGCGACCAGGGGCGCTTGTAGCGACCAAGGGCTCGCTTGTAGCGACCAGCCCTGTACAGCCCAACTTCGTTGAGTTGTTCTGGAGGTCCTGGTACGCGCGGGGATGACTTTTTGCTACTGCATTCTCATAATATATTTTGGAAACCTTGCCCACCATTTTAACTTATTCTTAATGCTTCCTAAAGATTAATTGTTCAAGAAAAGCTTGAGTAAAACCCTAACATGGTGGTTTTTGATTAAGGCCATCATGTTGTGTGTGTATGTGTTATATAATGTTTGAAATGGATAAGTTATCAAAATGTGTGGGTTTTCCTTTGAAACCCTTATGTGGTTGAGTATATACATGTTGTGTCTTATGATTTGGCCATGAAAGCCTAGTGTTTGTGTTTGTTGTTGTTGATGTTGTGATAATTATCAGAGTGCTGATAATTTAGTGGTTGTGTTTGTTGTTGTTGTTGAGATAATTATCAGAGTGCTGATAATTAGTTGTGTTAGTAAGTATCATATATTTGCTAAGTGAATCATCATGCATTTCATGATTGTATGATACCCGGAGCGGGTTATTCGATGATATCCGTGTGCGGATATGAAATCCAAGAGTGCTTGGTTATCAAGAGTGCTTGATAAGGATATAAGTTTATCCAAAATGATTTGGTACCACATGCATTAGAGAATGCATTTGAGGCATGCATCCTTTGTGACATTAGTGTTCATTTAGGAATTATGTGTGCATAATGGTTGTTAAGTGATAATTGTTATTGATGAGTTTTGTGCTTTGTCAATTACGTGTTGTGTTTTGGTTATGTATAATAATGTGTTATTTATACATGTTTATTGGTTGTGATACTAACACTCTCTGTTATGTGTTATCTGCTGGATCTTTGGGGATCCAGATTATCAGGTTGACGAGGCTATCGTCGAGGAGTAGTTTTTGCTGTTTAGAAGCTTGCGTAGTGGTGAGGGCATAGCTTAGCTATCCTTACATTTTTTTGTACTAGGTGTTGTATCCTAGTTAGAGTCTAGGGCTCTGATAGTTGTAACACTACTTTGGGTATCTGAACGTGTATGTATAAATTTGGCAATGGTCTCTGTTGTAGATTTGCCTCTTTTGAAAATCTTATGTATATATTTTTGTATATTATATGCATGCTTGGTTATAAGCTGTTTGTTATTTTTCCGCTGCTGTATGTGAATCAAATATATTTTGATCTGTTGATGTTTATGAAAATGCGTTTTCATTATGTTGTAACTTCCTATGTCCTTAACGTTTTTTTATTTATTAAAGTTAATAATCGGCGATTAAGGGTTAGGGTGTTACAATAGGTGGTATCAGAGCAGGTCGATCCATTGGATCAATTAAGTTTAGTATACCCTTTGTGTAACATGTGTTTCCTTAAACACTGTGTTCTCACTTGTGTTATGTGGTGATTGGTAGTGTGTAGATATGACGCAACGAGCACTTGCGGACGCGATGGAGCGGATGGCGGATGCCATGGCTCAGGAGGCTGCTAGTAGGACCGCGGATAGAGCCGCACAACAAGCTAGAGGAGGAGGGGAAGATGAGCTGAGGCTCGAGAGGTTTATGAACAACAAACCGCCTATCTTCAAGGGAGGATACGATCCAGATGGAGCTCAGACTTGGTTGGAGGGAATTGAGAGAATTTTCGGGGCTATGCGTTGTCTGGACGCGCATAAGGTATTACTAGGAGGGTATGTTCTCCATGATGAGGCCGATCATTGGTGGGGAAACGCTAGTCAGAGGTTGGGAGCTGGTGGAGCTTTAGTTACTTGGGCTCGTTTCCGGAGAGAGTTTTTAACCAAGTATTTTCCGGCAGATGAGAGGAACCGTAAGGTGATTGAGTTCATGGAGCTCAAGCAGGGGAGTTTATCTGTTTCTGAATATGCGGCCAAGTTTGAAGATTTGTGTCGTTTTGCTCCTCATTACAACACGATGGAAGCTGAGGAAGACAAGTGCGTAAAGTTTGAAAATGGGCTGAGGCCAGACATCAAGCAGTTGATTGGGTTTAGTGAGATCAGGAATTTTCCGATGTTGGTGAATAAGAGCCGAATATGTGATAAGGACAGTAAAGCTAAAGCTAATTACTACAAAGCCGCGAATGAGAAGAGGGGAAAGGACATGGCTAGAGGTAAACCGTATGGTAGAGGTGGGAAGAAACCATATGAAGGTGGGAGTAGTGGTGACAAGTTTGGAGGTAATAGGAATTGCTTTAAGTGTGGACAACCGGGACATCGTTTTTTTGAGTGCCCGAAGAATGATGGAAAATGTTTCAAGTGTGGTGATCCTAACCACAAAGCTGATCAATGCAAGAAGGGTATTGTGTGCTTCAACTGCAAAGAAGCGGGTCATAAGAGCAACGTGTGTAAGAAGCCTAGAGCGGCTGGAGGAAAAGTGTTTGCTTTAGATGGTGGTGATGCGAAGGCGGATAACTTGATCAGAGGTACATGCTTTATCAATAATACTCCTTTGTCTGCTATTATTGATACGGGTGCTACCCACTCGTTTATTTCTGTGGATTGCGTTGAGAGGTTGGGTCTTAAAGTAGAAAATATGATGGGACGCATGGTTATAGAAACGCCTGCAAGTGGTTCGGTATCGACTACTCTAGTCTGTGTTGACTGTCCAGTCACTATGTATGGTCGACACTTTGGAATGGATTTAGTCTGCATTCCGTTGAGCGGAATAGACGTTATCTTTGGTATGAACTGGTTAGAATTTAATCGGGTTCATATCAACTGTGGTAAGAAGACGGTTATGTTTCCAAGACTGGAGCCAGAGTTGTGTTCGAAGCTCATGTGTTGTCGAGAAGTGGTAAGATCAGTGAAGGCTCAAGAGGACGTGTTTGCTATGTTTGCTTCGTTGAGAGTGGAAGAGAAGATTGAGGTTGATGCGTTGCCGGTGGTGCGTGATTTCACAGATGTTTTTCCAGATGACATTTTGGATTTACCACCCGAGAGAGAGGTTGAATTCGCAATTGACATAGTACCTGGTACTAGTCCAATATCAATGGCGCCGTATCGTATGTCAGCTGCTGAACTAGAAAAGTTGAAGGAACAATTGGAGGAATTGTTAGAGAAAAAGTTTGTAAGACCGAGTGTATCGCCGTGGGGTGCGCCTGTTCTGTTGGTAAAGAAGAAAGATGGTAGTATGCGTTTGTGCATCGACTATCGTCAGTTGAATAAAGCAACTATCAAGAACAAGTATCCACTTCCGAGGATAGATGATTTGATGGATCAGTTAGTGGGAGCCTGTGTGTTCAGCAAGATTGATTTGAGATCGGGATATCACCAGATAAGAGTTAAGGCGGAGGATATACCGAAGACTGCTTTCAGAACAAGGTATGGTCACTACGAGTACGCTGTTATGCCTTTTGGAGTTACTAATGCACCTGGAGTGTTTATGGAATATATGAATCGTATATTTCATTCCTTTTTGGATCGATTCGTGGTGGTCTTCATAGACGATATTTTGGTATACTCGAAGACGGAAGAGGAACATGCCGAGCATTTAAGGATTGTGTTGGAGGTGTTGCGCGAGAAGAAGCTTTATGCAAAATTTTCTAAGTGTGAATTTTGGTTGCATAAAGTTAGCTTTTTGGGTCACGTCATTTCAAGTGGTGGTATAGCAGTGGATCCTGCTAAGGTAGAGGCCGTGCAAGATTGGGGAACGCCGGAGTCTGTTACTGAGATCCGAAGTTTTCTTGGTTTGGCCGGTTACTATCGGAGGTTCATCGAAGGATTTTCAAAGTTGGCGTTGCCGTTGACACAGTTGACTAGGAAGGGTCAAGCTTTCATTTGGGATGATAAGTGTGAGCAGAGTTTCCAAGAGCTGAAGAGGAGGTTGACATCTGCACCTGTGCTAATTTTGCCAAATCCGAAGGAACCGTTCGTGGTTTATTGTGATGCGTCGAAGATGGGTCTAGGTGGTGTGTTGATGCAGAAGGGACAAGTCGTTGCTTATGCATCAAGACAGCTGAAGATTCATGAGAGGAACTATCCTATGCATGATTTGGAGCTAGCTGCTGTTGTGTTTGTTCTCAAGATTTGGAGGCACTACTTGTATGGGTCAAGATTTGAGGTTTTCAGCGATCACAAGAGTCTGAAATACTTGTTTGATCAGAAGGAGCTCAATATGAGGCAAAGAAGATGGTTAGAGTTTCTTAAGGATTATGATTTCGAGTTGAGTTATCACCCGGGTAAGGCTAATGTGGTGGCCGATGCGTTGAGTAGGAAGTCTTTGCATATGTCGTCTCTGATGGCGAAGGAACTGAGATTGATTGAAGAGTTTAGAGACCTCAGTTTGGTTTGTGAAAGGACAACCAGAAGCGTGAAGCTAGGAATGTTGAGGTTGACGAATGATTTTCTTGAAGAGGTTGTGGAAAAGCAAAAGTCTGATGTGAGATTGACGAAGCTTAAGACGCTCATCGAGCAAGGGAAAAAGGTAAACGTTGAGATCGATGAGAAAGGCGTGATGAGGTGTCAGGGAAGGTTATGTGTACCTGATGTGCCTGAGTTGAAGCGGATGATCTTGGAGGAAGGTCACAGAAGCAACTTAAGTATTCATCCTGGTGTTACTAAGATGTATCAAGATCTGAGGAAAATGTTTTGGTGGCAAGGGATGAAGAAAGAGATCGCCGAGTTTGTTTTCGCGTGTTTGACTTGTCAGAAGTCCAAGGTGGAGCATCAGAAGCCGTCGGGGCTATTGCAACCTATGTTTATTCCAGAGTGGAAATGGGATAGTATTGCGATGGATTTTGTAAGCGGTTTGCCGAAGACGTCGAAAGGTAACAATATGATTTGGGTAGTTGTCGACAGGTTAACAAAGTCTGCTCATTTCATAGCTATCAAGATCGGTATGCTAGTACCGAAGTTGGCTGAGATTTATGTTGAGCAAATCGTGAGATTACATGGAATTCCGTCGAGTATCGTATCAGATCGAGATCCCCGTTTTACTTCAAGGTTTTGGGAGAGTTTACAAGGAGTGAGTTGGGAAGCTTGCTTACCATTGATTGAGTTTACGTATAACAATAGTTTTCATTCGAGCATTGGTATGGCACCTTTTGAAGCGTTGTATGGGAGAAGATGTAGAACACCTTTGTGTTGGTTTGAATCGGGAGAAAGTGTGGTGCTTGGACCTGAGATTGTGCAACAAACGACCGAGAAGATCAAGATGATCCAAGAAAAGATGAGAGCGTCGCAGAGTCGCCAGAAAAGCTATGCCGATAAGAGAAGAAAGGATATAGAATTTCAAGAAGGAGATCATGTATTTCTAAGAGTTACATCGACTACGGGTATTGGACGGGCTTTGAAATCGAAGAAGTTAGCATCGAGGTTCATTGGTCCGTATCAGATTTTGAAGAGGATTGGGAAGGTGGCGTATAGGATTGCGTTACCGCCGTCGTTGTCAAATCTACATGACGTTTTTCACGTGTCTCAATTAAGGAAATACGTATCGGATCCGTCACATGTGATTGAGTCGGACGAGATACAAGTGAGAGAGAATTTAACGGTTGCAACGGTACCCTTAAGGATTGAAGGACAAGAGATGAAGAGGCTCAGGAACAAAGAGATTTCATCGGTGAAAGTCGTTTGGGGAGGCCCAGCCGGTGAATATGCGACGTGGGAGCTCGAGAGCAAGATGCGGGACTCCTATCCAGAGTTGTTTTCAGGTATTTTCGAGGGCGAAAATTCTTTTTAGGGGGGTAGAGTTGTAACGACCCTATTTTCGTATGTTATATTTTTATATAGTTTATTTTATGGATTTGCATTTAAAAATATTTTCTCGTAATCGAGAAATAATTATTTGGCGCGAGGATAAGTTCGTAATCGAGTTTTTAGAGTTTTGGGCGAAATTGGACCTAGGGCGTGAATAGTAATGGGCTTGGTCATGAATAAGTAGTAATGATCAAGTGGATGAGATTTAGTGAGCTTGGATTGGATTGAAGGGCTAGGATTGGTCCTTGAGAGTTAGTAAGGAATGGATGGCCATGATTGATTTGCTTGGGTTATAAGAGATTAACACAAAGACTTTGTGAATCACTATTCATTGTCTTTGTGGAGAAAACTTGGAACGTGAAAGAGAAGGAGAAGAGAAGGAGAAAAGCAAGAGAAAGCTAGGGCAAGAGCAAGAGAGCAAGTGAAGAAGCTTGAGTTTGCTAGGTAAGAGAGGTAGTATTACTTATTCACAAGTGATTTTGAGAAGGGGAGAATGTCTATTTCTCCATCCCAAACTTCTCCTTTCACTTTATCTAGGTTTTGATAGAAAGTTTATATGATTTAAGTTGTTAATGATCATGTTTTGCTTACTTAATGCTAAGTGATGTTGTTAGTAGGTTTAGTTGATGTTGCTAGTGTTTTGAATTCATTGGAAAAGTTATAGAAAGTTAGTGTTTTAACCCTAACTTCTTTGCTAGATGTAATCCTTGCTTGTGATTGTTTTTAAATGATGTTTTATGATGGAAAATTGTTTTTAACAAGTCCTGGAAGTTTGGGTAACCTTGAATGGGCTAAAATGGTGGAAAATCACATTTTTTACATGATTGTATACTGATATGGTCGCTGTAGCGACGGACCGTCGCTTGTAGCGACCAGGCAGGATAATTCCCTGCCTATCCGCGCTTCAAGCGACCGAACTGGCGCTTGTAGCGACCAGGGGCGCTTGTAGCGACCAAGGGCTCGCTTGTAGCGACCAGCCCTGTACAGCCCAACTTCGTTGAGTTGTTCTGGAGGTCCTGGTACGCGCGGGGATGACTTTTTGCTACTGCATTCTCATAATATATTTTGGAAACCTTGCCCACCATTTTAACTTATTCTTAATGCTTCCTAAAGATTAATTGTTCAAGAAAAGCTTGAGTAAAACCCTAACATGGTGGTTTTTGATTAAGGCCATCATGTTGTGTGTGTATGTGTTATATAATGTTTGAAATGGATAAGTTATCAAAATGTGTGGGTTTTCCTTTGAAACCCTTATGTGGTTGAGTATATACATGTTGTGTCTTATGATTTGGCCATGAAAGCCTAGTGTTTGTGTTTGTTGTTGTTGATGTTGTGATAATTATCAGAGTGCTGATAATTTAGTGGTTGTGTTTGTTGTTGTTGTTGAGATAATTATCAGAGTGCTGATAATTAGTTGTGTTAGTAAGTATCATATATTTGCTAAGTGAATCATCATGCATTTCATGATTGTATGATACCCGGAGCGGGTTATTCGATGATATCCGTGTGCGGATATGAAATCCAAGAGTGCTTGGTTATCAAGAGTGCTTGATAAGGATATAAGTTTATCCAAAATGATTTGGTACCACATGCATTAGAGAATGCATTTGAGGCATGCATCCTTTGTGACATTAGTGTTCATTTAGGAATTATGTGTGCATAATGGTTGTTAAGTGATAATTGTTATTGATGAGTTTTGTGCTTTGTCAATTACGTGTTGTGTTTTGGTTATGTATAATAATGTGTTATTTATACATGTTTATTGGTTGTGATACTAACACTCTCTGTTATGTGTTATCTGCTGGATCTTTGGGGATCCAGATTATCAGGTTGGCGAGGCTATCGTCGAGGAGTAGTTTTTGCTGTTTAGAAGCTTGCGTAGTGGTGAGGGCATAGCTTAGCTATCCTTACATTTTTTTGTACTAGGTGTTGTATCCTAGTTAGAGTCTAGGGCTCTGATAGTTGTAACACTACTTTGGGTATCTGAACGTGTATGTATAAATTTGGCAATGGTCTCTGTTGTAGATTTGCCTCTTTTGAAAATCTTATGTATATATTTTTGTATATTATATGCATGCTTGGTTATAAGTTGTTTGTTATTTTTCCGCTGCTGTATGTGAATCAAATATATTTTGATCTGTTGATGTTTATGAAAATGCGTTTTCATTATGTTGTAACTTCCTATGTCCTTAACGTTTTTTTTTTATTAAAGTTAATAATCGGCGATTAAGGGTTAGGGTGTTACAGAGTCTGAAGACTGCGTCTGAAGGGTGCTTCTGAAGGCTGAGTCTGAAGGTCAACGTTGGTCAACGTCTGAAGACTGAGTCTGAAGGTCAACAGAAATCAACGTCTGAAGGCTGAGTCTGAAGGTCAATAAAAGTCAACGTCTGAAGGGAGCTGTGCGCTCTCGGAAAAAAACGCAAGATCCTCGAGACGTGTACGAACGCTCGGGATGAAAGATGCGGAGTCGCCACCAAAGTTTTTGTTTAAAGGGAACATTGATAAACCCTTATGTTTTTATTTTTAAAGGGAAACGATAATAAAACCCTTTGACGATGAGGAAAGGATGGTCATCGCAACCATTATCGGGTTCGGGAGTCGATTACGCAAGGGGAAAGTATTAGCACCCCTCACGTCTGTTGTACTCAACGGGAACCTCCTAGTTAGTTTAAGGCTAAAAATGTTTTTAAAGTTTTGCTTGCATGCTTGAAAATATAAAGATAATAAAGAGGGGGAAAAAGTTTATTTTTAATTATTGTTCTTGACAAGATGATGATCTTGCTCTTACGTATCTCCTGGTATGATGGAGAATTCAAAGCCACGTAGTTCTTTGGTAGAAAAACGTTTATTTGTTGG
The DNA here is from genome assembly GCA_018208015.1 of Medicago ruthenica. Classification (NCBI taxonomy): domain Eukaryota; kingdom Viridiplantae; phylum Streptophyta; class Magnoliopsida; order Fabales; family Fabaceae; genus Medicago; species Medicago ruthenica. Next base: position 39,435,984 of record CM031376.1, on the reverse strand, counting down.
TTGTTTTTATGAGCGATGTTATTGATCGTATTCTTACGATTAAACGTAGCTTGTGTGCTCGCGCGTGGGAGGCTTAAGCGTTTGTTTAAATCGCGCTAGAATTGATAAAAACATATCCGTTGGGAAAAGAGGTTTGGATTGACCACGGGGGGCCAAGAAAGATTCAAATGACTCAAAGGAGTCGACAATAGGTTCGATTGATCCAACGCGACCAAGAAAGGTTTCAATGGACTCAACGGAGTCGGACATTGATTTAAATGACTCAACGGAGTCAAGGAAGGGTCAATTGATCCAACGGGATCAAGAAAGGGTTCAATGGACTCAAAGGAGTCGAACATTGAATCAAATGGTCCCGGGGGACCGAAAAAGGGTTCAAATTGACCACAAAGGGCCAAGAATTGGTTTTGGTGTGTTGGATGCGTTGAAAATAGAATGACGATTGTCCGAACAACGAGACATACGTCAAGCATTCGTCTAATCGGGGAATGGAGATACATACGTCAAACCACTCCTTTTTCATTCAAGTTTTGTATTTGAAACTTAAAAATGTATTTTTCTTGGTGAAGTTTGAAAAGAATGACGATTGTCTAAACAACGAGACATACGTCAAGCGTTCGTCCAATCGGGGAATGGAGAGACATACGTCAACCACTCCTTTTTCATTTATTGATGAAACTTAAGAAATCCCAAAAAGAGAGCAAAACACTTGGTTTAAAACTTAATGAAACAAGTTTTAAATGTTCAAATTAGTTGTTGCAACCTATGAACAAGTGTTGTTTGTTCAAGTGTATGAACAATGCATAAGTTTGTTGAAAATCATGTTTGGTTGAAATTCATGAACAAGATTATTGATCAAGTTTGATTTGGAAATTCGTTGAACATAGCCTATTGCTCAAGTTTGTAAAAATGAACAAGTTTGGAAAAAATGCGCAAGTTCGGCTCAAATTTTAAAAAGTGAACAAGTTTCTTGTTATTCAAGTTAACTATTTAAATTTGTGAATTTCCAAATGTATGCAAAAACCCTTGTTATGTTTTAAACCAAAATGAGTTTTGATCCTCTGAGGTTCTGAATCTTTCAAGTTTGAATCTCAAAAATTAGTGTTGTACCCTAATTTTGTCCTAAGCCTTTTCAAAACAATTTTCAAAATTCAAAAAAAAAGAAGAAGAGAAAAGTCAAAGTCAACAAAAGTCAACCAAAAAAGTCAACATTTCAAAAATGGTGACTTCGCAGTGCGAAGTCCACTTCGCAGTGCGAAGTCTGCGAATTTTTTGCAGATTTTTGATTTCTTTGATTTAATTCCATTTTTTGTTACCTATCATTTTTATTATTGTTTTTATCATCATTCATGGCTATTTGAGCTCAGCAAAGCCAAAATTGGAGCACTTGTCATTAAAGCCAAGGAAAGAAGCTTTTTTTCCAACCTAGCATGTGCCAAGCAAGTTGGCTTGCCCTTGGGCAGCTCTTGTCCCTCCCAAGTGACCTGCTACTGACCCTAAGGTTGCCAGCCACCAGCTTGTGGACTTTCCTCCTGCTTTCTCCTCCAAAACCAGTCAAACCCAGCTGGTTTTCACTTGCAAAAAGTCATGAGTGCTGCCCTGTTTTTCAGCAGCTTTTCTTCCTCCTCACACCAGCCCACATGTTGCCTTTTGTTTCCCCCAACCTCTGCACATCACAGTGCACGTTTTTATTGCTTAACCATCAAGATTGCAAGGACCAATCCCTAGGGACAACCAATTGAAAACCAGCCCTTGACCATCATCATTTCTATCCAAAATCCTTTGAATTAATGGCTGGATTTGGCTAAGTCTGGACCATTGCAGCAAGGCAAGGTCACCTCTTCACTTTTGCATAAAATGCAAAGTTATTTAGCCTGATCCTAGCTGGATTTTGGGGATTTCTCATGATGAAAATTGATTTGGTTTTGGCCTATAAATAGGAAGCAATGCATAAGGCTTAATACACTTTGAAACTTAGAAAAAACACACTTACACTCACTCACAACAACCAGAAAAAACCAGCAATTGAGCATTTGTAACAGCACTAAACACTAGCAAAAAAACCAATTCCAATACAAAGCATTGCACAAGTTCATTGCTCAACAACACTCAAACCTTGCAAACCTCCAACCAATTCAAGTTCATATCACTTCCTTGCAGCAGGAGCTTTGCTAGGATCTCTGTAAGTGTTCTAAGTCCTTATCTTTCATTTAGATTTGTGCTTGCATCTTTAATTTTGCTCAAATCCTTTTTACTCTAAAAAACCCCTTTTGAATTTCAAAAGAAATCCCAAGGTTTGCAAAACATCCAAACTGGTTTGTCTAGCTCTTTTTATTGCTAAATCTCAAAGCTTTTCACTCCCCTAAAAGGTTCTGAGATTGTTCAGAAGTTGTTTCTGAACAACAGTTCAGAAACAGCTTCTGAACTCAAAATTTCACATTGTTCGCAGTGCGAAGCCATGGTCGCAGTGCGACCATGACAGAACTCAGAATCTGAGTTTAGGCTCCCAAACAGCCAATTTTTGAGGTTCTAGCCCAAGAGCTCAGAACCTAAGTAGAAGGAAACTCATTTTATTCAAACCTTAGCAAGGATTTTGCATAAAATTGGAAAATACACAAGTTCGGGTCACTCTTTTTGGATAACTTGCAAAACAAGTTACACTCACAAATTTTCAAAACAAACTTGAACAATAGGCTATGTTCATCATTTTCAAAACCAAACTTGAACAAAAAACCTTGTTCATGATTTTCAAATCAAACGTGAACTTAAGCCGAACTTGTTCTTTTTTTCAAAATCGTTTTCAAAATTGAGCCGAACTTGTGCGTTTTCACAATTTTTGTTAAAACCTTTTCATTTTGAATTCCAAACCAAGTGTTTTGATAAACTTTGGGATTTCTAAAAATTCAATAAAAAACTTGAATGAAAAAGGGATGGTTTGACGTATGTCTCTCCATTGCCCCGGTTGAACGAACGCGTGACGTATGTCTCGTCGTTCGGACAATCGTCATTCCATTTTCTACGCACCCGACCATACCAAACCAATTCTTGGCCCTTTGTGGTCAATTTGAACCTTTTGGTCCCCCGTGGCCATTCAATTCCTCGACTCGTTTGAGTCACTTCGGTCAATGTTCGACTCGATTGAGTCCATTGCACCCGTTCTTGATCCCGTTGGATCAACCGAACCTTTCCTCGACTCGTTTGAGTCACTTTGGTCAATGATCGACTCCGTTGAGTCCATTGTACCCTTTCTTGATCCCGTCGGATCAATCAAACCTTTTTCCCCAACGGACATGTTTTTATCAATTCTAGCGCGATTCTAAACAAACGCTTAAGCCTCCCATACGCGAGAATACAAGCTATACGCTTAAGCCTCCCATACGCGAGCATACAAGCTATACGCTTAAGCCTCCCATACGCGAGCATACAAGCTATACGCTTAAGCCTCCCATGCGCGAGCATACAAGCTATACGCTTAAGCCTCCCATGCCCGAGCATACAAGCTACGTTTAATCGCAAGAATTCGGTTAAAACATCGTTCATTAAAAATAACCAACATATACGTTTTTCTACCAAAGAACTACGTATGCTTTGAATTCTCCGACTACCGGGAGATACGTAGGAGCAAGATCGTCATCTTGTCAAGCACAATAATAAAAAACAAACTTTTTCCCCTTTCATCATATTTTCTTTTTTCCTTTTACATAGACAAGCATGCACGCAAAACATTTAAAAACATTTTAAGCTTTAGCTAAATAGGAGGTTCCCGTTGAGTACAACGGACGTGAGGGGTGCTAATACCTTCCCCTAGCGTAATCGACTCCCGAACCCGACAATGGTTGCGATGACCAGTCCTTTTCCTCATCGTCAAAGGGTTTTATTATCGTTTCCCTTCAAATAAAAAACTTAAGGGTTTATCAACGTTCCCTTTAAACAAAAACTTTGGTGGCGACTTCACAACAGCCTTCCGAGCGTTCGTACACGTCGCGGAGGATTGCGCATTTTTAACGAGTGCGCACAATTAGCTTTAAGAAGCCTGAACTCAGAAACTGAGTTCTGTCATGGTCCCTGAGCGACCAGAGCTTCGCTTTGCGAACTCTGCGAAAATTTTAGCTCAGAAGCTGCTTCTGAACTGTAGTTCTGAAGCTGCTTCTGAATGAACTTCAGAACCTTAAGAGGAGTGAAAAGCTTTTGAAATTAGCAAGTAAATGAGTACAACACTTCAATTTAAATGTTTTGCAAACCTTGGGATTTCTTTGAAGTTCAAAAGATGTTTTAAATCAAAATGAGTTTAAAAACTAATGAAGATGCAAAACTGAGATTGAATCAAGTTGGAATCAAAAGCAAATGCAAACAGTATGCAAATGAGATATAAACAGGTTAGAATGACTTACCAACTCCTAGCCCAAAGCTTTTGTTGCAAGGAAATGGAAGAGGCTTTGGATGTTTATGGTTTTGCAAAGCTGGAAAAAGTTTGATAAACAGCACTAGCAAATGACAATTTTCTTTGGTTCTTCACTCTTTGTGTGAGGTTTAGTGGTTGTTTTGATGGTTTGGTTACTTTGTGCTGGTTTGGGATGATTTGTGAAAGAGAGGAATGGAAATTTTCTCTAAAACTTACCCAAAACCAACTCTGTTTTTGTGTGTATCAATTCACTCAATTTTCACTCTCTAAGAACTGGTTTTTTGCTGTAAAACCTCTCTCTTGTCTTGTCTAAAAAAATATGTCCAAAATCCTGCAGCAATGCATGGCTTTTATAGGAAAAATGAGATCAAAATGTCATGATGAGAAATCCTACAGCAGGGCTGTTTTTGTGCTATGATCATGACTAATTTGCTTTGCATTTAATGCTAAAGGGAAGAGGTGACCTTGCCTTGCTGCAATGGTCAAGACTTTGGCCAATTTCAAGACCCAAAGCAGCTGAATTCTGACACAGAATTGCTGGAAATCATGAAAACAAGGGCTGTTTGCAAAACAGGGCAGCACTTTTGCCTCAACCTTTGAATGGTTTTGATAAAGCCTATGGCAAGGTGGATGCTGGAAGATAGCAGGGTCAGTTGCAGGCACAATGGTAGGGGAGAAGGGCTGCCCAAGGTTAGCAAGTGGCTGAGTTACTTGGTTGATTTTGCTTCTTCTTCCTTGCTTTCTTGCTTTTTCAAATGTCACATGTTTCTTTTCTTTCTCTGCTGAATCCAACATTAAACATGATAATAATAGATGATAATAATAATAGATAATGATACTAATAACAAATAAAAGAAAGAGAAATCAAAAAATCAAAAATCTGCAAAATTCGCAGATTTCGTAGAGCGACCAGATCTTGGCTCTGCGAAATTCATCGCAGGTTTCGCAGAGCGATCACAACATCGCTTTGCGAAATCCTCCTTTCCTTTTTTGTTGACTTTTTGTTGACTTTGACTTTCTCTTCTCTTTTTTTTTGACTCTTTTTTTTTGAAAAAGCTTGGGACAAAATTAGGGTACAACAGCTGCCCCTACTTAATTGTGTCTTTGCATAGAGAATGTGTGTGCCAGGGTGTACTGTCAGTGAGTACAATCTTTCTAGAAACTAGGGTTTCTGTGCTGTGTTTTGGTCATGCCTTGGGAATGATCCCAAGGTTACTATTTGTAGCCTTTCTTGGGCCTACCCGGTCATGGTTTTGGGCCCAAATCGTAAAGGGCCAAAACCATGACTAGGGCGCCCTCGTAAGCTGCTGAGGGCGCCCCTAGAGGGTGCCCTTTAGGAAGGTCACCTAGTGTTATTTATGACTGTAAAGTGGGCCCTCTGCCCTCTTGGAGGACGTCCAGCCTTATTCCAAGGGTTCACACCCTTGGCTTTAGGATCTCAAGTCCTAGATGGTGAGATCTACGGTCCACAGCCCAACAAGCACGAGTCTTGGTACAAGGCGAAGTGATTAAACTGTTTACGGGGGATTTGTCTATGACCTTTTGCCCAGCAAGTGGGGCTTACTAGACACGAAGCCATATGAAAAAATTTTATGAGTACTAGCCCAACATGGGTGTTTAAACCCTGCGTGGGTACTAGCCCACATGGGTGTTTAAACCCTGTGTGGGTACTAGCCCAACACGGATACTAGCCCAACATGGGTACTAGCTCCATGTTTCATTTTGAGTATCTTAATGGGCGGCACTAGCCCTTCGATAGTGTGGGCGCTAGCCCAACAGGAATATTTATGTTAGCCCAACAAGCACAAGTCTTGGTACAAGGCGAAGTGGTTAATCTGCGTGTAGCTCGCCACGTCCTTTGGACTACGTGTTGAGGACGCCTCTTACTGGGATCCAACGGCTGGCGTGAGGCGACCGTTCGCTCTCGCTGATGTGTCCGAATCGTAGCGGTTCTCGGAAATCATGCCAACTTAAGTGACGTCATCTGCGCGTTTTCCCAGGCTTTTTTACTTTAAACTGAACGCGGATCTACTTTACCCTGTCTCCTGTTCAGTTTTGTCTTTTCACTTTCCTTCTCCTTTCCTATTCCGAAACGCACATCCTTCGCCAATTACAAACAGCTCCTAGAATCGACGCGCTTCTCCAGAGTCAAATCAGTCCTTTTCTTCGTCCAGCTTTTCTTCATTCAAAACAGGTAATCCCTTTTTTAGAATTCATCCTCTGAACGTTAGCGCTTCGTTTTTTGTAGTTCAAATTAGGACATGGTAGTTATCAGGGAGTGTGACGGGAAGGGCAACGTACTATCTCCGGCTAACTCGGAGGAAAGGGATGCGTTATTGAGAGAGGCGGTTAGACTCGCGAAACGATCGGACGGAACCACCGATTGGGTTGCCTTTGAAAATGCCTACTATGGCCATTCCGTTTTAGGGGAGTTTTCGAGCGACTCGAGTGATAGTGAGGAGAAAGACGATAGCGGGAACTCATCTGATTGTATTATTCTTTCTGTTCGTCCATGTCCCTCCTATACGAGAGAAAATCACTGTATGGCGTCCGCTAGTGATTCGGGACCAGGGGGTTCTACTAACGAAATGATGCGATCGGAGTCCGTGTTTATGGATCCTGAACGAGTGGCGCTGTTCCGAAGCAAGGTTAGTGTTTCTTCGACAGGATGCGAAGATGATGTGATCCTGGAGCCCTGCCGCCCTGGTGAGAAAGTTTATTTACGGATGCCAAGGGGTAGGGCTCACGAGTTCTTCTACATGTACGCGGCGGTCTTTGAAGATCTGGTTGTGAAGTATCCATTCACGCCCTTCGAAGTAAGTGTCCTGAGGTGGTTAAATGTGGCGCCCTCGCAGCTTCAGCCCAACAGTTGGGCGTTCATCCGGGCCTTTGAGATAGCGTGCGAGGGTTTAGGCTTTGAGCCCTCCGCCGGATGTTTCTTTAGCTTCTACGGTACTAAGGGGGTGGACAAATCGTCCTGGGTGTCCGTTGGCGCGCACCCTGGGAAACGGTTGTTTCCACCTTATGCCTCTCATTACAAGAACTGGAGACGGACATTCCTTAGGGTGAGGGGAAGAGAGGATTACAAGGACGCCGCTGTGCGCGTACAGAATGAATTAAAATTCCCCATCTGCTGGACGAGTTCCCCAGCTTCTGTTACTGGGTTTGCGTATGAGCATTTGAGTGGGTATGAACAAGATATCGTTTCCTTCCTGGACAAGATGCTGCCCATGGATATTCGGGAGTTGCTGAATAGAGAGGGAGATGTTGATAGCTTAGAGACCTATTTGCGTGAGTTGATTTCATAATTCTACTTGTCTAGCTTTTCCGCCTTTCCCTTTATTAATTATTTGTGTATTGGCTCTGGTTTTTTGACTTGCAGAATCAATGGCGCCACTATCAGCTGCGGAGAGGAAGAAGTATTTGGCCGAGCTGAAGGCCAAGAGGTCGGGCGGGGTGGCTGCCACGAGCGATTCTTCTGGGCTTATCCTGCGTAAGTCTAAAAAGAAAGCCGAGATTGTTCTTGACGCTCAACCTGAGTGTGATGTGGACGTGGCACAGGAGAAGAATCGAGAGGAGAAGAAAAGGAAAGCGCCAGATGGGGAAGAGGGGGTGATGAAAGAGAGGAGGTCTAAACGGGCGCATTCTTGTCCCGCCACTGAACTTACTGGTCCCAGCCGGGATGTTTGGTCTTTTTGGGACAAGGATTTTGATTACGAAGCCTACGTGAAAGAGAAGATGGTTTGCAATCCTGATGATGTGACAGCCGGGACGCAGAACCCGGTTCCTTTTGCGACGAGGGATATCGGCGTAAACTGTTTGCAGTCTATTATGCTTTTGATGGCTGTTGATTGCAAATACGCGGAATCGGTCCGTAATGGAGAAACGTTGCTGGACAGGGTGAAGTTACTGGAGAAGGAATTACAAGAGGTCCAGGAGAGCAAGGAGGCGATAGAGGCGATGAGGGCCGAGTTCGATGAACAAATCAGCGATTTGAAGGTTGGTCATGACGCCGACTTAGCTGGGAAGGACGCGGTGATCGTTCGTTTGAGGGAAGAGGTCGCCTCGGGAGTTGAGAGGGAAGTGGCGTTGAAGGCTGAGGTTTCGGAAGCCAAAGGAGAACTGGCGCTGTCCTTTGAGACTGGGTTTGATCGTGCAAAGGAGCAGGCCGCCTTCCTCCATCCTGACGCTGATCTTTCGTCTATGGACTCTTCAAGATAGTTGTAGATGGCGTCCTTGTGGACGAACAATAGTCTTTGTTGTAACTTTAATTTGCTTTGATCTTGAACTTTTTTGAATTCGTAACGATGCATTATTTGTACTATGTTTCGTTGGTTTCTTATTTAATGACGGTGATGATAATGTTTCTTGGGCGGTAGCTATTACTTGTCTGTTTTCTCGACTTATTAAAGATTGTCAAACCGTTGAACTTTTCGATGTTATTGCTCTATTGAGGCATCTTCTGCATGAATTCTTCTATTTTTGCAACGTTTTCGCTTTCGGCTTACGACGTCTTAGAGCACTTTTTTAGGGTTAAGGAATTAGGTGGCGATTTGTCTTTCGGCTCGCGACGTCTTAGAGCCCTCTTCGGGGTTAAGGAATTAGGCGGCGATCTTATTTTCGTCTCGCGACGTCTTAGAGCCCTCTTTTAGGGTTAAGGAATTAGGCGGCGATTTTATTTTCGTCTCGCGACGTCTTAGAGCCCTCTTTTAGGGTTAAGGAATTAGGCGGCGATTTTATTTTAAGCTCACGACGTCTTAGAGCCCTGTCTTTTAGGGTTAAGGAATTAGGTGGCAACCCCTTTGGGGTTAGCATATCATATGGCGCGCCCTTTGCGAGTTGATGCTGCCTATCTCGTTTCGGCGATGTCTGTGATATTGGAGTCAAAGCAGAGATAAGAGTAAACGAAAATTGGTGCCTCATTAAAAACCCAGCTTTCGCGGGGAAAAGAGTGCTCCCTTATTCCTCTTCGTTAATTGAAATCAAAATACAAACAATTCAAAAGAAAATGCAAGCAAAATATGAATTTTACAGCAGTTCAGTCTTGTGTGGCTTGTTTGTAAGAATGATGAAGTACTCAGCTGTAGTAATGGCGTAGGTTGGCGGCATTCCAGGTTCGTGGTATCATGTCTCCATTCAGCTCCTCCAGCTTGTATGCTCCGTGTGCTAGTTTTTCCCTGACTCGGTATGGTCCTTCCCAGTTGGGTAGTAACTTTCCAATTCTGGTGGGCGCGACGACCTGTCTTAAGACCAAATCTCCTTCTTTCATGTCTCTTGGGATTACTTTTGAATTGTACCGGCGGGCTGCTCTTTGTTTTGCGGCGAATTCTCGGATGTGGGCGGCCTCCCGTACCTCATCAATCATGTCTATTCCGCATAGCAAGCTCGCCTCATTAGCCTCTTCTGAGAAGTTCTCCTGGCGCCATGTTGGCGTGTCAATTTCTACAGGCAGCATAGCGTCGGCGCCGTATACCATAGTGAACGGGGTTTCCTTGGTTGTGGAATGAGGTGTCGTGTGATATGACCAGAGCACTTCATGCAATTGGTCAGCCCAAAGTCCTTTGGCGTCGTCGAGCTTCTTTTTTATGCCGTTCAAGATCACCTTGTTTGCAGATTCGGCTTGCCCGTTTGCTTGGGGGTGGATGACTGAGACAAACTTCGTCTGGATTCCGAGTTGATTGCAAAATTCTACCACCTTGGAACTGGCGAACTGGGTCCCGTTGTCTGATACTATAACTTTGGGTAGCCCAAACCTGCATATTATTTTCTTCCAGTAGAAGCGTATCACTCTGTCCGCCGTGATTTTGGCGACCGCTTCGGCTTCGACCCACTTCGTAAAGTAATCCACTCCGACTATGAGAAACTTCAATTGTCCGGGTGCCAACGGGAATGGGCCTACAATATCCACTGCCCACTTGTGAAAAGGCCACGGGGAAAAGACTGAGGTGAGTTCGCAAGCAGGGGCGTGCTTCTTATCAGAAAACCTCTGACACTTGTCACACTTTCGTACAAAGTCTGCGCTTTCTTGGATCATTGTTGGCCAGTAGTAGCCTGCTCTTAACAGCTTCGCGGCCAGGGATTGCCCGCCGATGTGGCTCCCGCATACTCCTTCGTGTACTTCTAAGAGGACGAGGTGGGTCTCGTTTTCGCCTAAGCACCTGAGCAGAGGCGATGCCTTGCCTCGTTTGTACAATTTGCCAGCGGCCATGCAATACTTCGAGGCCTTCTTTCGTATTTGCAGCTCTTCCTCCTCGCTTTTGGGATTAAACGCTCCCGTGAGGTATTTGATTAGCGGCGTCATCCATCCCTCCTCCTCATTCTCCACGGCGCCTACTTCCATGATCTCTGTGCTGGGGGTCGCCAGCACCTCCTGGATGACCGTTCTGTTGTTTCCCGGGCGTTTGGTGCTGGCAAGTTTAGACAAAAGGTCGGCTCTTGAATTCTGCTCTCTTGGAACGTAGATTGCCTCGAAGAACTTGAAGGTGGAGGCTAAACTGTTGACCTTTGCTAAGTATTTGATAAGTTGACTGTCCTTCGCTTGGTATTCCCCGGCAATTTGACTCGTCACCAACTGGGAGTCGCTCTTCGCTCTCAAGTTTTCCGCCCCCATCTCTTGTGCCAGCTTCATGCCCGCTACCAGGGCTTCATACTCTGCCTGGTTGTTGCTCGCCTTGAACTCAAATCTCAGCGACTGCTCTATGATTTGGCCCCCTGGACCCTCCAACACTATGCCGGCTCCACTACCTTTGAGATTTGATGAGCCGTCGACCGATAACAACCATACAAAAGGGGCGACTTCTTCCACCGGGGATGAAAATTCTACTAGGAAGTCAGCCAGGACCTGTGACTTTATGCTGCCTCTAGGAAGATATTGAATGTCATATTCGGACAATTCCACTGCCCAGGATACCATTCTTCCCGCTAGGTCTGGTTTCCCCAGCACTTGCTTGATGGGGTAATTGGATTTGACAACAACTTTATGTCCTTGAAAATATGGTCGCAGTTTCCTCGCTGTTGCTACCACTGCTAGAGCCAGGCGCTCTATTTTCTGGTATCTCAGCTCGGCTCCTTTGAATACCTTGCTCACAAAATACACTGGCTTTTCACCTTCGTCAGAATCTTGCACGAGGACGGAACTCATGGCATTTTCCGATATAGATAGGTAGAGGAAAAGGACGGCGCCTGCGTCTGGACGATGCAGAACTGGCGGGCTGGAAAGAAACGTCTTAATCTTTGTGAACGCATCTTCGCACTCTTCAGTCCATTGGAAAAGTTCCTTCTTCTTTATTGAGGCAAAGAAAGAGAAAGCTTTATCGCCGGCACACGATAAAAACCTGGAGAGCGCTGCGAGCCTACCCGTCAACTGCTGCACCTCCTTAATGCTAGAGGGGCTTCTCATGTTGATTATCGCCTGACATTTGTCAGGGTTTGCCTCGATGCCGCGCCGGGTCAGCATGAAGCCTAGGAATTTTCCTACGTGAACCACAAAAGAGCATTTGGCCGGGTTGAGACGCATGTTATATGCGCAAACTTGATCGAAGATCTCTTCCAGATCCTTTGAATGGCTTTCGTCATGTTTTGTTTTCACTACCAGATCGTCGATATAGACCTCCAAATTCTTTCCGATTTGTTCTGCAAAGGCGGTGTCCATCAACCTTTGAAAGGTGGCGCCAGCGTTCTTTAAGCCGAAAGGCATGACTTCGTAGTGGTAGTTGTGGTGATTAGTCATGAAGGCGGTTTTCAGGGCGTCGAGAGGATCCATCTTTATTTGGTTGTAGCCGGAGTATGCGTCCATGAAACTTAGGGTTTGGTACCCTGACGCGTTGTCGATAAGGTGGTCAATATTTGGGAGGGGATATGGGTCTTTTGGGCAGGCGGTGTTCAGATCGGTGTAGTCGACGCACATGCGCCATTTTCCGTTAGCTTTCTTCACGAGGATGACGTTAGCCAGCCATGTAGGATACTTGATTTCACTTATGAAACGGGCGTCTCTTAACTTGGCAACCTCTTCTTCTACTGCTTTCCTCCTTTCTTCGCCTAATTTCCTTTTGCGCTGAGCGACCGGTTTCACTCCTGGACGTAAGGCGAGGTGGTGGCATACGATGGCGGGGTCGATGCTGGGCATATCTGATGGTTGCCAGGCGAATAAGTCTAAGTTTCTTCTCAGGAGATCCACTAGACTTTGCTCTTCAGCGGGATCCAAAGAAGTCCCCACCTTGGTTGTTTGATGTGGCTCCGGGCCTATTGTGACTTCCTTCAGATCCTCCGTGGGTTCAAGACGCTCGTTCTGGAATTCTTCCCTTGGATCCAGGTCGATGACGCTAACTTGCAATGCTTTGCCATGGCTACGAAGTTGTCGGATCTGTTGCTGTACTGCTTCTGCCGCCTCTGGGTCCATGAACAACGATGGCGACGATGGTCGTTTTTGGGTCGGTTATCAAGGTTTAAAAATCGCGACTGAAGGTTCCTAGTCGGGATTGCGAATTTCGGAGAGACTAATTGATGCTTTGAACAAGGAATGGGTTGAATGTTTGATGAGAGTTAGGTCTAGGGGTGAATCGCGGCGGATTCGAAGGTTTTGAGGTTGCTCCTGGGAAATATGGTGGATGCACGGCGCTCTGATGACTTTCAGGGGGCGTGGATCGATCGTTTTTCTCTAGGAGACGGTGGCTAGGTCAGTTTTACCGTAGCCCCACGGTGGGCGCCAACTGTACTGTCAGTGAGTACAATCTTTCTAGAAACTAGGGTTTCTGTGCTGTGTTTTGGTCATGCCTTGGGAATGATCCCAAGGTTACTATTTGTAGCCTTTCTTGGGCCTACCCGGTCATGGTTTTGGGCCCAAATCGTAAAGGGCAAAAACCATGACTAGGGCGCCCTCGTAAGCTGCTGAGGGCGCCCCTAGCGGGTGCCCTTTAGGAAGGTCACCTAGTGTTATTTATGACTGTAAAGTGGGCCCTCTGCCCTCTTGGAGGACGTCCATCTTTATTCCAAGGGTTCACACCCTTGGCTTTAGGATCTCAAGTCCTAGATGGTGAGATCTACGGTCCACAGGGGCATCACATAAATTCTTTGCGAAGAGTAAGTAAGTAAAAGAAGGAACCAAATTTTGTCCTTCAAGGTGAGAAAAGATTGTAGAAAATAATGAAAATATTGATATACAAATGCAATGAACAAAAGTAAATGCAGGTTCACCTGGTTTGGCTACTAGTGCATAAACTAAGAATGAAATAGACAAGTCGTCGCCTGAATAGGTGCTTAGACTGGCTTGGGGAAATAAAAATAGATCGTCGCCTGAATAGGTGCTTAGACTGAAAAGGTAAAAAGATCGTCGCCTGAATAGGTGCTTAGATCTGACAAGTATGCCTTCACAGGGGGAAGGTTGATCATATACAGCCGTTTATGCTAGAGGTAGATCTCTGGGGGCAAAGGTGAACTTATTCAGCCGCTTATGCTGAAGGTCGATCCGCTGGGGATAAAGGTGATCATATCCAGCCGTCTACGCTGGAGGTAGATTCCTAGGGACAAAGGCGATCTTATTCAGCCGCTTATGCTGAAGGTAGATCCATGAGGATAGGGTGATCTTATCTAGCCGCTGATGCCAGAGGTAAGTCCTACGGGGAATAACGGTGATCGTATCCAGCCGTCTACGCTGGAGGTAGATTCGGGGGATGAAGTGATCTTATTCAGCCGCTTATGCTGAAGGTTGATTCACTGGGGAAGAGTGATCCTATCTAGCCGCTGATACTAGAGGTGGACACCTGGGGATAAAGGTTAACTTATCCAGCCGTTTATGCTAGAGGTAAGTCCTACTGGGAATAACGGTGATCGTATCCAGCCGTCTATGCTGGAGGTAGATTCCGGGGGATGGAGTGATCTTATTCAGCCGCTTATGCTGAAGGTTGATTCACTGGGGAAAGGTGATCTTATCTAGCCGCTGATGCTAGAGGTAGATTCCTAAGGGCAAAGGTGATCTTATTCAGCCGCTTATGCTGAAGGTTGATTCACTGGGGAAGGGTGATCTTATCTAGCCGCTGATGCTAGAGGTGGACACCTGGGGATAAATGTAATCGTCTCTAGACATGGCTAGTATCTAGATGGTTGAAAAGGAAAACATGATTGTTGATGCATGATATGCTTCATGTTGTCTTATGCAGTATGTTATGCAATATGATATGATATGAGGTAGACTCAATCAGGAATTTCTGCTGGGGAAACTCAACTGGGGAATCATAATGGCCGTGAGCAGGTCCACTTGGGAATGTGATAATTTGGGAAGAAAACCGCTTGGGATTTTTCTGAAGGAGGTTCACTGGGGAACACTGGAGATGATTGTAGGTGAATGTCGGATACTTACTGGGGAGTGTTTGCTGAGGAGCAAGATATGAATATGTAATGCATGTATATGAATGAGAGTTTTTTAGGCATAGTACTTTTTGACTGCATCGGAGTTTATTGAGAGTGGGAACTCTTCTCCGTCCATAGTGGTAATGATTAAGGCTCCGCCGGAGAAGGCTTTCTTTACCACGTATGGTCCTTCATAGCTGGGAGTCCATTTCCCACGGGGATCCTTGTGGATAGGTAATATCTTCTTGAGCACTAGGTCTCCTTCTTTGAATTCTCGAGGACGGACCTTTTTGTCGAATGCCCTCTTAAGTCTCCTTTGGTACAGCTGTCCATGACATAACGTTGTTAGACGGTTTTCCTCTATGAGGTTCAATTGGTCAAACCTTGTTTGGACCCATTCGGCTTCTTCCAACTTGGTTTCCATCAAGACCCTTAATGAGGGGATTTCAACCTCAATGGGAAGCATGGCCTCCATACCATATATTAAGGAAAAAGGGGTTGCCCCAGTTGAAGTGCGAATGGCTGTTCTGTAGCCATGTAGAGCAAAGGAAAGCATCTCGTGCCAATCTTTATAGGTTTTTACCATCTTTTGGATGATTTTCTAGATGTTCTTATTGGCCGCTTCTACCGCACCGTTCATCTTTGGTCGATACGGTGAGGAATTATGGTGCTCGATCTTGAAGTCTTTGCATAACTCCTTCATCGTGTTGTTGTTTAGGTTTGCCCCATTATCCGTGATGATTTTGTGGGGAGTACCGTAACAGCAAATGATTTCCTTCTTGATGAATCGGGCTACCACTTGTTTGGTTACGTTTGCATATGAAGCTGCTTCGACCCACTTGGTGAAATAGTCGATGGCAACCAAGATGAAACGGTGTCCATTTGAAGCCTTGGGCTCAATCATTCCAATCATGTCTATGCCCCACATAGAGAATGGCCAGGGTGATGTCATGACATTCAGGGGAGCTGGTGGTACATGTACCTTGTCGGCGCAAATTTGGCATTTGTGACAAGTCTTGGCATAGCGGAAACAGTCAGCTTCCATGGTTAGATAGTAATATCCGGCCCTTAGGATTTTATTTGCCATTGCATGCCCATTGGCATGGGTTCCAAAGGATCCCTCCTGGATTTCTTTGATGAGCATGTCTGCTCGTGTTTATCCACACATCTGAACAAGACCATGTCATAATTTCTTTTGTAGAGGGTGTTCCCGCTGAGGAAGAATTGGGATGCCAATCTCCTGAGGGTTCTCTTGTCTGTTTGTGAGACATTCTCGGGATACTCTTGCTCTTCGAGGTATCGCTTGATGTCGTAAAACCAGGGTTTGTTGTCAAGTCCTTCTTCGACTACTACCCACACAACTGGTTTATCCCTATGATCCATCCTTATGATTGGCGCCTCGTTGTGGAAATTTACTTGGTACATTGATGATAATGTAGCCAAAGCATCTGCCACCTGATTCTCTTCTCGAGGTATGTGATGAAAGGTGATCTCATCGAAATGCTCGATCAATTCTACAACCCGGGCACGGTAGGGAATCAAATTGGGATGTTTTGTTTCCCATTCTCCTTTGAGTTGATAGATGACTAGGGCTGAGTCACCGTATACTTCAAGGATTTTGATCCTTAGATCAATTGCTGCTTCGAGGCCCAAAATGCACGCTTCATATTCTGCCATGTTATTGGTGCAGTGAAAGCATAACCTTGCCGTGAAGGGTTGATATCCATTTCTTGGGGAGATTAGGACTGCCCCGATCCCATGCCCCATGGCATTTGAGGCACCATCGAAAGCGAGATTCCATCGAGCTTTCGGTTCTGGCCCTTCGTCATCGCTTATGATCTTTTCATCATTCACGGCTACAACGTCTTCGTCGGGGAAGTCAAATTGTATGGGTTGATAATCCTCCAATGGTTGGTGAGCAAGGTGCTCAGATAAAACACTCCCTTTTATAGCCTTTTGAGTGACATATTGGATGTCGTACTCAGACAGCAGCATTTGCCAACGGGCTATCTTTCCCGTGAGGGCAGGCTTTTCAAAGATGTATTTGATGGGATCCATCTTTGATATCAACCAAGTGGTATGGGTCAACATGTACTGTCTTAAGCGTTGAGCAGCCCATGCTAAAGCGCAGCAAGTCTTTTCAAGCGAAGTATACCTTGATTCACAGTCGGTGAACTTCTTGCTTAGATAGTAGATTGCGTGCTCTTTTCTTCCCGTTTCATCTTGTTGTCCAAAAACACAACCCATTGATCATGTTGGGTATAAGATGAGGAGTTTACCCGGAACCGGAGGTATTAAAATTGGTGGTTCTTGTAGGTATTGTTTGATCTTGTCAAACGCCTCTTGGCAGTCTTTGTTCCACTGAACAGCTTGATTTTTCCTTAACAGTTTGAAGATTGGTTCGCAGGTGGTTGTCATATGTGGGATGAATCTAGCAATGTAGTTCAATCTTCCTAAGAACCCACGGACCTCCTTCTCGGTGTTTGGCGCTGGCATATCTTGTATGGCCTTTACCTTGTCAGGATCCACTTCAATTCCCCTTTGGCTGACGATGAAACCCAATAACTTTCCGGATCTAACACCAAATGTGCACTTGTTAGGATTTAAGCGCAGCTTGAACTTTCTCAGGCGTTCGAATAGCTTTTGCAAATGGACTAGATGATCCTTCTCCGTCTGGGATTTGGCAATCATGTCATCTACGTAGACCTCAATTTCCTTATGAATCATATCATGGAAAAGAGTTACCATTGCTCTTTGGTATGTTGCCCCGGCATTTGTCAATCCGAAGGGCATTACCTTATAGCAGAAAGTTCCCCATGGGGTGATGAATGTGGTTTTCTCCATGTCTTCCGGAGCCATTTTAATTTGGTTGTATCCCGAGAATCCGTCCATAAAGGAGAAAACTGAGAATTGGGCGGTGTTGTCTACCAATATGTCAATATGGGGTAGAGGGAAATCATCCTTTGGGCCTACTCTATTCAAATCCCGATAGTCCACACACATCCTGACTTTGCCATCCTTCTTTGGGACTGGCACAATGTTGGCAACCCATGTCGGATACTTGGTTACGGCTTAAAAGCCGACATCGAACTGCTTTTTGACCTCCTCTCTAATCTTGAGAGCCATGTCAGGTCTGGTTCTTCTCAACTTCTGCTTTACTGGTGGGCATTCTGGCTTGAGTGGCAGTTTATGCACGACGATGCTGGGGTCTAAACCTGGCATGTCTTGATACGACCAAGCGAACACATCCACATATTCTTGTAATAGCTTAACCAGCTTTTCCTTTACATCCACTTGTAGGGAGGCACCCACTTTGACCTTTTTCTTATCCTCTTTGGTCCCCAAGTTATTCATTTCAATCGGTTCTTGATGAGGTTGTATTACCCTATCCTCCTGATTTGCAAGTCTGGACAATTCTTCAGGAAGCTCGAAATCGTCCTCTTCACCGTCTTCCGTTTGGTTAATCGGGAAGTCAAAGTCATAAGGGATTAAGGCAGTGTTGTTTTTGGTTGGTGGATTTGTGGATCTGCATGATTATGATTTTATTTTAGGTTTTTGCAGAAAATTTTTCTTTTAAAATAATGCGATTAAAGAACAAAAGAAAAAGAAACTCAATTGGACATAAAATGCAATTTTACTTATGATTGAAATAACTTAAAAACATGGGGGTCCCACACAACTAATCATTTGCCTTGGGCAGAGCAAAAATGATTTTTTTTCAAAGATAAAGCAAACATGGTAAATTACTTGAAATTGGAAATGATTTTGGGAATTTCGATGGCACTCCAATTGTTCAAGATTTCATCTGAAGTACAGCGATGCACGAGGTCAGGCACTTCTTCATCCACGTCTTCAAGCAGGGCTACTTGGTCTTCATCGATAAAACTCGCGCTGACAAATATCTCCAAAATGGGAAGGATCCCTTGCTTTTGAGGCTTTGAGGAGGCTTCAGCTGATGGATGATATCTTAATCCGAAGCGATTCTTCTTCTCCGGTATGTCAACTAGCTTACCCCATCCGGTGGGTCTACTCTCTTCCAGAGCTTCTCTTACGGCCCTCCACGATGACATGGTTGTCCTAGCCTTTTTCTTGGGCTGTGAGCTTATGGTCACAACGTTTGCCACTTCCAAAGATTGGAAGGGAATATCCACAGCTTCTTCGTCCGTTTCTATGTAACGGAATGACGAAAGATGGCTTACCATCATATCCTCTTGCCCAGAAACTACAATCATCTTGTCATCGACAATGAACTTGAGTTTCTAGTGTAGGGTGGAGATGGCTCCGGCGACATGAATCCATGGTCGTCCGAGAAGACAACTGTAAGTTGGATTAATGTCCATGACTTGGAAGGTGATGGAGAAAACCTTAGGCCCGATTTGAACTGGTAGGTCGATCTCTCCTACGACTGCTCTTCTTGACCCGTCGAAAGCCTTTACCACCAAAGCGCTTGGCTTCATTACAGTCCCTTCACATGATAGCTTTAGAAGGGTAGACTTAGGCAATACATTCAATGATGACCCCGTGTCCACTAACACTCGAGAGAGGATGTGGTCCATGCACTTCACGGAGATGTGCAAAGCGCGGTTATGAATATGCCCCTCGTCGGGTAGCTCATCATCGTTGAAACCCAAATACCTGCTCGAGGTAATATTTGCGACTATCCCATCGAATTGGTCCACCGGGATGTCCTTAGTGACATGTGCCTCGCTGAGGATCCGCTGTAATGCTTCTCGATGAGCCTCCGAGCTTAGTAGTAAAGACAACATGGAGATTTTGGGGGGAGTTTGACCCAACTGGTCAATGATCTTATACTCGCTCTTTTGGATTATCCTTAGGAACTCCTCGGCCTCCTTTTGTGGGGCTTTTTTCTGGGAGGGTCCCGCTTGGTTTAGGTCCTCCTCCACACTCTTCTCTTTGAGGGGTTCTCTTGGTAGCTCCGCTGGTGCCTTCCCGAGTTCTTTCGGAGCAAAGACTCTACCACTCCTTGTCATTCCTCCAACACCGGCAATGTTAGTGATGCTGGATTCTAATTTTGCCAATGGTTTTCCTTCCATATAAGCAATAGGATGGTAATTCCATGGTACCCTCTTTGTGCTTTCAAAAGAAAAGGGTGCCGGCACATTGAATGTTATGGGCTGTACAGGTATTTGTACCTCTCTCCTTTGGTATGGGATTTCGAGAGGTTTTGGGTCATGAGACTCCAAGGTAGCAATGTCCGTGCTATCTTTTGTGTAGCCCATTTGGATCCAACCTTGATCCATCAGCTCTTGAAGACATTTCTTCAATTCTTCGCATTTGTCCGGGTTAATTTTGCAGGCTTCGCAGTCGGCGTGCATTTCTTCGAACAAACCAAAGCTGGTCAACCTTTCCCTTATGACTGATATGGGAGTCTTTATATTGGCTACCTCCTTGATTGGGTCAATGCTCTCTCGTTCTTCCACCGCGTTCACAGAGGGACCCGCATGCCCCGGCAACGGATTGTTCTTCACGTTTGGATTTTCCTCTTTGAAGGACAGCAACTTCCGATTAATAAGGTCTTGGACCTTGTGTTTGAAAGCTCTATAACCCTCGATGTTGTGCCCTGTAACACCCTAAACCCCACATTTTGTTTTCTAATAAAATTCAATAAATAATTAAACACGCAAGGGTGTCACACATCTTAATCAATCCAAAAATACTTCATTTAATATTGAAAACGTCGCAGCGGAATAAATTTCAAAGTATTCAAAGTAATTGTCACATCATGAAATCAACATCAAAACCGAATTCAAAATGAATTCTAAAACAAAGTCTTAAATAAAAATAAGCTCCCAATCCCTAGTGTTACTAATCAGAGCATCGACTCGATAAAGACTCCCAAAAGCGATAAAAAGAGAAGGCTCCAACGCCATCCTCCGAGACTCACTGCTACTAAGATCCTTCTTCCTGCAATTCTACACCACAAAGGTGTAGGCGCCCAACCCGCCACTAGAGGGTGAGAATATATCCAACATAAGAGAGGTACAAACACATGTATAGATTCAGATAAAATAATCATCAATTGCAGTTAGGCATGTATACATCACATACAGGTAGTATTCACATTTAATCATAAGCGTTCATTTAATAAAATCAATATAGGCATCAATCAACATCTTATAATAACATACAAGCATCAACATCATTTAAGAATATCAAGTAGGCATATAGTAAAATACATGACATTCAAACATAATCATATAGAAGCACATCATTGAATATCACATCTTTAAATGACACATCTTTTAATTACACATCTTCAAATAAACTCGCAGTTATGTATGCAATGTCCCTAACTCGACTCTATATGCATGTGGTACCGGTTTTGGATATCAGAGGTATGTTACTGATTTATCCCCCATCTTTAAATCACATCTTTAAATCGGACTGACTATGAATGCATGAACCTCAAATAATGACTCAACAATGCACATCTTTATATGACTCAACAATTACACATCTTTAAATAACACATCTTTATATAACACATCTTTAAATCACACATATTTAAATAACACATCTTTATATAATCACATCTTTAAAATCATACATCTTCAAATAGCACATCTTTATATAACACATCTTTAAATCACACATCTTTAAATAACACATCTTTATATAACACATCTTTAAATCATACATCTTCAAATAGCACATCTTTATATAACACATCTTTAAATCGCACATCTTTAAATAGCACATCTTTATATAACACATCCTTAAATCACACATCTTTAAACAACACATCTTTATATAACACATTGTCAAATAATACATTTAGTTTACACATCTTAAAATAACACATCAATTACATTCTTAAATAACACATCAATATTCATCACCAAATAATGCATTTAGTTACACATCTTAAAGTAATAAATCATTACATATCTCATCAAACATTAATCACCATATATTAATCAAAGCAACCATGAAGGCAATATGAACTAAAATGGCACGACAATAGTGAAAATAAGGAAAGAGTTAGAATTGAACACGACAGCGTGAATTAAAGTAGCAACAATATGAATTAAATGGCACTAGACATGGTTCAAATATAGTTTCTGTAAGCTGCATCCCATGACTTTCATTATTCTAATCACATTATTATGCATCTGCAATAGTGGTACTTTATGTTACTTCTAATTATTAGTCCTAAGATTCTCATCATTTTTTTTAGGACTTAAGTGAAAAAAAATAAAGAAAGAAAAGAACTTTCTATAGTAAATGATTTCGTATGGATTGCAGCTTTCAATTGACTAATGCTAGAAAAGCATCGCAAGATTCTAAACACGCTGGAGCAAGGAAAAATATAAACAGCAACAGCAAAAAGAAAGCTAATATGAAATTGGCTCCTATATAAGAATTTCCAAGGTTCATCGTTATATAGTTGTGCATCGGCAATTAAGAAACTAAATAATTGAATTTCATAAAATCCCTTAACTTGATAGAGATAGGTTTTCATAAAAAGTAAATCATACAAATAAATTATTACTCATCCTTAAAATTAATATGCCATGGAGGTTAAAGAATGTGATTACTCACTTTTGCTTATATATTTTAAAACACAACATAACCATATTTTAATCACGAATTTAGCACATCAACATCATCGAATTCAGAAATAAGAACATACCTAAAATCACAACAACAATTAGAGCACGAATTTAACATGAATTCATTAAAAATCATGAAAAACAAGGAAGAAAAACACAAACCCTTCACTACCCATATATTCATACAACCCTTATGGTGAATAGAGACTCCCCCCTTACCTCTGATTTGCAGAATTTGAATGAATTCCTACGGTGAAATCTCTCTCAGGTTCTTCTCGCTATGCCTCCTTGCCTCTTCTCTCCACAACCCTAGTTTTCGTTGCCTCCTCTCAATTCTGATCTTTGTGTTTTTTAACCTAATTCTCCTATGACTTCCTTCTATTTATAATCTTTTAATTGGGCTAGGTTCTTCTCATAACTTTTACACCAGATTATTCTCCACTATTTACACTTCCTTCTCTCCTATTTAATTAGAACACTACTTATTTACTTACTTAAACCTCCTTTTCGCTAATACACCTTTATTCTCTCATGTTCACTAAAAATATCCTTTTCTCCTTAATTTCTCATAATCTCCTATTTTTCAACAACTAACTAACTCATCTATTCGCTCAATACCCACAATCCAAAAACCTATTTTGAAAACACCAAACAGATAATTCCTAATAATATTAATATTACTTATATTATATAACAATATTACCAATAAATTAATATTTAAAAATCGGGGTGTTACAATTCTCCCCCACTTAAAGAATTTTCGTCCTCGAAAATTGCCTAAAGAAAATAGTCTTACCCACACTTGAAGCATCTTGCTTCTCCCCCACTTTGCTAATTCCCACCATTAATCTATTAGAACGAGTATCAAAAGTATTCACATACTTGTCGAATACAAAGGGACAAAAAAAAGTTTTGGCCTGACTGGACCGACCTGCTCTGATACCAACTTGTAACACCCTAAACCCCACATTTTGTTTTCTAATAAAATTCAATAAATAATTAAACACGCAAGGGTGTCACACATCTTAATCAATCCAAAAATACTTCATTTAATATTGAAAACGTCGCAGCGGAATAAATTTCAAAGTATTCAAAGTAATTGTCACATCATGAAATCAACATCAAAACCGAATTCAAAATGAATTCTAAAACAAAGTCTTAAATAAAAATAAGCTCCCAATCCCTAGTGTTACTAATCAGAGCATCGACTCGATAAAGACTCCCAAAAGCGATAAAAAGAGAAGGCTCCAACGCCATCCTCCGAGACTCACTGCTACTAAGATCCTTCTTCCTGCAATTCTACACCACAAAGGTGTAGGCGCCCAACCCGCCACTAGAGGGTGAGAATATATCCAACATAAGAGAGGTACAAACACATGTATAGATTCAGATAAAATAATCATCAATTGCAGTTAGGCATGTATACATCACATACAGGTAGTATTCACATTTAATCATAAGCGTTCATTTAATAAAATCAATATAGGCATCAATCAACATCTTATAATAACATACAAGCATCAATATCATTTAAGAATATCAAGTAGGCATATAGTAAAATACATGACATTCAAACATAATCATATAGAAGCACATCATTGAATATCACATCTTTAAATGACACATCTTTTAATTACACATCTTCAAATAAACTCGCAGTTATGTATGCAATGTCCCTAACTCGACTCTATATGCATGTGGTACCGGTTTTGGATATCAGAGGTATGTTACTGATTTATCCCCCATCTTTAAATCACATCTTTAAATCGGACTGACTATGAATGCATGGACCTCAAATAATGACTCAACAATGCACATCTTTATATGACTCAACAATTACACATCTTTAAATAACACATCTTTATATAACACATCTTTAAATCACACATATTTAAATAACACATCTTTATATAATCACATCTTTAAAATCATACATCTTCAAATAGCACATCTTTATATAACACATCTTTAAATCACACATCTTTAAATAACACATCTTTATATAACACATCTTTAAATCATACATCTTCAAATAGCACATCTTTATATAACACATCTTTAAATCGCACATCTTTAAATAGCACATCTTTATATAACACATCCTTAAATCACACATCTTTAAACAACACATCTTTATATAACACATTGTCAAATAATACATTTAGTTTACACATCTTAAAATAACACATCAATTACATTCTTAAATAACACATCAATATTCATCACCAAATAATGCATTTAGTTACACATCTTAAAGTAATAAATCATTACATATCTCATCAAACATTAATCACCATATATTAATCAAAGCAACCATGAAGGCAATATGAACTAAAATGGCACGACAATAGTGAAAATAAGGAAAGAGTTAGAATTGAACACGACAGCGTGAATTAAAGTAGCAACAATATGAATTAAATGGCACTAGACATGGTTCAAATATAGTTTCTGTAAGCTGCATCCCATGACTTTCATTATTCTAATCACATTATTATGCATCTGCAATAGTGGTACTTTATGTTACTTCTAATTATTAGTCCTAAGATTCTCATCATTTTTTTTTAGGACTTAAGTGAAAAAAAATAAAGAAAGAAAAGAACTTTCTATAGTAAATGATTTCGTATGGATTGCAGCTTTCAATTGACTAATGCTAGAAAAGCATCGCAAGATTCTAAACACGCTGGAGCAAGGAAAAATATAAACAGCAACAGCAAAAAGAAAGCTAATATGAAATTGGCTCCTATATAAGAATTTCCAAGGTTCATCGTTATATAGTTGTGCATCGGCAATTAAGAAACTAAATAATTGAATTTCATAAAATCCCTTAACTTGATAGAGATAGGTTTTCATAAAAAGTAAATCATACAAATAAATTATTACTCATCCTTAAAATTAATATGCCATGGAGGTTAAAGAATGTGATTACTCACTTTTGCTTATATATTTTAAAACACAACATAACCATATTTTAATCACGAATTTAGCACATCAACATCATCGAATTCAGAAATAAGAACATACCTAAAATCACAACAACAATTAGAGCACGAATTTAACACGAATTCATTAAAAATCATGAAAAACAAGGAAGAAAAACACAAACCCTTCACTACCCATATATTCATACAACCCTTATGGTGAATAGAGACTCCCCCCTTACCTCTGATTTGCAGAATTTGAATGAATTCCTACGGTGAAATCTCTCTCAGGTTCTTCTCGCTATGCCTCCTTGCCTCTTCTCTCCACAACCCTAGTTTTTGTTGCCTCCTCTCAATTCTGATCTTTGTGTTTTTTAACCTAATTCTCCTATGACTTCCTTCTATTTATAATCTTTTAATTGGGCTAGGTTCTTCTCATAACTTTTACACCAGATTATTCTCCACTATTTACACTTCCTTCTCTCCTATTTAATTAGAACACTACTTATTTACTTACTTAAACCTCCTTTTCGCTAATACACCTTTATTCTCTCATGTTCACTAAAAATATCCTTTTCTCCTTAATTTCTCATAATCTCCTATTTTTCAACAACTAACTAACTCATCTATTCGCTCAATACCCACAATCCAAAAACCTATTTTGAAAACACCAAACAGATAATTCCTAATAATATTAATATTACTTATATTATATAACAATATTACCAATAAATTAATATTTAAAAATCGGGGTGTTACATGCCCCGAGGTCCCCGCGTGGTATTCGCACTTTGCATTTGCATCATACCAAGGTGGATATGGTGGCAACAAAGGTTGTAGTGGTCTTGGCTCGACCATCCCCTTTTGGATTAAGTATGGCAAGATTTGACCGTAAGGCATGGGTACAAGATCAAGCTGCACATTGTTGCAGTTATTCTTTGGGCCCGTTTTGTTCCTTGGTGGGTACCCGCCTCGTTGCTGTTGCTGATTTTGCTGAGGCAACATTGCTGTTTGTCGAGGTGGAGTCGTGGGAATTACTTGAGGTGAGTACTAACCCTGAACTGCTGCTGCTGCCACATAAGGATAATGGTAGCGAGGCATCTGAGCTAAGGGTGCTTGAGATGGACCTACCAAAACAGCATTCGTCTCTGTAACGACCCTATTTTCGTATGTTATATTTTTATATAGTTTATTTTATGGATTTGCATTTAAAAATATTTTCTCGTAATCGAGAAATAATTATTTGGCGCGAGGATAAGTTCGTAATCGAGTTTTTAGAGTTTTGGGCGAAATTGGACCTAGGGCGTGAATAGTAATGGGCTTGGTCATGAATAAGTAGTAATGATCAAGTGGATGAGATTTAGTGAGCTTGGATTGGATTGAAGGGCTAGGATTGGTCCTTGAGAGTTAGTAAGGAATGGATGGCCATGATTGATTTGCTTGGGTTATAAGAGATTAACACAAAGACTTTGTGAATCACTATTCATTGTCTTTGTGGAGAAAACTTGGAACGTGAAAGAGAAGGAGAAGTGTAACACCCTAACCCTTATCCGCCGATTATTAACTTTAATAAAAAAAAAAAACGTTAAGGACATAGGAAGTTACAACATAATGAAAACGCATTTTCATAAACATCAACAGATCAAAATAAATTTGATTCACATACATAGCAGCGGAAAAATAACAAACAGCTTATAACCAAGCATGCATATATATTACACAAAAATATATACATAAGATTTTCAAAATAGACAATTCTACAACAGAGACCATTGCCAAATTCATACATACGCGTTCAGATACCCAAAATAGTGTTGCAAATATCAGAGCCCTAAACTCTAACTAGGATACAACACCTAGTACAAAAAAGTAAGGATAGCTAAGCTATGCCCTCACCACTACGTAGGCTCCTAAACAGCAAAAGCTACTCCTCGACGATAGCTTCGTCAACCTGATATTCTGGATCCCCAAAGATCCAGCAGATAACACATAACAGAGAGTGTTAGTATCACAAACAATAAACATGTATAAATAACACATTATTATACATAACCAAAAACACAACACATAATCGACAAAGCACGACACTCATCAATAACAATTATCACTTAACAACCATTATGCACACATAATTTCCAAATGAACACTAATGTCACAAAGGATGCATGCCTCAAATGCATTCTCTAATGCATGTGGTACCAAATCATTTTGGATAAACTTATATCCTTATCAAGCACTCTTGATAACCAAGCACTCTTGGATTTCATATACCAAGCACTCTTGATATCATACACTCATGAAATGCATGATGATTCACTTAGCAAATATATGATACTTACTAACACAACTAATTATCAGCACTCTGATAATTATCACAACAACAACAACAACAAGCACAACCACTAAATTATCAGCACTCTGATAATTATCACAACATCAACAACAACAAACACAACTACTAGGCTCTCATGGCCAAATCATAAGACACAACATGTATATACTCAAACTTTCCTTGAATAATTACTCTTTAGGAAGCATTAAGAATAAGTTAAAATGGTGGACAAGGTTTCCAAAACATATTATGAGAATGCAGTAGCAAAAAGTCATCCCCTCGCGCACCAAGACCCCCAGAACAGCCCAACTGAGTGTGATATTCTGGCTTGGTCGCTACAAGCGCAGATCCGTCGCTACAAGCGCGGATAGGCAGAACCTGGTCGCTACAAGCGCCCAGTTGGTCGCTACAAGCGCAGGCTTGTCGCTACAAGCGCAGATCCGTCGCTACAAGCGCAGACAGACAGAACCTGGTCGCTACAAGCGACAGCCCGTCGCTACAGCGACCGTGACAGCACAGTTATGTGTAAAAATGTGATTTTCCACCATTTTTGCTCATTCAAAGTTACCCAAGCTTCTAAGACATGTTAAAAATGATTTTCTATCATAAAACATCAATTAAAAACAATCACAAGCAAGGATTATATCTAGCAAAGAAATTAGGGTTAAAAACACTACATTTCCATAACTTTTCCTTTGCATTCAAAACACTATAACACTCACAAAACTTCAACTAAACATACTAGCAACATCACTTAGCATCAAGCAAGCATAACATGATCATTTAACATCTTTAAACCATAAAAACTTTCTATCAAAACATAAACAAAGTGAAGGAGAAGTTTGGGATGGAGAAATAGACATTCTCCCCTTCTCTTAATCACTTGTGAACAAGTAATACTAACTCTCTTACCTTGAAATGATGATTCTCTAACAAAACTCAAGCTCCCTCTTGCCCTAGTTTCTCTTGCTTTCTCCTTCTCTTTCACTTCCCAAGCTTTTTCACAAAGAAAATGAATAGTGATATTCAAAGTCTTTGTGATAATCTTATAACTCAAGCAAAGCAATCTTGGCCATCCATTCCTTACTAACTCTCAAGGACCAATCCTAGCCCTTCAATCCAATCCAAGCTCACTAAATCTCATCCACTTGATCATTACTACTCATAAACTCAAAAGCCCAATACTATTCATCTTCTTGGCCCAATTTCGCCCCAAAACCCTAAAAACTCGATCACGAACTTATCCTCGCGCCAAATAATTATTTCTCGCTTACGAGAAAATATTTTTAAAAGCCAATCAATAAAATAAAACATATAAAAATATAACATACGAAAATAGGGTCGTTACAACTCTACCCCCCTAAAAAGAATTTTCGCCCTCGAAAATACCTGAAAACAACTCTGGATAGGAGTCCCGCATCTTGCTCTCGAGCTCCCACGTTACATATTCACCGGCTGGGCCTCCCCAAACGACTTTCACCGATGAAATCTCTTTGTTCCTGAGCCTCTTAATCTCTTGTCCTTCAATCCTTAAGGGTACCGTTGCAACCGTTAAATTCTCTCTCACTTGTATCTCGTCCGACTCAATCACATGTGACGGATCCGATACGTATTTCCTTAATTGAGACACGTGAAAAACGTCATGTAGATTTGACAACGACGGCGGTAACGCAATCCTATACGCCACCTTCCCAATCCTCTTCAAAATCTGATACGGACCAATGAACCTCGATGCTAACTTCTTCGATTTCAAAGCTCGTCCAATACCCGTAGTCGATGTAACTCTTAGAAACACATGATCTCCTTCTTGAAATTCTATATCCTTTCTTCTCTTGTCGGCATAGCTTTTCTGGCGACTCTGCGACGCTCTCATCTTTTCTTGGATCATCTTGATCTTCTCGGTCGTTTGTTGCACAATCTCAGGTCCAAGCACCACACTTTCTCCCGATTCAAACCAACACAAAGGTGTTCTACATCTTCTCCCATACAACGCTTCAAAAGGTGCCATACCAATGCTCGAATGAAAACTGTTGTTATACGTAAACTCAATCAATGGTAAGCAAGCTTCCCAACTCACTCCTTGTTCCAAAATGCACGATCTTAACAAATCCTCCAAGGATTGAATCGTCCTCTCCGACTGACCATCCGTCTGCGGGTGATAAGCAGAACTCATCCGCAACTTAGTCCCCAACGCCTCTTGCAAACTCTCCCAAAACCTTGAAGTAAAACGGGGATCTCGATCTGATACGATACTCGACGGAATCCCATGTAATCTCACGATTTGCTCGACATAAATCTCAGCCAACTTCGGTACTAGCATACCGGCCTTGATAGCTATGAAATGAGCAGACTTTGTTAACCTGTCGACAACTACCCAAATCATATTGTTACCTTTCGACGTCTTCGGCAAACCGCTTACAAAATCCATCGCAATACTATCCCATTTCCACTCTGGAATAAACATAGGTTGCAATAGCCCCGACGGCTTCTGATGCTCCACCTTGGACTTCTGACAAGTCAAACACGCGAAAACAAACTCGGCGATCTCTTTCTTCATCCCTTGCCACCAAAACATTTTCCTCAGATCTTGATACATCTTAGTAACACCAGGATGAATACTTAAGTTGCTTCTGTGACCTTCCTCCAAGATCATCCGCTTCAACTCAGGCACATCAGGTACACATAACCTTCCCTGACACCTCATCACACCTTTCTCATCGATCTCAACGTTTACCTTTTTCCCTTGTTCGATGAGCGTCTTAAGCTTCATCAATCTCACATCAGACTTTTGTTTTTCCACAACCTCTTCAAGAAAATCATTCGTCAATTTCAACATCCCTAGCTTCACGCTTCTGGTTGTCCTTTCACAAACCAAACTGAGGTCTCTAAACTCTTCAATCAATCTTAGTTCCTTCGCCATCAGAGACGACATATGCAAAGACTTCCTACTCAACGCATCGGCTACCACATTAGCCTTACCCGGGTGATAACTCAACTCGAAATCATAATCCTTAAGAAACTCTAACCATCTTCTTTGCCTCATATTGAGCTCCTTCTGATCAAACAAGTATTTCAGACTCTTGTGATCGCTGAAAACCTCGAACCTTGACCCATACAAGTAGTGCCTCCAAATCTTGAGAACAAACACAACTGCAGCTAGCTCTAAATCATGCGTAGGATAGTTCCTCTCATGAATCTTCAGCTGTCTTGATGCATAAGCAACGACTTGTCCCTTCTGCATCAACACACCACCTAGACCCATCTTCGACGCATCACAATAAACCACGAACGGTTCCTTCGGATTTGGTAGAATTAGCACAGGTGCAGATGTCAACCTCCTCTTCAGCTCTTGGAAACTCTGCTCACACTTGTCATCCCAAATGAAAGCTTGACCCTTCCTAGTCAACTGCGTCAACGGCAACGCCAACTTTGAAAATCCTTCGATGAACCTCCGATAGTAACCGGCCAAACCAAGAAAACTTCGGATCTCAGTAACAGACTCCGGCGTTCCCCAATCTTGCACTGCCTCTACCTTAGCAGGATCCACTGCTATACCACCACTTGAAATGACGTGACCCAAAAAGCTAACTTCATGCAACCAAAATTCACACTTAGAAAATTTTGCATAAAGCTTCTTCTCGCGCAACACCTCCAACACAATCCTCAAATGCTCGGCATGTTCCTCTTCCGTCTTCGAGTATACCAAAATATCGTCTATGAAGACCACCACGAATCGATCCAAAAAGGAATGAAATATACGATTCATATATTCCATAAACACTCCAGGTGCATTAGTAACTCCAAAAGGCATAACGGCGTACTCGTAGTGACCATACCTTGTCCTGAAAGCAGTCTTCGGTATATCCTCCGCCTTAACTCTTATCTGGTGATATCCCGATCTCAAATCAATCTTGCTGAACACACAGGCTCCCACTAACTGATCCATCAAATCATCTATCCTCGGAAGTGGATACTTATTCTTGATAGTTGCTTTATTCAACTGACGATAATCGATGCACAGACGCATACTACCATCTTTCTTCTTTACCAACAGAACCGGCGCACCCCACGGCGATACACTCGGTCTTACAAACTTTTTCTCTAACAATTCCTCCAATTGTTCCTTCAACTTTTCTAGTTCAGCAGCTGACATACGATACGGCGCCATCGAAATTGGACTAGTACCAGGTACTATGTCAATTGCGAATTCAACCTCTCTCTCGGGTGGTAAATCCAAAATGTCATCTGGAAAAACATCTGTGAAATCACGCACCACCGGCAACGCATCAACCTCCATCTTCTCTTCCACTCTCAACGAAGCAAACATAGCAAACACGTCCTCATGAGCCTTCACTGATCTTACCACTTCTCGACAACACATGAGCTTCGAACACAACTCTGGCTCCAGTCTTGGAAACATAACCGTCTTCTTACCACAGTTGATATGAACCCGATTAAATTCTAACCAGTTCATACCAAAGATAACGTCTATTCTGCTCAACGGAATGCAGACTAAATCCATACCAAAGTGTCGACCATACATAGTGACTGGACAGTCAACACAGACTTGAGTAGTCGATACGGAACCACTTGCAGGCGTTTCTATAACCATGCGTCCCATCATATTTTCTACTCTAAGACCCAACCTCTTAACGCAATCCACAGAAATAAACGAGTGGGTAGCACCCGTATCAATAATAGCAGACAAAGGAGTATTATTGATAAAGCATGTACCTCTGATCAAGTTATCCGCCTTCGCATCACCACCATCTAAAGCAAACACCTTTCCTCCAGCCGCTCTAGGCTTCTTGTAACACCCTAACCCTTAACCGCCGATTATTAACTTAA
This sequence comes from Medicago ruthenica, assembly GCA_018208015.1. Classification (NCBI taxonomy): domain Eukaryota; kingdom Viridiplantae; phylum Streptophyta; class Magnoliopsida; order Fabales; family Fabaceae; genus Medicago; species Medicago ruthenica. The sequence goes on along the minus strand of CM031376.1, from coordinate 39,403,569 downwards.
ATAAAGAAAACGTTAAGGACATAGGAAGTTACAACATGATGAAAACTCATTCTAGTAAACATCAACAAAAATCAAAATATATTTGATTCACAAACACAGCAGCGGAAAATTTAACAAACACAGCTTATAACCAAGCATGCATATATATATATACAAAATATATACATAAGATTTTCAAAAGAGGCAATTATACAACAGAGACCAACTGCCAAATTCATACATACGCGTTCAGATACCCAAAATAGTGTTACAAATATCAGAGCCCTAGACTCTAACTAGGATACAACACCTAGTACCAAAAATGTAAGGATAGCTAAGCTATGCCCTCACCACTAAGCAGCTTCTAAACAACAAGGCTACTCCTCGATGATAACCTCGTCACCCTGATAATCTGGATCCCCAAAGATCCAGCAAATAACACAAAACAGAGAGTGTTAGTATCACAGCCAATAAACAGGTATAATAACACATTATTATACATAACCAAAACACAATACGTAATTGGCAACGCACAAAACATCATCAAATACAATTACCACTCACAACCATTATGCACACATAATATCACTTAACAATCATTATGCACACATAATTCCTAAATGAACACTAATGTCATAAAGGATGCATGTCTCAAAATGCATTCACTAATGCATGTGGTACCAATTCTTTTTGGATAAACTTATATCCTTATCAAGCACTCTTGATAATATCAAGCACTCTTGATAACCAAGCACTCTTGGATTTCTTATCCGCACACGGATATCATACAATCATGAAATGCATGATGATTCACTTAGTAAATATATGATACTTACTAATACAACTAATTATCAGCACTCTGATAATTATCTCAACAACATCAACAACAAACACAACCATTGGGCTCTCATGGCCAAATCATAATATACATCATGTATATACTCAACCCTGTTCATAATCTCAAATAAACCAATCAAATCATATCAAAATCTCACACATAAGGGTTTCAAAGGAAGACCCACACACTTTGATAATCCCACACACATGCTAGGGTTTTACTCAAGCTTTTCTTGAAAACAAATAATCTTTAGAAAACATTAAGAATGAATTAAAATGGTGGGCAAGGTTTCCAAAATGTATTATGAGAATACAGTAGCAAAAGACATCCCCGCGCGCACCAGGACCTCCAGAACAACTCAAGGAAAAAGGCCTGTCCAGGGTTGGTCGCTACAAGCGAGCCCTTGGTCGCTACAAGCGCAGACAGGCAGGGAATTATCCTGTCTGGTCGCTACAAGCGACGGTCCGTCGCTACAGCGACCATATCAGTACACAGTCATGTAAAAATGTGATTTTTCCACCATTTTAGCCCATTCAAGGTTACCCAACTTCCAGAACATGTTAAAAACCATTTTCCTTCATAAAACATCATTTAAAAACCATCACAAGCAAGGATTACATCTCTCAAAGGAATTAGGGTTTAAAACACCAACTTCTCATAACTTTTCTTATGAATTCAAAACACTATAACTTCAACAAAATCATGCTAGCAACATCACTTAGCATTCAAGCAAGCAAAACATAATCATTAACAACTTTAAACCATAAAAACTTTCTATAAAAACCTAGACAAAGTGAGGAGAAGTTTGGGATGGAGAAATAGACATTCTCCCCTTCTCAATCACTTGTGAAGAAGTAATACTAACTCTCTTACCTTCTCAAAATCTCTAGCAACTCAAGCTTTTTCCTTGTTCACTTGCCCTAGCTTTTCTCTTCCTTTTCTTCTCTTCTTCCACGTTTTCTTCCTCTCCAAAAAGAAATGAATAGTGATTCCAAAGGTCTTTGTGATTATCTCATATAATCCAAGCAAAGCAATCTTGACCATCCATTCTTACTAACTCTCAAAGACTAATCCTAGCCTTTCAATCCAATCCAAGCTCACTACTATCATAACCACTTGATCATTACTACTCATAAACCCCCAAAAGCCCAATACTATTCATCCTCCTGGCCCAAAACCTTAAAAACTCAATTACTAACTTATCTTCGCGCTAAATAATTATTCCTCGATTACTAGAAAATATTCTTAAATGCAAATCCATAAAATAAAATATATAAAAATATAACATACGAAAATAGGGTCGTTACAACTCTACCCCCCTAAAAAGAATTTTCGCCCTCGAAAATACCTGAAAACAACTCTGGATAGGAGTCCCGCATCTTGCTCTCGAGCTCCCATGCCGCATATTCACCGGCTGGGCCTCCCCAAACGACTTTCACCGATGAAATCTCTTTGTTCCTGAGCCTCTTTATCTCTTGTCCTTCAATCCTTAAGGGTACCGTTGCAACCGTTAAATTCTCTCTCACTTGTATCTCGTCCGACTCAATCACATGTGACGGATCCGATACGTATTTCCTTAATTGAGACACGTGAAAAACATCATGTAGATTCGACAACGACGGCGGTAACGCAATCCTATACGCCACCTTCCCAATCCTCTTCAAAATTTGATATGGACCAATGAACCTCGATGCTAACTTCTTCGATTTCAAAGCCCGTCCAATACCCGTAGTCGATGTAACTCTTAGAAACACATGATCTCCTTCTTGAAATTCTATATCCTTCCTTCTCTTGTCAGCATAGCTTTTCTGGCGACTCTGCGACGCTCTCATCTTCTCTTGGATCATCTTGATCTTCTCGGTCGTTTGTTGCACAATCTCAGGTCCAAGCACCACACTTTCTCCCGATTCAAACCAACACAAAGGTGTTCTACATCTTCTCCCATACAACGCTTCAAAAGGTGCCATACCAATGCTCGAATGAAAACTGTTGTTATACGTAAACTCAATCAATGGTAAGCAAGCTTCCCAACTCACTCCTTGTTCCAAAATGCACGATCTTAATAAATCCTCCAATGATTGAATCGTCCTCTCCGACTGACCATCCGTCTGCGGGTGATAAGCAGAACTCATCCGCAACTTAGTTCCCAACGCCTCTTGCAAACTCTCCCAAAACCTTGAAGTAAAACGGGGATCTCGATCTGATACAATACTTGACGGAATTCCATGCAATCTCACGATTTGCTCGACATAAATCTCAGCCAACTTCGGTACTAGCATACCGGTCTTGATAGCTATGAAATGAGCAGACTTTGTTAACCTGTCGACAACTACCCAAATCATATTGTTACCTTTCGACGTCTTCGGCAAACCGCTTACGAAATCCATCGCAATACTATCCCATTTCCACTCGGGAATAAACATAGGTTGCAATAGCCCCGACGGCTTCTGATGCTCCACCTTGGACTTCTGACAAGTCAAACAAGCGAAAACAAACTCGGCGATCTCTTTCTTCATCCCTTGCCACCAAAACATTTTCCTCAGATCTTGATACATCTTAGTAACACCAGGATGAATACTTAAGTTGCTTCTGTGACCTTCCTCCAAGATCATACGCTTCAATTCAGGCACATCAGGTACACATAACCTTCCTTGACACCTCATCACACCTTTCTCATCGATCTCAACGTTTACCTTTTTCCCTTGCTCGATGAGCGTCTTAAGCTTCATCAATCTCACATCAGACTTTTGCCTTTCCACAACCTCTTCAAGAAAAACATTTGTCAATCTCAACATTCCTAGCTTCACGCTTCTGGTTGTCCTTTCACAAACCAAACTGAGGTCTCTAAACTCTTCAATCAATCTCAGTTCCTTCGCCATCAGAGACGACATATGCAGTGACTTCCTACTCAACGCATCGGCTACCACATTAGCCTTACCCGGGTGATAGTTCAACTCGAAATCATAATCCTTAAGAAATTCCAACCATCTCCTTTGCCTCATGTTGAGCTCCTTCTGATCAAACAAGTACTTCAGACTCTTGTGATCGCTGAAAACCTCGAATCTTGACCCATACAAGTAGTGCCTCCAAATCTTAAGAACAAACACAACAGCAGCTAGCTCTAAATCATGCGTAGGATAGTTCCTCTCATGAATCTTCAGTTGTCTTGATGCATAAGCAACAACTTGTCCCCTCTGCATCAACACACCACCTAGCCCCATCTTCGACGCATCACAATAAACCACGAACGGTTCCTTCGGATTCGGCAGAATTAACACAGGTGCAGATGTCAACCTCCTCTTCAGCTCTTGGAAACTCTGCTCACATTTGTCATCCCAAATGAAAGCTTGACCCTTCCTAGTCAACTGCGTCAACGGCAACGCCAACTTTGAAAATCCTTCGATGAACCTCCGATAGTAACCGGCCAAACCAAGAAAACTTCGGATCTCAATAACAGACTCCGGCGTTCCCCAATCTTGCACGGCCTCTACCTTAGCAGGATCTACTGCTATACCACCACTTGAAATGACGTGACCCAAAAAGCTAACTTTATGCAACCAAAATTCACACTTAGAAAATTTTGCATAAAGCTTCTTCTCGCGCAACACCTCCAACACAATCCTCAAATGCTCGGCATGTTCCTCTTCCGTCTTCGAGTATACCAAAATATCGTCTATGAAGACCACCACAAATCGATCCAAAAAGGAATGAAATATACGATTCATATATTCCATAAACACTCCAGGTGCATTAGTAACTCCAAAAGGCATAACGGCGTACTCGTAGTGACCATACCTTGTCCTGAAAGCAGTCTTCGGTATATCCTCCGCCTTAACTCTTATCTGGTGATATCCCGATCTCAAATCAATCTTGCTGAACACACAGGCTCCCACTAACTGATCCATCAAATCATCTATCCTCGGAAGTGGATACTTATTCTTGATAGTTGCTTTATTCAACTGACGATAATCGATGCACAGACGCATACTACCATCTTTCTTCTTTACCAACAGAACCGGCGCACCCCACGGCGATACACTCGGTCTCACAAACCTTTTCTCTAACAATTCCTCCAATTGTTCCTTCAACTTTTCAAGCTCTGCAACTGACATACGATACGGCGCCATTGATATTGGACTAGTGCCAGGTACGATGTCAATTGCGAATTCAACCTCTCTCTCGGGTGGTAAATCCAAAATATCATCTGGAAAAACATCTGGGAAATCACGCACCACCGGCAACGCATCAACCTCAATCTTCTCTTCCACTTTCAACGAAGCAAACATAGCAAACACGTCCTCTTGAGCCTTCACTGATCTTACCACTTCTCGACAACACATAAGCTTCGAACACAACTCTGGCTCCGGTCTTGGAAACATAACCGTCCTCTTACCACAGTTGATATGAACCCGATTAAATTCTAACCAGTTCATACCAAAGATAACGTCTATTCCGCTCAACGGAATGCAGACTAAGTCCATACCAAAGTGTCGACCATACATAGTGACTGGACAGTCAACACAGACTAGAGTAGTCGATACTGAACCACTCGCAGGCGTTTCTATAACCATGCGTCCCATCATATTTTCTACTTTAAGACCCAACCTCTTAACACAATCCATAGAAATAAACGAATGGGTAGCACCCGTATCAATAATAGCAGACAAAGGAGTATTATTGATAAAGCATGTACCTCTGATCAAGTTGTCCGCCTTCGCATCACCACCATCTAAAGCAAACACTTTTCCTCCAGCCGCTCTAGGCTTCTTACACACGTTGCTCTTATGACCCTCTTCCTTGCAATTGAAGCACACAACACCCTTCTTGCACTGATCAGCTTTGTGGTTAGGATCACCACACTTGAAACATTTTCCATCATTCTTCGGGCACTCAAACATACGATGTCCCGGTTGTCCACACTTAAAGCAATTCCTATTACCTCCAAACTTGCCACCACTACTCCCACCTTCATCTGGTTTCTTTCCACCTCTGCCATACGGTTTACCTCTAGCCATGTCCTTTCCCCTCTTCTCATTCACGGCTTTGTAGTAATTAGCTTTAGCTTTACCGTCCTTATCACATATCCGGCTCTTATTCACCAACATCGGAAAATTCCTGATCTCGCTAAACCCAATCAACTGCTTGATGTCTGGCCTCAACCCATTTTCAAACTTTACACACTTGTCTTCCTCAGCTTCCACCGTGTTGTAATGAGGAGCAAAACGACACAAGTCTTCAAACTTGGCCGCATACTCAGAAACAGATAAACTTCCTTGCTTGAGCTCCATGAACTCAATCACCTTACGATTCCTCTCGTCTGCCGGAAAGTATTTGGTTAAAAACTCTCTCCGGAAACGAGCCCAAGTAACTAAAGCTCCACCAGCTCCCAACCTCTGACTAGCATTTCCCCACCAATGATCAGCCTCATCATGGAGAACATACGCTCCTAGCAATACCTTATGCGCATCCAGACAACGCATAGCCCCAAAAATTCTCTCAATCCCTTCCAGCCAAGTCTGAGCTCCATCTGGATCGTATCCTCCCTTGAAGATAGGCGGTTTGTTGTTCATAAACCTCTCGAGTCTCAGCTCATCTTCTCCGCCTCCTCTAGCTTGTTGTGCTGCTCTATCCGCAGTCCTACTAGCAGCATCCTGAGCCATGGCATCAGCCATCCGCTCCATCGCGTCCGCAAGTGCTCGTTGCGTCATATCCACACACTACCAAACATCACATAACACAAGTGAGAACAAAGTGTTTAAGAAAACACATGTTACACAAAGGGTATACTAAACTTAATTGATCCAATGGATCGACCTGCTCTGATACCAACTATTGTAACACCCTAACCCTTAACCGCCGATTATTAACTTAAATAAAGAAAACGTTAAGGACATAGGAAGTTACAACATGATGAAAACTCATTCTAGTAAACATCAACAAAAATCAAAATATATTTGATTCACAAACACAGCAGCGGAAAATTTAACAAACACAGCTTATAACCAAGCATGCATATATATATATACAAAATATATACATAAGATTTTCAAAAGAGGCAATTATACAACAGAGACCAACTGCCAAATTCATACATACGCGTTCAGATACCCAAAATAGTGTTACAAATATCAGAGCCCTAGACTCTAACTAGGATACAACACCTAGTACCAAAAATGTAAGGATAGCTAAGCTATGCCCTCACCACTAAGCAGCTTCTAAACAACAAGGCTACTCCTCGATGATAACCTCGTCACCCTGATAATCTGGATCCCCAAAGATCCAGCAAATAACACAAAACAGAGAGTGTTAGTATCACAGCCAATAAACAGGTATAATAACACATTATTATACATAACCAAAACACAATACGTAATTGGCAACGCACAAAACATCATCAAATACAATTACCACTCACAACCATTATGCACACATAATATCACTTAACAATCATTATGCACACATAATTCCTAAATGAACACTAATGTCATAAAGGATGCATGTCTCAAAATGCATTCACTAATGCATGTGGTACCAATTCTTTTTGGATAAACTTATATCCTTATCAAGCACTCTTGATAATATCAAGCACTCTTGATAACCAAGCACTCTTGGATTTCTTATCCGCACACGGATATCATACAATCATGAAATGCATGATGATTCACTTAGTAAATATATGATACTTACTAATACAACTAATTATCAGCAGTCTGATAATTATCTCAACAACATCAACAACAAACACAACCATTGGGCTCTCATGGCCAAATCATAATATACATCATGTATATACTCAACCCTGTTCATAATCTCAAATAAACCAATCAAATCATATCAAAATCTCACACATAAGGGTTTCAAAGGAAGACCCACACACTTTGATAATCCCACACACATGCTAGGGTTTTACTCAAGCTTTTCTTGAAAACAAATAATATTTAGAAAACATTAAGAATGAATTAAAATGGTGGGCAAGGTTTCCAAAATGTATTATGAGAATACAGTAGCAAAAGACATCCCCGCGCGCACCAGGACCTCCAGAACAACTCAAGGAAAAAGGCCTGTCCAGGGTTGGTCGCTACAAGCGAGCCCTTGGTCGCTACAAGCGCAGACAGGCAGGGAATTATCCTGTCTGGTCGCTACAAGCGACGGTCCGTCGCTACAGCGACCATATCAGTACACAGTCATGTAAAAATGTGATTTTTCCACCATTTTAGCCCATTCAAGGTTACCCAACTTCCAGAACATGTTAAAAACCATTTTCCTTCATAAAACATCATTTAAAAACCATCACAAGCAAGGATTACATCTCTCAAAGGAATTAGGGTTTAAAACACCAACTTCTCATAACTTTTCTTATGAATTCAAAACACTATAACTTCAACAAAATCATGCTAGCAACATCACTTAGCATTCAAGCAAGCAAAACATAATCATTAACAACTTTAAACCATAAAAACTTTCTATAAAAACCTAGACAAAGTGAGGAGAAGTTTGGGATGGAGAAATAGACATTCTCCCCTTCTCAATCACTTGTGAAGAAGTAATACTAACTCTCTTACCTTCTCAAAATCTCTAGCAACTCAAGCTTTTTCCTTGTTCACTTGCCCTAGCTTTTCTCTTCCTTTTCTTCTCTTCTTCCACGTTTTCTTCCTCTCCAAAAAGAAATGAATAGTGATTCCAAAGGTCTTTGTGATTATCTCATATAATCCAAGCAAAGCAATCTTGACCATCCATTCTTACTAACTCTCAAAGACTAATCCTAGCCTTTCAATCCAATCCAAGCTCACTACTATCATAACCACTTGATCATTACTACTCATAAACCCCCAAAAGCCCAATACTATTCATCCTCCTGGCCCAAAACCTTAAAAACTCAATTACTAACTTATCTTCGCGCTAAATAATTATTCCTCGATTACTAGAAAATATTCTTAAATGCAAATCCATAAAATAAAATATATAAAAATATAACATACGAAAATAGGGTCGTTACACTTCTTACACACGTTGCTCTTATGACCCGCTTCTTTGCAGTTGAAGCACACAATACCTTTCTTGCACTGATCAGCTTTGTGGTTAGGATCACCACACTTGAAACATTTTCCATCATTCTTCGGGCACTCGAAAAAATGATGTCCCGGTTGTCCACACTTAAAGCAATTCCTATTACCTCCAAACTTGTCACCACTACTCCCACCTTCATATGGTTTCTTCCCACCTCTGCCATACGGTTTACCTCTAGCCATGTCTTTTCCCCTCTTCTCATTCGCGGCTTTGTAGTAATTAGCCTTAGCTTTACTGTCCTTATCGCATATTCGGCTCTTATTCACCAACATCGGAAAATTCCTGATCTCGCTAAACCCAATTAACTGCTTGATGTCGGGCCTCAGCCCATTTTCAAACTTTACACACTTGTCTTCCTCAGCTTCCACCGTGTTGTAATGAGGAGCAAAACGACATAAGTCTTCAAATTTGGCCGCATACTCAGAAACAGATAAACTTCCCTGCTTGAGCTCCATGAACTCAATCACCTTACGGTTCCTCTCGTCTGCCGGAAAATACTTGGTTAAAAACTCTCTTCGGAAACGAGCCCAAGTAACTAAAGCTCCACCAGCTCCCAACCTTTGACTAGCGTTTCCCCACCAATGATCGGCCTCATCATGGAGAACATACCCTCCTAACAATACCTTATGCGCATCCAGACAACGCATAGCCCCGAAAATTCTCTCAATTCCTTCCAACCAAGTCTGAGCTCCATCTGGATCGTATCCTCCCTTGAAGATAGGTGGTTTGTTGTTCATAAACCTCTCGAGCCTCAGCTCATCTTCCCCGCCTCCTCTAGCTTGTTGTGCGGCTCTATCCGCGGTCCTACTAGCAGCATCCTGAGCCATGGCATCCGCCATCCGCTCCATCGCGTCCGCAAGTGCTCGTTGCGTCATATCTACACACACTACCAATCACCACATAACACAAGTGAGAACACGGTGTTTAAGGAAACACATGTTACACAAAGGGTATACTAAACTTAATTGATCCAATGGATCGACCTGCTCTGATACCACTATTGTAACACCCTAACCCTTATCCGCCGATTATTAACTTTAATAAAAAAAAAAAAACGTTAAGGACATAGGAAGTTACAACATAATGAAAACGCATTTTCATAAACATCAACAGATCAAAATAAATTTGATTCACATACATAGCAGCGGAAAAATAACAAACAGCTTATAACCAAGCATGCATATATATTACACAAAAATATATACATAAGATTTTCAAAATAGACAATTCTACAACAGAGACCATTGCCAAATTCATACATACGCGTTCAGATACCCAAAATAGTGTTACAAATATCAGAGCCCTAAACTCTAACTAGGATACAACACCTAGTACAAAAAAGTAAGGATAGCTAAGCTATGCCCTCACCACTACGCAGGCTCCTAAACAGCAAAAGCTACTCCTCGACGATAGCTTCGTCAACCTGATATTCTGGATCCCCAAAGATCCAGCAGATAACACATAACAGAGAGTGTTAGTATCACAAACAATAAACATGTATAAATAACACATTATTATACATAACCAAAAACACAACACATAATCGACAAAGCACGACACTCATCAATAACAATTATCACTTAACAACCATTATGCACACATAATTTCCAAATGAACACTAATGTCACAAAGGATGCATGCCTCAAATGCATTCTCTAATGCATGTGGTACCAAATCATTTTGGATAAACTTATATCCTTATCAAGCACTCTTGATAACCAAGCACTCTTGGATTTCATATACCAAGCACTCTTGATATCATACACTCATGAAATGCATGATGATTCACTTAGCAAATATATGATACTTACTAACACAACTAATTATCAGCACTCTGATAATTATAACAACAACAACAACAACAAGCACAACCACTAAATTATCAGCACTCTGATAATTATCACAACATCAACAACAACAAACACAACTACTAGGCTCTCATGGCCAAATCATAAGACACAACATGTATATACTCAAACTTTCCTTGAATAATTACTCTTTAGGAAGCATTAAGAATAAGTTAAAATGGTGGACAAGGTTTCCAAAACATATTATGAGAATGCAGTAGCAAAAAGTCATCCCCTCGCGCACCAAGACCCCCAGAACAGCCCAACTGAGTGTGATATTCTGGCTTGGTCGCTACAAGCGCAGATCCGTCGCTACAAGCGCGGATAGGCAGAACCTGGTCGCTACAAGCGCCCAGTTGGTCGCTACAAGCGCAGATCCGTCGCTACAAGCGCAGACAGACAGAACCTGGTCGCTACAAGCGACAGCCCGTCGCTACAGCGACCGTGACAGCACAGTTATGTGTAAAAATGTGATTTTCCACCATTTTTGCTCATTCAAAGTTACCCAAGCTTCTAAGACATGTTAAAAATGATTTTCTATCATAAAACATCAATTAAAAACAATCACAAGCAAGGATTATATCTAGCAAAGAAATTAGGGTTAAAAACACTACATTTCCATAACTTTTCCTTTGCATTCAAAACACTATAACACTCACAAAACTTCAACTAAACATACTAGCAACATCACTTAGCATCAAGCAAGCATAACATGATAATTTAACATCTTTAAACCATAAAAACTTTCTATCAAAACATAAACAAAGTGAAGGAGAAGTTTGGGATGGAGAAATAGACATTCTCCCCTTCTCTTAATCACTTGTGAACAAGTAATACTAACTCTCTTACCTTGAAATGATGATTCTCTAACAAAACTCAAGCTCCCTCTTGCCCTAGTTTCTCTTGCTTTCTCCTTCTCTTTCACTTCCCAAGCTTTTTCACAAAGAAAATGAATAGTGATATTCAAAGTCTTTGTGATAATCTTATAACTCAAGCAAAGCAATCTTGGCCATCCATTCCTTACTAACTCTCAAGGACCAATCCTAGCCCTTCAATCCAATCCAAGCTCACTAAATCTCATCCACTTGATCATTACTACTCATAAACTCAAAAGCCCAATACTATTCATCTTCTTGGCCCAATTTCGCCCCAAAACCCTAAAAACTCGATCACGAACTTATCCTCGCGCCAAATAATTATTTCTCGCTTACGAGAAAATATTTTTAAAAGCCAATCAACAAAATAAAACATATAAAAATATAACATACGAAAATAGGGTCGTTACAAGAAGAGAAGGAGAAAAGCAAGAGAAAGCTAGGGCAAGAGCAAGAGAGCAAGTGAAGAAGCTTGAGTTTGCTAGGTAAGAGAGGTAGTATTACTTATTCACAAGTGATTTTGAGAAGGGGAGAATGTCTATTTCTCCATCCCAAACTTCTCCTTTCACTTTATCTAGGTTTTGATAGAAAGTTTATATGATTTAAGTTGTTAATGATCATGTTTTGCTTACTTAATGCTAAGTGATGTTGTTAGTAGGTTTAGTTGATGTTGCTAGTGTTTTGAATTCATTGGAAAAGTTATAGAAAGTTAGTGTTTTAACCCTAACTTCTTTGCTAGATGTAATCCTTGCTTGTGATTGTTTTTAAATGATGTTTTATGATGGAAAATTGTTTTTAACAAGTCCTGGAAGTTTGGGTAACCTTGAATGGGCTAAAATGGTGGAAAATCACATTTTTTACATGATTGTATACTGATATGGTCGCTGTAGCGACGGACCGTCGCTTGTAGCGACCAGGCAGGATAATTCCCTGCCTATCCGCGCTTCAAGCGACCGAACTGGCGCTTGTAGCGACCAGGGGCGCTTGTAGCGACCAAGAGCTCGCTTGTAGCGACCAGCCCTGTACAGCCCAACTTCGTTGAGTTGTTCTGGAGGTCCTGGTACGCGCGGGGATGACTTTTTGCTACTGCATTCTCATAATATATTTTGGAAACCTTGCCCACCATTTTAACTTATTCTTAATGCTTCCTAAAGATTAATTGTTCAAGAAAAGCTTGAGTAAAACCCTAACATGGTGGTTTTTGATTAAGGCCATCATGTTGTGTGTGTATGTGTTATATAATGTTTGAAATGGATAAGTTATCAAAATGTGTGGGTTTTCCTTTGAAACCCTTATGTGGTTGAGTATATACATGTTGTGTCTTATGATTTGGCCATGAAAGCCTAGTGTTTGTGTTTGTTGTTGTTGATGTTGTGATAATTATCAGAGTGCTGATAATTTAGTGGTTGTGTTTGTTGTTGTTGTTGAGATAATTATTAGAGTGCTGATAATTAGTTGTGTTAGTAAGTATCATATATTTGCTAAGTGAATCATCATGCATTTCATGATTGTATGATACCCGGAGCGGGTTATTCGATGATATCCGTGTGCGGATATGAAATCCAAGAGTGCTTGGTTATCAAGAGTGCTTGATAAGGATATAAGTTTATCCAAAATGATTTGGTACCACATGCATTAGAGAATGCATTTGAGGCATGCATCCTTTGTGACATTAGTGTTCATTTAGGAATTATGTGTGCATAATGGTTGTTAAGTGATAATTGTTATTGATGAGTTTTGTGCTTTGTCAATTACGTGTTGTGTTTTGGTTATGTATAATAATGTGTTATTTATACATGTTTATTGGTTGTGATACTAACACTCTCTGTTATGTGTTATCTGCTGGATCTTTGGGGATCCAGATTATCAGGTTGACGAGGCTATCGTCGAGGAGTAGTTTTTGCTGTTTAGAAGCTTGCGTAGTGGTGAGGGCATAGCTTAGCTATCCTTACATTTTTTTGTACTAGGTGTTGTATCCTAGTTAGAGTCTAGGGCTCTGATAGTTGTAACACTACTTTGGGTATCTGAACGTGTATGTATAAATTTGGCAATGGTCTCTGTTGTAGATTTGCCTCTTTTGAAAATCTTATGTATATATTTTTGTATATTATATGCATGCTTGGTTATAAGCTGTTTGTTATTTTTCCGCTGCTGTATGTGAATCAAATATATTTTGATCTGTTGATGTTTATGAAAATGCGTTTTCATTATGTTGTAACTTCCTATGTCCTTAACGTTTTTTTTTATTAAAGTTAATAATCGGCGATTAAGGGTTAGGGTGTTACAATAGGTGGTATCAGAGCAGGTCGATCCATTGGATCAATTAAGTTTAGTATACCCTTTGTGTAACATGTGTTTCCTTAAACACTGTGTTCTCACTTGTGTTATGTGGTGATTGGTAGTGTGTAGATATGACGCAACGAGCACTTGCGGACGCGATGGAGCGGATGGCGGATGCCATGGCTCAGGAGGCTGCTAGTAGGACCGCGGATAGAGCCGCACAACAAGCTAGAGGAGGAGGGGAAGATGAGCTGAGGCTCGAGAGGTTTATGAACAACAAACCGCCTATCTTCAAGGGAGGATACGATCCAGATGGAGCTCAGACTTGGTTGGAGGGAATTGAGAGAATTTTCGGGGCTATGCGTTGTCTGGACGCGCATAAGGTATTACTAGGAGGGTATGTTCTCCATGATGAGGCCGATCATTGGTGGGGAAACGCTAGTCAGAGGTTGGGAGCTGGTGGAGCTTTAGTTACTTGGGCTCGTTTCCGGAGAGAGTTTTTAACCAAGTATTTTCCGGCAGATGAGAGGAACCGTAAGGTGATTGAGTTCATGGAGCTCAAGCAGGGGAGTTTATCTGTTTCTGAATATGCGGCCAAGTTTGAAGATTTGTGTCGTTTTGCTCCTCATTACAACACGATGGAAGCTGAGGAAGACAAGTGCGTAAAGTTTGAAAATGGGCTGAGGCCAGACATCAAGCAGTTGATTGGGTTTAGTGAGATCAGGAATTTTCCGATGTTGGTGAATAAGAGCCGAATATGTGATAAGGACAGTAAAGCTAAAGCTAATTACTACAAAGCCGCGAATGAGAAGAGGGGAAAGGACATGGCTAGAGGTAAACCGTATGGTAGAGGTGGGAAGAAACCATATGAAGGTGGGAGTAGTGGTGACAAGTTTGGAGGTAATAGGAATTGCTTTAAGTGTGGACAACCGGGACATCGTTTTTTTGAGTGCCCGAAGAATGATGGAAAATGTTTCAAGTGTGGTGATCCTAACCACAAAGCTGATCAATGCAAGAAGGGTATTGTGTGCTTCAACTGCAAAGAAGCGGGTCATAAGAGCAACGTGTGTAAGAAGCCTAGAGCGGCTGGAGGAAAAGTGTTTGCTTTAGATGGTGGTGATGCGAAGGCGGATAACTTGATCAGAGGTACATGCTTTATCAATAATACTCCTTTGTCTGCTATTATTGATACGGGTGCTACCCACTCGTTTATTTATGTGGATTGCGTTGAGAGGTTGGGTCTTAAAGTAGAAAATATGATGGGACGCATGGTTATAGAAACGCCTGCAAGTGGTTCGGTATAGACTACTCTAGTCTGTGTTGACTGTCCAGTCACTATGTATGGTCGACACTTTGGAATGGATTTAGTCTGCATTCCGTTGAGCGGAATAGACGTTATCTTTGGTATGAACTGGTTAGAATTTAATCGGGTTCATATCAACTGTGGTAAGAAGACGGTTATGTTTCCAAGACTGGAGCCAGAGTTGTGTTCGAAGCTCATGTGTTGTCGAGAAGTGGTAAGATCAGTGAAGGCTCAAGAGGACGTGTTTGCTATGTTTGCTTCGTTGAGAGTGGAAGAGAAGATTGAGGTTGATGCGTTGCCGGTGGTGCGTGATTTCACAGATGTTTTTCCAGATGACATTTTGGATTTACCACCCGAGAGAGAGGTTGAATTCGCAATTGACATAGTACCTGGTACTAGTCCAATATCAATGGCGCCGTATCGTATGTCAGCTGCTGAACTAGAAAAGTTGAAGGAACAATTGGAGGAATTGTTAGAGAAAAAGTTTGTAAGACCGAGTGTATCGCCGTGGGGTGCGCCTGTTCTGTTGGTAAAGAAGAAAGATGGTAGTATGCGTTTGTGCATCGACTATCGTCAGTTGAATAAAGCAACTATCAAGAACAAGTATCCACTTTCGAGGATAGATGATTTGATGGATCAGTTAGTGGGAGCCTGTGTGTTCAGCAAGATTGATTTGAGATCGGGATATCACCAGATAAGAGTTAAGGCGGAGGATATACCGAAGACTGCTTTCAGAACAAGGTATGGTCACTACGAGTACGCTGTTATGCCTTTTGGAGTTACTAATGCACCTGGAGTGTTTATGGAATATATGAATCGTATATTTCATTCCTTTTTGGATCGATTCGTGGTGGTCTTCATAGACGATATTTTGGTATACTCGAAGACGGAAGAGGAACATGCCGAGCATTTGAGGATTGTGTTGGAGGTGTTGCGCGAGAAGAAGCTTTATGCAAAATTTTCTAAGTGTGAATTTTGGTTGCATAAAGTTAGCTTTTTGGGTCACGTCATTTCAAGTGGTGGTATAGCAGTGGATCCTGCTAAGGTAGAGGTCGTGCAAGATTGGGGAACGCCGGAGTCTGTTACTGAGATCTGAAGTTTTCTTGGTTTGGCCGGTTACTATCGGAGGTTCATCGAAGGATTTTCAAAGTTGGCGTTGCCGTTGACACAGTTGACTAGGAAGGGTCAAGCTTTCATTTGGGATGACAAGTGTGAGCAGAGTTTCCAAGAGCTGAAGAGGAGGTTGACATCTGCACCTGTGCTAATT
This sequence comes from Medicago ruthenica, assembly GCA_018208015.1. Lineage (NCBI taxonomy): Eukaryota > Viridiplantae > Streptophyta > Magnoliopsida > Fabales > Fabaceae > Medicago > Medicago ruthenica. The sequence continues at coordinate 39,387,113 of CM031376.1, read as the reverse complement.
TTGCCAAATCCGAAGGAACCGTTCGTGGTTTATTGTGATGCGTCGAAGATGGGTCTAGGTGGTGTGTTGATGCAGAAGGGACAAGTCGTTGCTTATGCATCAAGACAGCTGAAGATTCATGAGAGGAACTATCCTACGCATGATTTGGAGCTAGCTGCTGTTGTGTTTGTTCTTAAGATTTGGAGGCACTACTTGTATGGGTCAAGATTTGAGGTTTTCAGCGATCACAAGAGTCTGAAATACTTGTTTGATCAGAAGGAGCTCAATATGAGGCAAAGAAGATGGTTAGAGTTTCTTAAGGATTATGATTTCGAGTTGAGTTATCACCCGGGTAAGGCTAATGTGGTGGCCGATGCGTTGAGTAGGAAGTCTTTGCATATGTCGTCTCTGATGGCGAAGGAACTGAGATTGATTGAAGAGTTTAGAGACCTCAGTTTGGTTTGTGAAAGGACAACCAGAAGCGTGAAGCTAGGAATGTTGAGGTTGACGAATGATTTTCTTGAAGAGGTTGTGGAAAAGCAAAAGTCTGATGTGAGATTGACGAAGCTTAAGACGCTCATCGAGCAAGGGAAAAAGGTAAACGTTGAGATCGATGAGAAAGGCGTGATGAGGTGTCAGGGAAGGTTATGTGTACCTGATGTGCCTGAGTTGAAGCGGATGATCTTGGAGGAAGGTCACAGAAGCAACTTAAGTATTCATCCTGGTGTTACTAAGATGTATCAAGATCTGAGGAAAATGTTTTGGTGGCAAGGGATGAAGAAAGAGATCGCCGAGTTTGTTTTCGCGTGTTTGACTTGTCAGAAGTCCAAGGTGGAGCATCAGAAGCCGTCGGGGCTATTGCAACCTATGTTTATTCCAGAGTGGAAATGGGATAGTATTGCGATGGATTTTGTAAGCGGTTTGCCGAAGACGTCGAAAGGTAACAATATGATTTGGGTAGTTGTCGACAGGTTAACAAAGTCTGCTCATTTCATAGCTATCAAGACCGGTATGCTAGTACCGAAGTTGGCTGAGATTTATGTTGAGCAAATCGTGAGATTACATGGAATTCCGTCAAGTATCGTATCAGATCGAGATCCCCGTTTTACTTCAAGGTTTTGGGAGAGTTTACAAGGAGTGAGTTGGGAAGCTTGCTTACCATTGATTGAGTTTACGTATAACAATAGTTTTCATTCGAGCATTGGTATGGCACCTTTTGAAGCGTTGTATGGGAGAAGATGTAGAACACCTTTGTGTTGGTTTGAATCGGGAGAAAGTGTGGTGCTTGGACCTGAGATTGTGCAACAAACGACCGAGAAGATCAAGATGATCCAAGAAAAGATGAGAGCGTCGCAGAGTCGCCAGAAAAGCTATGCCGATAAGAGAAGAAAGGATATAGAATTTCAAGAAGGAGATCATGTGTTTCTAAGAGTTACATCGACTACGGGTATTGGACGGGCTTTGAAATCGAAGAAGTTAGCATCGAGGTTCATTGGTCCGTATCAGATTTTGAAGAGGATTGGGAAGGTGGCGTATAGGATTGCGTTACCGCCGTCGTTGTCAAATCTACATGACGTTTTTCACGTGTCTCAATTAAGGAAATACGTATCGGATCCGTCACATGTGATTGAGTCGGACGAGATACAAGTGAGAGAGAATTTAACGGTTGCAACGGTACCCTTAAGGATTGAAGGACAAGAGATGAAGAGGCTCAGGAACAAAGAGATTTCATCGGTGAAAGTCGTTTGGGGAGGCCCAGCCGGTGAATATGCGACGTGGGAGCTCGAGAGCAAGATGCGGGACTCCTATCCAGAGTTGTTTTCAGGTATTTTCGAGGGCGAAAATTCTTTTTAGGGGGGTAGAGTTGTAACGACCCTATTTTCGTATGTTATATTTTTATATAGTTTATTTTATGGATTTGCATTTAAAAATATTTTCTCGTAATCGAGAAATAATTATTTGGCGCGACGATAAGTTCGTAATCGAGTTTTTAGAGTTTTGGGCGAAATTGGACCTAGGGCGTGAATAGTAATGGGCTTGGTCATGAATAAGTAGTAATGATCAAGTGGATGAGATTTAGTGAGCTTGGATTGGATTGAAGGGCTAGGATTGGTCCTTGAGAGTTAGTAAGGAATGGATGGCCATGATTGATTTGCTTGGGTTATAAGAGATTAACACAAAGACTTTGTGAATCACTATTCATTGTCTTTGTGGAGAAAACTTGGAACGTGAAAGAGAAGGAGAAGAGAAGGAGAAAAGCAAGAGAAAGCTAGGGCAAGAGCAAGAGAGCAAGTGAAGAAGCTTGAGTTTGCTAGGTAAGAGAGGTAGTATTACTTATTCACAAGTGATTTTGAGAAGGGGAGAATGTCTATTTCTCCATCCCAAACTTCTCCTTTCACTTTATCTAGGTTTTGATAGAAAGTTTATATGATTTAAGTTGTTAATGATCATGTTTTGCTTACTTAATGCTAAGTGATGTTGTTAGTAGGTTTAGTTGATGTTGCTAGTGTTTTGAATTCATTGGAAAAGTTATAGAAAGTTAGTGTTTTAACCCTAACTTCTTTGCTAGATGTAATCCTTGCTTGTGATTGTTTTTAAATGATGTTTTATGATGGAAAATTGTTTTTAACAAGTCCTGGAAGTTTGGGTAACCTTGAATGGGCTAAAATGGTGGAAAATCACATTTTTTACATGATTGTATATTGATATGGTCGCTGTAGCGACGGACCGTCGCTTGTAGCGACCAGGCAGGATAATTCCCTGCCTATCCGCGCTTCAAGCGACCGAACTGGCGCTTGTAGCGACCAGGGGCGCTTGTAGCGACCAAGGGCTCGCTTGTAGCGACCAGCCCTGTACAGCCCAACTTCGTTGAGTTGTTCTGGAGGTCCTGGTACGCGCGGGGATGACTTTTTGCTACTGCATTCTCATAATATATTTTGGAAACCTTGCCCACCATTTTAACTTATTCTTAATGCTTCCTAAAGATTAATTGTTCAAGAAAAGCTTGAGTAAAACCCTAACATGGTGGTTTTTGATTAAGGCCATCATGTTGTGTGTGTATGTGTTATATAATGTTTGAAATGGATAAGTTATCAAAATGTGTGGGTTTTCCTTTGAAACCCTTATGTGGTTGAGTATATACATGTTGTGTCTTATGATTTGGCCATGAAAGCCTAGTGTTTGTGTTTGTTGTTGTTGATGTTGTGATAATTATCAGAGTGCTGATAATTTAGTGGTTGTGTTTGTTGTTGTTGTTGAGATAATTATCAGAGTGCTGATAATTAGTTGTGTTAGTAAGTATCATATATTTGCTAAGTAAATCATCATGCATTTCATGATTGTATAATACCCGGAGCGGGTTATTCGATGATATCCGTGTGCGGATATGAAATCCAAGAGTGCTTGGTTATCAAGAGTGCTTGATAAGGATATAAGTTTATCCAAAATGATTTGGTACCACATGCATTAGAGAATGCATTTGAGGCATGCATCCTTTGTGACATTAGTGTTCATTTAGGAATTATGTGTGCATAATGGTTGTTAAGTGATAATTGTTATTGATGAGTTTTGTGCTTTGTCAATTACGTGTTGTGTTTTGGTTATGTATAATAATGTGTTATTTATACATGTTTATTGGTTGTGATACTAACACTCTCTGTTATGTGTTATCTGCTGGATCTTTGGGGATCCAGATTATCAGGTTGACGAGGCTATCGTCGAGGAGTAGTTTTTGCTGTTTAGAAGCTTGCGTAGTGGTGAGGGCATAGCTTAGCTATCCTTACATTTTTTTGTACTAGGTGTTGTATCCTAGTTAGAGTCTTGGGCTCTGATAGTTGTAACACTACTTTGGGTATCTGAACGTGTATGTATAAATTTGGCAATGGTCTCTGTTGTAGATTTGCCTCTTTTGAAAATCTTATGTATATATTTTTGTATATTATATGCATGCTTGGTTATAAGCTGTTTGTTATTTTTCCGCTGCTGTATGTGAATCAAATATATTTTGATCTGTTGATGTTTATGAAAATGCGTTTTCATTATGTTGTAACTTCCTATGTCCTTAACGTTTTTTTTTATTAAAGTTAATAATCGGCGATTAAGGGTTAGGGTGTTACAATAGGTGGTATCAGAGCAGGTCGATCCATTGGATCAATTAAGTTTAGTATACCCTTTGTGTAACATGTGTTTCCTTAAACACTGTGTTCTCACTTGTGTTATGTGGTGATTGGTAGTGTGTAGATATGACGCAACGAGCACTTGCGGACGCGATGGAGCGGATGGCGGATGCCATGGCTCAGGAGGCTGCTAGTAGGACCGCGGATAGAGCCGCACAACAAGCTAGAGGAGGAGGGGAAGATGAGATGAGGCTCGAGAGGTTTATGAACAACAAACCGCCTATCTTCAAGGGAGGATACGATCCAGATGGAGCTCAGACTTGGTTGGAGGGAATTGAGAGAATTTTCGGGGCTATGCGTTGTCTGGACGCGCATAAGGTATTACTAGGAGGGTATGTTCTCCATGATGAGGCCGATCATTGGTGGGGAAACGCTAGTCAGAGGTTGGGAGCTGGTGGAGCTTTAGTTACTTGGGCTCGTTTCCGGAGAGAGTTTTTAACCAAGTATTTTCCGGCAGATGAGAGGAACCGTAAGGTGATTGAGTTCATGGAGCTCAAGCAGGGGAGTTTATCTGTTTCTGAATATGCGGCCAAGTTTGAAGATTTGTGTCGTTTTGCTCCTCATTACAACACGATGGAAGCTGAGGAAGACAAGTGCGTAAAGTTTGAAAATGGGCTGAGGCCAGACATCAAGCAGTTGATTGGGTTTAGTGAGATCAGGAATTTTCCGATGTTGGTGAATAAGAGCCGAATATGTGATAAGGACAGTAAAGCTAAAGCTAATTACTACAAAGCCGCGAATGAGAAGAGGGGAAAGGACATGGCTAGAGGTAAACCGTATGGTAGAGGTGGGAAGAAACCATATGAAGGTGGGAGTAGTGGTGACAAGTTTGGAGGTAATAGGAATTGCTTTAAGTATGGACAACCGGGACATCGTTTTTTTGAGTGCCCGAAGAATGATGGAAAATGTTTCAAGTGTGGTGATCCTAACCACAAAGCTGATCAATGCAAGAAGGGTATTGTGTGCTTCAACTGCAAAGAAGCGGGTCATAAGAGCAACGTGTGTAAGAAGCCTAGAGCGGCTGGAGGAAAAGTGTTTGCTTTAGATGGTGGTGATGCGAAGGCGGATAACTTGATCAGAGGTACATGCTTTATCAATAATACTCCTTTGTCTGCTATTATTGATACGGGTGCTACCCACTCGTTTATTTATGTGGATTGCGTTGAGAGGTTGGGTCTTAAAGTAGAAAATATGATGGGACGCATGGTTATAGAAACGCCTGCAAGTGGTTCGGTATAGACTACTCTAGTCTGTGTTGACTGTCCAGTCACTATGTATGGTCGACACTTTGGAATGGATTTAGTCTGCATTCCGTTGAGCGGAATAGACGTTATCTTTGGTATGAACTGGTTAGAATTTAATCGGGTTCATATCAACTGTGGTAAGAAGACGGTTATGTTTCCAAGACTGGAGCCAGAGTTGTGTTCGAAGCTCATGTGTTGTCGAGAAGTGGTAAGATCAGTGAAGGCTCAAGAGGACGTGTTTGCTATGTTTGCTTCGTTGAGAGTGGAAGAGAAGATTGAGGTTGATGCGTTGCCGGTGGTGCGTGATTTCACAGATGTTTTTCCAGATGACATTTTGGATTTACCACCCGAGAGAGAGGTTGAATTCGCAATTGACATAGTACCTGGTACTAGTCCAATATCAATGGCGCCGTATCGTATGTCAGCTGCTGAACTAGAAAAGTTGAAGGAACAATTGGAGGAATTGTTAGAGAAAAAGTTTGTAAGACCGAGTGTATCGCCGTGGGGTGCGCCTGTTCTGTTGGTAAAGAAGAAAGATGGTAGTATGCGTTTGTGCATCGACTATCGTCAGTTGAATAAAGCAACTATCAAGAACAAGTATCCACTTCCGAGGATAGATGATTTGATGGATCAGTTAGTGGGAGCCTGTGTGTTCAGCAAGATTGATTTGAGATCGGGATATCACCAGATAAGAGTTAAGGCGGAGGATATACCGAAGACTGCTTTCAGAACAAGGTATGGTCACTACGAGTACGCTGTTATGCCTTTTGGAGTTACTAATGCACCTGGAGTGTTTATGGAATATATGAATCGTATATTTCATTCCTTTTTGGATCGATTCGTGGTGGTCTTCATAGACGATATTTTGGTATACTCGAAGACGGAAGAGGAACATGCCGAGCATTTGAGGATTGTGTTGGAGGTGTTGCGCGAGAAGAAGCTTTATGCAAAATTTTCTAAGTGTGAATTTTGGTTGCATAAAGTTAGCTTTTTGGGTCACGTCATTTCAAGTGGTGGTATAGCAGTGGATCCTGCTAAGGTAGAGGCCGTGCAAGATTGGGGAACGCCGGAGTCTGTTACTGAGATCTGAAGTTTTCTTGGTTTGGCCGGTTACTATCGGAGGTTCATCGAAGGATTTTCAAAGTTGGCGTTGCCGTTGACACAGTTGACTAGGAAGGGTCAAGCTTTCATTTGGGATGACAAGTGTGAGCAGAGTTTCCAAGAGCTGAAGAGGAGGTTGACATCTGCACCTGTGCTAATTTTGCCAAATCCGAAGGAACCGTTCGTGGTTTATTGTGATGCGTCGAAGATGGGTCTAGGTGGTGTGTTGATGCAGAAGGGACAAGTCGTTGCTTATGCATCAAGACAGCTGAAGATTCATGAGAGGAACTATCCTACGCATGATTTGGAGCTAGCTGCTGTTGTGTTTGTTCTTAAGATTTGGAGGCACTACTTGTATGGGTCAAGATTTGAGGTTTTCAGCGATCACAAGAGTCTTAAATACTTGTTTGATCAGAAGGAGCTCAATATGAGGCAAAGAAGATGGTTAGAGTTTCTTAAGGATTATGATTTCGAGTTGAGTTATCACCCGGGTAAGGCTAATGTGGTGGCCGATGTGTTGAGTAGGAAGTCTTTGCATATGTCGTCTCTGATGGCGAAGGAACTGAGATTGATTGAAGAGTTTAGAGACCTCAGTTTGGTTTGTGAAAGGACAACCAGAAGCGTGAAGCTAGGAATGTTGAGGTTGACGAATGATTTTCTTGAAGAGGTTGTGGAAAAGCAAAAGTCTGATGTGAGATTGACGAAGCTTAAGACGCTCATCGAGCAAGGGAAAAAGGTAAACGTTGAGATCGATGAGAAAGGCGTGATGAGGTGTCAGGGAAGGTTATGTGTACCTGATGTGCCTGAGTTGAAGCGGATGATCTTGGAGGAAGGTCACAGAAGCAACTTAAGTATTCATCCTGGTGTTACTAAGATGTATCAAGATCTGAGGAAAATGTTTTGGTGGCAAGGGATGAAGAAAGAGATCGCCGAGTTTGTTTTCGCGTGTTTGACTTGTCAGAAGTCCAAGGTGGAGCATCAGAAGCCGTCGGGGCTATTGCAACCTATGTTTATTCCAGAGTGGAAATGGGATAGTATTGCGATGGATTTTGTAAGCGGTTTGCCGAAGACGTCGAAAGGTAACAATATGATTTGGGTAGTTGTCGACAGGTTAACAAAGTCTGCTCATTTCATAGCTATCAAGACCGGTATGCTAGTACCGAAGTTGGCTGAGATTTATGTTGAGCAAATCGTGAGATTACATGGAATTCCGTCGAGTATCGTATCAGATCGAGATCCCCGTTTTACTTCAAGGTTTTGGGAGAGTTTACAAGGAGTGAGTTGGGAAGCTTGCTTACCATTGATTGAGTTTACGTATAACAATAGTTTTCATTCGAGCATTGGTATGGCACCTTTTGAAGCGTTGTATGGGAGAAGATGTAGAACACCTTTGTATTGGTTTGAATCGGGAGAAAGTGTGGTGCTTGGACCTGAGATTGTGCAACAAACGACCGAGAAGATCAAGATGATCCAAGAAAAGATGAGAGCGTCGCAGAGTCGCCAGAAAAGCTATGCCGATAAGAGAAGAAAGGATATAGAATTTCAAGAAGGAGATCATGTGTTTCTAAGAGTTACATCGACTACGGGTATTGGACGGGCTTTGAAATCGAAGAAGTTAGCATCGAGGTTCATTGGTCCGTATCAGATTTTGAAGAGGATTGGGAAGGTGGCGTATAGGATTGCGTTACCGCCGTCGTTGTCAAATCTACATGACGTTTTTCACGTGTCTCAATTAAGGAAATACGTATCGGATGCGTCACATGTGATTGAGTCGGACGAGATACAAGTGAGAGAGAATTTAACGGTTGCAACGGTACCCTTAAGGATTGAAGGACAAGAGATGAAGAGGCTCAGGAACAAAGAGATTTCATCGGTGAAAGTCGTTTGGGGAGGCCCAGCCGGTGAATATGCGACGTGGGAGCTCGAGAGCAAGATGCGGGACTCCTATCCAGAGTTGTTTTCAGGTATTTTCGAGGGCGAAAATTCTTTTTAGGGGGGTAGAGTTGTAACGACCCTATTTTCGTATGTTATATTTTTATATAGTTTATTTTATGGATTTGCATTTAAAAATATTTTCTAGTAATCGAGAAATAATTATTTGGCGCGAGGATAAGTTCGTAATCGAGTTTTTAGAGTTTTGGGCGAAATTGGACCTAGGGCATGAATAGTAATGGGCTTGGTCATGAATAAGTAGTAATGATCAAGTGGATGAGATTTAGTGAGCTTGGATTGGATTGAAGGGCTAGGATTGGTCCTTGAGAGTTAGTAAGGAATGGATGGCCATGATTGATTTGCTTGGGTTATAAGAGATTAACACAAAGACTTTGTGAATCACTATTCATTGTCTTTGTGGAGAAAACATGGAACGTGAAATAGAAGGAGAAGAGAAGGAGAAAAGCAAGAGAAAGCTAGGGCAAGAGCAAGAGAGCAAGTGAAGAAGCTTGAGTTTGCTAGGTAAGAGAGGTAGTATTACTTATTCACAAGTGATTTTGAGAAGGGGAGAATGTCTATTTCTCCATCCCAAACTTCTCCTTTCACTTTATCTAGGTTTTGATAGAAAGTTTATATGATTTAAGTTGTTAATGATCATGTTTTGCTTACTTAATGCTAAGTGATGTTGTTAGTAGGTGGACCGTAGATCTCACTATCAAGGAATTAAGACCCCAAAGCCAAGGGTGTGAACCCTTAAAATAGGGCTGGACGTCCTCCAAGAGGGCATAAGGCCCACTTGACAATCGCACATAGTCCTTTGGGGGCGCCCTCAGCAGCTTACGAGGGCGCCCAAGTCATGGTTTTGGCCCTTTTATGATTTAGGCCCAAAACCATGACCGGTTAGGCCCAAAAAAGGCTACAAATAGTAACCTCGGGACCATTCCCGAGGCATGACCAAAACACAGCACAGAAACCCTAGTTTCTAGAAGCATTGTACTCACTGCCAGTACAGTTGGCGCCCACCGTGGGGCTACGGTAAAACTGACCTAGCCACCGTCTCCCAGAGAAAAACGATCGATACACGGCCTCCTGAGAGTCATCAGAGTGCCGTTTAACCACCATATCACCCGAAGCAACCTCAAAACCTTCAATCCGCCGTGATTCAATCCTAGACCTGCCCCTAACTCCATCAAACGACTGACCCATATCTGTTCGGAAAACCCTGATCTAAACCTAGGATTCGAGGCTTAGAGTGCGAATCTCTGACCACCAGTCATAAACTCAACATACAAACCCAAACTACCGTCGTCGCCGGCGCGATGGCAGACCCTGCGGCCTTAGAGGCTCTACAACAACAGATCCAGCAGCTTCGCGACCATAATGAAGCCTTACAAGCAACCATGGAAACCATCCAACAGCAGCAACACGCCGAAGGAAATGGGTCTCAGCAAGATGAATCGACCGACCCCGACCCTCAACCACTTTCCGCCGAAGTTTGGAACGCGCTAGTGCCAGAGAATTTCAAGCCGCCGTCTCTTTCCTCCTTCGATGGAAAAAGCGACCCAGTGGAGCATGTGACCGCCTTCAACACTCAGATGGCCGTCATCGGTGCTGCCGATTCTCTCAAGTGCAAGTTGTTAGCAGGGACCCTGAAAGACGCCGCCCTGCGGTGGTATATGAACCTGCCTCGATTTTCCGTAGTCAGCTACCAGGATATGACGCGCAAGTTAACGCACCAGTTCTCAGCGAGCCGCCACCGCAAAGTCTCGTCTACCAGCCTTTTCAATGTCCGTCAAGGACCCAACGAGACTCTCCGCGAGTATCTTGCACGCTACAATGACGCCACCATCAAGGTCATTAACCCTAACCAAGAGTTGTTTGTGGGAGCCTTCCAGAACGGTCTCCGCGCTGGCCAATTCAATGAGTCGTTGGCACAAAAACCAGCAGACTCCATGGAAGAAATCATGTCTAGAGCAGAGTGTTATATAAAAGGAGAAGAAAGTAACGCCGAGAAGAAGGCAAGAGATTCCAGGGAGCGTGCTCCCTACGGATATGATCATCGACGCAATTATTACTCGTCCAGTAGCAGAGACCGAGCGCCATACAAACGCCAGGGTCATGATAGGCGCCCTCCCCCTCCAGAATCCTTCACGGCCCTCAACACCCGCCGTGAACAAATCTGGAGGGAAGTTTGCCACTCCAGAATCATCCCTGAGCCTCAACCACCGAGAGGAACAATCATGGGGAACGATAAGGATGCCTGGTGCAAATATCACCGCATCAAGGGACACACTACAGACGATTGTATACATCTGAAAAGGGAAATAGAGAAGCTGATTCAGAACGGCAGATTGAGGGGTTACGTGAAGGAAGGTAGAGGAGAGGACAGGCGCCCCCACGAAGACCCCCAGAGAGAAAAAGAAGTGGCGAAAGAAGGAGAGCGCCACACTTTGAACACCATATCTGGCGGTTTTGCAGGGGGCGGGGAGTCCAGCACCTCCCGGAAGAAGTACGTCAGACAAATAATGCTGCTTGATGACCACACCAGGAAGGAATCAGAGCGTCAGGTGGATATCACTTTCTCAAGTGAAGACCGTAGGGGGGTAATTCCTCACGATGACGATCCCATGGTCGTCACTGTCCAAATCTTCAACTGGGACGTCAAGAGGGTGTTGATTGATCCAGGTAGTTCTGCAGACATCCTCTACTATTCAGCTTTTGAGAAGATGGGACTAGACGAGGAGCAGTTGCAGCCCTTTAAAGGAATACTGGCCGGTTTTACAGGGGAACAGGTGCACGTCCGGGGATACATCACGCTGAAAACAACATTCGGTACGGGTAGTAATGCTAAGACCATCAGGGTTAGATACTTGGTAGTCAACTCGCCCTGTTCCTACAATGTCATCGTCGGCCGCCCAGCCTTTAACGCCCTCGACGCCTACCTTTCCACCAAATTCCTCGTCATGAAATACCCGCTGGATGATGGGCGGGTTGGTACCATTAGAGCAGACCAGCGAACAGCCCGAGAGTGTTACCACAATAGCTTGAAGATCCAGAAGGAGAAGAAAGGAAGCAGTGACCTAAAAGTGCACCAAGTGAACCTCATTGTATCCAGCCTAGAAGAAGAAATTCATGTCCAGGAAATCAAGAAGGTCGAAGAAGGAAATAATAATGTGAAAGAAGGAGATACGGAGCCCGAGGAGATCGAGAGGGTTGAGGAAGAAAGTACTCCCTTCTTGATACCCCGCTTGAGGCCAGTCAATTTGAGAGCCAATGCTGATGAAGAAAATGCAGAACACGGAGAGGCCAGGAAGGTTGAGGAAACGAGTACTCCTTTCCTGATGCTTCGCCCAAAGCCGGCCAATCCAATTTTCAGAACCAGGAAGGAAGAAATAGAATGTGATGAAATCAAGAAGGAGCTGATATTATGGACAGAACCAGCCAACCGCAGGATGATGAAAAAGATTGAGGGCAGTGCAGGACGGAACTCGCCATGACAACTCAAGGGCGAGCTGGAGGGAAGACAAAGCCTTTTTATTTCTTACCGTTTTTTATCTTATAAATTCGTTTTTTGTACAGTTAAGTAGTAAGACAGTAAGGGGCACTCTTTTCCCCCCGCAGTAATGGGGGTTTTTAATGAGACCCCGGTTTTTTATTAATGTCATATATATATTGCTTGTCCGTCTTATTCTCATTGCATTTAGCAGATCGCCATTGCCGAATCTCAAATGAGCTCGCCGTATGATATGCTAACCACAAAGAAAGAGCCGCCTAATTCCTTAACCCCCAAGTGGGCTCTAAGACGTCGCGAGCTTAAAATGAAAACGCCGCCTAATTCCTTAACCCCCAAGTGGGCTCTAAGACGTCGCGAGCTTAAAATGAGATCGCCGCCTAATTCCTTAACCCCCAAGTGGGCTCTAAGACGTCGCGAGCTTAAAATGAAAACGCCGCCTAATTCCTTAACCCCCAAGTGGGCTCTAAGACGTCGCGAGCTTAAAATGAGATCGCCGCCTAATTCCTTAACCCCCAAGTGGGCTCTAAGACGTCGCGAGCTTAAAATGAAAACGCCGCCTAATTCATTAACCCCCAAGTGGGCTCTAAGACGTCGCGAGCTTAAAATGAGATCGCCGCCTAATTCCTTAACCCCCAAGTGGGCTCTAAGACGTCGCGAGCCGAAAATAAGATCGCCGCCTAATTCCTTAACCCCCAAGTGGGCTCTAAGACGTCGCGAGCCGAAAATAAGATCGCCGCCTAATTCCTTAACCCCCAAGAGGGCTCTAAGACGTCGCGAGACGAAAATAAGATCGCCGCCTAACTCCTTAACCCCCAAGAGGGCTCTAAGACGTCGTGAGCTCAAAAGTACCGCCCATAGAAGGCTATGAATCGTCAAACTAAGTACCCGCCCGATTAATACTCTTAAGCACGAGGAAACATATATGAATCACATAAACGCCTCAACTAAAGCATGACTCAGAAAATTCGTGGCAGTTGCATAACTAAACATTACCATAGTACGAAGAAGCGCAAAATAAAGCAAATTAAGGAAAGGAAATTAAATAGCATAGAAATAATATCAAGTCATTACAAACCAAATTGTGCCAAATTCAAAGAAAAAAATTACATAAGATCATGGTTCATCCACCAGGACGCCATCTACAATGATTTTAAAAGGATCAAAAGCGGAAGTGTCGACGCCAGGATGGAGGAGGGCAAATTGTGCCTTGGCTCTTTCAAAGCCAGCATCAAAGTTCAGAGCCAGCTCGCCCTTCGCTTCAGAAACTTCGGCCTTGAGTTGAGCCTCCTTTTCCGCTCCAGCCGCAACGTCGTTTTGTAGCTTGGCAATGACCCCGTCCTTTCCGGCGAGATCTGCCGCATAACCAATCTTTAGATCGGAGATGCGTTTCTCAAACTCAAGCGTCACCGCCTCCCTAGCCTCCCGCACTTCTTTCTCCTTAGCAATTCCGGCCTCCTCCAACTCTTTCTCCAGCGCCCTCACCGTAGCTTGAAGGGCCTCCTCATTCTGCACCACCTCCTCATACTTGCGATCAACCGAGTCTATAAGCAGCATGGTCCGCAGACAATGGACCCCCATATCCTTCATCATAAAGGGCACAGCACCCTGACTTCCCGCCTCTGCATCCTCAGGATTGAATACCAGCCTCTCCCTCACGTAAGCACCATAGTCAAAACCTTTGTCCCAGAAAGACGGCACCGAGCTACTGGTTTTGACGGCGCCAATCAGGGAAGGAGAGGGCGTCTTCTTCCCTTTCTTCTCTGATACTGCCTTCCCTTTGTTATCTTTTACGGGCGACCTCCTATCGCGCGGAGCCGCCGGAATGCTCTCAACTGGGACTTCGATCGGATGATCAGCCTTCCTCTTTGGTTTGCGGGTAATAAGCCCCGCGGGATCAGTAGTCGCCGTCCCCTCAGCAGCCTTCTTCGCTTTCATCTCTTCAAGATACCTCTTCCTCTCTGCCGCAGTCATGGGCGCCATGTCCTCTACAAGAAAAATAAAGCGAAAGATCAAGAACAAGACAATATAAATACAAAACATAGTCTTGAGCAAATAAATGTGACTCACGTAAATATTCGTCTAGGCCATCTACGTCACCTTCCCTGTTCAATAATTCCCGGATGTTCATAGGCAACATCTTGTCCAAAAAACAGACGACGCCCTGGTCGTACGCGTCCAACTTCTCATAGTCAAAACCCATGATGGACGCCGGAGCACTCGTCCAACATGTGGGAAACTTCAGTTTACCATTCACCCATACTGCGGCCGCCTCACAACCTTTTCGCCCCTTAACCCGAAGGAATGTTTGTCTCCAATTTTTGTAATGAGAGGCGTAGGGCGGAAATAGCCTCTTACCAGGGTGCGCACTGACAGACACCCAAGATTGTTTATCCACCCCCTTCGTGCCATAGAAAGTAAAAAAGGACCCAACCGAGGGCTGGAAGCCCAATCCCTCGCAAAGTATCTCAAAGGCGCGGATAAAAGCCCAGCTATTCGGCTGCAGCTGAGAAGGCGCGACGTTGAGACAGTTGAGCATGTCAACTTCAAAGGGCGTGAAGGGATACTTCACGCCCAGATCCTCAAAAACAGCGGTGTACATATGAAACATCTCACTCTTCAAACTTTTCGGCCTCTGTGCGCATACTCTCTCGCCCGGACGGCAAGGTTCCAAAACCACGTCCTCCTCAAATCCCGTAGAAGACACGTGCAGCTTACTCCGGAAAAACGCCACCCGTTGCGAGTCCAAGTATACAGACTCAGAACGAAGCACCTCGTCGGCAAAACTCTCTTGTTCTGAATCACTAGAAGACGCCATGTAACAAATTCCCTTCCTACAGAACGGACCTGGGCGAACAGAACGAACAATAACGTCAGATGAATCTCCACTAATACTTCCCGCTTCACCCCTGTCCAAACCAATCGAAGACTCCATCTCAAGGGAGTGGCCATAGTAGGCCTTATCGAACACCACCCAATCCATGGTTCCGTCAGAGCGTCTCGCATGCCTAACGCTCTCCCCCCACAACCTACGCCTTTCCTCCGAATTAGCTGGGGATAACTCCCTACCCGCCGCATCGCACTCTCTAATTCTCACCATACTACGAATGATAAAGCAAAAAGAACGAGATCAAGTAGGGTACCTGGATCTAGACAAATGGAGGGCCTGAGAAGCGAACGAGTACTCCGGACGATCTGTAAAACAGTAAGCTGCAATTTTCTCCACGAACACCGCAACAGCTCGAACGAGAAAAAGAGAACGAATAGGAAGGAAAGGACGGAGACAAAGGAAGAAAAAGAGATAAGGAGAATCTGAAAGTACAAAGTAAAGTAAATCCGTTTCAGTTAAAAGCGAAAAAGCCTGGGGAAACGCGCAGATGACGTCACTTAAGTTGGCACGATTTCCGAGAACCGCTAAGATTACGACACGTCAACGGGAGCGAACGGTCGCCTCACGCCAACCGTTGGATCCCGATAAGAAGCGTCCTCAACACGCGGTCCAAAGGGCGCGGCGAGCTACACACAGTTTAATCACTTCGCTTTGTACCAAGACTTGTGCTTGTTGGGCTAGCATAAATATTCCTGTTGGGCTGGCGCCCAACACTCTCGTAGGGCTAGTGCCACCCACTAAGGTACTCAATCAGAAACGTTGGGCTGGCGCCCAACACTCTCGTAGGGCTAGTGCCACCCACTAGGGTACTCAATCAGAAACATGGAGCTAATACCCACGTTGGGCTAGTATCCATGTTGGGCTAGTACCCACGCAGGGTTTAAACACCCATGTTGGGCTGGTAATCATAAAATTTTTTCACATGGCTTCGTAGCTACTAAGTCCCACTTGCTGGGCAAAAGATCATAGACAAACCCCCTGTAAATAGTTTAATCACTTCGCCTTGTACCAAGACTCGTGCTTGTTGGGCTGTGGACCGTAGATCTCACTATCAAGGAATTAAGACCCCAAAGCCAAGGGTGTGAACCCTTAAAATAGGGCTGGACGTCCTCCAAGAGGGCATAAGGCCCACTTGACAATCGCACATAGTCCTTTGGGGGCGCCCTCAGCAGCTTACGAGGGCGCCCAAGTCATGGTTTTGGCCCTTTTATGATTTAGGCCCAAAACCATGACCGGTTAGGCCCAAAAAAGGCTACAAATAGTAACCTCGGGACCATTCCCGAGGCATGACCAAAACACAGCACAGAAACCCTAGTTTCTAGAAGCATTGTACTCACTGCCAGTACAGTAGGTTTAGTTGATGTTGCTAGTGTTTTGAATTCATTGGAAAAGTTATAGAAAGTTAGTGTTTTAACCCTAACTTCTTTGCTAGATGTAATCCTTGCTTGTGATTGTTTTTAAATGATGTTTTATGATGGAAAATTGTTTTTAACAAGTCCTGGAAGTTTGGGTAACCTTGAATGGGCTAAAATGGTGGAAAATCACATTTTTTACATGATTGTATACTGATATGGTCGCTGTAGCGACGGACCGTCGCTTGTAGCGACCAGGCAGGATAATTCCCTGCCTATCCGCGCTTCAAGCGACCGAACTGGCGCTTGTAGCGACCAGGGGCGCTTGTAGCGACCAAGGGCTCGCTTGTAGCGACCAGCCCTGTACAGCCCAACTTCGTTGAGTTGTTCTGGAGGTCCTGGTACGCGCGGGGATGACTTTTTGCTACTGCATTCTCATAATATATTTTGGAAACCTTGCCCACCATTTTAACTTATTCTTAATGCTTCCTAAAGATTAATTGTTCAAGAAAAGCTTGAGTAAAACCCTAACATGGTGGTTTTTGATTAAGGCCATCATGTTGTGTGTGTATGTGTTATATAATGTTTGAAATGGATAAGTTATCAAAATGTGTGGGATTTCCTTTGAAACCCTTATGTGGTTGAGTATATACATGTTGTGTCTTATGATTTGGCCATGAAAGCCTAGTGTTTGTGTTTGTTGTTGTTGATGTTGTGATAATTATCAGAGTGCTGATAATTTAGTGGTTGTGTTTGTTGTTGTTGTTGAGATAATTATCAGAGTGCTGATAATTAGTTGTGTTAGTAAGTATCATATATTTGCTAAGTGAATCATCATGCATTTCATGATTGTATGATACCCGGAGCGGGTTATTCGATGATATCCGTGTGCGGATATGAAATCCAAGAGTGCTTGGTTATCAAGAGTGCTTGATAAGGATATAAGTTTATCCAAAATGATTTGGTACCACATGCATTAGGGAATGCATTTGAGGCATGCATCCTTTGTGACATTAGTGTTCATTTAGGAATTATGTGTGCATAATGGTTGTTAAGTGATAATTGTTATTGATGAGTTTTGTGCTTTGTCAATTACGTGTTGTGTTTTGGTTATGTATAATAATGTGTTATTTATACATGTTTATTGGTTGTGATACTAACACTCTCTGTTATGTGTTATCTGCTGGATCTTTGGGGATCCAGATTATCAGGTTGACGAGGCTATCGTCGAGGAGTAGTTTTTGCTGTTTAGAAGCTTGCGTAGTGGTGAGGGCATAGCTTAGCTATCCTTACATTTTTTTGTACTAGGTGTTGTATCCTAGTTAGAGTCTAGGGCTCTGATAGTTGTAACACTACTTTGGGTATCTGAACGTGTATGTATAAATTTGGCAATGGTCTCTGTTGTAGATTTGCCTCTTTTGAAAATCTTATGTATATATTTTTGTATATTATATGCATGCTTGGTTATAAGCTGTTTGTTATTTTTCCGCTGCTGTATGTGAATCAAATATATTTTGATCTGTTGATGTTTATGAAAATGCGTTTTCATTATGTTGTAACTTCCTATGTCCTTAACGTTTTTTTTTTATTAAAGTTAATAATCGGCGATTAAGGGTTAGGGTGTTACAGTCTCCCCCTCTTTCTTTTTATGAAAGTTGCTGGGGGGTCTTCTAGCTCCACTTTGAGCTTCAGGAGGGCCTTGGATCTTTCCTCTCTTCACTCCATCCTCTATTCTTTCACCAATTATGACTAGATCGGAGAAGTCAGATGATGTGCTTCCAATCATTTTGTCATAGTATGGGCCTTGTAGTGTGCCCATGAAGGTGTCAACGAGCTCTCTTTCCAACAAAGGTGGCTGCACGCGAGATGCTAGTTCTCTCCACCTTTGAGCGTACTCTTTGAAGGACTCGTTGTTCCTTTGGACAAGGTTTTACAACTGCATCCTATTTGGAGCCATGTCCAAATTGTACTTGTATTGCTTTAAGAAAGCATCGGCTAAGTCTTTCCAAGTCTGGACGTGGGTACGCTCTAGTTGCATATACCAATCCAATGACGCCCCGCTTAAACTGTCTTGAAACACTTGGATCATGAGTTTCTCGTTTGTGGCGTAGGCAGCCATCTTTCTACAAAACATCCGCAGATGATTCCTAGGGCATTGAATACCCTTATACTTTTCAAAGTCTGGGACTTTGAACTTTGGAGGGATGATCACATCGAGCACCAAGCACATATCCAAGGCATTGTAGGCACCAGATGAGCTGGATCCTTCGACAGCTTTTAACCTTTCTTCCAAAACACGATACATTTGGGCGGAATCGTTGTCTTGGTGGGTGTTGCCGGGAGCAGAATGCCTAGGCTGAGTGTCTTCCACATTATGAGAAACAATCTCATGTTGATTGGTGGAATTCCCTTGAGGACGATGCTCTTCGCTCCTTACGAGGATAGTAAGCTCTGGTTGTGGAGGTGGCACAAGGCTATCCCCTTCGGGTGGGGTGTAACCTTGAGGTAGACCGTACGGAGGCCATTGTACGTTGGATGCATCCACAGTTGGACGAGGGTTGTTTTCCCGGGCAGATAGAGCTTGCATTAACTCTAACATTTGATCCATTTTCCCTTTCATTTCATGAACCTCCCCTCTCAAAGCCGCTTGATTTTGTTCCAAGTTATCCATGATCATTTGCTTGTTAGCTCGTGTTCCGTACGAGTGTTGGAGATCTGGCTCTTGGGCCGATGGCTTCTTGGGTTTTCTGGCTATGATTGCTTCAAACTGTTTTTTAGGGGAAATGAATGAGTGTTTTTTCTTTTATTTAAGAAAAATGCATGAAAATGCATGTGAATGCATGTATGCGATGCCTATGCAAAAATATGCCCCCTTTTTTTTGTTTATGCAAAAAAAATTTCATGAATGCAAATGTTTATGGTATGTAGGGGTTTGGTATAGGAACATTCAAAACTTCCCCCCATCCTTACTTGTAGGCTCTAGAGATGAAATTTTCTAAAAGGTCCCTAGAGTCACGAACCTCACAGGGAAATATGGTAGTCAATTGCAAATTACTCGCAAGACTTCAATAAATTCCAAGTGAAATCTACTCTAGGCGGGGTTTTCGCATCATCCTGACGGACATACGTCAACGCGGGACTCTGCTACGCAACCACCATCCTATCTTAATTTTCTCTCGAAGCTCGGGTATAGAGCCTCACACGTTCGGCATTAACCCGAACAATGTGGCGTAACATCGCTCATGTGACAACCCCACAGTTGATATATGAACATAGCATAATGAAGCATATAAATACAAAGCAAGAGAAGAAAAGAAAGATATAGACAATAAAATAAAAGTACGCAAGCAAAAAGATAAAAAAATTTAGCCTAAAAGCTACCTAGGATAGGCTTGACTCGCTTCAAAGCGAAGATGAATGTCCCCAGTGGAGTCGCCAGCTGTGCGCTCTCGGAAAAAACGCAAGATCCTCGAGACGTGTACGAACGCTCGGGATGAAAGATGCGGAGTCGCCACCAAAGTTTTTGTTTAAAGGGAACGTTGATAAACCCTTATGTTTTTATTTTTAAAGGGAAACGATAATAAAACCCTTTGACGATGAGGAAAGGATGGTCATCGCAACCATTATCGGGTTCGGGAGTCGATTACGCAAGGGGAAGGTATTAGTGTTGTACCCTAATTTTGTCCTAAGCCTTTTCAAAACAATTTTCAAAAAAAAAAAGAGAAAGGTCAAAGTCAACCAAAAAAGTCAACATTTCAAAAATGGTGACTTCGCAGTGCGAAATCCACTTCGCAGTGCGAAGTCTGCGAATTTTTTGCAGATTTTTGGTTTCTTTGATTTAATTCCATTTTTTTTACATATCTCTTTTATTATTATTTTTATCATCATTCATGGCTTTTTGAGCTCAGCAAAGCCAGATTTGAAGCACTTGCCATTAATGCCAAGGAAAGAAGCTTTTTCTTCCAACCTAGCATGTGCCAAGCAAGTTGGCTTGCCCTTGGGCAGCTCTTGTCCCTCCCAAGTGACCTGCTACTGACCCTAAGGTTCCCAGCCACCAGCTTGTGGACTTTCTTCCTTCTTTCTCCCCCAAAACCAGTCAAACCCAGCTGGTTTTCACTTGCAAAAAGCCATGAGTGCTGCCCTGTTTTTCAGCAGCTTTTCTTCCTCCTCACACCAGCCCACATGTTGCCTTTTGTTTCCCCCAACCTCTGCACATCACAGTGCACGTTTTTATTGCTTAACCATCAAGATTGCAAGGACCAATCCCAAGGGACAACCAATTGCAAACCAGCCCTGTTTTCAGATTTTTCATCATCATTTCATTCAAGGTTCAGCTGCATTTGTGGCTGAAATCAGTCAAGGTCTTGACCCTTGGCACAAGGCAAGGTTACCTCTTCACTTTTGCATTAAATGCAAAGTGATTTAGCCTGATCCTAGCCCATAAATCAGCTGGATTTTGGGGATTTCTCATGATGAAAATTGATTTGGTTTTGGCCTATAAATAGGAAGCAATGCATAAGGTTACAAACACTTTTTATACACTTTCATACTTAGAAAAAACACACTTACACTCACTCTCAACAACCAGAAGAAACCAGCATTTGAAACACTTGAAACAGCACTAAACACTAGCAAAAAACCAATTCCAATACAAAGCAAACACAAAGTTCATTGCTTTTGTTCAAACCTTGCAAAGAACTTTAACCATCCAAGTTCATTTCATTTCCTTGCAGCAGGAGCTTTGCTAGGATCTCTGTAAGTGTTCTAAGTCCTTATCTTGCATTTATAGTTTGTGCTTGCATCTTAATTTTGCTCAAAACCTTTTTGCTCTAAAAAACCCCTTTTGAATTTCAAAAGAAATCCCATGGTTTGCAAAACATCTAAACTGGTTTGTCCAGCTCTTTTCATTGCCAAAACTCAAAGCTTTTCACTCCCTTAAAGGTTCTGAGTTTGTTCAGAAGTTGTTTCTGAACAACAGTTCAGAAACAGCTTCTGAACTCAAATTTTTGCATTGTTCGCAGTGCGAAGCCATGGTCGCAGTGCGACCATGACAGAACTCAGAATCTGAGTTTAGGCTCCCAAACAGCCAATCTTTGAGGTTCTAGCCCAAGAACTCAGAACCTAAGAGGATTGAAACTCATTTTATCCAAACCTTATCAAGGATTTAGCATAATTTTGAAGGATTCGCAAGTTCGAGCAACACTTTGTTGGATAACTTGCAAAACAAGTTATGTTCACAAACTTTCAAAACAGCTTGAGCAAATAAGCTAAGTTCATCATTTTCAAAACCAAACTTGAACAAGAGCCTTGTTCATGATTTTCAAATCAAACGTGAACTTAAGCCGAATTTGTTCGCTTTTCAAAACTATTTTCAAAATTGAGCCGAACTTATGCGTTTTTTCACAATTTTGTTAAAACCTTTCATTTTGGGTTCTAAACAAGTGTTTTTTTTATAAACCTTGGGATTTCTAAAAATTCCACCAAAAACTTGGATGAAAAAGGGATGGTTTGACGTATGTCTCTCCATTGCCCCGATTGAACGAATGCGTGACGTATGTCTCGTCGTTCGGGCAATCGTCATTCCTTTCTCAACGCATCCGACCATACCAAACAAATTCTTGGCCCTTTGTGGTCAATTCAAACCTTTTTGACTCGTTTGAGTCATTTCGGTCACTGTTCGACTCGTTCGAGTCCATTGTACCCGTTCTAGATCCCGTTGGATCAATCGAACCTTCCCTTGACTCGTTCGAGTCACTTTGGTCAATGATCGACTCCGTTGAGTCCATTGCACCCTTTTTGGTCCCATAGCGACCAATTCGAACCCTTTTACCCAACGGACATGTTTTACCTATTCTAAGCGTGATTCGTAAACAAACGCTTAAGCCTCCCATGCGCGAGCATACAAGCTATATGCTTAAGTCTCCCATACGCGAGCATACAAGCTACGTTTAATCGCAAGAATACGGTCAAAACATCGTTCATTTAAAAATAACCAACATATCCGTTTTTCTACCAAAGAACTGCGTACGCTTTGAATTCTCCGACTACCGGGAGATACGTAGGAGCAAGATCGTCATCTTGTCAAGCACAATAATAAAAAACAAACTTATTCCCCTTTCATCATATTTTCTTTTTCCCTTTTACATAGACAACCATGCACGCAAAACATTTAAAAACATTTTAAGCTTTAGCTAAATAGGAGGTTCCCGTTGAGTACAACGGACGTGAGGGGTGCTAATACCTTCCCCTTGCGTAATCGACTCCCGAACCCGACAATGGTTGCGATAACCAGTCCTTTTCCTCATCGTCAAGGGTTTTATTATCGTTTCCCTTCAAATAAAAACTTAAGGGTTTATCAACGTTCCCTTTAAACAAAAACTTTGGTGGCGACTTCACAACAGCCTTCCGAGCGTTCGTACACGTCTCGGAGGATTTTGCGCGTTTTTAACGAGGGCGCACAATTAGCACCCCTCACGTCCGTTGTACTCAACGAGAACCTCCTAGTTAGTTTAAGGCTAAAAATGTTTTTAAAGTTTTGCTTGCATGCTTGAAAATATAAAGATAATAAAGAGGGGGAAAAAGTTTATTTTTTATTATTGTGCTTGACAAGATGATGATCTTGCTCCTACGTATCTCCCGGTAGTCGGAGAATTCAAAGCGTACGCAGTTCTTTGGTAGAAAAACGTATATGTTGGTTATTTTTAAATAAACGATGTTTTGACCGTATTCTTGCGATTAAACGTAGCTTGTATGCTCGCGTATGGGAGAATTCAAAGCTACGTAGTTCTTTGGTAGAAAAACGTTTATTTGTTGGTTGTTTTTATGAACGATGTTATTGATCGTATTCTTACGATTAAACATAGCTTGTGTGCTCGCGCGTGGGAGGCTTAAGCGTTTGTTTAAATCGCGCTAGAATTGATAAAAACATATCCGTTGGGAAAAGAGGTTTGGATTGACCACGGGGGGCCAAGAAAGGTTCAAATGACTCAAAGGAGTCGAGAATAGGTTCGATTGATCCAACGGGACCAAGAAAGGTTTCAATGGACTCAACGGAGTCGAACATTGATTTAAATGACTCAACGGAGTCAAGAAAGGGTCAATTGATCCAACGGGATCAAGAAAGGGTTCAATGGACTCAAAGGAGTCGAACATTGAATCAAATGGTCACGGGGGACCGAAAAGGGGTTCAAATTGACCACAAAGGGCCAATAATTGGTTTTGGTGTGTTGGATGCGTTGAAAATAGAATGCCGATTGTCCGAACAATGAGACATACGTCAAGTATTCGTCCAATCGGGGAATGGAGAGACATACGTCAAACCACTCCTTTTTCATTCAAGTTTTGTATTTGAAACTTAAAAATGTATTTTTCTTGGTGAAGTTTGAAAAGAATGACGATTGTCTAAACAACGAGACATACGTCAAGCGTTCGTCCAATCGGGGAATGGAGAGACATACGTCAACCACTCCTTTTTCATTTATTGATGAAACTTAAGAAATCCCAAAAAGAGAGCAAAACACTTGGTTTAAAACTTAATGAAAAAGTTTTAAATGTTCAAATTAGTTGTTGCAACCTATGAACAAGTGTTGTTTGTTCAAGTGTATGAACAATGCCCAAGTTTGTTGAAAATCATGTTTGGTTGAAATTCATGAACAAGATTATTGATCAAGTTTGATTTGGAAATTCGTTGAACATAGCTTATTGCTCAAGTTTGTAAAAATGAACAAGTTTGGAAAAAATGCGCAAGTTCGGCTCAAATTTGAAAAAGTGAACAAGTTTCTTGTTATTCAAGTTAACTATTTAAATTTGTGAATTTTCAAATGTATGCAAAAACCCTTGTTATGTTTTAAACCAAAATGAGTTTTGATCCTCTTAGGTTCTGAATCTTTCAAGTTTGAATCTTAAAAATTAGCTTTAAGAAGCCTGAACTCAGAAACTGAGTTCTGTCATGGTCGCTGAGCGACCATAGCTTCGCTCTGCGAACTCTGCGAAAATTTTAGCTCAGAAGCTGCTTCTGAATGAACTTCAGAACCTTAAGATGAGTGAAAAGCTTTTGAAATTAGCAAGTAAATGAGTGCAACACCTCAATTTAAATGTTTTGCAAACCTTGGGATTTCTTTGAAGTTCAAAAGATGTTTTAAATCAAAATGAGTTTAAAAACTAATGAAGATGCAAAACTGAGATTGAATCAAGTTGGAATCAAAAGCAAATGCAAACAGTATGCAAATGAGATATAAACAGGTTAGAATGACTTACCAACTGCTAGCCCAAAGCTTTTGTTGCAAGGAAATGGAAGAGGCTTTGGATGTTTATGGTTTTGCAAAGCTGGAAAAAGTATGATAAACAGCACTAGCAAATGACAATTTGCTTTGGTTCTTCACTCTTTGTGTGAGGTTTAGTGGTTGTTTTGATGGTTTGGTTACTTTGTGCTGGTTTGGGATGATTTGTGAAAGAGAGGAATGGAAATTTTCTCTAAAACTTACCCAAAACCAACTCTGTTTTTGTGTGTATCAATTCACTCATTTTTCACTCTCTAAGAACTGGTTTTTTGCTGTAAAACCTCTCTCTTGTCTTGTCTAAAAAAATCTGTCCAAAATCCTGCAGCAATGCATGGCTTTTATAGGCAAAATGAGATCAAAAGGTCATGATGAGAAATCCTACAGCAGGGCTGTTTTTGTGCTATGATCATGACTAATTTGCTTTGCATTTAATGCTCAAGGGAAGAGGTGACCTTGCCTTGCTGCAATGGTCAAGACTTTGGCCAATTTCAAGACCCAAAGCAGCTGAATTCTGACACAGAATTGCTGGAAATCATGAAAACAAGGGCTGTTTGCAAAACAGGGCAGCAGTTTTGCCTCAACCTTTGAATGGTTTTGATAAAGCCTATGGCAAGGTGGATGCTGGAAGATAGCAGGGTCAGTTGCAGGCACAGTGGTAGGGGAGAAGGGCTGCCCAAGGTCAGCAAGTGGCTGAGTTACCTAGTTGATTTTGCTTCTTCTTCCTTGCTTTCTTGCTTTTTCAAATGTCACATGTTTCTTTTCTTTCTCTGCTGAATCCAGCATTAAACATGATAATAATAGATGATAATAATAATAGATAATGATACTAATAACAAATAAAAGAAAGAGAAATCAGAAAATCAAAAATATGCAAAATTCGTAGATTTCGCAGAGCGACCAGATCTTGGCTCTGCGAAATTCATCGCAGGTTTCGCAGAGCGATCAGAACATCACTTTGCGAAATCCTCCTTTCCTTTTTTATTGACTTTTTGTTGACTTTGACTTTCTCTTCTCTTTTTTTTGACTCTTCTTTTTTTTTTTGAAAAAGCTTGGGACAAAATTAGGGTACAACAGGAGCGTCTGATGAACAGTGCTTCTGAAGTCTGAGTCTGAAGACCTGCTTCTGATGAATAGTGCTTCTGAAGTCTGAGTCTGAAGACCTGCTTCTGATGAACAGTAACCTGAAGAAGCTTCTGAAGTCTGACGTGGAAGGAAAAGCAACTGTTACCATCAGCATTTAATGCCTGCAGTGTCAGAACAACTCCAATGGAATAGTTGTCTCCTTGGCCAAAACATTCCCCAGCTTTTAAGGAAAGCAAATTCAAATATGGCTGCGTGCTCTGTTTTCTACTGAGTTTTAGCTCACAATTTCAGCCTGACCTAGCTCAACTTTTGCAACGGCTCTTTGCTACAAAACTGGGCAATCCTCAACAGCTCTATTCTCCTCTATATATGGATCAAGATTTGAAGAAGGAAATTGCCAAGACTCTGAAAAACTAAAGACTGAATCGTGCTCTGTTTTTGCTGTCAACATTTACAAAGTCACAAAAACTCTTAAGAATTCTTTCAATCTTATTTATCTTAGAATTCATTAAGTACAGAGTCTAAACCTGTGTTGTATTAAGTGAACACCTCTGATATTTGATCAAGTGTTCAACTCAAACTGTATTTGTAAAATCTGTTTGAAACCTCAAAGTCTCAGTCTGTATACTGAGCAAACCAGAAGTCTCTTAGCTTTGTGCTTTGAGCAGAGAAGTCTCTTGACTGTGTGTCTTGAGCAGAGAAGCCTCTTTACTTTGTGTATTGAGCACTAGAAGTCTCTTGATTAGTGCTTGAGCATTGGAGGTCTCTTACCTTTGTGGTTTTAGCAATTGTAATCAGTTTGATTATAGTTCAAATCTCTTGTTAGTAACAAGGGGACTAGATTACTTCCAACTTGTGGAAGGAACTAGTATAAAAACATCTTGTGTCTCTCTTTCCCTTTCTCCTTTACTTTTATACCGCTGCAATTAACTCTGAGTAACAGTTTAGAATCTGATTCTGAACTTGTTCATAAGTTTTAAAGAAAGGAAAAAGTGTCCACACAATTCAACCCCCCCTTCTTGTGTGTTTTTCTCACCTTCAACCTGCTCAAGACTTCCTGCTCTAGGACTCTTCCTAAAGAGTTCCTTGCTTAAGCACACCTGCTTAAGATTTCCTGCTCTAGGACTCTCCTAAAGACTAAAGGTGAGAAAAACACAAGAAGGGGGGGTTGAATGATGTTAGCTTTTTCTTCTTTTTAACTAAGTCCAAAGTTCAGCTTCTGATATAGTTCATAATCTGAAACAATGTTCAGAGTCAAATGCAGCGGATAAGAGAGAGAGAGAGAGAGAGAGAGAGAGAGAGAGAGAGAGAGAGAGAGACAGAGAGAGAGAGAGAGAGAGAGATAGATAGATAGAGAGAAAGATAAGAGAAAGACACAAAGCAATTATCTTGGTTCCTTCCACAATCCAGAAGTAGTCCAGTCCCCTTGTTACTTACAAGATATTTTAACTATAATCACACAAGATTACAAATGCTCAAGCACACAAGCAAGAGATTTCCAATGCTCAAGCACACAAGCAAGAGACTTTTTACAAACAAAGAATACAAAGAAAAATTGTTTGGATTGAACACTTGATATAAAATCAGAGGTGTTCACAAAATACAACACAATTCAAACTCTAAGACTTAAGAATTTCTAAGATATAAAAGTTGTTAAGAAATTCTAAGTGTTTGATGCGTATTTCAATTTGACAGAGTTATAGCACTTTTTAAAATGTTGTAGAGTCTTGTAGTTTCTTCAAGTCTTCAATCCTTTTGAAGGTGAGAAAAACACAAGAAGGGGGTTGAATTGTGTTGGCTTTTTCTTCTCAAAAACTAAGTACTAGTTCAGCTTCTGATGTATGATCAGAGTTTGAAGCTAAGTTCAGAGTTCAGACGCAGCAGTTTAAAGTAAATGAGAGAGAGAAGACAAACACAAGCATATTATCCTGGTTCCTTCCACAACTCATAAGTAGTCTAGTCCCCTTGTCACTTACAAGATATTTTTCACTATAATAAAAAGATTATAATTGCTCAAGCACAAAAGCAAGAGACTTCCAGATGCTCAAACACACAAGTAAGAGACTTTTAATGCTCAAACACAAAGTAAGAGACTTCTAATGCTCAAACACAAAGTAAGAGACTTCTAATGTAATCTTAACAAATAGGTTTGAGTTGAACACTTGATATACTATCAATGGTGTTCACAAAATACAGCACAGATTACAGACTCTAAGACTTAAGAATTTCTAAGATATGAAAGTTGTTGAGAAATTCTAAGTAGTTGATGAGCTTTGAATTTGGCAGTGTTGGAACAAAATGTGTAAACAATGCCTCTTTTGAGTTTTGATGATAACAAGGTATTCAAAAGAAAATTGGATCTGGTAATACTTGTTTCAAGTGTGCAGGACCATAAACTAAAAATTATTCATGTATCAATCAAGTTTGGTTCTGAAGGAACAAGTCTAAGAGGAAGGAAATATTATTGGAAGCTTGCGTTGCAAGTTAGAAGTTGAAGTCTTAGATTCTGAAGGATTAGAAGCTGAGGATCAGAAGCTAAAGACTTAGACTCTAAAGTCTGAAGGATCAGATTCTGAAGGATCAGAAGCTGAGGATCAGAAGCTGAAGACTCAAACTCTGAAGGATCAGAAACTAAGTATCAGAAGCTGAATGATCAGAATCTGAAGACTCAGACTCTGATGTATCAGAAGTCAAGTGGTGTCACTGTCATCAAGGACATAGTACAACCACGACCTCTGGAAGTGTTTGTCTCTCTCTCTCTCTCTCATTTACTTTCAATCCACTGCGTCTGAACTCTGAACTTAGTTTCAGATTCTGATCATACATCAGAAGCTGAACTAACTCTTAGTTTTTGAGAAAGAAAAAGCCAACACAATTCAACCTTGTTGGAACAAAATGTATGAACAACTCTCTTTTCGGTTTTGATGATAACAAAGTGTTAAAAAGAAAATTGAATTGCTAATGCTTTGTTCTAAGTGTGCAGAACCATGTTCTTAATGTTGGTAATTAATATTGGTCTTGGAAGAACAAGCTAAGAGCAAGAAAGGATAGCTTAGAAGCTATGTTGCAAGGTTGAAGCAAGACTGGGTCTGAAGCAGCTTCTAAAAGACTGAGTCTGAATACTGAGTCTGAAGACTGCGTCTGAAGGGTGCTTCTGAAGGCTGAGTCTGAAGGTCAACAGAAGTCAACGTCTGAAGGTCAACGAAAGTCAACGTCTGAAGGCTGAGTCTGAAGGTCAACAAAAGTCAACGTCTGAAGGGAGCGTCTGATGAACAGTGCTTCTGAAGGGTGCGTCTGAAGACCTGCTTCTGATGAACAGTGTCTGAGAAGCTTCTGAAGTCTGACGTGGAAGGTAAAGCAACTGTCACTGTCAGCATTTAATGCCTGCACTGTCAGAACAACTCCAATGGAACAGTTGTCTCCCTGGCCAAAAAATTCCCCAGCTTTTAAGGAAAGTTTATTCAAATTTTGCGTGCTCTGTTCTGCAGTTCAGCACACATTTTCAGCTGGCCTAACTTCTCTACTTGCAACGGCTCTTTGCTACAAAACTGGGCAATTCTCAACAACTATCTTTTCCTCTATAAAAGGGTGAAGATTTGAAGAAGAAAATTGCTAAGACTCTTGGAACAAAAGAACTGAAAGTGTGCTCTGTTTTGCTGTCAAAATTCGAAGTTCACTAAAACTCTTAGAAATTCTTACAAACTTGTAATCTTAGAATTTCTTAAGTCTAGAGTCTTAAACCTGAGTTGTATTAAGTGAACACCTCTGATATTTAATCAAGTGTTCAACTCAAACTTCTTTCTTTGTAAATTAGTTTGAACCAAAGTCTCAGTCTGCGTGCTGAGCATCCAGAAGTCTCATTACTTTGTGTCTTGAGCAATTAGAAGTCTCTTAGCTTTGTGCTTTTAGCAGAGACGTCGCTTGACTTTGTGTCTTGAGCATTGGAAGTCTCTTGACTTAGTGTCTTGAGCATTAGAAGTCTCTTACTAGGTGTTTGAGCATTGAAGTCTCTTAACTTTGTGTTTTGAGAAATTGTAATCAGTTTGATTATAGTTAAATCTCCCGTAAGTGATGTTGAGTATTTATATGTTGGCGGCATGTTTTGGTAAAATCAAAGTGTGCAAGCAAGCGTCTTCAGATGTTATTTTGGTCCTTCAGAAGCAAGAATATGGATTTAAGAAGTTTCAGAAGCAGAATGGACCTTCAGACGCAGAATGGACCTTCAGACGCAGAAAGTGCCTTCAGCCACACTGTTCAGACGTTGACCAGCGTTGACCTTCAGAAGCTGCTTTTCAGAAGTTGATTTTTGCGCGTATCTTTTGAAGATTTGTTGAGGTTTTATTAAGGCTGAAGTTTCCAGAAGTATGATAATTTTATGTGAAGATATATTGAAGATTGGCTTCGTGTTTATTGATGAATATATTTTCAAAGTATCTTTGCAAAATATAATTCAGAAATATATGTTTCCTTTTTGAGCCTTTGCATATTTCAGAATCATATCAATTGAAGAATATTTGGTTCAGAATTATGAGACTTGTTGAAGCCTATATAAGGAGAGGACGTGCTGCTTTGAAGACTAGTGAATAAAAAACCAGAAAATTGAGTCTTAGAGTTTTTGAGTTTTTTAGCTTAGGCTTTATTTGTACACCACTCATATGTTCTGAATTGGTTTAGATTGTTTTGAGTTGTAATTCACTCTAAGCTTTTAAGTACGAGTGTTGTCATTGATGTATTGAAGAGTGTCTTCATAAATTGGGTTATTTTCAGAAGTTGTCAGTAACTGGGTTGTAGTTACTTGATTAGGAAGTAAGAGGGGGTTCTTATACCTAGGTGTTGCTGGGTAGAAATCAGACTAGGGGAGATTAAGTCAGAAGACTACGAACAGGGGGCTGTGTCTTGAGTCTTAGGATTAATTCCTCATAGTGGATATCCTTCCTGGATTGGTATCCTCCAGATGTAGGTGGTGTTTACACCGAACTGGGTTAACAAATTTTGTGTGTTCTTTACTTTCTGCACTTTTAATTGCTGCTTCTGAACTTGTTTGATTGTGCTCTGTTTTGCATACTTTGTGCTATGTTTTTCGTGTTGTTCAAGTACCTGCCAGAATTTCAATTGGCATCAGAGCAGGCACCCTGCCTGTTATTGGGTGAGCTCCAGGGAAGAGTTTTCTGGCAAGAATGGAAGGAGGATATGTTAACAGACCACCTCTACTGGATGGCACAAAGTATGAATATTGGAAGTCTCGTATGTGTGCATTCCTGAAATCCATAGACAACTGGACCTGGAAAGCTGTGCTAAAAGGTTGGGATCATCCAGTTGTGTTGGACAAAGATGGGAATAAGACTAAAGTGCTGAAACCTGAGGAAGAATGGACAAAGGCTGAAGATGATCTGGCTCTTGGAAACTCCAAAGCTTTGAATGCACTTTTCAATGGAGTGGACAAGAACATGTTTAGACTGATCAAGCAGTGTACCATAGCCAAGGATGCCTGGGAGATACTCAAGACCACTCATGAAGGTACTTCAAAGGTTAAGATGTCCAGACTCCAACTACTCACCACTAAATTTGAAAACTTGAAGATGATGGAGGATGAGAACATTCAAGACTTCTATATGGATGTCCTGGATATGGCTAATTCTTTTGAGTCTCTTGGAGAGAAGATGTCAGATGAGAAGATTGTTAGAAAAATACTCAGGTCACTTCCTAAAAGATTTGACATGAAAGTGACAGCTATTGAGGAAGCTCATGACATCTCTACTATGAAGGTTGAGGAGCTTATTGGATCCTTGCTGAATTTTGAAACAGCTTTCTGTAAACAGACTGAGAAGAAAGGGAAAGGAGTAGCTTTTGCAGTCAATTCTGAAGCTGATGATCAACAAGAGTTTGATGAGGATGATGATCGCTTATCAGAAGCACTTGTGTTGGTGGGGAGATAGTTCAACAAAATTCTGAAACATGTTGACAGGAAATCCAAATCCAAAGTTTAGAACTTCAGATTCAACAACAATAAGCAACAAAGTGATGAGAAGAGCAATCAAGCAAAGGGTGTGCAGTGCTTTGAGTGTGAAGGCTATGGACATATCAAGTCAGAATGTCCTACTTATCTTAAGAAGCAGAAGAAGAGCTTAGATGTTACTTGGTTTGATGAAGATGACTCAGAAGGAGAGGTAGAGAGTAAGTCAGCTAAGCATGTTGCTGCTTTTATGGTTTCAGAAGTTCTATCAGAGTCTGAAGCATCATCAGAGACTGAAACTTCATCAGAGTCTGAAGCCAGTGATGAAGAATTGGTTTTGAGGAACCAACTGTCTCTTATGAAGAATTATATCTCAGAAATCAAGAACTGTGCAAGTTATTAGAGAATCAGAAGGAGACTGTCTGTCAACTTCAGTCTGAAAGGTGTGATCATTTAGGACAAATTTCTGATCTTAAAGATGAGGTGAGCCAACTGAATTCTCAGCTTGAGAACATGAAGAAGCAAGTCAGGATGATGAATACTGCTACTGATGTGCTGGATGAGATTTTGGAGACTTAGAAACAAGGGAAACAATGTGGCATTGGATTTGTTGATCAGACCTTGAATCTCAAACAGAAGAATCATGCTAAAAGGTTTGTTCCTGCTACTGAGACCTATGATCCTATGATAAGCACTTCTAAGATGAAACCTCAGAAGTCAAAAACCAAGAGAAGAAATCATCCATGGGTTTGTCATCATTGTGGAAAGAAGGGGCGCATTAAACCATTTTGTTTCAAGCTATATGGTTATCCTGAGCATTTTCAGTACATAAGAGTTGAACCTGCTGCAAAAAGAATCAATGTTCAGAAGGTGTGGAAACCCAAATGTAATAGTGTTGGTCTAATGGCTCACACCTCTCAGAAAGCATCATCTAGGAAAGACTGGTACTTTAACAGTGGCTGCTCTAGACACATGACTGGAGTTAGTGAATTTCTTAAGAATATAAGACCTCACACCAGTGGTTATGTAACTTTTGGTGGTGGAGCTAGAGGAGAAATTCTTGGAATTGGAGATTTTGTGAGTGATGGACTACCAAGGTTAGACAATGTGCTGTTAGTTAAATGATTAACTTCCAATTTAATTAGTATAAGCCAGCTGTGTTATCAAGGGATGGAAGTGAAATTCAACAAGGCTGAGTGTCTGGTTACTGCTGGAAAAAGAGAAGTGCTAATGAGAAGTAAGAGGTCCAAGAAGGACAATTGTTATGTGTGGGTTCCTGAAGAAGAAGACAGACTCTGTCATCAGAAGCCTGAGCACTTAAACATGAAGGGTTTGAAGAAAATCAAGTCTGTGGAACCCAAAATTAAGATCAATGAAGACAAAGTTTGTGTTGAGTGTCAAAGTGGAAAACAAATCAAGATGTATCACAAGGAGCTGAAGCATCTTGAACTTCAAATGAATCACTGGATGTCTATGCTAGATGAAAGCCTAGATGTGAAGAAGAAGGTTTTTGTTTGTAATTCTTCAAAAGTTTGTCTGTGTTGGTTATAAAAATGTTGGCTTCATTGTTTGGTAAAATCAAAATGCAAGCAATACGTTTTCCATATGTTAAAGATGACTTCAGAAGCAAGGAACTGGTTTTAAAGAGGTTCAGAAGCTGAAATTTGCATTTCTGGACCTTCAGACTCTGAATGGGCCTTCAGACTCTGAAACAGTGCTTCAGACGCACTGTTCACCAGTTGACCAGCGTTGACCTTCAGAAGCTGATTTCAGAAGCTGGTTTTCTGCATTCTTTTGCAGGACTTCTGTGCGTATCTCTTGGAGATTTTCTGAAGTTTTATTCATGCTAAAGTTTCCAGAAGGCTGAATATTTTTGGTGAAGATCTTGTTAAGATTTGCTTCGTGGTTTATGAATGAATTTATTTCAAAAGGATCTTTGCTTGATTTGTTTCAGAATTATATGTTTACTTTTTGAGTCTCAAAGTATTTCAGAACTATATTCTACTGTCAGTGAGTACAATCTCTCTAGAAACTAGGGTTTCTGTGCTGTGTTTTGGTCATGCCTTGGGAATGATCCCAAGGTTACTATTTGTAGCCTTTCTTGGGCCTACCCGGTCATGGTTTTGGGCCCAAATCGTAAAGGGCCAAAACCATGACTAGGGCGCCCTCGTAAGCTGCTGAGGGCGCCCCTAGAGGGTGCCCTTTAGGAATGTCACCTGGCGTTATTTATGACTGTAAAGTGGGCCCTGTGCCCCCTTGGAGAACGTCCAGCCTTAATCCAAGGGTTCATGTAACGACCCTATTTTCGTATATTATATTTTATATATTTTATTTTATGAATTTGCGTTTAAATATTTTTTCTAGTAATCGAGGAATAATTATTTAGCGCGAGGGTAAGTTCGTAATCGAGTTTTTAAGGTTTTGGGCTTAGAGGGTGAATAGTATTGGGCTTTGGTTTATGAGTAGTAGTAATGATTCTATGTGGAGGAGAGTTAGTGAGCTTGGATTGGATTGAAGGGCTAGGATTAACCCTTGAGAATTAGTAAGGATGAATGGCCAAGATTGAGTGGATTGGAATATAAGAGATAACACTACAACCTTTTGAAACACTATTCATTTCTTTTTGAGAAAGAAGAAAAACGTGAGAGAGGAGAAGAGAAGAAGAGCAAGAGNCTAGGGCTTGGATTGAAGCTTGAAGATTGCTAGAGAACTTTGATTTCCAAGGTAAGAGAGTTAGTATTACATTATTACAAGTGATTGAGAAGGGGAGAATGTCTATTTCTCCATCCCAAACTTCTCCTCACTTTGTCTAGGTTTTGTTAGAAAGTTTTTATGGTTTAAAGTTGTAAATGATTATGTTTTGCTTGATTGAATGCTATGATGTTGTTAGCATGATTTGTTGGAGTTATTATGTTTGAGTTCATAAGAAAGTTTTGAAAAGTTATTGTTTGAACCCTAATTTCTATGCTTGATGCAATCTTTGTTGTGATGGTTTATAAATGATGTTTTATGATGGAAGTGTTTTTAACAAGTTCTGGAACTTGGGTAACTGATGGGCTAAAATGGTGGAAAAATCACATTTTTATGACTGTACTGATACGGTCGCTTGTAGCGACGGAACCTCGCTTGTAGCGACCAGGCAGGATTATTCCCTGCCTAACCGCGCTTGTAGCGACCACACTGGCGCTTGTAGCGACCAGGCTCGCTTGTAGCGACCGAAGGTTCGCTTGTAGCGACCAAGCAGGATGATTCCCTGCCTATGCTCGCTTGTAGCGACCAAGAGCTCGCTTGTAGCGACCAACCCTGGACATGCCAACTTCGTTGAGTTGTTCTGGAGGTCCTGGTGCGCGCCGGAGATGTCTTTTTGATACTGTATTTTTATAATACATTTTTGGAACCTTGCCCACCATTTAATCCATTCCTAATTGTTTTTCTAAAGATTATTTGTTTCAAGAAAAAGCTTAAATAAAACCCCTAGAAGCAGTGTGGGATTATCAAAGTGTGTGGGATCCTTTCTTTGAGACCCTTTGTGGTGAGATTTTGATATGATTTGATTGGTAAATTTTGAGAATTGTTGAACTTGGTGAGTATATTCATGTTGTGTCTTATGATTTGGCATGAGAGCCTAGTAGTGGTGTTTGTTGTTGTTGTTGTATGTTGTGATAATTATCAGAGAGCTGATAATTAGTTGTGTTGCTATGTGTTTGTTGTTGTTGTGATATTTATCAGAGAGCTGATAATTGTTGTATTAGTAGTATGGTAATAAGAGTATTATACAATTTAACATAAGTGAAACACATGCATTTTCATTATTTGATGATATCCGGAGCGGATATGAAATCCATGAGAGCGTGGTTATCAAGAGAGCTTGATAAGGATATAAGTTTATCCAAAATGATTTGGTACCACATGCATTAGAGAATGCATTTTGAGGCAGGCATCCTAATTGACATTAGTGTGCATTTTAGATATTATGTGTACATAATGGTTGTGAGTGGTATTTGTATTAGATGAGTTTGGTGTGTTGTCAATCACGTGTTGAGTTTTGGTTATGTATAATTATATGATATTTATACATGTTTATTGTTTTGTGATGCTAACACTCTCTGTTTTGTGTTATGTGCTGGATCTTTGGGGATCCAGATCTCAGGTTGACGAGGTTATCGTAGAGGAGTAGCTTGCTGTTTAGAAGCTGCGTAGTGGTGAGGACATAGCTTAGCTATCCTTACATTTTTGGTACTAGGTGTTGTATCCTAGTTAGAGTCTAGTGCTCTGATATTTGTAACACTATCTTGGGGGGTATCTGAAACTCGTATGTTTGAATTTGGCAATGGCCTGTTATAGAATTGCCTCTTTTGAAAATATTATGTATATATTTTTTGGTGTAATAGATATGCATGCTTGATTATAAGCATTTGTTCTGTTGTTTTCCCCGCTGCCTGTGTTTGAAAATCAAATATGTTTTTGATTTCTGCTGATGTATTTTATGAAGATGAGTTTTCTTAATGTTGTAACTTTCCTATGGCCTTAACGTTTCTTTTATTAAAGTTAATAAATCGGCGGTTAAGGGTTAGGGTGTTACAATAGTTGGTATCAGAGCAGGTCGATCCATTGGATACAATTAAGTTTAGTTATACCCTTTGTGTAAACATGTGTTTCTTAAACACTTTGTTCTCAATTGTGTTATGTGATGTTTGGTAAGTGTGTGGATATGGCGCAACGAGCACTTGCGGACGCGATGGAGCGGATGGCGGATGCCATGGCTCAGATGCTGCTAGTAGGACTGCGGATAGAGCCGCACAACAAGCCAGAGGAGGCGGAGAAGATGAGCTGAGACTTGAGAGGTTTATGAACAACAAACCGCCTATCTTCAAGGGAGGATACGATCCAGATGGAGCGCAGACTTGGTTGGAAGGAATTGAGGAGAATTTTTTGGAGCTATGCGTTGTCCTGGATGCGCATAAGGTATTGCTAGGAGCGTATGTTTCTCCATGATGAAGCGGATCATTGGTGGGGAATGCTAGTCAGAGGTTGGGAGCTGGTGGAGCTTTAATTACTTGGGCTCGTTTCCGGAGAGAGTTTTTAACCAAGTATTTTCCGGCAGACGAGAGGAACCGTAAGGTGATTGAGTTCATGGAGCTCAAGCAAGGAAGTTTGTCTGTTTCTGAATATGCGGCCAAGTTTGAAGATTTGTGTCATTTTGCTCCTCATTACAACACGGTGGAAGCTGAGGAAGACAAGTGTGTGAAATTTGAAAATGGGCTGAGGCCGGATATCAAGCAGTTGATTGGGTTTAGCGAAATCAGAAATTTTCCAATGTTGGTGAATAAGAGCCGAATATGTGATAAGGATGGTAAAGCTAAGGCTAATTACTACAAAGCTGCAAATGAGAAGAGGGGAAAGGACATGGCTAGAGGTAAACCTTATAGCAAAGGTGGAAAGAAACCAGATGAAGGTGGGAGTAGTGGTAACAAGTTTGGAGTTAATAGGAATTGTTTTAAGTGTGGACAACCGGGACATCGTTTCTTTGAATGCCCGAAGAGTGATGGGAAATGTTTCAAGTGTGGTGATCCTAACCACAAAGCTGATCAGTGCAAGAAGGGTATTGTGTGCTTCAACTGCAATGAAGCGGGTCATAAGAGCAACGTGTGTAAGAAGCCTAGAGCGGCTGGAGGAAAAGTGTTTGCTTTAGATGGTGGTGATGCGAGGGCGGACAACTTGATCAGAGGTACATGCTTTATCAATAATACTCCTTTGTCTGCTATTATTGATACTGGTGCTACCCATTCGTTTATTTCTATGGATTGTGTTAAGAGGTTGGGTCTTAAAGTAGAAAATATGTTGGGACGCATGGTTATTGAAACGCCTGCGAGTGGTTCAGTATCGACTACTCTAGTTTGTGTTGATTGTTCAGTCATTATGTATGATCGACTCTTTGGTATGGATTTAGTCTGCATTCCGTTGAGCGGAATAGATGTTATCTTTGGTATGAACTGGTTAGAATTTAATCGGGTTCATATCAACTGCGGTGAGAGGATGGTTACATTTCCAAGACCGGAGCCAGAGTTGTGTTCGAAGCTCATGTGTTGTCGAGAAGTGGTAAGATCAGTGAAGGCTCAAGAGGATGTGTTTGCTATGTTTGCTTCGTTGAGAGTGGAAGAGAAGATTGAGGTTGATGCGTTGCCGGTGGTGCGTGAATTCCCAGATGTTTTTCCAGACGACATTTTGGATTTACCACCCGAGAGAGAGGTTGAATTCGCAATTGACATCGTACCTGGCACTAGTCCAATATCTATGGCGCCGTATCGTATGTCAGCTGCTGAACTAGAAAAGTTGAAGGAACAATTGGAGGAATTGTTAGAGAAGAAGTTTGTAAGACCGAGTGTATCGCCGTGGGGTGCGCCGGTTCTGTTGGTGAAGAAGAAGGATGGTAGTATGCGTCTGTGCATTGACTATCGTCAGTTGAATAAAGCAACTATCAAGAATAAGTATCCACTTCCGAGGATAGATGATTTGATGGATCAGTTAGTGGGAGCCTGTGTATTCAGCAAGATTGATTTGAGATCGGGATATCACCAGATAAGAGTTAAGGCGGAGGATATACCGAAGACTGCTTTCAGGACAAGGTATGGTCATTACGAGTACGCTGTTATGCCTTTTGGAGTTACTAATGCACCTGGAGTGTTTATGGAATATATGAATCGTATATTTCATTCCTTTTTGGATCGATTCGTGGTGGTCTTCATAGACGATATTTTGGTATACTCGAAGACGGAAGAGGAACATGCCGAGCATTTGAGGATTGTGTTGGGGGTGTTGCGCGAGAAGAAGCTTTATGCAAAATTTTCTAAGTGTGAATTTTGGTTGCATGAAGTTAGCTTTTTGGGTCACGTCATTTCAAGTGGTGGTATAGCAGTGGATCCTGCTAAGGTAGAAGCCGTGCAAGATTGGGGAACGCCGGAGTCTGTTACGGAGATCCGAAGTTTTCTTGGTTTGGCCGGTTACTATCGGAGGTTCATCGAAGGATTTTCAAAGTTGGCGTTGCCGTTGACACAGTTGACTAGGAAGAGTCAAGCTTTCATTTGGGATGACAAGTGTGAGCAGAGTTTCCAAGAGCTGAAGAGGAGGTTGACATCTGCACCTGTGTTAATTCTGCCAAATCCGAAGGAACCGTTCGTGGTTTATTGTGATGCGTCGAAGATGGGGCTAGGTGGTGTGTTGATGCAGAGGGGACAAGTCGTTGCTTATGCATCAAGACAGCTGAAGATTCATGAGAGGAACTATCCTACGCATGATTTGGAGCTAGCTGCTGTCGTGTTTGTTCTCAAGATTTGGAGGCACTATTTGTATGGGTCAAGATTCGAGGTTTTCAGCGATCACAAGAGTCTGAAGTACTTGTTTGATCAGAAGGAGCTCAATATGAGGCAAAGAAGATGGTTAGAGTTTCTTAAGGACTATGATTTTGAGTTGAGTTATCATCCGGGTAAGGCTAATGTGGTAGCCGATGCGTTGAGTAGGAAGTCCTTGCATATGTCGTCTCTGATGGCGAAGGAACTGAGATTGATTGAAGAGTTTAGAGACCTCAGTTTGGTTTTTGAAAGGACAACCAGAAGCGTGAAGCTAGGAATGTTGAAGTTGACGAATGATTTTCTTGAAGAGGTTGTGGAAAAGCAAAAGTATGATGTGAAATTGATGAAGCTTAAGACGCTCATCGAGCAAGGGAAAAAGGTAAACGTTGAGATCGATGAGAAAGGCGTGATGAGGTGTCAAGGAAGGTTATGTGTACCTGATGTGCCTGAATTGAAGCGGATGATCCTGGAGGAAGGTCACAGAAGCAACTTAAGTATTCATCCTGGTGTTACTAAGATGTATCAAGATCTGAGGAAAATGTTTTGGTGGTCGGG
This sequence comes from Medicago ruthenica, assembly GCA_018208015.1. Classification (NCBI taxonomy): domain Eukaryota; kingdom Viridiplantae; phylum Streptophyta; class Magnoliopsida; order Fabales; family Fabaceae; genus Medicago; species Medicago ruthenica. The sequence goes on along the minus strand of CM031376.1, from coordinate 39,347,710 downwards.
AATGAAGAAAGAGATCGCCGAGTTTGTTTTCGCTTGTTTGACTTGTCAGAAGTCCAAGGTGGAGCATCAGAAGCCGTCGGGGCTATTGCAACCTATGTTTATTCCGGAATGGAAATGGGATAGTATTGCGATGGATTTTGTAAGCGGTTTGCCGAAGACGTCGAAAGGTAACAATATGATTTGGGTAGTTGTCGACAGGTTGACAAAGTCTGCTCATTTCATAGCTATCAAGACCGGTATGCTAGTACCGAAGTTGGCCGAGATTTATGTCGAGCAAATCGTGAGATTGCATGGAATACCGTCGAGTATTGTATCAGATCGAGATCCTCGTTTTACTTCAAGGTTTTGGGAGAGTTTGCAAGAGGCGTTGGGGACTAAGTTGAGGATGAGTTCTGCTTATCACCCGCAGACGGATGGTCAGTCGGAGAGGACGATTCAATCATTGGAGGATTTGTTAAGATCGTGCATTTTGGAACAAGGAGTGAGTTGGGAAGCTTGCTTACCATTGATTGAGTTTACGTATAACAACAGTTTTCATTCGAGCATTGGTATGGCACCTTTTGAAGCGTTATATGGGAGAAGATGTAGGACACCTTTGTGTTGGTTTGAATCGGGAGAAAGTGTGATGCTTGGACCGGAGATTGTGCAACAAACGACCGAGAAGATCAAGATGATCCAAGAGAAGATGAAAGCGTCGCAGAGTCGCCAGAAAAGCTATGCCGACAAGAGGAGAAAGGATATAGAATTTCAAGAAGGAGATCATGTGTTTCTAAGAGTTACATCAACTACGGGTATTGGACGGGCTTTGAAATCGAAGAAGTTAGCATCGAGGTTCATTGGTCCATATCAGATTTTGAAGAGGATTGGGAAGGTGGCGTATAGGATTGCGTTACCGCCGTCGTTGTCGAATCTACATGACGTTTTTCACGTATCGCAATTAAGGAAATACGTATCGGATCCGTCACATGTGATTGAGTCGGAAGAGATACAAGTGAAAGAGAATTTGACGGTTGAGACGGTACCCTTAAGGATTGAAGGACAAGAGATGAAGAGGCTCAGGAACAAAGAGATTTCATCGGTGAAAGTCGTTTGGGGAGGCCCAGCCGGTGAATATGCGACGTGGGAGCTCGAGAGCAAGATGCGGGACTCCTATCCAGAGTTGTTTTCAGGTATTTTCGAGGACGAAAATTCTTTTAGGGGGGGTAGAGTTGTAACGACCCTATTTTCGTATATTATATTTTATATATTTTATTTTATGAATTTGCGTTTAAATATTTTTTCTAGTAATCGAGGAATAATTATTTAGCGCGAGGGTAAGTTCGTAATCGAGTTTTTAAGGTTTTGGGCTTAGAGGGTGAATAGTATTGGGCTTTGGTTTATGAGTAGTAGTAATGATTCTATGTGGAGGAGAGTTAGTGAGCTTGGATTGGATTGAAGGGCTAGGATTAACCCTTGAGAATTAGTAAGGATGAATGGCCAAGATTGAGTGGATTGGAATATAAGAGATAACACTACAACCTTTTGAAACACTATTCATTTCTTTTTGAGAAAGAAGAAAAACGTGAGAGAGGAGAAGAGAAGAAGAGCAAGAGCTAGGGCTTGGGATTGAAGCTTGAAGATTGCTAGAGAACTTTGATTCCAAGGTAAGAGAGTTAGTATTACATTATTACAAGTGATTGAGAAGGGGAGAATGTCTATTTCTCCATCCCAAACTTCTCCTCACTTTGTCTAGGTTTTGTTAGAAAGTTTTTATGGTTTAAAGTTGTAAATGATTATGTTTTGCTTGATTGAATGCTAAGTGATGTTGTTAGCATGATTTGTTGGAGTTATTATGTTGGAGTTCATAAGAAAAGTTTTTGAAAAGTTATTGTTTGAACCCTAATTTCTATGCTTGATGCAATCTTTGCTTGTGATGGTTTATAAATGATGTTTTATGATGGAAAGTGGTTTTTAACAAGTTCTGGAACTTGGGTAACTTTGAATGGGCTGAAATGGTGGAAAAATCACATTTTTATGACTGTGTACTGATACGGTCGCTTGTAGCGACGGAACCTCGCTTGTAGCGACCAGGCAGGATTATTCCCTGTCTAACCGCGCTTGTAGCGACCACACTGGCGCTTGTAGCGACCAGGCTCGCTGTAGCGACCGAAGGTTCGCTTGTAGCGACCAAGCAGGATGATTCCCTGCCTATGCTCGCTTGTAGCGACCAAGAGCTCGCTTGTAGCGACCAACCCTGGACAGGCCAACTTCGTTGAGTTGTTCTGGAGGTCCTGGTGCGCGCGGAGATGTCTTTTTGATACTGTATTTTTATAATACATTTTTGGAAACCTTGCCCACCATTTTAATCCATTCCTAATGTTTTTCTAAAGATTATTTGTTTCAAGAAAAAGCTTAAATAAAACCCTAGCATGAGTGTGGGATTATCAAAGTGTGTGGGTCTTTCTTTGAGACCCTTTTGTGTGAGATTTTGATATGATTTGATTGGTAAATTTGAGAATTGTTGAACTTGGTGAGTATATTCATGTTGTGTCTTATGATTTGGCCATGAGAGCCTAGTAGTGGTGTTTGTTGTTGTTGTTGATGTTGTGATAATTATCAGAGAGCTGATAATTAGTTGTGTTGTATGTGTTTGTTGTTGTTGTGATATTTATCAGAGAGCTGATAATTAGTTGTATTAGTAAGTATGGTAATAAGAGTATTATACATTTACTAAGTGAAACATCATGCATTTCATTATTTGATGATATCCGGAGCGGATATGAAATCCATGAGAGCGTGGTTATCAAGAGAGCTTGATAAGGATATAAGTTTATCCAAAATGATTTGGTACCACATGCATTAGAGAATGCATTTTGAGGCATGCATCCTAATTGACATTAGTGTGCATTTTAGATATTATGTGTACATAATGGTTGTGAGTGGTATTTGTATTAGATGAGTTTGGTGTGTTGTCAATCACGTGTTGAGTTTTGGTTATGTATAATTATATGATATTTATACATGTTTATTGTTTTGTGATGCTAACACTCTCTGTTTTGTGTTATGTGCTGGATCTTTGGGGATCCAGATCATCAGGTTGACGAGGTTATCGTAGAGGAGCAGCTTGCTGTTTAGAAGCTGCGTAGTGGTGAGGACATAGCTTAGCTATCCTTACATTTTTGGTACTAGGTGTTGTATCCTAGTTAGAGTCTAGTGCTCTGATATTTGTAACACTATCTTGGGGGTATCTGAACTCGTATGTTTGAATTTGGCAATGGCCTGTTATAGAATTGCCTCTTTTGAAAATATTATGTATATATTTTTGGTGTAATATATGCATGCTTGATTATAAGCATTTGTTCTGTTGTTTTCCGCTGCTGTGTTTGAAAATCAAATATGTTTTTGATTTCTGCTGATGTATTTTATGAAGATGAGTTTTCTTAATGTTGTAACTTCCTATGGCCTTAACGTTTTCTTTTATTAAAGTTAATAAATCGGCGGTTAAGGGTTAGGGTGTTACAGTTCACACCCTTGTCTTTAGGATCTCAAGTCCTAGATGGTGAGATCTACGGTCCACAGCCCAACAAGCACGAGTCTTGGTACAAGGCGAAGTGATTAAACTGTTTACGGGGGATTTGTCTATGACCTTTTGCCCAGCAAGTGGGGCTTACTAGTCACGAAGCCATATGAAAAAATTTTATGAGTACTAGCCCGACATGGATGCTTGCCCAATGAGTGCTAGCCAACATGGGTGTTTAAACCCTGCGTGGGTACTAGCCCACATGGGTGTTTAAACCCTGTGGGTACTAGCCCACATGGGTGTTTAAACCCTGCGTGGGTACTAGCCCAACACGGATACTAGCCCAACATGGGTACTAGCTCCATGTTTCGTTTTGAGTACCTTAATGGGCGGCACTAGCCCTTCGAGGGTGTGGGCGCTAGCCCAACAGGAATATTTATGTTAGCCCAACAAGCACAAGTGTTGGTACAAGGCGAAGTGATTAATCTGCGTGTAGCTCGCCGCGTCCTTTGGACTACGTGTTGAGGACGCCTCCTACTGGGATCCGACGGCTGGCGTGAGGCGACCGTTCGCTCTCGCTGACGTGTATGAATCGTAGCGGTTCTCGAAAATCGTGCCAACTTAAGTGACGTCATCTGCGCGTTTTCCCAGGCTTTTTTACTTTAAACTGAAATAGATCTACTTTATCCCTGTACTTTCAGATTTCCCTTATCTTTTCCCCCTCCTTTATCTCCGTCTTTTCCTTCCGACTCGTTTTCTTTTTCTCGTTCAAGCGATTGCGGTGTTCGTGGAGTTCTGTGCTTACTGTTTTACGGATCGTCCGGAGTCCTCGTTCGCTTCTAAAGCCCTGCATTTGTCTAGATCCAGGTACCCTTACTTGATCTCGTTCTTTTTATTTTAAAATCAGTAGTATGGTGATAATTAGGGAGTGCGATGCGGCGGGTAGGGAGTTATCCCCAGCTAATTCGGAGGAGAGGTGTAGGTTGTGGAGGGAGAGTGTTAGGCATGCGAAACGCTCGGATGGAACCATGGATTGGGTGGTGTTTGACAAGGCCTACTATGGCCACTCCCTTGTGACGGAGTCTCTGAGTGGTTTGGACGGGGGTGAAGGGGGGAGTATTAGTGGGGATTCATCTGACTCTATTATTCGTTCTGTTCGCCCAGGTCCGTTCTGTAGGAAAGGAATTTGTTACATGGCGTCTTCTAGTGATTCAGAACAAGAGAGTTTTGCCGACGAGGTGTTTCGTTCTGAGTCTGTGTACTTGGACTCCCAACGGGTGGCGTTTTTCCGGAGTAAGCTACAAGTGTCCTCTACGGGATTTGAGGAGGACGTGGTTTTGGAACCTTGTCGCCCGGGCGAGAAAGTGTGTGCACAGAGGCCGAAGAGTTTGAAGAGCGAGATGTTCCATATGTACACCGCCGTTTTTGAAGATCTGGGTGTGAAGTATCCCTTCACGCCCTTTGAAGTTGACATACTCAACTGTCTCAATGTCGCGCCTTCTCAGCTGCAGCCGAATAGCTGGGCTTTTATCCGCGCTTTTGAGATTATATGTGAGGGATTGGGCTTCCAGCCCTCGGTTGGATCCTTCTTCACTTTCTATGGCACGAAGGGGGTAGATAAGCAGTCTTGGGTGTCTGTCAACGCGCCTCCTGGTAAGAGGCTGTTCCCGCCCTACGCCTCTCATTACAAAAATTGGAGACAAACATTCCTTCGGGTTCGGGGGCGAAAGGGTTGTGAGGCAGCCGCGGTATGGGTGGATGGTAAGCTGAGGTTTCCCACATGTTGGACGAGTGCTCCGGCGTCCATCATGGGTTTTGAATATGAGAAGCTGGACGCGTACGACCAGGGCGTCGTCTGTTTTTTGGACAAAATGTTGCCTATGAACATCCGGGAGTTATTGAACAGGGAAGGGGATGTAGATAGCTTAGACGAGTATCTACGTGAGTCAAATTTATTTACTCAAGCCTATGTTTTGCATTTATATTGTCCTGTCCCTTGACTTTTCGCTTTATTTTCTGTAGAGGATATGGCGCCCATGACTGCGGCGGAGAGGAAAAGATATCTCGAAGAGATGAAGGCAAAAAAGGCTGCTGAGGGAATGGCGACCACTGATCCCGCGGGACTTATTACTCGTAAGCCAAAGAGGAAAGCTGATCATCCGCTCGAAGTTCCAGCTGAGAGCCTTCCGGCGGCTCCGCGCGATAGGAGGTCGCTCAGGAAAGATAATAAAGGGAAGGCGGTAGTGGAGAAAAAAGGGAAGAAGACGCCCTCTCCTTCCCTGATTGGCGCCATCAAAACCAGCAGCTCAGTGCCGTCTTTCTGGGATAAAGGTTTTGACTACGGTGCCTACGTGAAGGAGAGGCTGGTATTTAATCCTGAAGACGCAGAGTCGGGAAGCCAGGGCGCTGTGCCTTTTATGACGAAGGATATGGGAGTCCATTGTTTGCGGACTATGTTGCTTCTAGACTCGGTGGATCGTAAGTATGAAGAAGTGGTGCAGAATGAGGAGGCTCTGCAAGCTACAGTGAGGGCGTTGGAGAAAGAGTTGGAGGAGGCCGGGAATGCTAGGGAGAAAGAGGTGCGGGAGGCCAGGGAGGCGGTGACGCTTGAATTTGATAAACGCATCTCCGATCTGAAGATTGGTTATGCGGCAGATCTTGCTGGAAAGGACGGGGTCATCGCCAAGCTACAAAACGATGTCGCGGCTGGAGCAGAAAGGGAGGATCAGCTTATGGCTGAGGTTTCTGAAGCGAAGGGCGAGCTGGCTCTGAACTTTGATGCTGGCTTTGAAAGAGCCAAGGCACAATTCACCCTCCTCCATCCTGGCGCCGATATTTCTGCTCTTGATCCTTTTAAAATAATTGTAGATGGCGTCCTAGTGGACGAACCCTAATTTCATTTGTTGTAATTTTAACTTCCTTAACTATTTTTAAACTCAGTACTCTGCTTGAATTTGTGTTCGTGATGTATCATTTCCGCTTTTAAGCTTTTTATTTTCCTTCAAATTTATGTATTTCGGAAGGCCTCTCCTGGTGATTACATTCGTTTCGTAATAACGTCGACAGTTGTAGGTATGTTTCTTTTAGCGCTTGATGTTATAGGGTTCCTTTATAAGGTTTCCCGACGATCTTGTTTTCTGCTCGCGACGTCTTAGAGCCCCCTTGGGGGTTAAGGAATTAAAAGGCGATCTTCTTTTCGTCTCGCGACGTCTTAGAGCCCTCTTTGGGGTTAAGGAATTAGGCGGCGATCTTATTTTCGTCTCGCGACGTCTTAGAGCCCTCTTTGGGGTTAAGGAATTAGGCGGCGATCTTATTTTCGTCTCGCGACGTCTTAGAGCCCTCTTTGGGGTTAAGGAATTAGGCGGCGATCTTATTTTCGTCTTGCGACGTCTTAGAGCCCTCTTTGGGGTTAAGGAATTAGGCGGCGATCTTATTTTCGTCTCGCGACGTCTTAGAGCCCTCTTTGGGGTTAAGGAATTAGGCGGCGATCTCTTTTTAAGCTCACGACGTCTTAGAGCCCTGTCTTTTAGGGTTAAGGAATAAGGTGGCAACCCCTTTGTGGTTAACGTATCATACAGCGAGCTCATTTGAGATTCGGCAATGGCGATCTGCTACATGCAATGAAAGTAAGATAAACAAGCAATATATATATATAACATCAATAATAAACCGGGGCCTCGTTAAAAACCCCCATTACTGCGGGGGGAAAAGAGTGCCCCTTACTCTCTTACTACGTAACTGTACAAAAACGTCGAAATTTATAAGATAAAAAACGGTAGGAACTAAAATGGCTTTGTCTTCCCTCTAGCTCGCCCTTGAGTTGTCATGGCGAGTTCCTTCCTGCACTGTGCTCAACTTTTTCATCGTACTGTGGTTGGCTAGTTCTGCCTGTAGTATCAACCCCTTCTTGATTTCCTCGGATTCCACTTCTTCTTTCCCGGTCTTGACAATTGGATTGGCTGGCTTTGAGCGGAGCGTCAGGAAAGGAGTACTCGTTTCCTCAACCTTCCTGACCTCACCGTGTTCTGCATCTTCTTCCTCAGCGTTGACTCTTGAATTGACTGGCTTCGAATGGAGTACCAAGAAGGGAGTACTTTCTTCCTCAGCCCTCTCGATCTCCTCGGGTTCCGTATCCCCTTCCTCAACATTGGTACTTGAATTGGCTGACTTCAAATGGGGTATCAAGAAGGGAGTACTTTCTTCCTCGACCTTCTTGATTTCCTGGACATGAATCTCTCCTTCTAGGCTTGAGACGATGAGGTTCACTCGGTGCGCTTTTATGTTGCTGCTTCCTTTCTTCTCCTTTTGTATCTTCAAGCTGTTGTGGTAACACACTCGGGCTACTCTCTGGTCTGCTCTGATGGTACCAACCCGCCCATCATCCAGCGGATATTTCATAACGAGGAATTTGGTGGAAAGGTAGGCGTCGAGGGCGTTAAAGGCTGGGCGGCCCATGATGACATTGTAGGAACAGGGCGAGTTTACTACCAAGTATCTAATCCTGATGGTCTTAGCATTATTACCTATACCGAACGTTGTCTTCAGCGTGATGTATCCCCGGACGTGCACCTGTTCCCCTGTAAAGCCGGCCAGTATCCCTTTGAAAGGCTGCAACTGCTCCTCGTCTAGACCCATTTTCTCAAAAGCAGAATAATAGAGGATGTCCGCAGAACTGCCGGGATCAATCAACACCCTCTTGACATCCCAGTTGAAGATTTGCACGGTGATGACCATGGGATCGTCATCGTGGGGGATTACTCCTCCGCGGTCTTCACCTGAGAAAGTGACATCCACTTGGCGTTCTGGTTCCTTTTTGGTGTGGTCATCAAGCAACATTACTTGTCTGACATACTTCTTCCGGGAGGTGCTGGACTCCCCGCCTCCTGCAAAACCGCCAGATACGGTGTTCAAGGTGTGGCGCTCACCTTCTTTCGCCACATCTTTTTCCCTCTGGGGGTCTTCGGGGGGACGCCTGTCTCCCCCTCTACCTTCCTTCACATATCCCCTTAATCTGCCGTTCTGAATCAACTTCTCTATTTCCCTTTTTAGATGTATACAATCGTCTGTGGTGTGTCCTTTGATGCGGTGATATTTACACCAGGCATCCTTATCGTTCCCCATGATGGTTCCTCTTGGCGGTTGAGGTTCAGGGATGATTCTGGAATGGCAAACATCCCTCCAGATTTGTTCACGGCGGGCGTTGAGGGCCGTGAAGGATTCTGGGGGGGGGGGGGTGCACGCCTATCCTGACCCTGGCGTTTGTACGGCGCTCGGTCTCTGCTACTGGATGGGTAATAATTGCGGCGATGATCATATCCGTAGGGAGCACGCTCCCTGGAATCTCTTGCCTTCTTCTCGGCGTTGCTTTCTTCCCCCTTTATATAACACTCTGGTCTAGACATGATTTCTTCCATGGAGTCGGCTGGTTTTTGTGCCAACGACTCGTTGAACTGGCCAGCGCGGAGACCGTTCTGGAAGGCTCCCACAAACAATTCCTGGTTTGGGTTAATGACCTTGATGGTGGCGTCATTATAGCGCGCGAGATACTCGCGGAGAGGCTCGTTGGGTCCTTGACGGACGTTGAAAAGGCTGGTAGACGAGACTTTGCGGTGGCGGCTTGCTGAGAACTGGTGCGTCAACTTGCGTGTCATATCCTGGTAACTGACGACGGAAAATCGAGGCAGGTTCATATACCACCTCAGGGCGGCGTCTTTAAGGGTCCCTGCTAACAACTTGCACTTGAGAGAATCGGCAGCACCGATGATGGCCATTTGAGTGTTAAAGGCAGTCACATGCTCCACTGGGTCACTTTTTCCATCGAAGGAAGAAAGAGATGGTGGCTTGAAATTTTATGGCACTGGCGCGTTCCAAACTTCGGCGGAAAGTGGTTGAGGATCGGGGTCGATCGATTCATCTTGTTGAGACCCGTTTCCTTCGGCGTGCTGCTGCTGTTGGATGGTTTCCATGGTTGCTTGCAAGGCTTCGTTGTGGTCACGAAGATGCTGGATCTGTTGTTGTAAAGCCTCTAAGGCCGCTGGGTCTGCCATCGCGCTGGCGGCGATGGTAGTTTGAGTTTGTATGTTAAGTTTGTGACTGGTGGTCGGAGATTCGCACCCTAAACCTCGAATCCCAGGCTTTAGATCAGGGTTTTCTGAACAGATGTGGGTCAATCGTTTGATGAGAGTTAGGGGTAGGTCTAGGGGTGAATCGCGGCGGATTCGAAGGTTTTGAGGTTGCTCCTGGGAAATATGGTGGATGCACGGCGCTCTAATGACTTTCAGGGGCCGTGGATCGATCGTTTTTCTCTAGGAGACGGTGGCTAGGTCAGTTTTACCGTAGCCCCACGGTGGGCGCCAACTGTACTGTCAGTGAGTGCAATCTCTCTAGAAACTAGGGTTTCTGTGCTGTGTTTTGGTCATGCCTTGGGAATGATCCCAAGGTTACTATTTGTAGCCTTTCTTGGGCCTACCCGGTCATGGTTTTGGGCCCAAATCGTAAAGGGCCAAAACCATGACTAGGGCGCCCTCGTAAGCTGCTGAGGGCGCCCCTAGAGGGTGCCCTTTAGGAAGGTCACCTGGCGTTATTTATGACTGTAAAGTGGGCCCTGTGCCCCCTTGGAGGACGTCCAGCCTTAATCCAAGGGTTCACACCCTTGTCTTTAGGATCTCAAGTCCTAGATGGTGAGATCTACGGTCCATATATCAATTGAAGATTGTGTTCAGAATTATGAGAAGCTGCTGAAGCCTATATAAAGGAAGACGTGCTGCTGCAATTGTGAAAGAGACTTGAGTCAAATTTCAGATATTAGAATTAAGTGTCTGTGTAAGCTTAGGCTGTGTTTTGTACACCACTCATATGTTTTGAGTTGGTTTAGTTTGTTTGAATTGTAATTCATTCAAAGCTTTTAAGCACGAATGATGTCTTTGTTTTGAAGAATGTCTTCATTGTTTTGAGTTGTTTGTTTGAGTGTTACTGATCACTGGGTTGTGATTAAGTAATTAGGAAGTTAGTAGTGCTCTAATACTTAGGTGGGTTCCTGAGTAGAAATCTAGACTAAGTGGAGATTGATTGCTAAGGCTGGGAACAGGGGGGGTCTGTGTCTGAGTCTTTGAGTTGATTCCTTTAGTAGATTTCCTTCCTGGATTGGTATCCTCCAAAGTAGGTGAAGTTTGCACCGAACTGGGTTAACAAACTCATTGTGTTTTTATCTTTCTGCACCTTTTTATTTCTGCTTCTGAACATCAATTTTCATACTCTGTTTTTTGTTCAGAACCAGTTACTAGCCAGGAATTTCAATTGGTATCAGAGCAGGCTCCCTGCCTGTTTTTGGGTGAGCTCCAGGGTAGTTTATTTCTGGCTTTATGGAGAAAGAAGGAGGTTTTGTTAACAGGCCACCCCTGCTAGATGGAACAAACTATGATTATTGGAAATCATGCATGAGTGCTTTCCTTAAATCAATGGATAGCAGAACCTGGAAAGCTGTTCTGAAGGGTTGGGAACATCCAGTTGTGACTGACAAAGATGGGAAGAAGACAGCTGTTTTAAAACCAGAAGAAGATTGGACCAATGATGAAGATGCTTTGTCACATGCTAATTCCAAAGCTCTGAATGTTATATTCAATGGTGTGGACAAGAATGTTTTCAGGATGATCAAACAGTGTACAATTGCCAAGGATGCCTGGGAGATTCTCAAGATTGCTCATGAAGGCACCTCAAAAGTAAAGCTGTCCAGACTTCAGCTTCTGACAACTAAGTTTGAAAATCTCAGAATGCTGGAGGATGAGAACATACAAAGCTTTTACATGAACATTCTGGACATGGCTAATTCTTTTGAATCCCTTGGAGAAAAAGTTTCAGATGAGAAACTTGTTAGAAAAATTCTCAGATCCCTACCCAAGAGGTTTGATATGAAAGTGACTGCTATAGAAGAAGCACATGATATATCTAGCATGAAGGTTGAAGAATTGATAGGTTCTCTTCAGAACTTTGAATTAAGCAGAACTGATCAGAAGGGTAAAGGTGTTGCATTTGTTGCTAATTCTGAATGTGTGGATGATGATAGCACATCAGAAGCTCTTGTGCTGCTGAGTAAACAATTCAAGAAGTTTCTGAAGCAGAAGACAAGACCTGATGACAAAAGCAATCAGTCAAAGAAAGTTCAGTGTTTTGAATGTGAAGGCTATGGACATGAAAAGTCAGAATGTCCTAATTTTCTCAAGAAACAGAAGAAGAGTCTGACTGTTTCCTGGTCTGATGATGACTCAGAAGGAGAAGAAGATAAGCCTGTCACTGCTTTAACTGGTAAGTTCTGGTCTGATGATAAAGCTATGGGGTCAGAAACTTGTTCAGAATCTGAGTCAAGTGATGGAGAATCATCCTCTGAAGTTCTGGCTACCTATCACAAAAATCCTGCTGAGTTTTGCAAGAAGATGCAATGTCAATTTGATGAAGTGTGCAAGCAGATGGAAGAACAGAAGAAAATTAATACTCAACTTCAGATTGAGAGGGGTGAGCACATAGAGAAGATTTATGTTCTCAGTAATGAGGTTATCCAACTCAATTCACAACTTGGTCAGATGAAAAAGCAAGTTAGAATGTTGAATTCTGCTACTGATGTGCTGGAAGAGATTCTGGAGAATCAGAATCAGGGAAAGCCAAATGGAATTGGGTTTAATAATCAGAATCTGAACATCAAACAACAAAAACCTGCTAAGAGGTTCACACCTGCTGCTGCTCATGTTCCACTGATGAGGAAAACTGAGAACCAGACTCAGGAATCCAAAGATAAGAAGGCTACTCAACCTTGGGTTTGTCATCATTGTGGTAAAAAGGGTCACATTAAACCTTTTTGTTACAAGTTGCATGGTTACCCCAAGCATTTGTAACACAGAAAAGTTGAACCAGCTGAGAATAAAAGCAAAATCAAGAAAGTTTGGAGACCAAAGTGTGAAGGGGTTGCTCAGAAGCTGAACAAAGGAAAAGGAAAGGCTGTTGCTGATGACAACAAGCCCATTCCTATAGCACAGAAGAGTTCTGGTGCTGGACCATCCAAAATCTGGAGCAAAGTTCCTGTTCCTGATCAGAAGGCTTTTGTTTCTTGTGAGTCTGAAGATGGTATGACCTGTGTTCAGAAAAGAGTTGCTGATTTTGAGAAGCAAATTGCTGGGAAGAAGGTTTTAAATGTGCCTGAGGCACATATCAATTGAGCAACATCAGTTGTTTGTGTCTGATGATGACTAAGCAATTGCTGATGCTGAGTCTGAAGACTGGTTAGTGGTGACTGATGTCTGAATTTTTGCTTGTGTTTCTGGGTTTCAAGTATGTTGTACTCTGTTGTGTTTCTGTAACTGTCTGTATGAAGTTCTTTGTATGGTGTTCTGGGTTGTGCTGGATTTCTGGGTTGGTCTGAGATGTGCTTATGCTGTTCTGTGTGTTACTTGTGTTTCTTCTCCTCATGTTCTGCTAGTGCTTTGTAAAAGTTGTTTGGCTAAAAAGGGGGAGAAGTATGTGTGATTGGTTATTGCTGATCTGTTTGTTCAGGGGGAGTGTTCATGAGTTTGTGTGCTTCTTGTCAGAAGCTGAGCTGTTCAGGGGGAGTACCTGAGTTCTGTGTTTCAGGGGGAGAAGAGTTGTTCCTCAGAAACTGGTGTTGTGTGTTGCAGGGGGAGCATTTTTTTTCAGTTGTTTGTGTTTATAATCCGCTGCTGACTCTGCTACATTATGTGGAGTTCTTCATGGTTAATTAACTTGTGATGAATGAAGGAGTTGTGTTTATGAAGCATTTGATTTTAGCCAAAAATTTGCCAAAGGGGGAGATTGTTGGTTATGTAAATGTTGGCTTCATAGTTTCTTAATATCAAAATGCAAGCAATGCGTTTTCCATTTGTTAAAGATGACTTCAGAAGCAAGGAACTGGTTTTAAAGAGGTTCAGAAGCTGAAATTTGCATTTCTAGACCTTCAGAAGCTGAAATGGACCTTCAAACTCTGAATGGGCCTTCAGACTCTGAAACAGTGCTTCAGACGCAGAATGTGCCTTCAGACGCTGAACAGTACTTTAGATGCACTGTTCACCAGTTGACCAGCGTTGACCTTCAGAAGCTGAACTTCAGAAGCTGGTTTTCTGCATTCTTTTGGAGGACTTCTGTGCGTATCTCTTGGAGATTTTCTGAAGTTTTATTCATGCTAAAGTTTCCAGAAGGCTGAATATTTTTGGTGAAGATCTTGTTAAGATTTGCTTCGTGAGGATCTTTGCTTGATTTGTTTCAGAATTATATGTTTCCTTTTTGAGCCTCAACGTATTTCAAAACTATATCAATTGAAGATTGTGTTCAGAATTATGAGAAGCTGCTGAAGCCTATATAAAGGTAGACGTGCTGCTGCAAATTGTGAAAGAGACTTGAGTCAAATTTCAGATATTATAATTAAGTGTCTGTGTAAGCTTAGGCTGTGTTTTGTACACCACTCATATGTTTTGAGTTGGTTTAGTTTGTTTGAATTGTAATTCATTCAAAGCTTTTAAGCACGAATGATGTCTTTGTTTTGAAGAATGTCTTCATTGTTTTGAGTTGTTTGTTTGAGTGTTACTGATCACTGGGTTGTGATTAAGTAATTAGGAAGTTAGTATTGCTCTAATACTTAGGTGGGTTCCTGAGTAGAAATCTAGACTAAGTGGAGATTGATTGCTAAGGCTGGGAACAAGGGGTCTGTGTCTGAGTCTTTGAGTTGATTCCTTTAGTGGATTTCCTTCCTGGATTGGTATCCCCCAAAGTAGGTGAAGTTTGCACCGAACTGGGTTAACAAACTCATTGTGTTTTTATCTTTCTGCACCTTTTTATTTCTGCTTCTGAACATCAATTTTCATACTCTGTTTTTTGTTCAGAACCAGTTACTAGCCAGGAATTTCAGTCTGCATGAAGAATTATAGCAATTACAGTTTGCAGAAGGTGAGCAGGCTGGGAGTGAGGATGTTGCAGATGCTGAGTCTGATACTGGGACTGAATTTGAAGAATTTTGTGAAGAATTTTTTGTAGTTTTTGTTCCCTATGTGAAGACTATGCTTTGTCAAGATTTGTTGGAAAAAAAGGGGGAGAAAAACTTGTGGTTAGTTTCAGAATGGAGCTGTTCAGAATGTACTAAGTTGCTGAGTTCATATTTATTTTTGTTCATAATTCATGTGTTTCAGAAGTTGACAGTTTTATTCAGAGTTTAGAAATACAACAAGGGCTGTGAAGTTGTGTTTGTGGGGGAGTTTTTGTCTCAGGGGGAGTGCATTTGTGTTAAATTCCTGAGTTATATTATGTTTCAGTTTCAGAAGCAATATCTCAGAGTTTCTGCAGTTCAGAATTAAGGGGGAGAGTTGTTTATGATGAGCTGAGTTGTAGGGGGAGAGTTGTTTGTGATGAGCTGAGTAGCAGGGGGAGTTTCCTGGGTGTTTTAAGAAGCTGGTATGGTTGTGTGTTTGCGAAGCTTCAGGGGGAGTTTACATGTGAAGTTCAGAAGCTGAGGTTGTTGGTTTGTGTACTTCAAGAATATCAGAAGTTGTCTTGTGTGTTTCAGGTTGTTCAGAAGCTGAAGCTGGTTGGTTTACCATGTTTAACATAGCTTTTTGACCGCTGCTGACTTTGTGGCTATGTTGGTTATGTGTAGTTCTTCATGGTGGATTTATTTTTGAAGAGTGAAGAACTTAGTTTTATGGTTTATTTGATTTTAGCCAAAAATTTGCCAAAGGGGGAGATTGTTGAGTATTGATATGTTGGCTGCATGTTTTGGTAAAATCAAAGTGTGCAAGCAAGCGTCTTCAGATGTTATTTTGGTCCTTCAGAAGCAAGAATATGGATTTGAGAAGTTTCAGACGCAGAATGGACCTTCAGACGCAGAATGGATCTTCAGACGCATAATGGACCTTCAGACGCAGAAAGTGCCTTCAGACGCAGGATGGGTCTTCAGACGCACTGTTCAGACTTTCACCAGCGTTGACCTTCAGAAGCTGCTTTTCAGAAGTTGATTTTTGCGCGTATCTTTTGAAGATTTGTTCAGGTTTTATTAAGGCTGAAGTTTCCAGAAGTATGATAATTTTATGTGAAGATCTATTGAAGATTGGCTTCGTGTTTATTGATGAATATATTTTCAAAGTATCTTTGCAAAATATAATTCAGAAATATATGTTTCCTTTTTGAGCCTTTGCATATTTCAGAATCATATCAATTGAAGAATATTTGGTTCAGATTTATGAGACTTGCTGAAGCCTATATAAGGAGAGGACGTGCTGCTTTGAAGACTAGTGAATCAAAAACCAGAAAATTAAGTCTTAGAGTTTTTGAGTTTTTTAGCTTAGGCTTTATTTGTACACCACTCATATGTTCTGAGTTGGTTTAGATTGTTTTGAGTTGTAATTCACTCTAAGCTTTTAAGTACGAGTGTTGTCATTGATGTATTGATGAGTGTCTTCATAAATTGGGTTGTTTTCAGAAGTTGTCAGTAACTGGGTTGTAGTTACTTGATTAGGAAGTAAGAGGGGGTTCTTATACCTAGGTGTTGCTGGGTAGAAATCAGACTAGTGGAGATTAAGTCAGAAGACTAGGAACAGGGGGCTGTGTCTTGAGTCTTAGGATTAATTCCTCATAGTGGATTTCCTTCCTGGATTGGTATCCTCTAGATGTAGGTGGTGTTTACACCGAACTGGGTTAACAAATTCTGTGTGTTCTTTACTTTCTGCACTTTTAATTGTTGCTTCTGAACTTGTTTTATTGTGCTCTGTTTTTCGTGTTGTTCAAGTACCTGCCAGAATTTCAAGTGACAGGGGGACTAGACTAGTTCCGGTTTGTGGATTGAACTAGTATAAAAACATTGTGTGTCTCTCTTTCCCTTTCTCTTCTTTATTTAATCCGCTGCATAAACCTCTGATAAAGTTTCAGAACCCAATTCTGAACTTAAGTATAAGTTTTGAGAAAGGAAAATCAGCCCACACAATTCAACCCCCCCCCCCCCCCTTCTTGTGTGTTTTTTTTACCTTCAGTTGGTATCAGAGCTCCGGTTCTGATATTCAATCACCTAACAGTGAGTCAGTGAGATCCTGAGAAAAACATGTCATCCAGCAGTTCCCCTCCACCCTCTCCTAGACCACAAAGAGGTACTGGTACTTCTACATCTTATGACTATGGTACAGATGATAGAAAATCTAGATCACACAATAAACCCCCAATGTTTACTGGTGATCCTGAGAAGTTCTCATGGTGGAAGAGCAAGATGTACAGCCACATCATTGGTATTGGTGATTCATTATGGGATATAATAGAAGATGGAATCTCTATTCCAGTTGATGAAGAAGGTGTAGCTGTCAATAGAAGAGGGCTGAGTGATGCTGAGAGGAAGATTTATAGAAAGCACCACAATGTCAAAGGTATCATTGTGGATTCTCTACCTCACACTGAGTATCAGAAGCTGAGTGATAAATCTATTGCCAAAGCCATCTTCAAATCCCTCTGCTCTAACTATGAAGGTAACAAAAAGGTTAGAGAAGCAAAGGCTAATATTCTTGTTCAGCAATATGAACTGTTCAGAATGAAAGAGGATGAAAATATTGAGACAATGTTCTCAAGATTTCAGACTCTGGTTTCTGGACTTCAGATTTTGAAGAAGAGTTATACCACTGCTGATCATGTGAACAAAATTCTAAGAAGTCTGCCATCTAAATGGAGACCCAAAGTAAATGCTATTGAGGAAACTAAGGATCTAAATACTCAAAGTATTGAAGATCTTATAAGCTCCCTCAAAGTGCATGAACTGGGACTTAATGAAGATGATTTTGTTAGAGAGTCTAAGTCAATAGCACTGAAATCCAAAAGAAAGTATGTAAAAGCTCTGAAAGCTATTGAATCTGAAGAGCTTGCAATGCTTTCCAAAAGAATTCAGTACTTAATGAATAGACAGAAGAAATTCTCTAACAGAAGCAGCAACATTAAGGGATCTAGTTCTAAGAGGGAAGATCAGAAGGGCTGCTACAATTGCAAGAAACTTGGTCATTTTATTGCTGATTGTCCTGAACTTCAGAAGGACAAGTCAAAAAAAAATCAAAGAAGACCAGTTCTAAAAGCAACTTCAGAAACAAACTCAAGAAGAGTCTTATGGCAACATGGGATGATCTTGACAATGATTCTGAGTCTGATGATGAAGAGGAAGCAAATATGTCTTTAATGGCAACAGCTTTCTCTGATGCAGAATCATGTTCAGACTCTGATGATGAAGATGAGGTATACTCTAAACTTACTAGATCTGAACTGATTGAAACTGTTAAAGATCTTATGAACCACCTCAAAAGCAAGTTAGATGAACTAAAATCTTTGAAAATAAACATAACTTGCTGACTGAGGAAAATCTCAAACTTCAGAATCAATTCAATGAGATTGATGAAGAAGTTAGAGAACTCAGGGATGTGGCTCATAAGAAACCTGAAGAAATTCCAAATGAACATGAAATTGCTCTTTAGGACTTTATTTTAATAGGAATCAATAAAAGTAAGGTTGCTTCTATGATCTATAATATTTACAGAAACAAAAGTGAAGGTATTGGTTTTAAAAATGATTCTTTCAATCTTTCAAATGAATCAAAAATATCATCTTGTTCTGAAAATATTTTGAAAGGCACTGAGGTGTGCTTTGTGCCTGCTTCTGACAGTTTTGAGAAACTTAATTTAGCAGAAACTGAGACTGCAGATTCTGAAGTTCTGAACTGCTCAGACTCTAAAGCTTCTGAACCTAAGGGTAAGATGAAGGCAGATGTTAAAACCTTGCCAAAATCTAAACCAAAAGGTCCTAAGCATAAGAGTATGAGAAAATCAGACTCTAAACCTGAAAATGTTCAGAGTCTGAAGAGTTCAAAACCTGAAACAAGTAAGTCTCAGAGTCTGAAAAATTCAAACTCAAATTTTACTAAGACTGCGTTTATGAAACCTTCAAAAATTACTAAACCAGTCTATTCAAAACATTTTCAAAACCAGAATGTCAGGCAAAGCAAGCAAAAGAAGGCCAAATTGTCATCTGTTTCTGATTGTATTAAGAAAGGTCAAACTGAAGTTTGCCTTGTGTCAGGAGCCAACAAAACTAGAGTTCTGAAGAAATCAGAACCAAAGTATTTAATGGTTCAAACTCTAAACAACTTAGAACCAAAGACCTTCAAGTCTCAGGTTCTGAAGAAATCTGAATCAAAACCATTGAGAACTCAGTTTCTAAAACTAAGACTTATTCAAGATTAAAGGATTCATATCCAAAGTATCTGAACAAGTCTGAGTATTATAACTCCAGACATAAGGTGAAACAAAAGACCAAACCTTTCAAGACTAACCATAAAGGACCCATGAAAATATGGGTACCTAAGTCTGAGATAATTTCTGTTGCAGATATGCTTGTCATCCAAAGAAAAGGAAAAGTCCTGGTACCTGGACAGTGGATGCTCGCGTCATATGACAGGAGACAAGTCAATGTTCCAAACCCTGAACATGAAAGAGGGAGGAACTGTGGGGTTTGGAGGAAATCAGAAAGGAAGGATCATTGGTACTGGTAAGATAGGTAATTCTTCCCTGTACATTGATGATGTTTGGCTGGTAGATGGACTGAGACATAATCTACTTAGCATAAGTCAATTATGTGATAGTGGTTATGATGTCTTGTTTAATAAGAACACTTGCACTGTAATCAACAACAAAGATAAATCTGTTGTGTTCAAAGGAAATAGGAAAAACAATGTTTATAAAATCAATTTTTCAGAACTGGTTGAGCAGAAGGTAATTTTCCTTCTGTCTGTGAGTGATGAGAAATGGGTATGGCACAAAAGGTTGGGACATGCTAACTGGAGACTCATCTCTAAGCTTAGCAAGTTGCAACTGGTCAGAGGCCTGCCAAACATTAACTATCACTCAGATGCTATGTGTGGAGCATGCCAAACAGGAAAATTTTCTAAAACATCTTTTAAATCCAAAAACATTGTTTCCACCTCAAGACCTTTAGAACTACTTCACATTGATTTGTTTGGTCCTGTTGGAACAGCTTCAATCATTGGGAAGAAATATGGGCTTGTAATTGTTGATGATTATAGTAGGTGGACTTGGGTTAAATTCCTTAGAACTAAAAATGAAACATATGATGTGTTTAATAAATTCTGCAAACAAGTACAAAATGAAACTGACTTGAAAATTTTAAAAGTCAGAAGTGATCATGGTGGGGAATTTGAAAATGAACCTTTTGAAAATTTTTGTGAAGATCATGGAATTCTCCATGAGTTCTCTTCTCCTAGAACTCCACAACAAAATGGAGTTGTAGAAAGAAAGAACAGATCTTTGCAAGAAATGGCCAGAACCATGATCCATGAATCCAAAATTGCAAAGTACTTTTGGGCAGAAGCTGTTAACACAGCATGTTATATTCAGAACAGGATCTATATCAGACCTATTCTGAATAAAACAGCATATGAACTTTTTAAAGAAAGAAAACCAAGCATTTCTTATTTTCATCAGTTTGGTTGTACTTGTTACATTCTGAACAATAAGATCTACCTAAAGAAATTTGATGCTAAGGCTCAAAAGGGTATCTTTTTAGGATACTTAGAGAGATCTAAAGCATACAGGGTGTATAATTCTGAAACACATGTTGTTGAAGAATCAATACACATAAGATTTGATGATAAGAAGCCTGGTAATGAAATACCAGAGCTGGTTGAGAGTTTTGCAGATTTCAGACTCTCAGAAGAACCTTCAGAACCTGAACAGAGTTCAGAGTCTGAATAAAGTTCAGAAGCTGGAAATACTGAAGAAACTGAGAAACTCTCAGATGCTGACACTCCTCCTGAAGATAATCAAGATCAGCATGGTTCTGAACAAGCCCCTGGTGATTCTTCAGAAGCTAATCCACCCAGAACCTCATTCAAGTACAAGTCTTCACACCCTGAGGAGCTGATCATTGGAAACAAGAACAGCCCAAGGAAAACAAGATCAGCATTATGTCAGAATGAATCAATGATTGGACTTCTATCAATGATTGAGCCTGTCATACCCCATTTTTTGACTTATATTTTTGTGTGTTTTATCTTTTATTATTTTCATTACTTATTATTACTTTTAATTATTTCATCCTTGTTATAGTATTTTATTTGCATTTTATTATTATCATTATTAGCATTTCCATTATCCTTAATATTATTAATGTTAGTGTTATTCTATTTTTCTTTAATAATATCATTATTATCTTTTACTACTATTAAGGTTTTATTTTAATTAATATTATTAAGTTTTTATCCCTTTTTATTTTTATTTATTATCATTTACTATTTTCCTTATTTTCATTATCATTTGCATTTTGCATTTTTTTTATTATCATTATTATTATTATGTATTATTATTATTTCTCCATTTTACCTTTTTATTTTTAAATACAAAAAACCAAAAAAAGTGGAGTTCGCAGTGCGAAATCACCTTCGCACTGCGACCTCTGCGAAATTTTCTGCAGAATTTTATATATTGGTTTATCCTTTTTGCTTTCAACTACAATTGTTATTATTAGCATTATTACTATTATTATTGCTATTTTGTGACTGATTTGGTGCAGCAAGGCAAGAATTAATGTGTGACATTAAAGGTAAAAGGAAAGAAGGATTTTCTTCCAACCTATCATGTGATCAAACAAATTGGCTGCCCTTAGTCAGCTATTGTCCCTCCAAATTGACCCATCACCCAACCTAAGCTTGCCAGCCAGCTGCTTGATCCCTTTCCTTCCCTTTTTCTCTGCCAAAACCAGTCAAGCACAAGTGGTTTTTGTTGCAAAAAAGCTGTTTGATGTGCCCTGTTTTGAGCTGGATTTCTCCTCCCACACATAAGCCCACATGCTCATTTTGCTTCCCCCAATCTCCCTGTACATGGCAGTACACGTTTTGATTGCTTGACCTTCCAAGATTGCAAGGATTGATCCCAAGAATCCCCCCTTTTGCAGCTGCCCTGTTTTACAGTTTTTCTCATCATTACCTTCTAGAATTAATGGCATTTGTGGCTGAGATCAGTCAAGACCTTGTCCCTTGGCACAAGGCAAAGCAAGTTCTATCCGTTAGCATTAAATGCAAAGTGTTCTAGCCTGGATTTAGCCCACAAACCAGCTAGAATCTAGAGATTTACCATCATTACATAGATTTGCATTTTGGCCTATAAAAGGAATGCCAAGGCCCAAGGATTTAACACAATCAATAGACCAATTCAGAGAGCCAATACACACGAAATCCACACAAAAATCCCTTGCATTGCAGCACAAAATCAGTCCATCACAAACAATTAGAACATTGTTCATAACCTCTCACAAAGCAAGCAAGCCACTTCCAATCTTGCTCAAGCATTGCTAGGAGTTCTGTAAGTCTCCTATAATCCTTCTTTTTTATTGTGTTTGCTGTTTGCATATCTTGCTTTGTCCAATTTTGCTTTGTACACAAAAACCCTCTTTGAAACTCAAAAGGGACCTCAAAGGGGCCAAGCCTTAAAACTGTGTTTTTCCATCCCATTTTCTTCCATTTTGTCAAGCTTTTTAACCTCCTTTAGGTTCTGAAGTTTGCTTAGAAGCAGTTTCTGAACTTCTGTTCAGAAACAGCTTCTGAGTTTGAAAATTCGCATACTTCGCAGAGCAAAGTATTGCTCGCACTGCGAACACACCAGAACCTGACTTCGCAGAGCCAAGTTCTGGCCACTTTGCGAAGTATGTGAAACTCAGAACATGAATCAGGCATTCAAATGTCAAATTTTTAGGGTTCCAGCCCTTGATTCAGAACCTAAAGAGGGTTAAAACCATTTTTGTCCAAACCCAATTCATAATCATGCACAAACTTTGAAGATTTCACAAGTTCGTGCGACAAATTTTGAGTAACTTGTGAAACAAGTTATGTTCTTAATATTTTCAAAAACCAAGTTTGAGCAATAAGCCAAAGTTCGTTTATTTCAAAACAAACTTGAATAACCATGTTGTTCATGATTTTCAACCCAAACGCGAACTTAAGCCGAACTTGCTCATCCTTTTTAAACCAAACTCAAAATGAGCCGAACTTGTGGACTTTCCAATTTTGTGCATGTCTTATGAATTTGTTTACCATTCAAAACTTGAACTATACTCGTTCTTGAGTTTCAATAACTTGAGCAACAAGTAATGTTCATGATTTTAATAAACTCGAACAACAAACTTGTTCGTGATCCCCTTCTTTTTACTTTTCCTTTTAAGGCATTTTTGGTTCCCTTTGAGATTCCTTAGAGTCCCGACAAAACTAAACTTGAATGAAACGGGAATGGCTTGACATATGTCTCCCCAAACCTCGGTTGCACGAATGCGTGACGTATGTCTCGTCGCTCGGGCAACCGTCATTCCACCCTTGACGCGTCTAGCACGCTCAACCTTCCCTTGGCCCCCTTGTGGCCATTTTTACCCTTTTCTTGGCCCTCGTGGTCAATCCGAACCTTTCGCGCCCTCGCGCGTTTGTTTTAGCCATTTACGCCTTGCGCGAATTTTTCGCCTCTGTGCGTTTGTCTTTTTAGTTTTTCAAAACATTCACGCCTTGCGCGAGTTTATCGCCTAGCGTCCACCTTTCATCATGTTAAAGCTTTGTACGCCTTCGTGCGTTTTAAAACCTTTGCTCACGTCCGAGTGCAAAATCCTTTTATCAAATCATTTACTTTTATGCATTGTCGTCAATGGCCAGTTCGGCAACAACCCGAACAGTTGACATTTACTTTCATTACTTTTTTTCAAACTTTTTCGCTCGGACGCGATCAAATCTTTTTTAACTAAAACGAACCAACATACAAACTTTTTCTACCAAAGAACTACGTACGCTTTGAATTCTCCGACTACCGGGAGATACGTAGGAGCAAGATCGACATCTTGTCAAGCCCATTAATAAAAAACCTGTTTTTCCCTTTCGTTCGTTTTTATCTCTTTCTTCGTCTTGCATTATGTTTTTATATTTCCTTTTATACATGTTTAAACACGCAAGTAAAACATCGAAGCATTTTAAGCCTAAGCCGACTAAGAGGTTCCCGTTGAGTACAACGGATGTGAGGGGTGCTAATACCTTCCCCTCGCATAATCGACTTTCGAACCTAAAATCTTTTCTCAAGGTAATTTAGAACTTTTTTTCCTTTTTCCCCGAAAAATTAAAAGTTCAGTCGTAATTTAGAATTAGTGATTCAAAGCTTCCCAATAGCTTGACATCCGAAATTCGACGCGACAGAAATGGCGACTTCACTGGGGACATGCATTAAACACTTTGTTTGTGCATAAACGAGTCAAGCCTGTCTCAGTCGACTTTTAGGCTAATTTGCTTCATTTTACTTGCATGTTTATATTTTCTTGTCACTTACTTGTTTATTCTTTATGCTCTACATTTACATATATTATTTTTGCTTCATATTCATATATATATATATATATATATATATCAATTGTGGGGGTTACTTGAGCGATGTTACTCCACATTGTTCGGGTTAATGCCGGACGTGTGAGGCTCTCTACCCGAGCTCGAGAGAAAACTAAGTTAGAAGGAGGTTGTGTGCGGAAGCCCGCGTTGACGTATGTCCGTGAGGTAGGATGCCCAACCCCGCTTAGACGAGATTTTCATATGGAATTAATTGAAGTCATGTCGACGTATGTCCATAGACAACCCTAATTCCATATGAGGTCGATGACTCTAGGGACCTCTTCTTAGGAATCTTACCTTTAGAGCCTACACGTGAGGATGGGGGAAATTTTGAACCTACATATCACACCCATGCATATCATACATTTACATTCATGGAAAATAATTTTCGCATATCACTTTGCTTTATAGGAATTTAAAAAGAACAATCAAATATTAGCAAAGAGAAATATGGATTCCGGAAATAAAAGTACGCTCGCTTTCAAGGTTAAAGCTCCTAGGGTGGAAAGTTTGTTAGCCTTAAGTAAGAAGCTCTCCCTGGTCAACAAGAGTATTTTTGAAGCAAGCTATGGGTTAATACTTGATCTCCTACCCGTGAGGATAGATTCAACGGCCTTAACCACTTTGGCACAATTCTTCGACCCACCGCTCCGGTGCTTTACATTTCAAGATTTCCAACTAGCTCCAACATTGGAAGAATTCGAGAAGATCTTGGGTTGTAGCATGAAAGGTCGTGAATTATATCTCGGTCCCGGGAAAGACCCCACATTAGAGGCCATCACCGAATCCTTATACCTTCATGTCCAAGAAATAGCATCTAACTTGGAAATTAGAGGAAATGCTAGGGGATTCACAAGAAAGTTTTTGGAAGCCAAAGCTCGGGATTTACTAGCCAACAAAGAGGGAATGGCATTCAACGCCATCTTAGCCCTCTTAGTCTACGGGATTGTTTTATTCCCCAACATGGATGATTTCGTAGACTTTCCGGCTTTAGAGGTATTCATGATTAAAAATCCGGTTCCCACAATTTTGGCGGATTTTTATCACTCCCTCTACTCTAGGCATGAACAAGCAAGGGGACGCAAGATTTCTTGTTGCACTCCTTTAGTGAAAATTTGGATGATGTCCCATATGCCAAGAAACTGAGACTTTGTGGAAAACCGGGCCAAGCTCAAATGGTCACAACGGATGACGACCCTCGTCGCGAAGGGTATCCATTGGTTTTCTCCAAATTTAGAGGACCCGGAAATTATCCTCAGTTGCGGGGACTTCCCTAATGTACCCCTCATTGGTACTAAGGGATGTATTAATTACAATCCGGTCCTCTCTCTCCGACAATTAGGTTTTTCAATGGAAAACAAACCTAATGACCTTTTGTTGGAAGCTTTCTTTTTAAGGGAAGGCGATCAAAACCCGGCATTACTAGAGAGAATCCAAGGGGCGTGGAGCCAAGTGCACAAAGGAAGGGTCGGCAAGAGGAATTGTGTCGCCAAACCCCTTTATACTCAATGGGTGAAGGAGAGGGTTAAAACAATCAAATTACCCTTTGTGGTCATATGCCCTCCAAAACCTCCTACACCTAAACCTATCACAATCATTCCCAACCAAGAAGCGGAGGAACTCAAAGCTAAGATTCGAGAGCTCCAAAACAAAAACGGAGACTTAGAATTGAAGCACCTCCAAGCTTTGGGAGAGATCACTAGGACGAAGAGAGATCGCGACGAAGTAACAAACTCTCTCTTAGTGTGCCAAAAACGGCTAAAGATCTCCGAAGGGAAGAGAAATTGGATAGGAGGCGGCTTGGTTAGTGCGGATGCCAACCTTGTGGCCAAGGACGAAGAGTTGGAAAGAATCTTGCATTCCAACCAAGAGCTCAAGAAGTTCGGCGAGCTAGCTATCGAAGCTCAACGGAAATGGAGGTTGAAGTTTCAAGAGAAAAATCAACAGCTCCAAGAAGTGGTCAAAGACTACAAAGAACAGCTTCAAGCCGAACGCGTCCAACGGCAAAGACATGAGAGCCTTTCTCATCAAGGGAAGCTACATTGCAATCGCCTCGAAGCGGACATCAAGAAATTCGAAGAATACTTCGATAAGATTGCAAGAGAGCATGGGAATCACATTGCACGACTCCTTGATGAGATTAGAAGTGCAAATATCCAGCTAGCCCAACGCAAGGAAGTGATTGAGTTTGTATGGCAAGATGCCTCCCGACTAAGTGAGGACTTCACTAGATTAGTCGCATTCTCAAACTTAGTCATCGCCGAGCTTCCGAAGAGACTTGCAAAGGCCGAGATGGTCATGCCATACTTTGTCATCCCCACGGAAATCCAGAAGTTTATGAAGTTCTGCAAGGACACATTAGATTTCTATAAGGAGGAAATAGGCAAGGCCAAAAGGCGAGCGGCTATTTGATTTGTATTAGTGTGCGCACCTCGTTTTAAAAAAACGCGCAAATCCTCCGCGGACGTCCTCGAACGCTCGGAGGGCCTTGTGAAGTCGCCACCAAAGTTTTTGTGTAAAGGGAACGTTGATAAACCCTTAAGTTTTTTTATTTGAAAGGGAAACGATAATAAAACCCTTGACGATGAGGAAGAGGACTGGTCATCGCAACCATTGTCGGGTTCGGGAGTCGGTTACGCAAGGGGAAGGTATTAGCACCCCTCACGTCCGTTGTACTCAACGGGAACCTTCTATTTGGCTAAAGCTTAAATTGTTTTTGAAATTCTGGCCAGGCAATGTGACAGAGTAACCAGGTTCTGAACCAACAGGTTCAGAACAATATGCAGGACACACCAAATTGCTTAAAACAGAGCACAAACACAAACACACACAAGCAGCAAATTAAAGTGCAGGAAAGTAAAAAGGCACAAAGGTTTGTTAACCCAGTTCGGAGTAAACACCTCCTACTCTGGGGGATACCAATCCAGGAAGGAATTCCACTATAGGAATTAATCCTTATGACTCAAGACACTGACTCCCAGTTCCCAGCCTAAGCAATTAACTTCCTCCTAGTCTTGAATTCTACCCAACACGTTGAGTATTAGAGACCACTAACTTCCTAATCAAGTAACAAACCTGTTACTGAATCCCTTAACAAAAACTACTCTGTTTTGAAGAACAACTTCAATACATCTGACTTCACTCGTACCTACAGGCTTAGAGTGATTACAACTCAATCAAAACACCTAAACCAACTCTAACAGAGTGGTGCACAATAAAGCTAAAAGCTTAAAAACTATAAGACTCTTTTCTCTGAATTTTTCTCTCTAATTTCTTGTATTGAATAGCAGCAGCCCTCCTCCTTATATAGCCTTCAGTCTTGCAAAATAAAACTAATCTTCTGAATTGATTTGTTACTGAAATAAGATTGGTCCAATCAAGTAACAAATAAAACTGTTTTGTATCTTTGAAAGATTTAAAACAGAAAATATGATTTTCATATCTTTGAACCAAATCTTCAATAAAATCTTCTCCAAATAATTCAGCATTCTAGAAGCACTTATACAAAGATAATTCCTTGCTAAATCTCCCAAGATACGCGCAACAATTAATCTGAAAACCCAGCTTCTGATGTGGTCAACAAAAGTCAACGCTGGCTTCAGAACCTAAAATCAGCTTCTGAACTGCTACAGTGCATTCAGCTTCTGATGATATTTTCTGCTTCTGAATGGCTTCAATACACAAAACTTGCAGCTGAAGAAATGTTTCAAATATGGAGATGCTTCTATTCAATACTTTGGTTTTGCCAAAATATGCAGCCAACACCAAAAGACTCAACAATCTCCCCCTTTGGCAAATTTTTGGCTAAAACCATCCAAGTTCTTCAATCTCCCTTATAATCAACTCACCAATGAAGAACTCCACAAAAATATATCATAGCATAAACATAAGCAGCGGACACAGCTATGAAAAACACAAACCAGCTTCAGTTCTACAAAAACATAACAGCTACTGAAGCACACATAACCAAGTACTGATCAACTTCTGATCACAACCATGGTATCAGAGCTACTCCAAGGTATCAGAGCTACTGATCAACTCTTGATCATCACAAACACTCCCCCTTACTTCTGAACTACAGAGAAACAAGGTATCAGAGCATATCAGAAGCACACTTCAGGATCACAGAGACACTCAGGATCATAACAATCTTGTACTCCCCCTGAGACACATATTCCCCCTTGATCATATCTGGACATGTCTTGCTTGGTATCAGAGCAAAACTAGTCACCTTTTGAATTAATGGCACACATATCAGAGCAATACATCTTCTAATTCGTGGTATCAGAGCCAACAAGGCCAACACATTGCATAAGATTTTCTCCCCCTTTTTAGCCATAAAATTCTGACAAATCATAGTCTTCAAATAGGAAAGGGAAACTGCACAAACATCTTCAACTACTGTCCCAGTTTGAACTTCAGACTTAGTATCAGAGACAGCATCACACTTAGCACTAACAAAGCTGGCAGGTACTCTACCTTCCTCACATCCAGTTTGCTTTAATTGCTAGAATTCTTCATATAAGCACACACCTAACTTGCTCCTTAAGTTCTCAAACTGCTTAGCATCCAAGGCCTTTGTGAAAATGTCAGCAACTTGTTCTTCAGTAGCTACATGCTCCAGTTGAATAACTTTATCCTCCACAAGGTTTCTGATAAAATGGTGCCTGATGTCTATGTGTTTGGTTCTACTGTGCTGAATTGGATTCTTAGAGATGTTGATGGCACTCAAATTGTCACAAAATAAGGTCATGGTTCCTTGTTTCATGTTGTACTCCTCCAGCATCTGTTTCATCCAAACCAATTGTGAGCAACTACTTCCAGCAGCAATATACTCAGCCTCAGCAGTTGACAATGACACACAGTTTTGCTTCTTGCTAAACCATGAAATTAAGTTATTTCCCAAAAAGAAACAACCTCCTGAGGTGCTCTTCCTGTCATCAGCACTTCCAGCCCAGTCAGCATCACAATATCCCATCAGTTCAGAACTTGAACTATGTGAGTACATGATTCCATAGTCACTTGTGCTGTTCACATACTTCAGGATCCTTTTAACTTGTGTCAGATGACTCATCTTAGGATCAGCTTGATATCTTGCACAAACTCCAACAGCATAAGTGATATCAGGTCTGCTTGCAGTTAAATACAATAGGCTCCCTATCATGCTTCTGTACTGACTCTGATCAACTGATACTCCTTGTTCATCTTTGGTTAGCTTCAGATGAGTAGCAGCTGGTGTCTTCTTATGAGCAGCTGATTCCATTCCAAACTTCTTTACTATGTTCTTGGTATATTTACTCTGAGAGATGAAGATTGTATCTTCCATTTGCTTGACTTGTAAACCAAGAAAATAAGTCAGCTCTCCAACCAAACTCATTTCAAACTCTGATTGCATTTGCTGAACAAACAACTCAACCATTTTATCTGACATTCCACCAAACACTATGTCATCAACATAGATCTGAGCAATCATCAGACTTCCATGTTCACTCTTCACAAATAATGTCTTATCAGAACCTCCTTTTCTGTAACCTTGAGCCACAAGAAACTGAGTTAATCTTTCATACCATGCTCTTGGTGCTTGCTTCAATCCATACAAGGCCTTCTTCAGTTTGTAAACATGATTAGGAAAATTATGATCCACAAATCCTTTAGGCTGTTCAACGTACACTTCTTCTTGCAGATATCCATTCAGAAATGCACTCTTCACATCCATCTGAAATAGCTTGAACTTGAGAATGCAGGAAACACCCAACAGTAATCTTATGGACTCTAGTCTGGCCACAGGTGCAAAGGTCTCATCAAAATCAAGTCCCTCAACTTGAGTATAACCCTGAGCAACCAACCTTGCCTTGTTTCTGACTACAGTACCATTTTCATCTGTTTTGTTCTTGAATATCCACTTAGTGCCAATCACATTCAACCCTTCAGGTCTTGGTACCAGATCCCACACTTCACTCCTTTTGAATTGATTCAACTCATCTTGCATTGCTTCAATCCAAAATTCATCAGTCAGGGCTTCTTTCACATTTTTGGGTTCAAACTTAGACACAAAGCATGAATCAGTAGCAGCTGGTTCTGATCTCCTGGTTCTGACACCTTGATCTAAGCTTCCAATGATTAAGTCTTTAGGATGATCCTTCTGAACTCTAATTGATGGCCCTTTACCATTAGGAACTTGAGCTGGTTGATCTTCTGCTTCTTCAGACTCTGAATGCTTTTCTGCTTCTGAAGTTTGTTCTTCCGAGGCTTCAGACTCTGGAACAACTTCAGGCTCACTTCTATCTTTCTCAGCAGTCAGATCATCAATTACCACATTAATGGACTCCATCACAACCTTGGTTCTGGAATTAAACACCCTGTAAGCTCTGCTGTTCACTGAATAACCCAGAAATATACCCTCATCAGACTTAGGATCCAGTTTTCTTCTGTTTTCCCTGTCAGCCAAAATGTAGCATCTGCTCCCAAAAACATGGAAATACTTCACAGTTGGCTTTCTTCCTTTCCATAATTCATACAAAGTACATGTGGTTCCCTTCTTCAAAGTAACTCTGTTATGAATATAACAGGCAGTATTCATTGCTTCAGCCCAGAACATATATGGAAGTTTCTTAGCATGCAGCATCACTCTTGCACATTCTGCTAATGTCCTATTCTTCCTCTCAACTACACCATTTTGCTGAGGTGTGATAGGTGCAGAGAACTCATGCTTTATACCTTCAGAGGCACAGAATTCTGAAAAACTCTTGTTTTCAAATTCCTTGCCATGATCACTTCTGATTCTGACAATACCACAGTCCTTCTCTCTTTGTAATTGAGTACATAAGTCTTTAAACACTTCAAAAGTATCAGACTTCTCTCTAACAAAGTTGATCCATGTGTATCTTGAGTAGTCATCTACCATTACAAAAGCATACCTCTTCCCTCCAATACTTTCTACTTGCATAGGCCCCATTAAATCCATATGAACAAGTTCTAGTACTTTAGTAGTTACCTGGTGAACTAATCTGGGATGAGACTTTCTTGTTTGTTTCCCAATTTGACAATCACCACAAACATTGTCCTCATTGATCTTCAGATTAGGTACACCTCTGATAGCTTCAGTACTTAGGATTTTCTTCATGCCTTTCAAGTGCAAATGTCCTAGTTTCTGGTGCCAGAGCTTGACTTCCTCTTCTGAACTCATAAGACAAGAAGTCAAACTTCTTTCTTCTTCAGAAACCCACAAGTAACAATTGTCTTTGGATCTGCAGCCTCTCATCTGAATCTTATCTTCCTGATCAGTAACAATACACTCTAGTTTGTTAAAATTAACCTTCAAGTCCTGATCACAAAGTTGGCTAATACTGATCAGATTAGAGGTTAAACCCTTCACTAATAGCACATCATTCAGTCTAGGTAAGCCTTCACAGTTTAAGTCACCAATACCCAGGATCTCTCCTTTTGCTCCATCTCCAAATGTCACATAGCTTCTGGAATATTGTCTGATATTGCTAAGTAGCTTCTTTACACCAGTCATGTGCCTTGAACACGCACTATCAAAATACCAGTCTTCTTTAGAGGTGGCTCTCAATGAAGTATGAGCAATCAGGCCTACATTCTGAGCCTTAGGTTTCCACACCTTCTGAACACTGTGTCTGAGTGCAGCTGGTTGCACTCTTCTAAATTGAAAGTGTTCAGGGTAACCATACAATTTAAAGCAGAATGGTTTGATATGCCCTCTCTTTCCACAATGATGACAGACCCATGGATGATTTCTCCTCCTTCTGTTTCTGAAAGATTTCTGGGGTTGCTTCTGAGGTAGCATCTGACCATGCTTCTGACCTTGCATCTGAACATACTTCTGACCTTGCATCTGAGGTCTCTTCTGAGCTTGCATATGGGCTTGTTTCTGAGGTCTCCTCTTTGATGTTCCAACCATAGAGTCATGAGTTTGAGTAGCAGGAACAAAACTCATCTGTTTAGGAATCTGAGTCTGATCAACAAAACCTAAACCAGTTTTTCCTTGTTGCTGATTCCCCAAAATGTCCTCCAACTTATCAGTAGCAGAGTTCAACATCTTCACTTGCTTCTTCATTTGATCAAGTTGGGAGTTCAGTTGGTTCACTTCTTCTTTTAAATCTGAATTCTGTACTAACAGTTCACCTTTTTCAGCCTCCAGTTGAAGAATAGTCTCTTTCTGATCCAAAACTTGTTTGCAAACCTCAGCACTTCTGGCATACAGCTTCTTGTAGTTATCAGCTAGTTCATCATATGAGGTTTTAGTTGCTTCAGACACATATGAGGCTTCAGACTCTGAGTCAGACTCTGAAAAGGTTTCAGACTCTAAAACAGCTTTCTTCTTCAAGATAGCTCCTGACCTCACTACCAGACCAGTATCACACATATCAGATTTACTAACATCATCATCTTCAGAACCATCATCAGACCATGAAATAGCTAGGCTCTTTTTCTGCTTCTTGAGAAAAGTGGGACATTCAGACTTGATGTGTCCATACCCTTCACACTCATAGCACTGCACACCTTTAGCTTGGTTACTTTTCTCCTCAGACTTGGTCTTCTTCTCATCAGTTTGTTGCTTTTTGTTATTGAATCTGAAATTCTGACCTTTGGCTTTGGCTTTTCTGTTAACATTCTTCAGAATCTTGTTGAATTGTTTTCCCAGCAACACTAGAGCTTCTGATAAGTCATCCTCCTCAGACTCTTGTTGATCATCAGCTTCAGAGTTCACAGTAAAAGCTACACCTTTTCCTTTCTTATCAGGTTGTTTGCAGAATGCAGTCTCAAAATTGAGCAATGACCCAATAAGCTCCTCAAGCTTCATAGCAGAAATATCATGAGCCTCCTCAATTGCAGTGACCTTCATGTCAAATCTTCTAGGCAGGGACCTGAGGATTTTTCTCACCAACTTCTCATCAGACATCTTCTCCCCAAGTGAGTCAAAAGAATTTGCCATGTCCAGCACATTCATATAAAAATCTTGAATGGATTCATCCTCCTTCATCTTCAGGTTCTCAAACTTGGTGGTCAGCAGCTGCAATCTAGACATCTTCACCTTAGAAGTTCCTTCATGAGTGGTCTTCAGAATTTCCCAAGCATCCTTAGCCACAGTACATTGTTTGATGAGTCTGAACATGTTCTGATCAACACCATTAAAGATAGCATTCAAAGCTTTTGAATTTCCCAGAGACAGATCATCTTCAGCTTTGGTCCATTCCTCCTCAGGCTTCAGAACCTCAGTCTTGTTACCATCTTTGTCTGTATACACAGGATGATCCCAGCCTTTGATCACAGCTTTCCAAGTCCTGCTGTCAATAGACTTTAGAAAAGCACACATCCTTGACTTCCAATACTCATAGTTTGTGCCATCTAGTAGGGGTGGTCTATTGACATAGCCTCCTTCTCTATCCATGCTTACCAGTAATTAATCCCTCTGGATCTCACCCAAAATACAGGCAGGGTGCCTGCTCTGATGCCAATTGAAATTCTGGCCAGGCAATGTGACAGAGTAACCAGGTTCTGAACCAACAGGTTCAGAACAATATGCAGGACACACCAAATTGCTTAAAACAGAGCACAAACACAAACACACACAAGCAGCAAATTAAAGTGCAGGAAAGTAAAAAGGCACAAAGGTTTGTTAACCCAGTTCGGAGTAAACACCTCCTACTCTGGGGGATACCAATCCAGGAAGGAATTCCACTATAGGAATTAATCCTTATGACTCAAGACACTGACTCCCAGTTCCCAGCCTAAGCAATTAACTTCCTCCTAGTCTTGAATTCTACCCAACACGTTGAGTATTAGAGACCACTAACTTCCTAATCAAGTAACAAACCTGTTACTGAATCCCTTAACAAAAACTACTCTGTTTTGAAGAACAACTTCAATACATCTGACTTCACTCGTACCTACAGGCTTAGAGTGATTACAACTCAATCAAAACACCTAAACCAACTCTAACAGAGTGGTGCACAATAAAGCTAAAAGCTTAAAAACTATAAGACTCTTTTCTCTGAATTTTTCTCTCTAATTTCTTGTATTGAATAGCAGCAGCCCTCCTCCTTATATAGCCTTCAGTCTTGCAAAATAAAACTAATCTTCTGAATTGATTTGTTACTGAAATAAGATTGGTCCAATCAAGTAACAAATAAAACTGTTTTGTATCTTTGAAAGATTTAAAACAGAAAATATGATTTTCATATCTTTGAACCAAATCTTCAATAAAATCTTCTCCAAATAATTCAGCATTCTAGAAGCACTTATACAAAGATAATTCCTTGCTAAATCTCCCAAGATACGCGCAACAATTAATCTGAAAACCCAGCTTCTGATGTGGTCAACAAAAGTCAACGCTGGCTTCAGAACCTAAAATCAGCTTCTGAACTGCTACAGTGCATTCAGCTTCTGATGATATTTTCTGCTTCTGAATGGCTTCAATACACAAAACTTGCAGCTGAAGAAATGTTTCAAATATGGAGATGCTTCTATTCAATACTTTGGTTTTGCCAAAATATGCAGCCAACACCAAAAGACTCAACAGTTTTTAAATGTTTTGCGTGCATGCTTATCTATGTCAAAAGAAAATATACTAAAAGGGGGGAAAAGAGATAAAAACAAACGAAAGAAAAGAAAAAAAAGTTTTTTTATTATTGCGCTTGACAAGATGTCGATCTTGCTCCTACGTATCTCCCAGTAGTCGGAGAATTCAAAGCGTACGTAGTTCTTTGGTAGAAAAACGTACATATGTTGGTTAAATTTAAATGGACGATGTTTTAACCGAATTCTTGCGATTAAACGTAGCTTGTATGCTCGCGCATGGGAGACTTATTAAGCGTCTTGCTTGTATGCTCGCGCATGGGAGACTTATTAAGCGTATAGCTTGTATGCTCGCGCATGGGAGACTTATTAAGCGTCTTGCTTGTATGCTCGCGCATGGGAGACTTATTAAGCGACTTGCTTGTATGCTCGCGCATGGGAGACTTATTAAGCGTTTTGCTTGTATGCTCGCGCATAGGGAGACTTATTAAGCGTTTGTTTACGAATCGCGCTAGAATGTTAAAAGGCATGTCCGTAGGTAAAAAGGGTTCGAATTGGTCGCTATGGGACCAAAATGGGTGCAATGGACTCAAACGAGTCGATCATTGACCGGTGTGACTCCAACGAGTCGGGGGATTGAATCTAGTGGCCACGGGGGATCAAAAGGTTCGGATTGACCACGGGGGCCAAAATTAGTGTGTTGGGTTTGTTTTATGTTTTTGAAAATAGAATGACGATTGTCCGAACGACGAGACATACGTCACGCATTCGTACAACCGGGGAAATGGAGAGCCATACGTCAAACCATCCCTTTTTCATTCAAGTTTTGTATGAAACTCAAGAAATCCCAAAGTGAACCAAACACTTGGTTGTTGCAACCTATGAACAAAGGTTGTTCAAGTTTATGGAAAAGCACAGGTTTGTGAATAATGCACAAGTTCGGCTCAATTTTGAAAACGGTTTTGAAAAGCGAACAAGTTCGGCTTAAGTTCACGTTTGATTTGAAAATCATGAACAAGGTTTTTGTTCAAGTTTGGCTTTGAAAATGGTGAACATAGCTCATTGCTCAAGTTTGTTTTGAAAGTTTGTGGACATAACTTGTTTTGCAAGTTATTCCAAAAAGCGTTACACGAACTTGTGAATTTGTCAATATTGTGCAAAATCCTTGTTATGGTTTGAATAAAATGAGTGTCAACCCTCTTAGATTCTGAGCTTTGGGTTAGAACCTCAAAAATCGGCTTTTGAATTCATGTTCTGAATTCTGTCATGGTCGCACTGCGACCAGACCTTCGCACTGCGAAGTATGCGAAAATTTGAGTTCAGAAGCTGCTTCTGAACTTCTGTTCAGAAGCAACTTTTGAACTAGCCTCAGAACCTTAGGAGGAGTGAAAAGCTTTTGGAATTAGCAATAAAAGGAGTGCAACAACTTGGTTTAAATGTTTTGCAAACCTTGGGATTTCTTTTGAGTTTCAAAAAAGGTTTTAAATCAAAATGAGTTTAAAACTTATTGAAGATGCAAAACTGAAATTGGATCAACTTAAATGCAAAAAACAAATGCAATATAAGCAGGTTAGAGTGACTTACCTGCTCCTGGCCCAAGGCTTTTGTTGCAAGGAATGGAAGAGGTTTGGATGCTTATGGTTTTTGCAAAGCTGGTCAAGCTTGATGAACAACACTTAATCAATGATAATTTGCCTTTGTTTCTCACTCTTTGTGTGAGGTTTAGAGGTTGTTTTGCTGGCTTGGTGCTTTGTGTTGGTTTTAGGATGATTTGTGTAAGAAAGGATTGGAGATTTCCTCTAAACTTACCCAAAACCAAACTCTGTTTTTGTGAGAAAAATGTGCAACAATTCACTCGAATTTGCACTAGTTTTCTGCTCTCAAACCTCTGTGTTTACACTCTCTCAATCCCCTCCTGAATTCCCTCTAGAGCTGTCTTGAATTCAGCAGCAATGCCTTGCTTTTATAGGCCAAAATGAGATCAAAAGTCATGATGACAAAATCTGCAGCAGGGCTGTTTTTGTGCCATAATCATGACTGATTTGCTTTGCATTTAATGCTAAGGATAAGAGGTGACCTTGCCTTGCTGCAAGGGTCAAGACCTTGGACGAATTCAGCTCCCAAAGCAGCTGAATTCTGACAGAAAAATGATGGAAATGATGAAAGCAAGGTTGTTTGCAAAACAGGGGCAGCACCTTTGCCTCAATCCTTGACTGGTTTTGATAAAGCCTATGGCAAGGTGGTTGCTGGCAAGTAGCAGGATTAGTTGCAGGCACAAGTGGGAGGGATAAGGACTGCCCAAAGTCAGCAAGTGGCTGGGTTACTTGATCAATTTTGCTTCCTCTTCCTTTCCCTTTTGCTTTTTCAATTGTCACATGTTCTTTTCTTCCACTTGGTTAAATCCAACATTATCCATGATAATAATACATGATAATAATTATAGATAATGACTAGAATACAATAAAAGAAAAGGAAAACAGAAAAATCAAAAATCTGAAAATCTGCAGAAAATTCGCAGACTTCGCTCTGCGAAGTAGACTTTGCTCTGCGAAGTCCTCATTTCTGGGAGACTTCGCTCTGCGAAGGGGACTTTGCTCTGCGAAGTCCTCATTTCAGCAATGTTGACTTTTTGTTGACTTTTTGACTTTTCTCTTTTTTTTTAATTTTTTTTTGGAAAGGCTTAGGACAAAATTGGGGTACTACAGCTGCCCCTACTTAATTGTGTCTTTGCATAGAGTGTGTGAGTGCCAAGGGCATCTCATGAACTCTTTGTGAAGATCAATTAAGTAAAAGAAGGACTCGAATTTTGTCCTTCGCGGTATGAAAAAAATTTGTAGTAAAAGTAAAATATGCAAATGCAATGATTTGAAAAGGTTGATCGTATCCAGCCGCTAACACTGGAGGTAGATCCATTGGGGATGAAGGTAATCGTATCCAGCCGCTTACACTGAAGGTAGATTCCTAAAGGCAAAGGTGATCTTATCTAGCCGCTTACACTAGAGGTCGATACACTGAGGAAGGTGGTCTTATCTAGCCGCTTACACTAGAGGTCGATACCTAAGATAGGTAATCTTATTCAGCCGCTTACACTGAAGGTCGATTCCTAACGGTGGAGTGATCTTATTCAGCCACTAACACTGAAGGTCGAAACACTGAGGAAGGTGATCTTATCTAGCCGCTTACACTAGAGGTCGATACCTAAGATAGGTAATCTTATTCAGCCGCTTACACTGAAGGTCGATTCCTAACGGTGGAGTGATCTTATTCAGCCGCTAACACTGAAGGTCGAAACACTGAGGAAGGTGATCTTATCTAGCCGCTTACACTAGAGGTCGATACCTAAGATAGGTAATCTTATTCAGCCGCTTACACTGAAGGTCGATTCCTAACGGTGGAGTGATCTTATTCAGCCGCTAACACTGAAGGTCAAAATACTGAGGAAGGTGATCTTATCTAGCCGCTTACACTAGAGGTCGATACCTAAGATAGGTAATCTTATTCAGCCGCTTACACTGAAGGTCGATTCCTAACGGTGGAGTGATCTTATTCAGCCGCTAACACTGAAGGTCGAAACACTGAGGAAGGTGATCTTATCTAGCCGCTTACACTAGAGGTCGATACCTAAGATAGTTAATCTTATTCAGCCGCTTACACTGAAGGTCGATTCCTAACGGTGGAGTGATCTTATTCAGCCGCAAACACTGAAGGTCGAAACACTGAGGAAGGTGATCTTATCTAGCCGCTTACACTAGAGGTCGATACCTAAGATAGGGAATCTTATTCAGCCGCTTACACTGAAGGTCGATTCCTAACGGTGGAGTGATCTTATTCAGCCGCAAACACTAAAGGTCAAAATACTGAGGAAGGTGATCTTATCTAGCCGCTTACACTAGAGGTCGATACCTAAGATAGGTAATCTTATTCAGCCGCTTACACTGAAGGTCGATTCCTAACGGTGGAGTGATCTTATTCAGCCGCTAACACTGAAGGTCGAAACACTGAGGAAGGTGATCTTATCTAGCCGCTTACACTAGAGGTCGATGCCTAAGATAGGTAATCTTATTCAGCCGCTTACACTGAAGGTCGATTCCTAACGGTGGAGTGATCTTATTCAGCCGCTAACACTGAAGGTCGAAACACTGAGGAAGGTGATCTTATCTAGCCGCTTACACTAGAGGTCGATACCTAAGATAGGTAATCTTATTCAGCCGCTTACACTGAAGGTCGATTCCTAACGGT
The DNA here is from genome assembly GCA_018208015.1 of Medicago ruthenica. Lineage (NCBI taxonomy): Eukaryota > Viridiplantae > Streptophyta > Magnoliopsida > Fabales > Fabaceae > Medicago > Medicago ruthenica. The sequence continues at coordinate 39,309,002 of CM031376.1, read as the reverse complement.
GGAGTGATCTTATTCAGCCGCTAACACTGAAGGTCGAAACACTAAGGAAGGTGATCTTATCTAGCCGCTTACACTAGAGGTCGATACCTAAGATAGGTAATCTTATTCAGCCGCTTACACTGAAGGTCGATTCCTAACGGTGGAGTGATCTTATTCAGCCGCTAACACTGAAGGTCGAAACACTGAGGAAGGTGATCTTATCTAGCCGCTTACACTAGAGGTCGATACCTAAGATAGGTAATCTTATTCAGCCGCTTACACTGAAGGTCGATTCCTAACGGTGGAGTGATCTTATTCAGCCGCTAACACTGAAGGTCGAAACACTGAGGAAGGTGATCTTATCTAGCCGCTTACACTAGAGGTCGATACCTAAGATAGGTAATCTTATTCAGCTGCTTACACTGAAGGTCGATTCCTAACGGTGGAGTGATCTTATTCAGCCGCTAACACTGAAGGTCGAAACACTGAGGAAGGTGATCTTATCTAGCCGCTTACACTAGAGGTCGATACCTAAGATAGGTAATCTTATTCAGCCGCTTACACTGAAGGTCGATTCCTAACGGTGGACTGGAATGGTCTTACCCTGAATAGGTGCTCGGTTTTGAGCCGGAAAACATGATTGTATGATTCATGTTATGCTTCATGTTACCTTATGCAGTATGATATGCATGAATGATTTTGATATGATATGCATGTATATGAATGAGTTGGTATAATGCATGCATGAATGATTTTGATATGATATGCATGTATGAATGAATATGATATGCTGGGGGGTTATGATTGGGTGCCGAGCAAAGTCGGGCTTGGTTGTGATTGCGCCAATGATGATTGGGCTTTTTTTGTTTGCTTGGTTTGGAAGGACAAGGTCCTTTGCCTACATACCCGAATGGGATCAAAACCGATGTAGTTCGGGCTTGATGAGACTCCACTGGAGAAATGCCAATGAATATTGGGCTTTGGTTTTGCCAATGATTATTGGACTTTGGGTTGCCAATGAATATTGGGCTTTGGTTTGCCAATGATTATTGGGCTTTGGTTTTGGGTGCCGAGCGAGGTCGGGCTTTTTGATTTTGGTTGCCGAGCGAGGTCGGGCTTTTTGTTTTTGGTTGCCGAGCGAGGTCGGGCTTTTTTATTTTGGTTGCCGAGCGAGGTCGGGCTTTTTGATTTTGGTTGCCGAGCGAGGTCGGGCTTTTTGTTTATGGTGTGATCTCACTGGGGATATAAGGATCATTTTGGAAGCATGATCGATATCCGGCCTTAGTGGATGAAAAAGATGTATGAGGGTGAGCTTTATTTGGGGAAATTTGTTCCTCCGACACCCGGGATCTTTGCGTTTTACGCGCCGTGAGCTACGCACTAGTTTCTGATGAAGAGTAAGATCTTGAAGTGACTGATGAAAGTTTTCAAGTCTTGAGTCCTTTGATGCAATGCCGGAGACCAACAAAATTCTTTCGACATTTAACGTCCAAGTAAAAAAAACACATTTTTTTTTGTTTTTTTTATGTTATTCCCATATTTCAATGCATTATCTATCATGAATAAAAACACATTTTATGAGCAAGTAAGGACGCATAACAATGAAAAGGTTTTAAAAATGACTTTGATTCAACGAAACTTAGTCCCTTGTATGGGTAACTATTCGTGAAAATGTAATCCCTATAAGAGGTGATTACTGAGATAGGGAGAAAAGAAGAAACAAAAAGACAAATGGAAATTTGCTTGGGTTTCACGTGCTACTTTCCCTATGACTTCGAAATAACCTTTTTTTGAAAGATGATAATGAGGTTGATTCTTTCCCTCTTGAATTCTGTCCGGACCTCACGTGCCGCAGTCTTTTGCCTTCTTTTTTTTTTTGAAACCCCTAACTTTTACCTGGACCGCTCTTTCGAGTTTTCAGTCCACTAGGGTATATTTCCTTTTTTGATGTCCTTAATTTTTGCCTAGACCGCCTTTTCAGGTTTTCGATCTACCTGGACGCTCTCTATTGCCTAAACCGCCCCTTTTCAGGTTTTCGATTTAGCGAGCTCTTTTTTTTTTGGCATATATTTTTTTTGACTGCGCCGGAGTTTATTGATAGGGGATCTTTGTGGGTGGGTAATATCCTTTTCCCCAAGCATTAAGTTTCCTTCTCTAAATTTTCGAGAATGAACTTTCTTGTCGAGCTGTCCATGCCACAATGCTGTAAGGTGTTTCTCTTTTATAAGGTTCAGTTGGTCGAACCTTGTTTGTGTTTGAATGCCAATGGAAACTGGGCTTTGGGTGCTTGGATGCCGAATAAGGTCGGACTTTTTATGATGGGGTGCCGAACGAGGTCGGGCTTTTATGATGGGATGTCGAGCGAGGTCGGGCTTTTGTTTTTTTTGGTTGCCGAGCAAGGTCGGGCTTTTGCTTTTTGGATGCCGAGTAAGGTCGGGCTTTTGTTTAGCTTCCGAGCAAGGTCGGGCTTTATGGTTGGCTTTCGAGCAAGGTCGGGCTTTTGTTTAGCTTCCGAGCAAGGTCGGGCTTTTGTGTTTTTTTTTTTGGATGGGAATGCCAATGACAATTGGGCTTTTATTGGAAGTGGGGTTTGTGATTGCCAATGGAAATTGGGCTTTTTGTTTGGAAATTGTGTGTGCCAATGAAAATTGGTCTTTTGTTGGAGATGTGAGGAATGCCAATGATGACTTGGCTTTTTGTGTTTGGGGGATGCCAATGAAAATTGGGCTTTGTTTGTTTGGGAATGTGAGGAATGCCAATTTGGCCTTTTGTGGGAAATTGTGGGGAGTGCCGTAACGGCAAATGGTTTTTTTTTTGATGAGTTGGGCGACCACTTGTTTGGTCATGTTTGCATAGGAAGCTGCTTCGACCCATTTGGTGAAACAGTTGATGGCAACTAGTATGAACTGGTGCCCTTTTGAAGCCTTTGGCTCAATCATTCCGAACATGTTTATGCCCCACATAGAGAATGGTTAGGGTGATGTCATGACATTCAGAGGTGTTTGTGGTATGTGCCCCTTGTTGGCATAATTTTGTCACTTGTGACATGTCTTGGCGTGGTGAAAACAGTCGGCTTCCATGGTTAGCCAATAACAACCCACCCTTAGGGTATTCACTTATGTATTTTTTGCATGTCCAAAGGCATGGGTTTGGAAGGACTCCGCATGGATTTCTTTGGTGAGCATGACTGCTTCACATTTACCCACACATCTGGGTAAGACCATGATTTCTCTTATAGAGTGTGCCCCGGCAGAGGGAGAACTGTGGTGCTATTCTTTTGAGGGCTCTCTTGGTGAGGTTGTATTACCCTATCCTCTTGATCCCCAAGTCTGGACAATCCTTCAGGAGGTTCAAAATCGTCCTTATTATCATCTTCCGTTTGGTTAATTCGAAGATTGAAGTCAAAAGGGATCGTAGCAGTGTTATTTTTGGTGTATGATGATTTTTTTTTTTTGTAGGGTTGCAAAAATTTATTTAAGAACGAAAGAAAAACGAACTCTTTTAAAAATAAACTGCAAATTTATTAATGACGGAAATGATTTGAAATATGGGGGTCCCATAAACATTAATCATTTGCCTTGGGAAGAGCAAAATGATTTTTTTTTGAAAAACAAGATAAATTACTTGGACAAAGAAATGATTTCCAGAATTTCGATGGCCTTCCGGTTGCTCGGATCTCATCCGAAACGCTACTGTACACCGGGTCGGGTACTTCCCCCTTTTTTTTTGGTGTTTGGTGAGGGAATGATGTGAGGGTTTTTCTTTGAAATGCATGAAAATGCATGTGAATGTATGAATGCAATGAGTATGCAAAAATATGCCCCTCTTTTTTGTTTATGCAAAAAGTTTTATATGAATGCAAATGTTTATGATATGCAAGGGTTTGGTATATGAAGGTTCGGAACTTCCCCCCATCCTCACGTGTAGGCTCTAAAGATGAAATTTCCTAAGAAGAGGTCCCTAGAGTCATCGATCTCACATGGAATTAGGGTTGTCTATGGACATACGTCAACATGACTTCAATTAATTCCACGTGAAAATCTCCTCTAAGCGGGGTTGGGCATCCTACCTCACGGACATACGTCAACGCGGGCTTCCGCTCACAACCACCATTCTAACTTAGTTTTTTCTCGAGCTCGGGTAGAGAGCCTCACACGTCCGGCATTAACCCGAACAATGTGGAGTAACATCGCTCAAGTAACCCCCGCATTTGATATATATGATATGAATATAAAGCAAAATAAAGCAATTATAAACATAAAGCATATGAATGACATAAATGAATAAAAATAAAAAGCATGGCGCACAAAGAAAATAAAAACAATTAGCTTAAAAACCAAATAGAATAGGCTTGACTCGCTAGTGGGAAAAGAGTTCCCCAGTGAAGTTGCCAGCTGTGCGCACCTCGTTTTAAAAAAATGCGCAAATCCTCCGAGGACGTCCTCGAACGCTCGGAGGGCCTTGTGAAGTCGCCACCAAAGTTTTTGTGTAAAGGGAACGTTGATAAACCCTTAAGTTTTTTTATTTGAAAGGGAAACGATAATAAAACCCTTGACGATGAGGAAGAGGACTGGTCATCGCAACCATTGTCGGGTTCGGGAGTCAGTTACACAAGGGGAAGGTATTAGCACACCTCACGTCCATTGTACTCAACGGGAACCTTCTATTTGGCTAAAGCTTAAATTGTTTTTAAATGTTTTGCGCGCATGCTTATCTATGTCAAAAGAAAATATACTAAAAGGGGGGGAAAAGAGATAAAAACAAACGAAAGAAAAGAAAAAAAAGTTTTTTTATTATTGCGCTTGACAAGATGTCGATCTTGCTCCTACGTATCTCCCGGTAGTCGGAGAATTCAAAGCGTAGGTAGTTCTTTGGTAGAAAAACGTACATATGTTGGTTAATTTTAAATGGACGATGTTTTAACCGAATTCTTGTGATTAAACGTAGCTTGTATGCTCGCGCATGGGAGACTTATTAAGCGTCTTGCTTGTATGCTCGCGCATGGGAGACTTATTAAGCGTATAGCTTGTATGCTCGCGCATGGGAGACTTATTAAGCGTCTTGCTTGTATGCTCGCGCATGGGAGACTTATTAAGCGTCTTGCTTGTATGCTCGCGCATGGGAGACTTATTAAGCGTTTAGCTTGTATGCTCGCGCATGGGGAGACTTATTAAGCGTTTGTTTACGAATCGCGCTAGAATGTTAAAAGGCATGTCCGTAGGTAAAAAGGGTTCGAATTGGTCGCTATGGGACCAAAATGGGTGCAATGGACTCAAACGAGTCGATCATTGACCGGTGTGACTCCAACGAGTCGGGGGATTGAATCTAGTGGCCACGGGGGATCAAAAGGTTCGGATTGACCACAGGGGCCAAAATTAGTGTGTTGGGTTTGTTTTATGTTTTTGAAAATAGAATGACGATTGTCCGAACTACGAGACATACGTCACGCATTCGTACAACCGGGGAAATGGAGAGCCATACGTCAAACCATCCCTTTTTCATTCAAGTTTTGTATGAAACTCAAGAAATCCCAAAGTGAACCAAACACTTGGTTGTTGCAACCTATGAACAAAGGTTGTTCAAGTTTATGGAAAAGCACAAGTTTGTGAATAATGCACAAGTTCGGCTCAATTTTGAAAACGGTTTTGAAAAGCGAACAAGTTCGGCTTAAGTTCACGTTTGTTTTGAAAATCATGAACAAGGTTTTTGTTCAAGTTTGGCTTTGAAAATGGTGAACATAGCTCATTGCTCAAGTTTGTTTTGAAAGTTTGTGGACATAACTTGTTTTGCAAGTTATTCCAAAAAGCGTTACACGAACTTGTGAATTTGTCAATATTGTGCAAAATCCTTGTTATGGTTTGAATAAAATGAGTTTCAAACCTCTTAGATTCTGAGCTTTGGGTTAGAACCTCAAAAATCGGCTTTTGAATTCATGTTCTGAATTCTGTCATGGTCGCACTGCGACTAGACCTTCGCACTGCGAAGTATGCGAAAATTTGAGTTCAGAAGCTGCTTCTGAACTTCTGTTCAGAAGCAACTTCTGAACTACCCTCAGAACCTTAGGAGGAGTGAAAAGCTTTTGGAATTAGCAATAAAAGGAGTGCAACAACTTGGTTTAAATGTTTTGCAAACCTTGGGATTTCTTTTGAGTTTCAAAAAAGGTTTTAAATCAAAATGAGTTTAAAACTTATTGAAGATGCAAAACTGAAATTGGATCAACTTAAATGCAAAAAACAAATGCAATATAAGCAGGTTAGAGTGACTTACCTGCTCCTGGCCCAAGGCTTTTGTTGCAAGGAATGGAAGAGGTTTGGATGCTTATGGTTTTTGCAAAGCTGGTCAAGCTTGATGAACAACACTTAATCAATGATAATTTGCCTTTGTTTCTCACTCTTTGTGTGAGGTTTAGAGGTTGTTTTGCTGGCTTGGTGCTTTGTGTTGGTTTTAGGATGATTTGTGTAAGAAAGGATTGGAGATTTCCTCTAAACTTACCCAAAACCAAACTCTGTTTTTGTGAGAAAAATGTGCAACAATTTACTCGAATTTGCACTAGTTTTCTGCTCTCAAACCTCTGTGTTTACACTCTCTCAATCCCCTCCTGAATTCCCTCTAGAGTTGTCTTGAATTCAGCAGCAATGCCTTGCTTTTATAGGCCAAAATGAGATCAAAAGTCATGATGACAAAATCTGCAGCAGGGCTGTTTTTGTGCCATAATCATGACTGATTTGCTTTGCATTTAATGCTAAGGATAAGAGGTGACCTTGCCTTGCTGCAAGGGTCAAGACCTTGGACGAATTCAGCTCCCAAAGCAGCTGAATTCTGACAGAAAAATGATGGAAATGATGAAAGCAAGGCTGTTTACAAAACAGGGGCAGCACCTTTGCCTCAATCCTTGACTGGTTTTGATAAAGCCTATGGCAAGGTGGTTGCTGGCAAGTAGCAGGATTAGTTGCAGGCACAAGTGGGAGGGATAAGGACTGCCCAAAGTCAGCAAGTGGCTGGGTTACTTGATCAATTTTGCTTCCTCTTCCTTTCCCTTTTGCTTTTTCAATTGTCACATGTTCTTTTCTTCCACTTGGTTAAATCCAACATTATCCATGATAATAATACATGATAATAATTATAGATAATGACTGGAATACAATAAAAGAAAAGGAAAACAGAAAAATCAAAAATCTGAAAATCTGCAGAAAATTCGCAGACTTCGCTCTGCGAAGTAGACTTTGCTCTGCGAAGTCCTCATTTCTGGGAGACTTCGCTCTGCGAAGGGGACTTTGCTCTGCGAAGTCCTCATTTCAGCAATGTTGACTTTTTGTTGACTTTTTGACTTTTCTCTTTTTTTTTGATTTTTTTTGGAAAGGCTTAGGACAAAATTGGGGTACTACAATTAGCATTAGTTACACTTTGTAATCTCAATGTTATTCAATCAAATATATATTTTGACAATGTTAATCTTCCGGCTTCTAATACTTTTAATTGCTAATATTAATTGCACACTTTTTAAATTTCCTTATAAAGCAAAACAAAAAAAAAAATTTCTTGCATACATCATTCATTATCATGCATACGGTCATCCTCGAGTCCAAACTCATTTTCCCTTTTCTTATCCTCAGGATTTCTTATAATCCAAATTGAGTCTTCAGTGTCCGCATTCTCTCTGCAACACTACGTGTCTTCTCGTAAGGAAAAGTGGCTCATCGTCCCGAGGCAACTCACTCCTACAATACCCGAGCGACCCTAAAGAGGAAAATGGAAAACCTCGAGCAAGAGAATCAAGATCCTCGTGAAGAAGTAACATCTATGAGAACGGAAATGGAAAAACTAACGGAGTTAGTGAAACTACTAGCAGCCGCGCAAATCCCGGCACCTCCTCCTCCCTCTAGCTCCCAAGCTCCAGCACTAGCTTCTACTTCAACTCTGACCCCACATGATGGAACTCAGCGCTACACTAAACCCCCCGGTTGCACATGGGGTATGCCGTTTGATTTTGGTGAAGAGTCCGTCCCTATTCCTACTACCCTTCAAGAAACCCCGGTCACTCAACCCGAGGTTACCTTTACCCAGGCTGCTGCGGCCTTCACTACACCAGTGGTTCATACCACTCAAGGTGATTACGGGCCTATCTTTCATGCCGAAAGTTTAGGCGCCCAGGATAGGATGGCTGATTTCCTTGAAAAATTCGATGAGATGCAAAAGGAGATTAAAGCCCTCCGAGGGAAAGATTTATTCGGGAAGGACGCCCATGATCTCTGCCTTGTACCCAATGTCAAGATCCCTCCTAAATTCAAGGTCCCGGATTTTGAAAAGTACAAAGGGAATACTTGCCCGCAAAGTCACTTGGTAATGTACGCAAGGAAGATGTCGACACAAACCGACAACCATCAGCTGCTCATCCATTATTTCCAAGATAGCTTAACCGGTGCTGCTTTAAAGTGGTACATGGGTTTGGATAGTACCAAAATCCAAACCTTTAATGACTTGGGAGAGGCGTTTGTCCGCCAGTACAAATATAATTTGGACATGGCCCCGGACCGGGACCAACTCCGGGCTATGGCCCAAAAGGACAAAGAGACCTTTAAGGAGTACGCGCAAAGATGGAGAGAGATAGCGGCTCAGATTAGCCCGTCTCTAGAAGAAAAGGAAATGACCAAGATCTTTTTAAATACCCTTGGTTCCTTTTACTATGAACGAATGGTTGCCAGTGCGCCAAGTGACTTCACCGAAATGGTAAGCATGGGCGTACGTTTGGAGGATGCGGTCCGAGAAGGACGCTTAGTAAAGGAAAGTGCTCCGTCTAGTAGCACAAAGAGATTTGGGGGCAGCTATCCAAGGAAGAAAGAGCAAGATATCGGCATGATTGGCCACGGAGGACCTCATCAAGGGTACTCGGCATATCCGCATGTCTCTGCTATCTCACCTTCCATCTCTACACCTCCAAATTACCAAGTTCAAGTCCCGCAAAGATCTCTCCCTCAATATCAACAGTCCTATCAACAACAACACCCGCAAAATCCACAACAATCATACCAGCAGTCCCGCCCACAAGGTCAGCAGCAATTCCGACCTCAAGCACCTCAACAGCCTTTCAACCATCAGAATCGCCCAAGAGCGGCATTCGATCCGATACCCATGAAGTACGCAGACCTGCTCCCGGCTTTACTTGCGAGAAATCTCGTACAAACAAGAGCACCACCTCCCGTACCAAGTGCATTACCTCCATGGTATCGACATGACCTTACGTGCGCATACCATCAAGGGGCACCAGGCCATGACGTTGAACGTTGCCTTGCTTTAAAGAATGAGGTCCAGAAGCTAGTCCGTACCAAAGTATTGACCTTCAAGGACTCAAACCCAAATGTCCAAACTAACCCGCTGCCGAACCATGGTTCCTCAATCAACATGGTTCAAGAACACCAAGGAACCAGTCCTATTTTGAAAGTCCAAAACATCAGGACTCCTTTGGTTCCACTACACATCAAAATGTGTAAAGCAGCTATGTTCGAGCACGATCATGCTAGTTGTGAAGAGTGTTCAGTAAGTCCTCAAGGATGTATGCAAATCCAAAATGTCATACAAGGACTAATGGACAAGAAGGAGCTCGTCGTCACCAAAAAGGACGAAAGTATATGTGTCATAACTCCGGAGTTTGATATCCCGGAACACTTGGAGATAGCCTTCAGCAGCCAAGAGCTTGCCACTACTCCACTTGTGATATGTTTGCCAGGGCCTGCCCCATACACTTCCAACAAAGCGGTTCCTTACAAGTACCTTGCAACCATGATGAACAACGGCCAAGAGACGCCTATTTCCCCCTTAGCCCCTGTCGGTAATATCACGGATAGTAGTAAAGTACTAAGGAGCGGACGTGTTCTTCCCACAATAGTCCAAGAGAAGGTCAGCACCCTGGTATTTAAACCGAAGCCAACCCAGGACCCCTACACGAGCAAAGAAATGGGTCAATCCAGTGGGGCAAACGCCGATTCGGATCTCGATGAGGTATTGAAGCTAATCAAGAAGAGCGAATACAAGGTCGTGGATCAGTTGTTGCAAACGCCTTCCAAGATCTCTATGCTATCCTTATTGTTGAACTCCGACGCACATAGAGAATCATTGATGAGGGTCTTGGACCAAGCCTTTGTGGAACACGACATAACCCTCGGCCAATTCGGAGGCATTGTCGGAAACATTACTGTTTGCAATAGCTTAAGCTTCAGTGATGAGGAACTCCCGGAGCAAGGAAGGCACCATAATTTGGCATTACATATATCGGTAAACTGCAAGTCGGATGCTTTATCAAATGTACTTGTAGACACCGGCTCTTCATTAAATGTAATGGCCAAAACAACCCTCGACCAGCTTTCTTACCAGGGGACCCCCATAAGGCAAAGTGGGGTAGTTGTTAAAGCCTTTGATGGCTCGAAGAAATCAGTGATCGGGGAGGTGGATTTACCTATTACCATCGGACCATCTGTCTTCCAAATAACCTTCCAAGTAATGGATATACAAGCAGCGTATAGTTGTTTGTTAGGTCGACCATGGATCCACGAGGCCGGAGCAGTGACATCCACACTGCATCAAAAACTGAAATTTGTGAAGAATGGGAAGCTAGTTACTGTGGGAGGAGAGGAAGCTCTGTTAATCAGCCATCTTTCGGCTTTCTCGTTCATCGGTGCTGATATCGTTGACGGGACGTCATTCCAAGGTCTTTCCTTAGACGATGAGAGTGCCACAAAGAATGAAGCGTCCATGTCTTCTTTCAAGAGCGCACAAAGAGCAGTGCGAGGTGACTTACTCCCGGATTGGGGAAAGACAATAAGTCTGCCGGAGCGTAAGCATAGAGAAGGTTTAGGTTTCACTCCAACTACAAGAGTTGCCGAGCCAAGCTCTAACATTGAACCACTCGAGAACATCTTTCGTAGCGCCAGCTTCATTCACTCCACAAAGGAAACCAACGCCATCACTGAGGATGAGCCGGAAGAAACAGCACCTGTCCATGTAACGCCCGGAGGAGCTTATCGAAATTGGGTTGTTGTCGATGTTCCCTCTGTTATCCAGTCTTCAAAGTAATGTGTTTGTCTATTTTATCTTTTTCAAAAAACCCTTTCGCCTCGCCCGAAGCGAAAGGAGACTCATGTAGGGCTTGTTTAATATACTATCATCAATTAATAAAAATCGTTGTTTCTATCACAACTTCCACGTATTTATACGTTGTCTTTTTATTTTCAATACAAAAAAACAAGAAAAACATTTTCTCTCTTTTCTATTTTTTCAAAGAGTCTGCATTTTTCATCTTTTACTAAAATCAATCATCCATCACATGCAGACTAAGCACCCATAAACCTGTCGAACACCTTAGCCCTAGGCTCCCTCCCAACTTTGAATTCCCGGTTTACGAAGCAGAAGAGGAAGAGGACGAAGAGATCCCGGATGAGATCAAGCGCCTACTAGAACAAGAGAGGAAGACCATTCAGCCTCACGAAGAAACGATAGAGGTCATCAATTTGGGTTCTGAAATTCCTGGCAACCTGACTGAAAGATGCTGTGCACAATGATGGCACAACTGTCAGAGCGCGTGTCTACTCAGAACAATAATTAAAATAGCGCAACGTAACAAAGCACAAATTAAAAGGAACACAGCGGAAAAATAAAGTACACAGTGAGTTTGTTAACCCAGTTCGGAGCAACTCTCCTACTCTGGGGGATACCAATCCAGGAATGATTCCACTATTATAGTTCTAGTGAAAAGACCAACGCAGACCCACTACTTGACTTTGCACCTAGACCCTACCAGTGGCAACTCTATCTAGGAACTCCTAGATATGAGACCCCGTCTCAATTCCTACCAACAACACAGACAGTGTTGTTATCAAACACACAAAACACAAAACTCAACCAAGAGAAACACACGCTAATGACACATACTCACTCCGTACTTAAAAGCTTAGGAGCAGCTTACAAATTACAACTCAAAACAAACTCAGTCCTTAGCTTGAATCAGGATGATACAAGCAAGGCTCACAATTAACAAACAAAACCCTAAAAACCTTAAAACACACGCTTTGCTAACACACACGGTTTTTAGTTGCCCAACTAGGGTTTGCCTTCACGAATATATAGTACTCAGATACCACGGGTCTGGGCTTCAAAATAGAGCATGGACATTGTCCGGTCCAGCTGAAAACAATCTTCTAGAAATAATAAAAAGCTTCCAAATATAGAACAATATCTTGTGGAACAAATAGCAAGGCAAATAGAACTTCAAGCAAATCTTCAATCAGATACACGCGCCTTGATCAGCAAGCTAGAGGCAAATAAATCTTCAGGCAAATCTTTGGAAGATTGCGTACACAAATATAAAGCGCTAGCTGGCGCGAAAACACAACTCACGTAATGCTGTTCCATATGCTACCACATCTGTCCCAGCATCTGGCTAGTAGATGTTTTTGCAAAATGTAGCCAATCTACAAAAACCCAACAATCTCCCCCTTTGGCAAAATTTTGGCTAAAACACTCTAGAGCCAGTTCTTTGGGAGATACACAAAAAATTTCCTTCACGTCAACATAGGCACACAACAAGGAAAGAAAATATCGTAGCATATAATAAGATTACTTCCACGCGAGAAATAGACAAAGATGGCTTGCAAGTAGAATCAGAGGCATGCACCAGATAACACAAACATCTAGCCTCATAGGAACAACCAGAGAGAAATAAACTCTCATATAGTAGAATCAATTAGAGAAGGGAAAAAATAAATTTCCACACACCAAGAATAAAAACTCAAGAGCTCAGCTCTCAGCTCCCCCTCAAAACATGCATGTACCAGTACTCCCCCTCAACATACTACACTCCCCCTCAACATGTAACCATACATAGTATAAGCTTCAAAGCATGCACACAGGCAACAGATAGGACATATATATATATTCTACTCCCCCTTTTTAGCCAAAAATTCTGACAACCAACAGATAGGGCATACTCATAGAAAGTGCATAGAACCATAAAGTGGGCAGAGAAATCACATAGGATGCATATTACAGACCATAAGCACACAAGGTGCATAAGAATTCAGGGCATAGCCCAGTCACCAGAAAAAAACATCAAAAGGGGTCAGAACTAAAACAAGAAAATCAGAAATCCTCAGAATCATCAGAGGCATCTTCAGAGTCACCAGCAGAAGTAACAGCCTTATCTCCTCCTTCTTCCTCATCCTGCTCACCCTCAGCATCAGCTTCAGCCTTCAAAGCTGCAATAATCTTGTCAATCTTCACCTTCCTAGCTCCAAGGGCCACACTTGTCTCAGTAAGATCAGCAATCATTTGCTTTCTGGAGAGCACACCAGATGTCCGGACAGAAGTACCAGCTACATCAGCATCATGTGTCTCAGACAACAGACTGCAATCCAAAGCCATAGGGCTAGGCCTCTTGCAGGGCTCATCACTACTGATCAAAATATCAGGGTGTTGCTGAAGAATAATTCCACACAGGAGGGTAGGAAAAGCAATGGGAAACTTAATAGCAAAAGATTTAGCATGCTCCAAAACTTGATAAAAGATGTAAGCTCCATAATCAAAGGGAGACTTGGTCCCCACAGCATAAATGAACTTGGCCAACCCAGATGCAACAGAATTTGAGTGAGTGGTTGGAGTCCAATTTTGAGCACAGATCCTATTCAAAGCGGCATACAAAGGAGACAGTTGAGCAGAAGACAAATGCTTTGGCCAATGTCTAATCTTGTTATCAGTAATTGTCCTGCAGATTGTGTCCTCAGTGACCTCAAGCTCAGGGGGCTCTTCAGTAGACCTCTCAAGGTATGCATTGATCACCATTGGAGAAAAATTCACACACTTACCACGAACAAAAACCTTCCTATACTCAGGGTTTCTTGAGTCATCACACTCATCAGAAACATTCACCAAAAACTCCCTGACCAGCTTATCATAACAAGGACCCAAGCTTCTCACAGTCTTCATAAGACCAGCAAACTCCAATACATCAACCAGCTTTTGACACTTGAACACATCTTCTTTAAGATTTCTTTCAAGACCCAGTCTTCTGTGGTATATGAACTTCCACCTAGAGGAACCATTTTCCAAATGAAAGGAAACATTATCAAGAGGAGCAGGAGGAATAGTCAGAGGTATCTTCATACCCTTCATTGTTTTTCTGGAAGCCCCACCAGATGTGGCAGCTTCAGGCTCAGCAACCTCAAACTCAGAGTCACTGGAGGGAGGGTCTTTTCTTTTTAAGCTCTTCTTCTTGTGACCACTTTGAGCCACCTTCTTGCTTCCAGCTTTGGGGGGACCATACACAGGTCTCTTCCCAGCCTTTACAGTTTTCTTCTTCCTATCCTTTTCTCCTTCACTAACAACAGTAGCAGATTTTTCAGATTTGCTCCTTGTCCTGCGAGCAACACCAATAGCACCAGTTTCTGCCTGAGGTCTTTCTTCAGGCGCAGCTTCCTCAACAACAATAGGGTCAGCACAGTCTAAAATAGCAGTCTCAGTAGTATCTATAGCATCTTGAGTCTCAGTCCCTTCATCTTCAGACTCTGAGGACTCACTCTCAGCAATACTCACAGAACCAGAAATATTAGGAACCACCACATCAGGCTCCTCTCTAGCTTGTGACAAAGATGCGGGAGCATCTGTCACAGCATTCTTTGTTGAGGCAGGGGAATCAGCAGGTGTCTCAGACACGGCCTCATCAACATCATTCTTTTCACCAGAACCAGTAGTTACATCTTTCTCAATAGGAGAATTCGAAGAATCACCAGCTAATTTTTCATCTACCTTAGGATTATCAAAACCTAGGGTTTCGGGCATGGCTACAGTACTCGCAACAGCGATATTTTCAGATTCAGTGACAGAAGGTTCAGCATGTGGTTCAACAACAGTCGATACAAAAGGGTTGTCCTTAAGGTACAGATCACCCATACTAAGACCTACTCTTGGAACTGCAGGAGTGGTAGAAGATTTACCTTTTGATTTTGATCTGGTGTTCACAGCGGTTGAGGAGGCAGCCTTGCTAGATTTGGCAGGTGTCTTTCTTCGTGGTGCAGATGCCCTAGTGCGACGCTTCTTTGTAGGGGCGCTAGGGATAGTGGTGAGAGGTTGCGCATCTGTGATGATGGCTTCAGCAGCTTGATCATGTGTAGTTTGATGAGAAGAAGAATCAGCCATGGCGATGATTTGGAATGTGAGAGTATGAGAAGTGAATGAATTTTGAATGAAGGTGTGCGCGGTAAGAGAGGCAATGAGAGGTTGAGAGAAGTTAAGACAAAGATAATGATGATAACGTGCAAGAGTTTTGAAAAAGGCAAGTGTGCAATAACCTCCTTGAGTGACGTGCAATAAGCGGTTGACAAGGGAAAAAATAATAGCTGCACGCCCCTTGCACATTAATTGCTACAATTCTTCAACTAAGCATATCCCCAACTTCCGTCTTAATTTTTCAAATTGATTTGCATCAAGGGCTTTGGTAAAAATATCTGCTAATTGCTCTTCAGTTGGAACATGTTCAAGAGTAACAATTTTGTCTTCAACAAGATCCCTTATAAAATGATGTCTAATGTCAATGTGTTTGGTCCTGCTATGTTGAATAGGATTTTTGGAGATATTAATTGCACTCAGATTGTCACAATATAATGTCATAGCATCTGTCTTGACATTGTACTCACTCAGCATCTGTCTCATCCACAACAATTGAGAACAACTACTACCAGCTGCTATGTACTCAGCTTCAGCTGTAGACAAAGAAATGCAATTTTGCTTCTTACTGAACCAGGATATAAGGTTATTGCCTAGAAAGAAACATCCACCAGAGGTACTCTTTCTATCATCTGCACTTCCAGCCCAGTCAGCATCACAATATCCAAACAACACAGTGCTTTCCCCATGAGAATACAACATACCATAATCACTAGTACCATTCACATACTTCAGAATTCTCTTTACCTGAGTCAGGTGACTTATTTTTGGTTCAGCTTGGTACCTGGCACACACTCCAACTGCAAATGTAATATCTGGCCTACTTGCTGTAAGATATAGAAGACTTCCTATCATACTCCTATACATGCTTTGGTCAACATCCACACCTTTCTCATCCTTTGATAATTTTACATGTGTGGGAGCAGGAGTTCTTTTATGAGCAGCATTTTCCATCCCAAATTTCTTGACTATATTTTTAGCATACTTACTTTGAGAGATAAATATAGTATCCTCCATTTGTTTCACTTGAAGACCAAGAAAGAACTTTAGCTCACCTACAAGACTCATCTCAAATTCAGATTGCATTTGCTGAACAAAATGCTCTATCATCTGGTCAGACATCCCTCCAAAGACTATGTCATCAACATATATTTGAGCAATCATCAACTGTCCATTTTCATCTTTCACAAACAGGGTCTTGTCATTTCCTCCCTTCCTATAGCCATGGTTGATTAGAAACTCAGCAAGTCTCTCATACCAAGCTCTAGGAGCTTGCTTCAGTCCATATAGAGCCTTATTCAATTTGTACACATGGTTTGGATAACTAGGATCAATGAAGCCTTTAGGCTGTTCCACATAAACCTCTTCATTTAAGTACCCATTGAGAAAGGCACTCTTGACATCCATCTGATACAACTTGAATTTTAGTATGCATGCAATCCCAAGTAACAATCTAATAGATTCCAACCTAGCTACAGGAGCAAAAGTCTCATCAAAGTCTACACCTTCAATTTGAGAATATCCTTGTGCAACCAGTCTGGCTTTGTTTCTAGTGATAGTACCATTTTCATCAGACTTGTTTTTATAAACCCACTTGGTACCTATGACATTCACATTATCTGGTCTAGGAACTAGGTCCCACACATTACTTCTCTTGAACTGAGTTAATTCTTCTTGCATAGCATTTATCCAGTACTCATCAGTTAGAGCTTCCTTAACATTCTTTGGTTCAAGTTTAGATATGAAACAAGAATTTGATACCTCATCATGGTTCCTTCTAGTTGTGATCCCTTGGTTAGGATCGCCAATGACTTGTTCTATGGGATGATTTTTCTGAACTCTGATAGATGGTCCTTTGTTGGGAGCAATCTTCTCTGGGCCAGTTACTTCAGAATCTTGCTTATCACTTGCTTCATCTACTTTCTTCGCTTCCTGCAGGTCAGATGCTGCGTCAAATGTAGCATCATCTGGCATCGCATTATTTCCTTCATCATCTACAACAACATTTATGGATTCCATCACTGTCTTGGTTCTGGAGTTGTATACTCTATAGGCTCTGCTGTTTGTAGAATAGCCTAGAAAGATTCCCTCTTCACTTTTAGCATCCATCTTTCTTCTTGGTTCCCTGTCAGCTAGAATATAACACTTACTACCAAACACATGAAAGTGCTTCACTGTTGGCTTCCTGTCCTTCCATAGCTCGTACAAGGTTGTAGATGTACCTTTTCTCAAAGTCACTCTATTATGAATATAGCAGGCTGTGTTCATGGCTTCAGCCCAAAAGAAAAATGGCAGCTTCTTTGCATGTAGCATAACCCTAGCAGATTCTTGCAAAGTCCTGTTCTTTCTCTCAACTATCCCATTTTGTTGAGGAGTAATGGGTGCAGAGAACTCATGAAATATTCCTTCAGAAATACAGAAATCAGAGAACTTACCATTCTCAAACTCCTTCCCATGGTCACTTCTGATTCTAACAATTCCACAATCCTTTTCTCTCTGAAGTTGTAAGCAAAGATCCTTGAATTTTTCAAAAGTGTCTGATTTCTCCTTAATGAAATTTATCCAAGTGAATCTAGAAAAATCATCAACAACAACAAAAGCATACTTCTTACCACCTAAGCTTTCGACTTGCATGGGTCCCATTAAGTCCATGTGCAATAGCTCAAGAACTCTGGATGTGGACAGATGTTGCAGCTTTTGGTGAGGCATCTTGGTCTGTTTTCCTATCTGGCATTCTCCACATATACTTCCTTCCTGAATTTGGAGTTTTGGTAAACCTCTGATGGCTCCTTCAGCAATAGCTTTCTTCATGCTTCTGAGATTCAGATGTCCAAGCTTTTGGTGCCATAGCTTAACTTCATCTTCTTTGGTTATTAGACAAGTAGATAACTTTGCTTTATCTTGAGAGACCCACAAGTAGCAATTGTCCTTTGATCTAACACCTTTCATCAGGATGTCCCCTTCACTGTTAGCCACTAAGCATTCACTCTTAGTAAAGTTGACCTTCATTCCTTGATCACATAGTTGACTAATACTAATTAAGTTTGCAGTTAATCCTTTCACAAGAAGCACCTTATCAAGTTTGGGTAGACCCTCTTCCACAAGATTTCCTACACCCTTTATTTCTCCTTTGGCTCCATCCCCAAAAGTCACAAAGCTTGTAGCATAAGGCTTAACATCAGTCAAGTAATTTTTATCACCAGTCATATGCCTGGAACATCCACTGTCAAAGTACCAATCATTTCTGGATGACACTCTCAGAGAAGTATGAGCAATTTGAGCAATCTCATCAGCTTCTGGTTCTATTTTTCTAGGATTCATAGTGTTGCTTGTGAAATTATCAGTTTTCTGCTTCCACTGCTTCTTGGTGATCTTTACTATGGGATCAGGTCTTGGAGAATAGGTCCTGTCTGGGTAACCATGTAATTTGAAACAGAAAGGTCTGATATGTCCTTTTCTTCCACAGTAGTGACATACCCAACTATAATTCCTTCCTTTTGATCTGGGCCTATATCCTGATGCCTGTTGTCTCACCTGATGCTGGGGCATCTGTCTTGACATAGTATGATCATGAGTATTAACAGGTGGCACAAATTGTCTTGCTGGTAATTGTTTCTGCTGAGGCATGGAACTGTAGTCAAACCCAATACCTTTAGAATCTCCAGGTTTCTGTCCTATTTCCAAAATTTCGTCTAAAGCATCAGTACCTTTGTTCATCATCCGCAGTTGTTTGTTAATATTGCCAATCTTGGAAGTAAGTAAGATAACCTCATCATTGAGGTCTGAGTTTATTTTCAGAAGTTTGTCTTTCTCAGCTTGCAAGAGAGTAATGGTCCTCTTTTGTTTTTCTAAAGTTCTACAAACTTCCTCACTCTTGAGATATAGCTCCTTATAGGAATCAGCCAATTCATCATATGTTACCTCTTCATCACTAGATTCGTGGTCAGATGTGCACACTCCAGTCAAAGCATTCACATGCTTTGCAGTTTCAGATTCTTCTTCTGATTCATCCTCATCCGTCCAAGACACAGTCATCACCTTCTTTTGTTTCTTCAGATACGTTGCACACTCAGTTCTGATGTGACCAAAACCTTCGCATTCATGGCATTGCACCCCTTTGCTTTGATTGATTTTGTCATCAGTTCTAGGTTTCCTCTGATTGTTGACATTTTTAAAGATGCTGCGACTGTTGTCCGGAGCATTTGTCCTAGGGCGTCTGTCCATC
Organism: Medicago ruthenica; assembly: GCA_018208015.1. Classification (NCBI taxonomy): domain Eukaryota; kingdom Viridiplantae; phylum Streptophyta; class Magnoliopsida; order Fabales; family Fabaceae; genus Medicago; species Medicago ruthenica. Next base: position 39,289,591 of record CM031376.1, on the reverse strand, counting down.
CTCTTCACAACTTTATTAAATTGTTTGCCCAACAACACAATATCTTCAGAGATGCTCTCATCAGTATCTAAATTACTCTCCACATCATCTTCATCAGTGTTGGAGATGAAAGCAATGTTCTTGTCTTTCTTTTCAGATCTTTCATTAACCTTTAATTCAAAAGTTTGAAGAGATCCAATCAACTCATCAACTTTCATATTTCCAATATCTTGGGCCTCCTCAATAGCACAAACTTTCATATCAAATTTCTTAGGCAGGGACCTGAGAATTTTGCTTACCAGTTTTTCATCGGATATCTTTTCCCCCAAGGATTCAAATGTATTAGCATATTCTAGCACATTCATATGAAAGTCATGAACACTCTCTCCTTCCTTCATTCTCAAGTTCTCAAACTGTGTTGTTAGCAGTTGTAGCCTTGACTTCTTGACCTTTTGAGTACCTTCATGAGCTGTTCTTAGGATATCCCAAGCTTCCTTAGCAATAGTACATTGTTTAATCAACCTGAACATGTTCTTGTCAACACCATTAAACAAAGCATTCAGGGCTTTAGAGTTTCCAATAGCTGCAGTGTCTTCTTCTGTAGACCACTCCTCTTCTGGTTTCAACTCATCAGTATCAACATTATTCGCATCTTTTATTTTAGGAGGGACCCATGCCTTGATCACAGCCTTCCAAGCTCTGCTGTCTAGAGATTTCAAGAAAGCTGTCATGCGTGATTTCCACATGTCATAGTTTGACCCATCCAACAAGGGTGGTCTGTTCACCAGTCCTCCTTCTTTATCCATTGAGCCAGAAACTTCTTTCCCTGGAGCTCACCCACACAGAACAGGGTGCCTGCTCTGATGCCAATTGAAATTCCTGGCAACCTGACTGAAAGATGCTGTGCACAATGATGGCACAACTGTCAGAGCGCGTGTCTACTCAGAACAATAATTAAAATAGCGCAACGTAACAAAGCACAAATTAAAAGGAACACAGCGGAAAAATAAAGTACACAGTGAGTTTGTTAACCCAGTTCGGAGCAACTCTCCTACTCTGGGGGATACCAATCCAGGAATGATTCCACTATTATAGTTCTAGTGAAAAGACCAACGCAGACCCACTACTTGACTTTGCACCTAGACCCTACCAGTGGCAACTCTATCTAGGAACTCCTAGATATGAGACCCCGTCTCAATTCCTACCAACAACACAGACAGTGTTGTTATCAAACACACAAAACACAAAACTCAACCAAGAGAAACACACGCTAATGACACATACTCACTCCGTACTTAAAAGCTTAGGAGCAGCTTACAAATTACAACTCAAAACAAACTCAGTCCTTAGCTTGAATCAGGATGATACAAGCAAGGCTCACAATTAACAAACAAAACCCTAAAAACCTTAAAACACACGCTTTGCTAACACACACGGTTTTTAGTTGCCCAACTAGGGTTTGCCTTCACGAATATATAGTACTCAGATACCACGGGTCTGGGCTTCAAAATAGAGCATGGACATTGTCCGGTCCAGCTGAAAACAATCTTCTAGAAATAATAAAAAGCTTCCAAATATAGAACAATATCTTGTGGAACAAATAGCAAGGCAAATAGAACTTCAAGCAAATCTTCAATCAGATACACGCGCCTTGATCAGCAAGCTAGAGGCAAATAAATCTTCAGGCAAATCTTTGGAAGATTGCGTACACAAATATAAAGCGCTAGCTGGCGCGAAAACACAACTCACGTAATGCTGTTCCATATGCTACCACATCTGTCCCAGCATCTGGCTAGTAGATGTTTTTGCAAAATGTAGCCAATCTACAAAAACCCAACAGGTTCCGAAGAAGAAAAGAGAGAAATCAAGATTGGAGCGTTATTGGATGCGCCCGTCAAAGAGAAAATAGTCAAGCTTCTTGAAGAGTATGTGGATATCATTGCATGGTCATATCAAGATATGCCAGGATTGGATCCTGAGATTGTAGAGCACCACTTACCTCTGAAACCTGAATGTTCGCCAGTCAAGCAGAAATTGAGAAGAACTCGCCCTGACATGGCTCTTAAGATCAAAGAGGAAGTTCAAAAGCAGATTAATGCTGGACTTCTCGTTACCTCGGAATATCCTCAATGGTTGGCCAACATAGTGCCAGTTCCCAAGAAGGATGGTAAAGTCAGAATGTGTGTCGACTATCGAGATTTAAACAAGGCTAGTCCGAAGGACGATTTCCCTTTACCTCACATTGACATATTGGTTGACAACACCGCCAAATCCAAGGTTTTCTCCTTCATGGACGGCTTCTCAGGATATAATCAGATTAAAATGGCTGTTTAAGATAGAGAAAAAACGTCTTTCATTACGCCTTGGGGCACCTTCTGCTATCAAGTGATGCCTTTTGGCCTAACAAATGCGGGTGCTACCTACCAAAGGGGCATGACTACTCTCTTCCACGACATGATACACAAAGAAATCGAAGTGTATGTCGATGACATGATTGTCTAATCAAGAACGGAAGAAGAGCATGTCGAGTATTTGTCAAAGATGTTTCAACGCTTGAGAAAATATCGGCTTCGCCTGAACCCCAACAAATGTACATTCGGCGTGAGATCAGGAAAACTCCTAGGTTTCATTGTCAGTCAAAAGGGTATCGAGGTAGATCCCGATAAGGTCAAAGCCATCAGAGAAATGCCTGCTCCTCAAACTGAGAAGCAAGTAAGGGGATTTCTAGGACGTTTAAACTACATCTCTAGATTCATATCCCATATGACAGCCACTTGTGGACCCATCTTCAAACTGCTCCGCAAAAATCAAGAAGTGGTATGGACAGAAGATTGCCAAAAAGCTTTTGACAGCATCAAGGAGTAGCTGCTAGAACCTCCAATACTCATTCCTCCAGTCGAAGGAAGACCGTTGATCATGTACTTAACCGTATTGGAGGACTCCATGGGTTGTGTACTCGGACAACAAGATGAGACCGGTAGAAAAGAGCACGCCGTATACTACCTAAGCAAGAAGTTTACGGACTGTGAGTCCCGATACTCTCTACTTGAAAAGACTTGCTGTGTATTAGCCTGGGCTGCTAGGCGTCTTCGCCATTACATGCTTAATCATACTACTTGGTTGATATCCAAGATGGATCCGATCAAGTACATCTTTGAAAAACCCGCCTTAACCGGAAGGATCGCCCGTTGGCAGATGTTGTTGTCAGAATACGACATCGAATACCACACTCAGAAAGCCATCAAGGCCAGCATTCTCGCTGACCATTTGGCTCATCAACCAATTGAGGATTATCAACCAATCATGTTTGACTTCCCCGATGAAGAAATCATGTATCTAAAGATGAAGGATTGTGACGAACCACTACCCAGCGAAGGTCCAGATCCCGAATCTCAATGGAAGTTAATCTTTGATGGAGCAGTAAATGTCTATGGCAACGGGATTGGAGCAGTCATCGTCACCCCTGAGGGCAAGCATCTCCCTTTTGCTGCAAGACTATCCTTCGACTGTACAAACAATATGGCAGAGTATGAAGCTTGTATCTTAGGAATTGAGGAAGCCATCGACCTAAGGATCAAGAACCTCGACATTTACGGAGACTCAGCTCTTGTAATTAATCAAATCAATGGAGATTGGGAAACTAGCCACACCGGCTTGATCCCTTACAAAGATTACGCAAGACGCCTGCTAACCTTTTTCAACAAAGTCAAGCTGCATCACATTCCTCGAGACGAGAATCAAATGGCAGATGCTTTGGCAACCTTATCTTCTATGTATGAGGTCAGTCGCTGGAACGAAATTCCAACAATCAAGGTTCAACACCTAGAAAGGCCCGCACATGTATTTGCAGCCGAAGCAGTCGTAGATGACAAACCATGGTTCCATGACATCAAGTGTTTCCTCCAAAAGCAAGAGTACCCGCATGGAGCATCCAACAAGGATAAGAAAACTCTGCGAAGATTAGCCGGCAACTTCTTTCTAAACGGAGAAGTTCTATACAAGACGAATTTTGATATGGTGCTGCTCAGATGTGTTGATGAGCAAGAAGCGGACCTCATAATGCATGAAATACATGAAGGCTCCTTCGGAACTCATTCCAGTGGGCACACAATGGCTAGGAAAATCTTAAGAGCCGGATATTACTGGATGACCTTGGAAAGCGATTGCTACAAGCATGCCAAGAAATTCCACAAATGTCAAATCTATGCGGACAAGATCCACATGCCACCAACGGCTCTGAATGTCCTCTCATCACCATGGCCTTTCTCCATGTGGGGCATTGACATGATTGGTAGGATCGAACCCAAAGCTTCAAATGGACATCGCTTCATCTTAGTAGCAATCGACTACTTCACCAAATGGGTTGAGGCGACATCATATGCCAACGTCACCAAACAAGTGGTGGTCCGATTTATTAAGAATCATATCATGTGTCGATATGGTATTCCCAACAAGATCATCACGGACAATGGGACCAACCTGAATAATAAAATGATGAAGGAGCTATGCAAAGAGTTTAAGATCGAGCATCATAACTCTTCTCCTTATAGACCTCAGATGAATGGTGCGGTTGAAGCTGCAAACAAAAACATCAAGAAAATAGTGCACGGGTACCGTACTTCAGTACGTACGTCGACAGGAGCAACCCCTTTCTCTTTAGTATACGGCATGGAAGCAGTGCTCCCCGTAGAAGTCGAAATCCCGTCATTGAGAATCTTGATGGAAGCTAAGTTGTCAGAGGCTGAATGGTGTCAAAACAGATACGATCAGTTGAATTTAATCGAGGAGAAACGCATGACAGCCTTATGTCATGGACAGCTGTACCAACAAAGGATGAAACAAGCTTTTGACAAGAAAGTTCGTCCTTGGGAAATCCAAGAAGGAGACCTCGTGCTCAAAAGGATCCTATCCTTTCAACCTGACTCTAGGGGCAAATGGACGCCTAACTATGAAGGCCCTTATGTCATCAAGAGAGTATTCTCCGGAGGAGCCTTGATTCTCACGACAATGGACGGCGAGGATTTTCCGCGTCCTGTGAACTCCGATGTAGTCAAGAAATACTTTGTCTAAAAACAAAAGAATAGCTCGGTAAGTCGAAAACCTGAAAGGGCGGCTTAAGCAAAAAAGAGCGTCTCGGTGGACTGAAAACCTGAAAGGGCGGTCCAGGCAAAAATTAGAGATATAAGACAATAGCTATCCTGATAGGTCAAACATCTGAAAGGATGACCTATGCAAAAATTAAGGATCAAAAGACAAAGTAACTACATCGGATTGGTCGTGATCTACTCGGGGCACATCAATTGTCTGAAGACTCCGAATCAGAAGCATCCAAACAAGGAATTCAAAGTTATTAGGGATACTAGTGGCCATCGCGTTCAATGTACCCTTCCCTTTTATATTTACCCTTTTTTCTAGACTTTGTAAGATTCGTGGAGCCACGCCTTTGGCAGGCTACCACCCCTTTAATGAATTTCATTTCATAACATAACTTTCTTTACCCTTTTATCAAATCCCTTTCATTCATTTTTATTCTTGATGATAGTATTTCAAAAACAAAAAAAAAACTTTTTCAAAATTTATTGCATGAGTCTTTTATTTTTATCAATAACAAACACATTCCTTTTCGAACTCGTGAATATTCGGAGTGTACATCGATATCTGTCCTTAAAGCAGATAAAGCTTCGCAGGCCGAGCATGGTCAATCGCAAAAGGAATTCCCCAACAAAATCCTCGGCGAATTAATCGGAAATTCCCCAGTGAGTTAAGAGCCCAAAAGGACAATTCAGGCAAGGACTTGCCGACCAAAGCGTAAGCATTCCCAATGGAATCGCCAGTCCTTCTCCCCAGCGGATTAGCACAATCCCCAGTGGATTAACAAACTCCCCAGGAAGTCAATCTTTGTCCTACTCTCAAAAGCCCAATTACCATTGGCATCGAAGGCTGGATATCGATCATGCTTCCAAAATGATCCTTATATCCCCAGCGAATTCACAAGCGAAGCCCAATTTTATTGGCATACCCCCCCAGTGGAGTCTTTCATCATCCAAGCCCGACTTTGCTCGACATTCAAATCATAATCCCCAGCGTCCCACGTGACGTCTGTCATCCCCCAGGTCAGCATAATTCATGCATCATATCATAGTCATTCATTAACATGCATCTCATATTCATATCATGCATTTCCTATAAATAGTCGAATGTCCTCCCCAGTCTATCTGGTCTAGGGATGTCAATCTCCTTTTCGCCAAGCGATAGTTCTTTAACGAACAGCTTGTGCAAGTTTTTCAGTGTATCAAGGGGCAATTCCTTAACAAACATGTTGGGTACCCCCAGTACAAGTTCATCTCTCTCACAATGTCCTCAGTGACAATCATGCATTCATACATTCATACATATGCATACAACATACTACATATCATACATGATTATTTCTAACCATCATGAGTCTCATCAAACAATCGCGAGCAATTCGTAAATTCTTTTTTCCCCAAGTGTCATCCCCAGTCTGTCTGGTTCAGAGATGTCACCCTTTTCCGCCAAGTAGCAGTTCAAACGAGCAGCTTGCGCGTCTTTTTGTCAAGTCTTTATGCCGAGTGGTAGTTCTTTATTGAATAGCTTGTGTGTACTCCCCAGTGTTGTACCAAGTGGCAAGTTCTTCAATGAACAGCTTGTGCATTCTTTCTCCCCGATTGAAGGGGCATTTCTGTAAGGAACGGCTCGTCAGCCGCATCCCCAGTGTCGTCAGTGGCAAGTTCGGTAACCATCCGAACAACTGACATCATTTTATTTTCCTGTCGTCAATGGCAAGTTCGGCAACATCCGAACAGTTGACATTTTTTATTTTCCTGTCGTCAATGGCAAGTTCGGCAACATCCGAACAGTTGACATTTTATTTTTCTTCTTGTCAATGGCAAGTTCGGCAACAACCCGAACAGCTGGCGTTTACCTTTTCATTCTTTGTTGTCAATAGCAGTTCGGCGACAACCCGAACAGCTGACACTTATCCCCGGTGTGGTCTTCCTTTTTTTTTATCGTCTTTGCATCCATGTTTACATTACAAGCATTCATAACATTTGCATACATGCATTTATAGCATTTATAACTCGGAAGAATATTTAGTCAAAAAATGGCGTACTCTATATTTAAGTCTCTTCAACCCGTCCATTTCAAATCACACTTTCAATCTCCGGGACGAAGAAACTTAAATAGGGGCATTTGTCATACCCCATTTTTTGACTTATATTTTTGTGTGTTTTATTTTTTTATTATTTTCATTACTTATTATTATTTCATCCTTGTTATAGTATTTTATTTGCATTTTATTATTATCATTATTAGCATTTCCATTATCCTTAATATTATTAATGTTAGTGTTATTCTATTTTTCTTTAATAATATCATTATTATCTTTTACTACTATTAAGGTTTTATTTTAATTAATATTATTAAGTTTTTATCCCTTTTTATTTTTATTTATTATCATCATTTTCATTATTATTATCATTTACTATTTTCCTTATTTTCATTATCATTTGCATTTTGCATTTTTTTTATTATCATTATTATTATTATGTATTATTATTATTTCTCCATTTTACCTTTTTATTTTTAAATACAAAAAACCAAAAAAAGTGGAGTTCGCAGTGCGAAATCACCTTCGCACTGCAACCTCTGCGAAATTTTCTGCAGAATTTTATATATTGGTTTATCCTTTTTGCTTTCAACTACAATTGTTATTATTAGCATTATTACTATTATTATTGCTATTTTGTGACTGATTTGGTGCAGCAAGGCAAGAATTAATGTGTGACATTAAAGGTAAAAGGAAAGAAGGATTTTCTTCCAACCTATCATGTGATCAAACAAATTGGCTGCCCTTGGTCAGCTATTGTCCCTCCAAATTGACCCATCACCCAACCTAAGCTTGCCAGCCAGCTGCTTGATCCCTTTCCTTCCCTTTTTCTCTGCCAAAACCAGTCAAACACAAGTGGTTTTTGTTGCAAAAAAGCTGTTTGATGTGCCCTGTTTCGAGCTGGATTTCTCCTCCCACACATAAGCCCACATGCTCATTTTGCTTCCCCCAATCTCCCTGTACATGGCAGTACACGTTTTGATTGCTTGACCTTCCAAGATTGCAAGGATTGATCCCAAGAATCCCCCCTTTTGCAGCTGCCCTGTTTTACAGTTTTTCTCATCATTACCTTCTAGAATTAATGGCATTTGTGGCTGAGATCAGTCAAGACCTTGCCCCTTGGCACAAGGCAAAGCAAGTTCTATCCATTAGCATTAAATGCAAAGTGTTCTAGCCTGGATTTAGCCCACAAACCAGCTAGAATCTAGAGATTTACCATCATTACATAGATTTGCATTTTGGCCTATAAAAGGAATGCCAAGGCCCAAGGATTTAACACAATCAATAGACCAATTCAGAGAGCCAATACACATGAAATTCACACAAAAATCCCTTGCATTGCAGCACAAAATCAGTCCATCACAAACAATTAGAACATTGTTCATAACCTCTCACAAAGCAAGCAAGCCACTTCCAATCTTGCTCAAGCATTGCTAGGAGTTCTGTAAGTCTCCTATAATCCTTCTTTTTTATTGTGTTTGCTGTTTGCATATCTTGCTTTGTCCAATTTTGCTTTGTACACAAAAACCCTCTTTGAAACTCAAAAGGGACCTCAAAGGGGCCAAGCCTTAAAACTGTGTTTTTCCATCCCATTTTCTTCCATTTTGTCAAGCTTTTTAACCTCCTTTAGGTTCTGAAGCTTGCTTAGAAGCAGTTTCTGAACTTCTGTTCAGAAACAGCTTCTGAGTTTGAAAATTCGCATACTTCGCAGAGCAAAGTATTGCTCGCACTGCGAACACACCAGAACCTGACTTCGCAGAGCCAAGTTCTGGCCGCTCTGCGAAGTATGTGAAACTCAGAACATGAATCAGGCATTCAAATGTCAAATTTTTAGGGTTCCAGCCCTTGATTCAGAACCTAAAGAGGGTTAAAACCATTTTTGTCCAAACCCAATTCATAATCATGCACAAACTTTGAAGATTTCACAAGTTCGTGCGACAAATTTTGAGTAACTTGTGAAACAAGTTATGTTCTTAATATTTTCAAAAACCAAGTTTGAGCAATAAGCCAAAGTTCGTTTATTTCAAAACAAACTTGAATAACCATGTTGTTCATGATTTTCAACCCAAACGCGAACTTAAGCCGAACTTGCTCATCCTTTTTAAACCAAACTCAAAATGAGCCGAACTTGTGGACTTTCCAATTTGTGCATGTCTTATGAATTTGTTTACCATTCAAAACTTGAACTATACTCGTTCTTGAGTTTCAATAACTTGAGCAACAAGTAATGTTCATGATTTTAATAAACTCGAACAACAAACTTGTTCGTGATCCCCTTCTTTTTACTTTTCCTTTTAAGGCATTTTTGGTTCCCTTTGAGATTCCTTAGAGTCCCGACAAAACCAAACTTGAATGAAACGGGAATGGCTTGACGTATGTCTCCCCAAACCTCGGTTGCACGAATGCGTGACTTATGTCTCGTCGCTCGGGCAACCGTCATTCCACCCTTGACGCGTCTAGCACGCTCAACCTTCCCTTGGCCCCCTTGTGGCCATTTTTACCCTTTTCTTGGCCCTCGTGGTCAATCCGAACCTTTCGCGCCCTCGCGCGTTTGTTTTAACCATTTACGCCTTGCGCGAATTTTTCGCCTCTGTGCGTTTGTCTTTTTATTTTTTCAAACCATTCACGCCTTGCGCGAGTTTATCGCCTAGCGTCCACCTTTCATCATGTTAAAGCTTTGTACGCCTTCGTGCGTTTTAAAACCTTTGCTCACGTCCGAGTGCAAAATCCTTTTATCAAATCATTTACTTTTATGCATTGTCGTCAGTGGCCAGTTCGGCAACAACCCGAACAGTTGACATTTACTTTCATTACTTTTTTTCAAACTTTTTCGCTCGGACGCGATCAAATCTTTTTTAACTAAAACGAACCAACATACAAACTTTTTCTACCAAAGAACTACGTACGCTTTGAATTCTCCGACTACCGGGAGATACGTAGGAGCAAGATCGACATCTTGTCAAGCCCATTAATAAAAAACCTGTTTTTCCCTTTCGTTCGTTTTTATCTCTTTCTTCGTCTCGCATTATGTTTTTATATTTCCTTTTATACATGTTTAAACACGCAAGTAAAACATCGAAGCATTTTAAGCCTAAGCCGACTAAGAGGTTCCCGTTGAGTACAACGGATGTGAGGGGTGCTAATACCTTCCCCTCACATAATCGACTTTCGAACCTAAAATCTTTTCTCAAGGTAATTTAGAACTTTTTTCCTTTTTCCCCGAAAAATTAAAAGTTCAGTCGTAATTTAGAATTAGTGATTCAAAGCTTCCCAATAGCTTGACATCCGAAATTCGACGCGACAGAGCCTACAACAGCTGATGAAGCTCTTGCAGATGATGGATGAATTGTAGCTATGCAAGAAGAACTGAACCAGTTTCAAAGAAATGATGTCTCGGATCTGGTTGCAAAATCAAATAACAAGAACATCATTGGAACAAAATGGGTGTTCAGAAACAAGCTTAATGAACAAGGAGAAGTGATCAGAAACAAGGCAAGACTGGTTGCTCAAGGCTACAGCCAGCAGGAAGGAATAGACTACACTGAGACATTTGCTCCAGGTGCAAGTGAAATTCTGGCTGAACTAAGATCAGAACTTAAAACAGAGTGCAAAATATGTAAAACAGGGCACAATCAAATGAGTTCAGAAGCAGAAACTAAAGGAGCAGAAAAATAAAGTGGCACAGATATTTGTTAACCCAGTTCGGTGCAAATGCCACCTACGTCTGGAGGATACCAATCCAGGAAGGAAATCCACTATAGGAATTAATCCTTAAGACTCAAGACACTGACCCCCAGTTCCCAGCCTAAGCAATCAATCTCCTCCTAGTTAAGATTTCTACCCAACACCTTGAGTATTAGAAACTACTAACTTCCTAACCAAGTAACTAACCCAGTTACAACTCAGCTTCTGAAAAACTACCCAGTTTTGAAGAACACTTCTGAAAGGCTTAGAATGAATTACAACTCAAACACACCTAAACCAACTCAGTTGAGTGGTGTACAAATAAACCTAAGTTTAAAACACACAAGACTCAAAACTCTGAATTTTGCAATATCACACGTAAGTCTTCAACATAGCAGTAATCTCCTTTTACAAGCTTCAGCAATTCTCTTAAATTTGAATTCAATCTTCTGCAAAGATATATCTCTGAAATAAGAATGGCTCAATAAGGAAACAAACAATTCAGCATTGTATCTTCTAAAAGATTTTTTTCAGAAAATATGATAAGCATAAACACGAGCCAAATCTTCATAAGATCTTCATCAATTTAAAAAGCATTCTAGAAACCTTCAGCCATAATTAATCCTTGATAAATCTCGGAAAGATTCGCATAGAAATCACATTTAAAAACCCAGCTTCTGAAGAAGTCAACGCGAGTCAACGCTGGAATAGTGCGTCTGAAGCACTGTAGCGCGTCTAAAGGATTTCAGCGTCTGAAGCACTGTTCCTGCGTCTGAAGGAACATTCAGCTTCTGAAGGTCCAAACAGCTTCTGAACTTCTTCAAATTCGAATTCTTGCAACTGAAGACTTCTTATACACATGGAGATGCTTCCCTTGAACACATTGAATTTACCAAAACATGCAGCCAACTTCAAAATACTCAACAATCTCCCCCTTTGGCAAATTTTTGGCTAAAATCAATGTTTCACAAAACCAAGTTCTTCAATTCAACATAAAACAAACTCAGCAATGAAGAACTTCACAATAATCAATCATAACATAGAGATAAGCAGAGGATTCGGCTATGATTAACCATGAAAAACCAACAAATACTATGTAACAGCTTCAACTCAGCACTTCAGCTTCTGATAACAAACAAAACTATTGAACAACTTCTGATAACACTCCTGAAGCTTCACAAACACACAATCACATGTCAGCAACATACACACTACTCTCCCCCTTCAACTCAGCATACATACAATACTCCCCTAATTCTGAAATGCAGAAACTTCTGAGACAAGTAACTTCTGAAACTGAAAACTTCAGGAATACTAAGACAAACAGCTCACAACTCAGGATTTTATCACTCATCCACTCCCCCTGAGTCACATACTCCCCCTCAAGCATATCTGGACATTTCCTGTTGCAATGGTTCTGAACTCGGAGCAAAACAATTAGCTTCTGAACAAATCTAGTCAGCTTCTAAAACATAGTACCTTCTGAAGAAACACACTCTAAACAGCTCCAGTCTGAACTTTAACATAGGTTTTTCTCCCCCATTTTAGCCACAAAATTATGACAAAACTTAGACTTAACATAGGGATCAAAAACTAAAATTCCATTAAATGCAGTCTCAGACTCAGGTTCAGGATCACACTCACCATATGCAAATCTGGCAGGTACTTTAACTTCCTCACATCCAGTTTGCAGTAATTGCTATAAGTCTTCATGGAGACAAACACCCAATTTGCTTCTCAGATTCTCAAACTGTTTAGCATCCATGGCCTTTCTGAAAATATCAGCAATTTGGTTCTCAGTATCCACATGTTCAAGCTGAACAATCTTTTCCTCCACAAGATTTCTGATACAATGATGTCTGTTATCTATGTGTTTAGTTCTGCTGTGCTGGATGGGGTTTTTAGAAATGTTTATAGCACTCAAATTATCACAAAATAGTGTCATAACTCCTTGTTCTATGTTATATTCCTCCAGCATCTGCTTCATCCATACAAACTGTGAACAACTACTCCCAGCTGTTATATATTCAGCTTCAGCTGTAGACAATGACACACAATTTTGCTTCTTACTAAACCAAGAAATTAAGTTATTTCCTAGAAAGAAACATCCTCCTGATGTACTTTTCCTGTCATCTGCACTTCCAGCCCAGTCAGCATCACAATATCCCATCAATTCAGGACTTGAACTGTGTGAGTACATGATTCCATAATCACTTGTACTGTTGACATACTTCAAGATCCTTTTAACTTGTGTTAAATGACTCATCTTAGGATCAGCTTGATATCTTGCACACACTCCAACAACAAAAGTAATATCTGGTCTGCTTACAGTTAAGTACAATAAGCTCCCTATCATACTTCTGTATTGGCTTTGATCAACTGAAACTCCATGTTCATCTTTAGTTAGTTTCAGATGAGTAGCAGCAAGTGTTCTCTTATGACTGGCAGTCTCCATTCCAAATTTGTTCACAATATTCTTGGCATATTTACTCTGAGAAATGAAAATTGTGTCTTCCATTTGCTTGACTTGCAATCCAAGAAAGTATGTAAGTTCACCAACTAGACTCATTTCAAATTCTGACTGCATCTGCTGGACAAACAACTGAACCATTTTGTTTGACATTCCACCAAACACAATATCATCCACATATATTTGCGCAATCATCAGACTCCCATTTTCATCTTTTACAAACAATGTCTTATCAGAACCTCCTTTTCTGTATCCTTGAGTCACAAGAAATTGAGTAAGCCTTTCATACCATGCTCTAGGTGCTTGCTTCAATCCATACAAAGCCTTCTTTGACTTATAAACATGATCTGGAAATTTTGGATCCACAAAACCTTTAGGCTGTTCAACATAAACCTCTTCTTGAAGATAACCATTCAGAAATGCACTCTTCACATCCATCTGGAACAATTTGAACTTCAAGATGCAAGATACTCCCAACAGTAATCTTATGGACTCTAATCTAGCCACAGGTGCAAAGGTTTCATCAAAATCCAATCCCTCTACTTGAGTGTAACCTTGAGCAACTAACCTTGCCTTGTTTCTGATTCTCTAAGATTTCCTCCAACACATCAGTAGTAGTATTCATCATCCTCACCTGCTTTTTCATGTTCTCAAGTTGGGAATTTAGCTGGCTTACTTCTTCTTTCAGTTCTAAATTTTGCACTAAAAGTTCCCCTTTCTCAGCCTCCAGTTGACATATAGTCTCCTTCTGATCCAGAACTTGTTTGCAAACTTTCTTCAGTTTGTTGCTTATTGTTCTTGAGTCTGAGGTTCTGACCTTTGGTTTTGGATTTTCTGTCAACATTCTTCAGAATTTTGTTGAATTGTTTACTCAGCAACACTAGAGCTTCTGATAAATCACCAACATCCTCATCAGAGTCTTGTTGATCATCAACTTCAGAATTGACAGTAAAAGCTACACCTTTCCCTTTCTTCCAGGCTGTTTACAAAAAGCAGTCTCAAAATTCAGTAGAGACCCAATCAGCTCCTCAACCTTCATGGTGGTGATGTCATGAGCTTCCTCTATAGCTGTTACCTTCATGTCAAACCTTCTGGGAAGAGACCTGAGAATTTTTCTCACTATCTTCTCATCTGACATCTTCTCCCCAAGAGACTCAAAGGAATTTGCCATATCAAGCACATTCATGTAGAAATCATGTATGCTTTCATCCTCCATCATATTCAGGTTCTCAAACTTAGTGGTAAGTAACTGGAGTCTGGACATCTTGACCTTAGAGGTTCCTTCATGAGTGGTTTTCAGAATTTTCCAAGCATCCTTTGCAACAGTACACTGCTTGATGAGTCTGCACATGTTCATGTCCACACCATTGAATATTGCATTCAAAGCTTTGGAATTTCCAAGAGACAGATCATCTTCAGCCTTTGTCCACTCTTCTTCTGGTTTCAGAATCTCAGTTTTGTTCCCATCTTTGTCTAAAACTACTGGATGATCCCAACCTTTTAGCACAGCCTTCCAAGTTCTGCTGTCAATTGATTTTAGAAAAGCACACATCCTGGACTTCCAGTATTCATAGTTCGTGCCATCCAACAATGGTGGTCTGTTGACATAACCTCCCTCTCTGTCCATGCTTGCCAGAAAACTCTTCCCTGGAGCTCACCCAATCACAGGCAGGGTGCCTGCTCTGATGCCAATTGAAATTCTGGCTGAACTAAGATCAGAACTTAAAAGAGAGTGCAAAATATGTAAAACAGGGCACAATCAAATGAGTTCAGAAGCAGAAACTAAAGGTGCAGAAAAATAAAGTGGCACAGATATTCGTTAATCCAGTTCGGTGCAAACGCCACCTACGTCTGGAGGATACCAATCCAGGAAGGAAATCCACTATAGGAATTAATCCTTAAGACTCAAGACACTGACCCCCAGTTCCCATCCTAAGCAATCAATCTCCTCCTAGTTAAGATTTCTACCCAACACCTTGAGTATTAGAAACTAGTAACTTCTTAACCAAGTAACTAACCCAGTTACAACTCAGCTTCTGAAAAACTACCCAGTTTTGAAGAACACTTCTGAAAGGCTTAGAATGAATTACAACTCAAACACACCTAAACCAACTCAGTTGAGTGGTGTACAAATAAACCTAAGTTTAAAACACACAAGACTCAAAACTCTGAATTTTGCAATATCACACGTAAGTCTTCAACATAGCAGCAATCTCCTTTTATAAGCTTCAGCAATTCTCTTAAATTTGAATTCAATCTTCTGCAAAGATATATCTCTGAAATAAGAATGGCTCAATAAGGAAACAATCAATTCAGCATTGTATCTTCTAAAAGATTTTTTCAAAAAATATGATAAGCATAAACACGAGCCAAATCTTCATAAGATCTTCATCAATTTAATCAGCATTCTAGAAACCTTCAGCCATGATTAATCCTTGATAAATCTCTCAAAGATTCGCATAGAAATCACATTTAAAAACCCAGCTTCTGAAGAAGTCAACGCGGGTCAACGCTGGAATAGTGCGTCTGAAGCACTGTAGCGCGTCTGAAGGATTTCAGCGTCTGAAGCACTGTTCCTGCGTCTGAAGGTACATTCAGCTTCTGAAGGTCCAAACAGCTTCTGAACTTCTTCAAATTCGAATTCTTGCAACTGAAGACTTCTTATACACATGGAGATGCTTCCCTTGAACACATTGAATTTACCAAAACATGCAGCCAACTTCAAAATACTCAACAATCTCCCCCTTTGGCAAATTTTTGGTTAAAATCAATGTTTCACAAAACCAAGTTCTTCAATTCAACATAAAACAAACTCAGCAATGAAGAACTTCACAATAATCAATCATAACATAGAGATAAGCAGGGGATTCGGCTATGATTAACAATGAAAAACCAACAAATACTATGTAACAGCTTCAACTCAGCACTTCAGCTTCTGATAACAAACAAAACTACTGAACAACTTCTGATAACACTCCCTGAAGCTTCACAAACACACAATCACATGTCAGCAACATACACACTACTCTCCCCCTTCAACTCAGCATACATACAATACTCCCCTAATTCTGAAATGCAGAAACTTCTGAGACAAGTAACTTCTGAAACTGAAAACTTCAGGAATACTAAGACAAACAGCTCACAACTCAGGATTTTATCACTCATCCACTCCCCCTGAGTCACATACTCCCCCTCAAGCATATCTGGACATTTCCTATTGCAATGGTTCTGAACTAGCCACAGGTGCAAAGGTTTCATCAAAATCCAATCTCTCTACTTGAGTGTAACCTTGAGCAACTAACCTTGCCTTGTTTCTGATTCTCTAAGATTTCCTCCAACACATCAGTAGCAGTATTCATCATCTTCACCTGCTTTTTCATGTTCTCAAGTTGGGAATTTAGCTGGCTTACTTCTTCTTTCAGTTCTAAATTCTGCACTAAAAGTTCCCCTTTCTCAGCCTCCAGTTGACATATAGTCTCCTTCTGATCCAGAACTTGTTTGCAAACTTTCTTCAGTTTGTTGCTTATTGTTGTTGAGTCTGAGGTTCTGACCTTTGGTTTTGGATTTTCTGTCAACATTCTTCAGAATTTTGTTGAATTGTTTACCCAGCAACACTAGAGCTTCTGATAAATCACCATCATCCTCATAAGACTCTTGTTGATCATCAACTTCAGAATTGACAGTAAAAGCTACACCTTTCCCTTTCTTCTCAGGCTGTTCACAAAAAGCAGTCTCAAAATTCAGTAGAGACCCAATCAGCTCCTCAACCTTCATGGTGGTGATGTCATGAGCTTCCTCTATAGCTGTTACCTTCATGTCAAACCTTCTGGGAAGAGACCTGAGAATTTTTCTCACTATCTTCTCATCTGACATCTTCTCCCCAAGAGACTCAAAGGAATTGGCCATATCCAGCACATTCATGTAGAAATCCTGTATGCTTTCATCCTCCATCATCTTCAGGTTCTCAAACTTAGTGGTAAGTAACTGGAGTCTGGACATCTTGACCTTAGAGGTTCCTTCATGAGTGGTTTTCAGAATTTCCCAAGCATCCTTTGCAACAGTACACTGCTTGATGAGTCTGAACATGTTCATGTCCACACCATTGATTATTGCATTCAAAGCTTTGGAATTTCCAAGAGACAGATCATCTGCAGCCTTTGTCCACTCTTCTTCTGGTTTCAGAATCTCAGTTTTGTTCCCATCTTTGTCTAAAACTACTGGATGATCCCAACCTTTTAGCACAGCCTTCCAAGTTCTGCTGTCAATTGATTTTAGAAAAGCACACATCCTGGACTTCCAGTATTCATAGTTCGTGCCATCCAACAATGGTGGTCTGTTGACATAACCTCCCTCTCTGTCCATGCTTGCCAGAAAACTCTTCCCTGGAGCTCACCCAATCACAGGCAGGGTGCCTGCTCTGATGCCAATTGAAATTCTGGCTGAACTAAGATCAGAACTTAAAACAGAGTGCAAAATATGTAAAACAGGGCACAATCAAATGAGTTCAGAAGCAGAAACTAAAGGTGCAGAAAAATAAAGTGGCATAGATATTTGTTAACCCAGTTCGGTGCAAATGCCACCTACGTCTGGAGGATACCAATCCAGGAAGGAAATCCACTATAGGAATTAATCCTTAAGACTCAAGACACTGACCCCCAATTCCCAGCCTAAGCAATCAATCTCCTCCTAGTTAAGATTTCTACCCAACACCTTGAGTATTAGAAACTACTAACTTCCTAACCAATTAACTAACCCAGTTACAACTCAGCTTCTGAAAAACTACCCAATTTTGAAGAACACTTCTGAAAGGCTTAGAATGAATTACAACTCAAAAACACCTAAACCAACTCAGTTGAGTGGTGTACAAATAAACCTAAGTTTAAAACACACAAAGACTCAAAACTCTGAATTTTGCAATATCACACGTAAGTCTTCAACATAGCAGCAATCTCCTTTTATAAGCTTCAACAATTCTCTTAAATTTGAATTCAATCTTCTGCAAAGATATATCTCTGAAATAAGAATGGCTCAATAAGGAAACAAACAACTCAGCATTGTATCTTCTAAAAGATTGCTTCAGAAAATATGATAAGCATAAACGCGAGCCAAATCTTCATAAGATCTTCATCAATTTAATCAACATTCTAGAAACCTTCAGCCATAATTAATCCTTGATAAATCTCGCAAAGATTCGCATAGAAATCACATTTAAAAACCCAGCTTCTGAAGAAGTCAACGCGGGTCAACGCTGGAATAGTGCGTCTGAAGCACTGTAGCGCGTCTGAAGGATTTCAGCGTTTGAAGCACTGTTCCTGTGTCTGAAGGAACATTCAGCTTTTGAAGGCCCAAACAGCTTCTGAACTTCTTCAAATTCGAATTCTTGCAACTGAAGACTTCTTATACACATGGAGATGCTTCCCTTTACCAAAACATGCAGCCAACTTCAAAATACTCAACAACAAGACTGGAAGCAATCAGGTTACTTCTTTCCTATGCAGTTAATCATGATATCATCTTATGTCAAATGGATGTTAAGAGTGCTTTTTTAAATGGAGTTATTTCTGAAAAAGTTTATGTTAAACAACCTCCTGGTTTTGAAGATGTTAAACATCCAGATTTTGTTTTTAAACTTAAGAAATCTCTATATGGTCTGAAACAAGCTCCTAGAGCTTGGTATGAAAGGCTGAGTAATTTCTTACTAAAAAATGATTTTGTAAGAGGTCAAGTTGACAATACACTCTTTAGAAAAACTCTTAAGAAAGACATCTTAATTGTACAAATATATGTTGATGATATCATATTTGGTTCTACTAATGCCACTCTTTGCAAAGAGTTTTCTAAGTTAATGCAGGATGAATTTGAAATAAGCATGATGGGAGAGTTGAAGTTCTTTCTTGGAATTCAAATCAACCAATGCAAAGATGATGTGTATGTTCATCAGTCCAAATACACAAAGGAGCTTCTGAAGAAGTTCCAGCTTGATGACTGTAAACTGATGACAACACCAATGCATCCTACCTGCACTTTAAGCAAAGAGGACAATGGCTCAAAAGTAGATCAGAAACTCTACAGAGGTATGATAGGTTCTCTGTTATACTTAAGTGCTTCTAGGCCAGATATTTTGTTTAGTGTATGTCTGTGTGCAAGATTCCAGTCAGATCCTAGAGAATCTCATATGACTGCTGTCAAGAGAATCTTCAAGTATCTGAAAGGAACAACTAATCTGGGACTTCTGTATAAGAAATCCTTAGATTATAAGCTAGTTGGATTCTGTGATGCTGACTATGCTGGGGACAGGATTGAAAGAAAATCCACCAGTGGAAACTGTCAGTTTCTTGGTGAGAATCTGATATCCTGGGCCAGCAAAAGACAAGCAACTATTGCTTTGTCAACAGCAGAAGCAGAAGACATCTCTGCTGCAAGTTGTAGCACACAACTACTCTGGATGAAACATCATTTGGAAGACTATCAGATTCATGCAGATAGCATTCCTATTTATTGTGATAATACTTGTGCGCTCTCGTTATTAACGCGCAAGCCTCGAGCGTACGCAAACGCTAGCAAGGCTGTTGTGAAGTCGCCACCAAAGTTTTTTGTTTAAAGGGAACGTTGATAAACCCTTGAGTTTTTTTATTTTGAAGGGAAACGATAGTAAAACCCGTGACGATGAGGAAAGGATGGTCATCGCAACCATTGTCGAGTTCGGGAGTCGATTACGCAAGGGGAAGGTATTAGCACCCCTCACGTCCGTCGGGAACCTCCTAGTTAGCTAAGGCTAGAATGTTTTTAAATGTTTTGCTTGCATGATTGAATATGTAAAAAGGGGAAAAAGAAAATATGATGAAAGGGAAAAAAGTTGTTTTTTATTATTGTGCGATGGAGAAATCAAAGCTACGTAGTTCTTAAATAGAAAAACGTATTTGTTGATTGTTTTTTAATGAACGATGTTTTAACCGTATTCTTGCGATCAAACATAGCTTGTATGCTCACGCGTGGGAGGCTTAAGCGTTTGTTTAAAATCGCGCTAGAAATGTTAAAAGCATGTCCGTTGGGGAAAAAGGTTCGAATTGGCCGTGAGGGGACCAAAAAGGATTAAAATGACTCAACCGAGTCGAGAAAGGTTCGATTGGTCCAACGAGATCAAGAAAGGGTACAATGGACTCAACTGAGTCGAGCATTGACCAAAGTGACTTAAACGAGTCGAAAAAAGGTTCGATTGATCCAACGGAATCAAGAAAAGGTTCAATGGACTCAACCGAGTCGAACATTGACCAAAGTGACTCAAACGAGTCGAGGAAGGGTTCGATTGATCCAACGGGATCAAGAAAAGGTTCAATGGACTCAACCGAGTCGAACATTGACCAAAGTGACTCAAATGAGTCGAGGAAGGGTTCGATTGATCCAACGGGATCAAGAAAAGGTTCAATGGACTCAACCGAGTCGAACATTGACCAAAGTGACTCAAACGAGTCGAGGAATTGAATCTAGTGGCCACGGGGGACCAAAAGGTTCAAATTGACCACAAAGGGCCAAGAATTGGTTTGGTGTGGTCGGATGCGTTGAAAATAGAATGACGATTGTCCGAACGTCGAGACATACGTCACGCATTCGTTCAATCGGGGCAATGGAGAGACATACGTCAAACCATCCCTTTTTCATTCAAGCTTTGTTTGAATTTCAAGAAATCCCAAAGTTATCAAAACACTTGGTTTAAAGTTTTATGAAAAGGTTTTAATGTCCAAATTAGTTGTTGCAACCTATGAACAAGTTTGCCTTGTTTCTGTGCATGAAAATGAGCAAGTTTTGCACCAATTTGTGAAAAACGCACAAGTTCGGCTCAAGTTTGAAAAAGGTTTTGAAAAGTGAACAAGTTCGGCTTAAGTTCACGTTTGATTGAAAATCATGAACAAGGTTTTGGTTCAAGTTTAGTTTTGAAAATGATGAACTTAGCTTATTGCTCAAGTTTGATTTTGAAAGTTTATGAACATAACTTGTTTCGCAAGTTATTCAAAAAGTGTTGCTCAAACTTGTGAATCTTCCAATATCATGCAAAACTCTTGATATGGTTTGAATAAAATGAGTTTCAATCCTCTTAGGTTCTGAGTTCTTGGGCTAGAACCTCAAAAAATTGGCTTTTAGAAGCCTAAACTCAGATTCTGAGTTCTGTCATGGTCGCACTGCGACCAGAGCTTCGCACTGCGAACACTGCGAAATTTTGAGTTCAGAAGCTGCTTCTGAACTGCTGTTTAGAAGAAACTTCTGAACAATCTCAGAACTTTTGGAGGAGTGAAAAGCTTTTGAAATCAGCAATAAAAGGAGTGCAACAACTTAGTTTAAATGTTTTGCAAACTTCGGGATTCTTTTGAAATTCAAAAGGGGTTTTTTAGAGCAAAATGAATTTAAACAAAACAAGTGATGCAAGCAACAATTCTAAATGAAAGATAACGATTTTAGAGTACTTACAGAACTCCTAGCAATGCACTTGTTGTAAGGAAATGGAAAGGACTTGAATGGTTGAAGTTTTGCAAAGTTAGGATGTTGGAGGTTTGGAGGATAATAATGTTGGAACAAAATGTGTTAAACAACTTTCTTCTGAATTAAGAGGGAGTTTGTTGAAACATTATGTGTAAACATATCTCTCTTTATGGTTTTGATGATAACTAAAAGTGTTAAATAGAAAATTGGTTATTTGCTAATGCTTTGTTCAAGTGATTTCAGAACCACGTGTTTATTGATTGAAAATTGATAATGGTTATGAAAGAACAAGCTTAGAGCAAGAAAGGAAAGCTTAGAAGCCAAGGTACAAGGTTGAGAGAAAACTGGGTCTGAAGGGGAGTCTGAAGCCTGCGTCTGAAGACAGCTTCTGAAGTCTGGGTGCTTCTGAAGAAGTCAACAAAAGTCAACGTCTGAAGACCAGCTTTTGATCCGTACAACTGAAGCCAGCTTCTGATGTTCAACCAGCTTCTGATGAAGAGAAGCTTCTGAAGGCCGATGTGGCATGGAAAGCAACTGGTACTGTGCGCATTTAATGCCTGGATGTGTCAGAACAACCCAATGGAACAGTTGTCTCCCTGACTCAAACATTCCCCAGCTTTTAAGGAAAGCAAATTCAAAAATGGTTGCTGCTCTGTTTTCTGGAAAAAGTTCAGCACACAATTTCAGCTATCCTAGCTCACAACTTGCAACGGCTCCTTTCCTAAAACCTGCAATCTTCAACAGCTCTATTTTCCTCTATAAAAGGAAGAAGATTTGAAGAAGATTTTTTGCTAAGACTCTTGAAACTAAATTGCTGAACCTGTGCTCTGTTTTGCTGTAAAAACTCATAAGTTCAAAAACTCTTAGAAATTCTTTTAGTCCTTGTAACTTAGAATTTCTTAAGGTTAAGAGTCTTAACCTGTGTTGTATTAAGTGAACACCTCTGATATTTTATCAAGTGTTCAAATCCAAACTTGTTTTCTTTGTAATCCAGTTTGGTCATTAAGTCTCAGTCTGAATACTGAGCATTTGTAATCTCATTCCTTTGTGGTCTGAGTCAGAAAGTCTTATTCCTTTGTGATCTAAGCATTGGGAAGTCTCTTGACTTTGTGTCTTGAGCATTGGAAGCCTCTTGACTTAGTGTCTTGAGCATTAGAAGCCTCTTCCTTTGTGGTTGAGCAATTGGAAGCCTCTTCCTTGGTGGTTGAGCAACTGGAAGTCTCTTCCTTAGTGGTTGAGCAATTGTAATCAGCTGATTATAGTGAAAATCTCTTGTTGGAAAACAAGGGGACTGGACTACTTCTCACATTGAGAAGGAACCAGTATAAATCTTTGTGTGTCTCCCTTCCCTTCTCTATTTACTTGTTTATCCGCTGCAACACTCTTTGAAAACAGTTCAGAACCTGCTTTTGAACTAATCTTAAGTTTTGAGAAGAAAAGAACCAAGCTTTTGAGTCACACAATTCAACCCCCCCCCCTTCTTGTGTGTGTTTTTCTCACCTTCAGTTAGTATCAGAGCTCCGGTTCTGATATTAACACTTAACAGTGTGTCAGTAGGATCCTGAGAAAAACATGTCATCTGATAATGAAGATTCACCTCCTCCTCCTCCTCCTCCTAGACATACTTCTGTACAATATGACTATGGTACTGATGATAGAAAATCTAGGTCACACAATAAACCCCCTATGTTTACTGGTGACCCAGAAAAATTCTCTTGGTGGAAGAGTAAAATGTACAGTCATATAATTGGTATTGATGGCTCACTTTGGGATATTATTGAAGAGGGAATCTCAATACCAGTTGATGAAGAAGGTGTTGGTGTCAACAAAAGAGCTTTAAGTGATGCAGAAAGAAAGATATATAGAAAGCATCACAATGTGAGAGGAATCATTATGGATTCCCTACCTCACTCTGAGTACCAGAAGCTGAGTGACAAGTCAACAACCAAAGCAATATTCACATCCCTCTGCTCTAACTATGAAGGTAACAAAAAGGTTAGAGAAGCTAAGGCAAACATTCTTGTTCTGCAATATGAATTGTTCAGAATGAAAGAGGATGAAAATATTGAGACAATGTTCTCAAGATTTCAGACTCTGGTTTCTGGACTTCAGATTCTAAAGAAGAGTTATACCACAGCTGATCATGTGAATAAAATCCTTAGAAGTTTGCCATCTAAATGGAGACCTAAAGTGACTGCTATTGAGGAAGCTAAGGATCTGAATACTTTAAGTATTGAGGATCTTATAAGCTCCCTCAAGGTGCATGAACTGGGACTCAATGAGGATGAGTCTGTTAGAGAACCAAAATCATTAGCTCTGAAGTCTAAAAGAAAGCCTGCTAAAGCTTTGAAAGCTATTGAATCTGAAGAAGAGTTTCCTGAGGGAAATTCTGATGAAGATTCAGATGCTGATGAGCTTGCAATGCTTTCTAAAAGAATTCAGTATCTGATGAATAGAAAGAAAAAATTCTCTAACAAAAGCAGTAACTTTAGAGGATCTGGTTCAAAGAGGGATAACCAGAAGGAAAGTTGTTACAACTGCAAGAAGCCTGGACATTTTATTGCTGACTGTCCTGATCTTCATAAGGAAAAGCCTAAAGAGAAAGCAAAGAAATCCAGCTCAAAGTCCAGCAGTTTCATAAACAAGCTTAAAAAGAGTCTTATGGCAACATGGGATGATCTGGATAATGAGTCTGAATCTGATGAAGAGGAAGCAAACTTAGCTTTGATGGCAACTGCATTTTCTGATGCAGAATCCTGTTCAGATTCAGATGAAGAAAATGAGGTATATTCTGAACTCACTAGATCTGAATTAATTGAAACATTTAATGATCTTATCAGTCATCTAAAAAGCAAGTTAGGAGAAATTTAATCTTTGAAAAATAAAACCAACTTGCTATCTGAGGAAAATCTTAAACTTCAGAATCAAATATTTGAATATGATGAAGAAGTTGAAGAACTCAGAAAAGAGGCTCATAAGGAATCTGAAGAGATTCCTAATGAACATGAAATATCTCTTCAGGATTTCATTCTAACTGGATTCAATAGAACTAAAATTGCCTCTATGATGTATAATATGATCATAAACAAAGGTGAAGACATTGGCTATGATTCATTCAAACCTTCAAATGAATTAAACTCACCTTCCTGTTCTGGAAATATTTTAAAAGGCAATGGTATATGTTTTGTGCCTGCTTCTGATAACTCTGAGAAGTTGAAAAGGTCAGAAACTGAGACTAAGTCTGAAGTTCTGAACAGCTCAGACTCTGAAGCTTCTGAACCTAAGGGTAAGATGAAGGCAGATGTTAAAACCTTGCCTAAATCTAAGCCAAAAGGTCCTAAGCCTAAGAGTAAGAGAAAATCAGACTCTGAACCTGAAAATGTTCAGAATCTGAAGAGTTCAGAACCTGGAACTAGTAAGTCTCAGAATCTGAATCATTTAAATTCAAATTTTTCAAAGACTGGGTTTGTTAAAACTTCAAAATCTATTAAACCAGTCAAAACAAAACATTTTCAATCTCAGAATGTTGAACAAAGCAAGCAAAAGCAAATCAATCAGTTTTCTGCTTTTAATTGTTTTAAGAAAGGCAGAACTGAAGCTTGCCTTGTGCCTGAAGCTAACAAGGTTAGAATTTTGAGGAAATCAGAACCAAAACACTCAAAGGGTCAGACTTCAAACAACTCAGAACCAAAGACCTTCAAGTCTCAGGTTCTGAAAAAATCTGAGTCCAAGCCCTTGAGAACTCAGGTTCTGAAGAACTCAGGTTCTGAAACTCAGACTTATTCAAGATATAAGGATTCATATCCTAAGTATCGTAACAAGTCTGAATATCATAACTTCAGACACAAGATGAAGAAGCCAAAACCTTTCAGGACTAACCCCAAAGGACCCATGAAAATCTGGGTACCTAAGTCTGAGATCATTTCAATTGCAGATATGCTTGTCATCCAGAGAAAAGGAAAGGTCCTGGTACCTGGACAGTGGATGCTCGCATCATATGACAGGGGACAAGTCTATGTTCCAAACCCTGACTCTGAAAGAGGGAGGAACTGTGGGGTTTGTAGGAAGTCAGAAAGGAAAGATCATTGGTACTGGTAAGATAGGTAATTCTTCCTTGTACATTGATAATGTTTGGCTGGTAGATGGACTTAGACATAATTTACTTAGCATAAGTCAATTATGTGATAGTAATTATGAAGTCTTGTTTAATCAGAACACTTGCACTGTAATCAAGAATGAAAATAAGTCTGTAGTGTTCAGAGGTAGCAGGAAAAACAATGTTTATAAAATAAATTTTTCTGAATTGGTTCAGCAGAAGGTAGTTTGCCTTTTGTCTGTGAGTGATGAGAAATGGGTGTGGCACAAAAGGCTGGGACATCCTAACTGGAGACTCATCTCTAAGCTTAGCAAGTTACAGCTGGTCAGAGGCCTACCTCAGATTGATTATCACTCAGATGCACTATGCAGTGCATGCCAAATTGGAAAGTTTTCAAAAACTTCTTTTAAGCCTAAAAACATTGTTTCCACCTCAAAACCTTTAGAACTCCTTCACTTTGATTTGTTTGGTCCTATTGGAACAGCTTCAATCAATGGGAAGAAGTATGGACTTGTGATTGTTGATGATTACAGTAGGTGGACTTGGGTTAAATTCCTTTGAACCAAAAATGAAACATATGATGTGTTTTTCAAATTCTGCAAACAAGTACAAAATGAAACTGATTTAAAAATTTTAAAAATCAGAAGTGATCATGGTGGGGAATTTGAAAATGAACCTTTTGAAAATTTTTGTGAAGATCATGGAATTATCCATGAGTTCTCATCTCCTAGAACTCCACAACAAAATGGAGTTGTAGAGAGAAAGAACAGATCTTTACAGGAAATGGCCAGAACCATGATCCATGAATCCAAAATTGCTAAGTACTTTTCGGCAGAAGCTGTAAACACAGCATGTTATATTCAGAACAGGATCTATATCAGACCTATTCTGAATAAAAAAGCATATGAACTGTTTAAAGGAAGAAAACCAAGTATTTCTTATTTTCATCAGTTTGGTTGTACTTGTTACATACTAAACAATAAAATCTACCTAAAGAAATTTGATGCCAAGGCTCAAAAGGGTACCTTCTTAGGATACTCAGAGAGATCTAAGGCATACAGCGTGTATAATTCTGAAACACATGTTGTTGTAGAAGCTATACACATTAGGTTTGATGATAAGAAGCCTGGTAATGAAATACCAGAGCTGGTTGAGAGTTTTGCAGATGTCAGAATCTCAGAAGAACCTTCAGAAGCTAAACCCAGTTCAGAGTCTGATGAAGGTTCAGAAGCTGAAAACAATGAAGAATCTGAGAAACTCTCTGATAATGACACTACTCCTGAAGCAAACCAAGATCAGCATGGTTCTGAACACATCCTTGATGGCTCTTCAGAAGCTAATCCTCCCAGAACCTCATTCAAGTACAAGTCTTCACACCCTGAGGAGTTGATCATTGAAAACAAGAGCAGTCCAATAAAGACTAGATCAGCATTCACTCAGAATGAGTCTATGCTTGTCCTGCTATCCATGATTGAGCCTACAACTGCTGATGAAGCACTTGCTGATGATGGCTGGATTGTAGCAATGCAAGAAGAACTGAACCAGTTTCAAAGGAATGATGTCTGGGATCTAGTTGCAAGACCTGATCATAAGAACATCATTGGAACAAAATGGGTGTTCAGGAACAAGCTCAATGAACAAGGAGAAGTGATCAGAAACAAGGCTAGATTAGTAGCTCAAGGGTACAGCCAGCAAGAAGGAATTGATTACACAGAGACTTTTGCTCCAGTTGCAAGACTGGAAGCAATCAGGTTACTTCTTTCTTATGTTGTTACTCATGATACCATCTTGTATCAAATGGATGTTAAGAGTTCTTTCTTAAATGGTGTAATTTCTGAAGAAGTGTATGTTAAACAACCTCCTGGTTTTGAAGATGCTAAAAATCTAGATTATGTTTTTAAACTTAAGAAGTCTTTGTATGGTCTTAAACAAGCTCCCAGAGCTTGGTATGAAAGACTAAGCAACTTCTTAATTAAAAATGGTTTTGTAAGAGGTCAAGTTGACAATACACTCTTCAGGAAAACTGTTAAGAAAGAAATCTTAATTGTGCAAATATATGTTGATGATATCATATTTGGTTCTACTAATGCCTCCCTTTGCAAAGAGTTTTCAAAGTTAATGCAGGATGAATTTGAAATGAGCATAATGGGTGAGCTGAAATTCTTTTTGGGAATTCAAATCAACCAATGCAAAGATGGTGTCTATGTTCATCAGTCCAAATACACTAAGGAGCTTCTGAAGAAGTTCCAGCTTGATGATTGCAAGCTGATGACAACACCAATACATCCTACCTGCACCTTAAGCAAAGAGGACAATGGCTCTAAAGTAGATCAGAAGTTGTACAGAGGTATGATAGGTTCTCTCTTATACTTAACTGCTTCTAGGCCAGATATTTTATTTAGTGTATGTCTGTGTGCTAGATTCCAGTCAGATCCTAGAGAATCTCATATGACTGTTGTCAAGAGAATCTTTAGGTATCTGAAAGGAACAACTAATTTGGGACTTCTGTATAAGAAATCCTTGAATTATAAGCTAGTTGGATTTTGTGATGCTGACTATGCTGGGGACAAGATTGAAAGAAAGTCCACCAGTGGAAACTGTCAGTTTCTTGGTGAGAATCTGATATCCTGGGCCAGCAAGAGACAAGCAACCATTGCTTTGTCAACAGCAGAAGCAGAATACATCTCAGCTGCAAGTTGTAGCACACAACTGCTCTAGATGAAACATCAATTAGAGGATTAGCAGATTCATGCAGATAATATTCCTATTTATTGTGATAATATTGCTGCAATATGTCTGTCTAAAAATCCAATTCTGCATTCTAGAGCCAAGCACATAGAAATAAAACATCATTTTATAAGAGATTATGTTCAGAAGGGTGTTTTAGATATTCAGTTCATTGATACTGATCATCAATGGGTTGACATATTCACAAAACCCCTAACAGAAGAAAGATTCAATTTTATTAAAAACAATTTGAACATGCACTTTATCTCTTGAAAATGTGCTTGAATCTGAATGAAATCCTTGATTCTGAGTTTATCATAAGCTAAGACTTATCAGACAATCCCTTTCTGAGAGTCTGAATAAAGTTAAGCCTGAAAAACTTCGGAGTCTGAAGGATCAGAACCTGGATTTTCTGACTTCTGAATCTGATAGTAATCTAATGTTTGGTCAGAATCTGATAAGTATAACCCTGGGCAATGATGACTAAAGCTTTGAAAGTTTATACTCTATCCCTCCCAAAGTCATCAATTTAAAAATGTGATTTTATGTTTTGGTATCAATGCTAAAATTTGTTTTAATTTCAATTGGTATCAGTCTGTTTTTAAACTGTTTAGCACAGACACATTTTTCAAATGTTCAATTTGTATCAGATATGTTCAGTTTTTAGAACTTATTTCAAATGCTATATCTTGGTATCAGCACTGAACCATATTTTGGTATCAGGTTCTGATATAAGTTCAGCACTATTAAAACTTTCATTTGGTATCAGGCTCTGATATAACCTTTCAGTTGGTCTATGATCTAAACAAATTTGTTTTAAAAATGAGTTAGACTTGCTCTGATACCTTCTTGTGTGCTTTGCTCTGATACTGAACAATATATATACTGAACAACTATGTCTGAACACAGAATGCTCTGATCATAAGCTCTGAACCTTTTCTGCTTCTGAACAACATTCTATTTTTAATGAAATGTCATATACTCATTAAAAATCAAGTATGCTCTGATGCTCATCTTTGCTGCTTGATTATCTATATGATTGCATAATTATCTCACATGTTTTTCAACCCCCCCAATTCTAAACTTTTTAGAAATGTTTTCAAACTCTTTTAAAAAGGGGGAGAGATGTCATATGCTCTGATACACTTGTTTTCAAACTCTTTTAAAAACTTTTTGTTGATGACAAAAGGGGGAGAAAGTAAAACAAGTATTAAGGCACCTGAGCTCACAATATAAGTTAAATTTTGTCAATATATTAACTTATGAAAGGGGAGTAAAAGGTCTTAATGCCTGAGGCTCTGAACATAAGTTAAGTTCTGACAGAATTTTAACTTATGAGAACTGATTTTAATTCTTAGCCTCTGAATTTAAATTTTGTGAGATACATAACTCTTAGTGAGTTAAAATGAATTTAAAATAACTTGGATAAGACTCAGGGAGCTTACAAAACTCATCCTGTGGATTATCAGACTTAGGGGGAGAGCTTACAAACCTCAGAACCTGAAGTCAGCAAGTTATTTATAATTCTGAGTGATAATTTCACTTTATTGTTTTAAGTTGAGTTTAATTAACATGGACAAGAATCAGGGGGAGCTTACAAACCTAACCTTGAGGATTGTCAGACCTAGGGGGAGCTTACAAACCTCTCCTGAAGTCAGATTGTTAATTAAACTTAATAACAATTCTGAAATTTTCACATTTGTGTTTTAAACTGAACTTAATTAACTTGGATCAGACTCAGGGGGAGCTTACAAACCTCACACCCTGCAGTTAACTTGTTAATTAAGTTAACAACAATTTTCTGATTTAATACTTGTGTTTGTCATCATCAAAAAGGGGGAGATTGTTGGAACAAAATGTGTTAAACAACTTTCTTTTGAATTAAGAGGGAGATTGTTGAAACATTATGTGTAAACATATCTCTCTTTATGGTTTTGATGATAACTAAAAGTGTTAAATAGAAAATTGGTTATTTGCTAATGCTTTGTTCAAGTGATTTCAGAACCACGTGTTTATTGATTGGAAATTGATAATGGTTATGAAAGAACAAGCTTAGAGCAAGAAAGGAAAGCTTAGAAGCCAAGGTACAAGGTTGAGAGAAAACTACGTCTGAAGGGGAGTCTGAAGCCTGCGTCTGAAGACAGCTTCTGAAGTCTGGGTGCTTCTGAAGAAGTCAACAAAAGTCAACGTCTGAAGACCAGCTTTTGATCCGTACAACTGAAGCCAGCTTCTGATGTTCAACCAGCTTCTGATGAAGAGAAGCTTCTGAAGGCCGATGTGGCATGGAAAGCAACTGGTACTGTGCGCATTTAATGCCTGGATGTGTCAGAACAACCCAATGGAACAGTTGTCTCCCTGACTCAAACATTCCCCAGCTTTTAAGGAGAGCAAATTCAAAAATGGCTGCTGCTCTGTTTTCTGGAAAAAGTTCAGCACACAATTTCAGCTATCCTAGCTCACAACTTGCAACGGCTCCTTTCCTAAAACCTGCAATCTTCAACAGCTCTATTTTCCTCTATAAAAGGAAGAAGATTTGAAGAAGATTTTTTGCTAATACTCTTGAAACTAAATTGCTGAACATGTGCTCTGTTTTGCTGTAAAAACTCATAAGTTCAAAAACTCTTAGAAATTCTTTTAGTCCTTGTAACTTAGAATTTCTTAAGGTTAAGAGTCTTAACCTGTGTTGTATTAAGTGAACACCTCTGATATTTTATCAAGTGTTCAAATCCAAACTTGTTTTCTTTGTAATCAAGTTTGGTCATTAAGTCTCAGTCTGAATACTGAGCATTTGTAATCTCATTCCTTTGTGGTCTGAGTCAGAATGTCTTATTCCTTTGTGGTCTAAGCATTAGGAAGTCTCTTGACTTTGTGTCTTGAGCA
This sequence comes from Medicago ruthenica, assembly GCA_018208015.1. NCBI lineage: Eukaryota > Viridiplantae > Streptophyta > Magnoliopsida > Fabales > Fabaceae > Medicago > Medicago ruthenica. The sequence goes on along the minus strand of CM031376.1, from coordinate 39,258,148 downwards.
TTGGAAGCCTCTTGACTTAGTGTCTTGAGCATTAGAAGCCTCTTCCTTTGTGGTTGAGCAATTGGAAGCCTCTTCCTTGGTGGTTGAGCAACTGGAATTCTCTTCCTTAGTGGTTGAGCAATTGTAATCAGCTGATTATAGTGAAAATCTCTTGTTGGAAAACAAGGGGACAGGACTACTTCTCACATTGAGAAGGAACCAGTATAAATCTTTGTGTGTCTCCCTTCCCTTCTCTATTTACTTGTTTATCCGCTGCAAACACTCTTTGAAAACAGTTCAGAACCTGCTTCTGAACTAATCTTAAGTTTTGAGAAGAAAAGAACCAAGCTTTTGAGTCACACAATTCAACCCCCCCTTCTTGTGTGTGTTTTTCTCACCTTCAAATAACACTAGTGTTTTGCTACTATCTCTCACTCCTTGTATGGTGCTTTGAAGGTTTGAATGCTGTGTATTTAGTTCTGTTTCAAGTGTTTTCAATTGTGTTCAATTGCTAGTAAGTCTCTCTTTTTAATCCTTATGCAAGGCATTTCTTTTATAGGCAAAAACCAAATCCAATGTCATGATGGAAAATCCCTAGAATCCAGCTGATTTGTGGGCTAAAACCAGGCTATCTTGCTTTGCATTTAATGCAAAAGTGAAGAGGTGACCTTGCCTTGCTGCAATGGTCAAGACTTTGGCAAATCCAGCCATTAATGCAACTGATTTTGGATAGAAATGATGATGAAAAAGGAGAAAAACAGGGCTGGTTTGCAATTGGCTGTCCCTTGGGATTGGTCCTTGCAATCTTGAGGGTTAAACAAGAAAAACGTGCACTATGATGTGCAGAGGTTGGGGGAAACAAAAGGGAACATGTGGGCTGGTGTGAGGAGGAAGAAAAGCTGCTGAAAACAGGGCAGCAAAACAAGCCTTTGGACAAGTGAAAACCAGCTGTGTTTGACTGGTTTTGGGGGAGAAGGCAGGAAGACAAACAAACAAGCAGCTGGCTGGCAAGCTTAGGGTGATTAACAGGTCAATTGGGAGGGATAAGAGCTGCCCAAGGGCTAGCCAACTTGCTTGACACATGCTTGGTTGGAAGAAAAAGCTTCTCACCTTGGCTTTAATGGCACATGCTCCAATTCTTGCTTTGTTGAGCCCAAACAGCCACAATTAATGATAATAACAATAATAATAATGATAGGTAATAATAATAATAATAACATAATGAAAATAAATCAAAGAGATTAAAAATCTGCAAAAAATTCGCAGACTTCGCAGAGCGAATGGGACTTTGCTCTGCGAAGTCCTCATTTCTGAAATGTTGACTTTTTTGTTGACTTTTGTTGACTTTGACTTTTCTCTTTTTTTTTTTGAAATTTGTTTTTTTGAAAAAAGGCTTGGGACAAAATTGGGGTACAACAGCTGCCCCTACTTAATTGTGTCTTCGCATAGAGAATGCGAGTGCCAAGGGCATCTCATAAATTCCTTGCGAAGAGCAATTAAGTAAAAGAAGGATCCGAATTTTGTCCTTCACGGTGTGAAAAGATTGTAGTAAATAATGAAAGTAAGGATATGCAAATGCAATGAATAAAAGTAAATGCAGGGTCACCTGGTTTGGCTACTGATGCATAAACTAAGAACAGACAAATCGTCACCTGAATAGGTGATTAGACTGAAAGGATAAAAAGATTGTCGCCTGAATAGGTGCTTAGATCTGACAAGTCGTCGCCTGAATAGGTGCTTAGACTGAAAAGATAACAAGATCGTCGCCTGAATAGGTGCTTAGATCTGACAAGTTGTCGCCTGAATAGGTGCTTAGACTGAAAAGATAAAAAGATCGTCGCCTGAATAGGTGCTTAGATCTGACAAGTCGTCGCCTAAATAGGTGCTTAGACTGAAAAGATAAAAAGATCGTCGCCTGAATAGGTGCTTAGATCTGACAAGTCGTCGCCTGAATAGGTGCTTAGACTGAAAAGATAAAAAGATCGTCGCCTGAATAGGTGCTTAGATCTGACAAGTCGTGGCCTGAATAGGTGCTTAGACTGAAAAGATAAAAAGATCGTCGCCTGAATAGGTGCTTAGATCTGAAAAGTCGTCGCCTGAATATGTGCTTAGACTGAAAAGATAAAAAGATCGCCACCTGAATAGGTGCTTAGATCTGACAAGTCGTCGCCTGAATAGGTGCTTAGACTGAAAAGATAAAAAGATCGTCGCCTGAATAGGTGCTTAGATCTGACAAGTCGTCGCGTGAATAGGTGCTTAGACTGAAAAGATAAAAAGATCGTCGCCTGAATAGGTGTTTAGATCTGACAAGTCGTCGCCTGAATAGGTGCTTAGACTGAAAAGATAAAAAGGTCGTCGCCTGAATAGGTGCTTAGACTGAAAAGATAAAAAGATCGTCGCCTAAATAGGTGCTTAGATCTGACAAGTCGTCGCCAGAATAGGTGCTTAGACTGAAAAGATAAAAAGATCGTCGCCTGAATAGGTGCTTAGATCTGACAAGTCGTCGCCTGAATAGGTGCTTAGACTGAAAAGATAAAAAGATCGTCGCCTGAATAGGTGCTTAGATCTGACAAGTCGTCGCCTGAATAGGTGCTTAGACTGAAAAGATAAAAAGATCGTCGCCTGGATATGTGCTTAGATCTGACAAAGTCCTCGCTTGAATAGGTGCTTAGACTGAAAAGATAAAAAGATCGTTGCCTAAATAGGTGCTTAGATCTGACAAGTTGTCGCCTGAATAGGTGCTTAGACTGAAAAGATAAAAAGATCGTCGCCTGAATAGGTGCTTAGATCTGACAAGTCGTCGCCTGAATAGGTGCTTAGACTGAAAAGATAAAAAGATCGTCGCCTGAATAGGTGCTTAGATCTGACAAGTCGTCGCCTGAATAGGTGCTTAGACTGAAAAGATAAAAAGATCGTCGCCTGAATAGGTGTTTAGATCTGACAAGTCGTCGCCTGAATAGGTGCTTAGACTGAAAAGATAAAAAGGTCGTCGCCTGAATAGGTGCTTAGACTGAAAAGATAAAAAGATCGTCGCCTAAATAGGTGCTTAGATCTGACAAGTCGTCGCCAGAATAGGTGCTTAGACTGAAAAGATAAAAAGATCGTCGCCTGAATAGGTGCTTAGATCTGACAAGTCGTCGCCTGAATAGGTGCTTAGACTGAAAAGATAAAAAGATCGTCGCCTGAATAGGTGCTTAGATCTGACAAGTCGTCGCCTGAATAGGTGCTTAGACTGAAAAGATAAAAAGATCGTCGCCTGGATATGTGCTTAGATCTGACAAAGTCCTCGCTTGAATAGGTGCTTAGACTGAAAAGATAAAAAGATCGTTGCCTAAATAGGTGCTTAGATCTGACAAGTTGTCGCCTGAATAGGTGCTTAGACTGAAAAGATAAAAAGATCGTCGCCTGAATAGGTGCTTAGATCTGACAAGTCGTCGCCTGAATAGGTGCTTAGACTGAAAAGATAAAAAGATCGTCGCCTGAATAGGTGCTTAGATCTGACAAGTCGTCGCCTGAATAGGTGCTTAGACTGAAAAGATAAAAAGATCGTCGCCTGAATAGGTGCTTAGATCTGACAAGTCGTCGCCTGAATAGGTGCTTAGACTGAAAAGATGAAAAGATCGTCGCCTGAATATGTGCTTAGATCTGACAAAGTCGTCGCCTGAATACGTGCTTAGACTGAAAAGATAAAAAGATCGTCGCCTGAATAGGTGCTTAGATCTGACAAGTCGTCGCCTGAATAGGTGCTTAGATCTGACAAGTCGTCGCCTGAATAGGTGCTTAGACTGAAAAGATAAAAAGATCGTCGCCTGGATATGTGCTTAGATCTGACAAAGTCCTCGCTTGAATAGGTGCTTAGACTGAAAAGATAAAAAGATCGTTGCCTAAATAGGTGCTTAGATCTGACAAGTTGTCGCCTGAATAGGTGCTTAGACTGAAAAGATAAAAAGATCGTCGCCTGAATAGGTGCTTAGATCTGACAAGTCGTCGCCTGAATAGGTGCTTAGACTGAAAAGATAAAAAGATCGTCGCCTGAATAGGTGCTTAGATCTGACAAGTCGTCGCCTGAATAGGTGCTTAGACTGAAAAGATAAAAAGATCGTCGCCTGAATAGGTGTTTAGATCTGACAAGTCGTCGCCTGAATAGGTGCTTAGACTGAAAAGATAAAAAGGTCGTCGCCTGAATAGGTGCTTAGACTGAAAAGATAAAAAGATCGTCGCCTAAATAGGTGCTTAGATCTGACAAGTCGTCGCCAGAATAGGTGCTTAGACTGAAAAGATAAAAAGATCGTCGCCTGAATAGGTGCTTAGATCTGACAAGTCGTCGCCTGAATAGGTGCTTAGACTGAAAAGATAAAAAGATCGTCGCCTGAATAGGTGCTTAGATCTGACAAGTCGTCGCCTGAATAGGTGCTTAGACTGAAAAGATAAAAAGATCGTCGCCTGGATATGTGCTTAGATCTGACAAAGTCCTCGCTTGAATAGGTGCTTAGACTGAAAAGATAAAAAGATCGTTGCCTGAATAGGTGCTTAGATCTGACAAGTTGTCGCCTGAATAGGTGCTTAGACTGAAAAGATAAAAAGATCGTCGCCTGAATAGGTGCTTAGATCTGACAAGTCGTCGCCTGAATAGGTGCTTAGACTGAAAAGATAAAAAGATCGTCGCCTGAATAGGTGCTTAGATCTGACAAGTCGTCGCCTGAATAGGTGCTTAGACTGAAAAGATAAAAAGATCGTCGCCTGAATAGGTGCTTAGATCTGACAAGTCGTCGCCTGAATAGGTGCTTAGACTGAAAAGATGAAAAGATCGTCGCCTGAATATGTGCTTAGATCTGACAAAGTCGTCGCCTGAATACGTGCTTAGACTGAAAAGATAAAAAGATCGTCGCCTGAATAGGTGCTTAGATCTGACAAGTCGTCGCCTGAATAGGTGCTTAGACTTCTCTGGGGAAATAGAATATACCGCTGTGGGGATAATGTAATCGTCTATAGGCGGGGCTAGTACTTAGATTGTTGAAAAAGGAGAACATGATTGTTGATGCATGATATGCTTCATGTTGTCTTATGCAATATGCTATGCAATATGGTATGATATGAGGTAGACCCAATCCGAATTTTTGTTTGGGAAAACTCAGCTGGGGCATCTTAATGGCCGTGAGCAGGTCCATTTGGGAATGTGATAAATTGGGAAGAAAACCGCTGGGATTATTCTAGAAGAACTTACTGGGGAAGCTCTTGAATGCGGTTCACTGGGGAACACTAGAGATGATTGATAGATGTTGGTGAATATGTGATATTCACTGGAGAATCCTAGTTGAGGATGCATGATATGAATATGAGATGCATGTATATGAATGATTTTGATATAGTGCATGCATGAATGAGTTTGATATGATGCATGTATTATGTTGACATGGTATAATGACAGACGTCATGTTGGACGCTGGGGGTTATGATTAGATGCCGAGCAAGGTCGGGCTTTGGTTGTGGTTGCGCCAATGATGATTGGGCTTTTGATTGAATGCCGAGCAAGGTCGGGCTTTGGTTATGTTTGAATGCCGAGCAAGGTCGGGCTTTGGTTGTGGTTGCGACTCCACTGGGAAATGCCAATAAAAATTGGGCTTTATTTGGATTGCTGGGGATATAAGGATCATTTTGGAAGCATGATCGATATCCAGCCTTGGTGGATGAAAGAGATATTTGGGGTGCTTTGACTGGGGAAATCTATTCCTCCAACACTCAGGATCTTTGCGCTTCACGTGCTGTGAGCTACGCACTTATTTCTGCTGAAGAGCATAAGTCTTAAGATGACTGACCAAATCATTTTAGGCTTGGAGTCTTTTGATGCAACATTGGGGATTACCGAAATTCTTTCGATACTTACGAAAAATTCAAGTAAAACACATTTGTTTTTGCAAGTTTTTTTTTGTTATTATTTCCCATGTTTCAATGCATTTTTTTTTCATGAATAAAACAAAATTTTATGTGCTAATGAGAACACAAAATAATGAAAAAGGTAAAAAAAGAATTTTATTCAATGCAGATTTGGTCCCTTGAATGGGTAACAATACATGAAGTAAGAAGTGATTACTCCTCTGGGGAAAAGATAGAGAAAGACAAGAAAAAAAACAAAAACAAAAAGAAATTTGTTTGAGGGTTGTTTTGGTACAACACATGCTATTTTCCTTATGACTTGAAATCCCTTTGCCTTTGAAAGATGATGACGAGACCGGATCTTGAATGCTGCAGTCATTTGCCTTTCTTATTTGTTTTGAAACTCCTAACTTTTACATGGGACCGCTCTTTCGAGTTTTCAGTCCACCGGGGTGCATTTCCTTTTTTTTGATGTCCTTAATTTTTGCCTAGACCGCCTTCTCAGGTTTTCAATCTACCAGGACGCTCTCTATTGCCTAAACCGCCTTTTCAGGTTTTCGATTTAGCGAGCTTTTCTTTTTTCTTTTTTTCTTTTCTTTTAGGTATAGTACCTCTTGACTGCGTCGGAGTTTATTGAGAGTGGGAACTCTTCTCCGTCCATAGTGGTGATGATTAAGGCTCCGCCAGAGAAGGCTTTCTTTACCACGTATGGTCCTTCATAGCTGGGAGTCCATTTCCCGCGGGGATCCTTGTGGATAGGTAATTTTTTCTTGAGCACTAGGTCTCCTTCTTTGAATTCTCGAGGACGGACCTTTTTGTCGAATGCCCTCTTGAGCCTCCTTTGGTAAAGTTGACCATGACATAATGCTGTTAGACGCTTCTCCTCTATGAGGTTCAGTTGATCAAACCTTGTTTGGACCCATTCGGCTTCTTCTAGCTTGGTTTCCATCAAGACCCTTAACGAAGGGATTTCGACCTCAATGGGAAGTACGACTTCCATACCGTATACTAAGGAAAAAGGGGTTGCCCCAGTTGAAGTGGGAATGGTTGTTCTATAGCCATGTAGCGAAAAGGGAAGCATCTCGTGCCAATCCTTATAGGTTTTCACCATCTTCTGGATGATTTTCTTGATGTTCTTATTGGTTGCTTCTACCGCACCGTTCATCTTTGGCCGATAAGGTGTGGAATTATGGTGCTCGATCTTGAAGACTTTGCACAACTCCTTCATCGTGTTGTTGTTTAGGTTTGCCCCATTATCGATGATGATTTTGTGGGGAGTGCCGTAACGACAAATGATTTCCTTTTTGATGAAACGGGCTACCACTTGTTTGGTTACGTTTGCATATGAAGCTGCTTCGACCCATTTGGTGAAATAGTCTATGGCGACCAGGATGAAGCGATGTCCATTCGAAGCCTTGGGCTCGATCATTTCAATCATGTCTATGCCCCACATAGAGAAAGGCCAGGGTGAGGTCATGACGTTCAGGGGATTTGGTGGTACATGCACCTTGTCGGCTTAAATTTGGCACTTATGACACGTTTTGGCATAGCGGAAACAGTCAGCTTCCATGGTTAGCCAGTAATAGCCCGCCCTTAGGATTTTCTTTGCCATTGCATGCCCATTGGCATGGGTTCCAAAAGATCCCTCGTGGATTTCTTTGATGAGCATGTCCGCTTCATGTTTATCCACGCATCTGAGCAAGACCATGTCATAGTTTCTTTTGTAGAGGGTGTTTCCGCTGAGGAAGAACTGGGATGCCAATCTCCTGAGGGTTCTCTTGTCGGTTTGTGAGACATTTTCTGGATACTCTTGTTCCTCGAGGTATCGCTTGATGTCGTAGAACCAGGGTTTGTTGTCAAGTCCTTCTTCGACTGCTGCACATACAACCGGTTTGTCCCTACGATCCATGTAACGACCCTATTTTCGTATATTATATTTTTATATATTTTATTTTATGGAATTGCATTTAAATATATTTTCTAGTAATCGAGAAATAATTATTTAGCGCGAAGATAAGTTCGAAATCAAGTTTTTAGAGTTTTGGGCGAATTGGGCCAAGAAGAGGAATAGTATTGGGCTTATGAGTAGTAATGATCCTATGTGGATGAGAGTAGTGAGCTTGGATTGGGTTGAAGGGCTAGGATTGGTCCATGATGGTTAGTAAGGATGGATGGCCAAGATTGATTGGATTGGGTTATAAGAGTTTAACAAAGACTTTTTGGAATCACTATTCACTATCTTTTGAGAAGAGGGAAAACGTGAGAAGAGAAGGAGAAGGAAAGCAAGAGAGCTAGGGCAAGAGCAAGTGAAACAAGAGGAAGAGCTTGAGTTTAGAATCATCATTCCAAGGTAAGAGAGTTAGTATTGCTTGATTACAAGTGATTGAGAAGGGGAGAATGTCTATTTCTCCATCCCAAACTTCTCCTCACTTTGTCTAGGTTTTGTTAGAAAGTTTTTATGTTTTAAAGTTGTTAATGATTATGTTTTGCTTGCTTGAATGTTAATTGATGTTGTTAACATGATTTGTTGGAGTTATTGTGTTGTGAGTTCATAAGAAAAGTTTATGAAAAGTTATTGTTTTGAACCCTAATTTCTATACTTGATGCAATCTTTGTTTGTGATGGTTTATAAATGATGTTTTATGATGGAAAATCGTTTTTAACAAGTTCTGGAACTTTGGGTAACCTTGAATGGGCTAAAATGGTGAAAAATCACATTTTTACACATAACTGTGCTGTCACGGTCGCTGTAGCGACGGGCTGTCGCTTGTAGCGACCAGGTTCTGTCTGTCTGCGCTTGTAGCGACGGATCTGCGCTTGTAGCGACAAGCCTGCGCTTGTAGCGACCAACTGGGCGCTTGTAGCGACCAGGTTCTGTCTGTCTGCGCTTGTAGCGACGGATCTGCGCTTGTAGCGACCAAGCCAGAATATCACACTCATTTGGGCTGTTCTGGGGGTCTTGGTGCGCGCGGGAGTGACTTTTTGCTACTGCATTCTCATAATATGTTTTGGAAACCTTGCCCACCATTTTAACTTATTCTTAATGCTTCCTAAAGAGTAATTGTTCAGGAAAACGGCACTTTTGTATATCAAATTATTTAATTATTTTGAAAGGGGTTTTGAGTTTGAAAATGGTATGAATTGATGTGTGGGAGTTGATGAATATAATTGAATTGGTATTGTATCCAAAGAATTGGATTTATCTTAGAAACATTTATATTTATTTGGAGTTTTGGTCAAGTATGATGTTGTTGATGATGTTGTGAACCGTGTTTGATGATTTGTGCGTGTTTGTATTATGATCGGCCATGAGCGCCTATTTGTTGAAGTTAGTATGAGTATTGGTAGTGTACACACATATTTGAGCATATGTAGGTGTAAATATCAATAATTGCTAAGTGAACATACATGCATTTCATGATGGTATGTATGCTCTTTATGGGTAAGAATGAAATCCAATTATTATTGGTCATATGCACGACTGTCTTTATGGCGGATGAGAGGTGCAGAAGGAATCCAGCTTCGGTTGGTCAAGTGTACGTTTGTCTTTATGGCGAATGAGAGGTACACAAGGGATATAAGTTTATCCAATAGTCCGCCATGACTCTAAATGCTGAGCAGGAAATTGGTACCACATGCATTAGAGTGCATTTTAGGAACATACATTCTACTTGACATTAGTGTGCACTGTAGGAAGGATGTGTGCATAATGGTTGTTAAGTGGTAATTGCTATTGATGAATTTTGCGTTTGAGGAATTATGTGTGCATGGTAATTGATGACTGATAATTTCCATCTGTTGACTTAATTGCTTAAAGTGTTAATATCTTTTGAGTACTTGTAAATTAATGAATAAATGTTTGACGATAAATGATGATGCATGTGCGTGAGTTAGAATATGCATGATGGGTAAAGTGTAAGTACCCTACTTATTTTTGTGTTGTTTATATTGTGTTGATTATGCTTTACTAACACTCTCTGTTTCATGTTATGTGCTGGATCTTTGGGGATCCAGATTTTCAGGAAGACGAGCATATCGTCGAGGATTAGCTGTTGTCGTATAGAACTTGTGTAGTGGTGAGGGTTTAGCTTGGCTACCCTTTATCTTTTGAGTTTAGATATGTACCCTAGATAGAGTCTAGTGCTCTGATGGTTGTAACACTACGTTTTGGGGAAATCTTTTGTTGTGTATTAACTTGACATTTGTCTCTGATGTAGACAGTGCCACCTTTGAAAACTATGTATATATTTTTGTATATTATATGCATGCTTGCTTATAAGCTTTGTGATGATTATTCTTCCGCTGCTGTGTTTGTGAATCAAATATGTTTTGATTTCCGTTGATGTTTTTGAAAATTGTTTTTCTTAATGTTGTAACTTCCTATGTCCTTAACGTTTTGTTTTATTAAAGTTAATAATCGGCGGGTAAGGGTTAGGGTGTTACAATAGTGGTATCAGAGCAGGTCGATCCATTGGATCAATTAGGTGTAGATTACCCTTTGTGTAACATGTGTTAGGAAAACACTGTTTATACTGTTTTGAGGAAACGAAGTGTATCCTCACTCGTGGTGCGTGGTGTTGGTTCAGGTTATGGCGCAAAAAGCATTTGCCGATGCGATGGAATTGATGGCGAATGCCATGGTTCAGAAGGCTGTGAGTAGGACGGCTGACAGAGCAGCACAGGAAGCCAAGACTAACTACTACAAGGCTGTGAATGAGAAGAGGAGGAGAACCTTCGGAAGAGGAAAGCCTTATGATAATCGGGGAAAGAAGCCGGATGAAGGTGGAAGCAGTGGTGGTAAAACTGGAGGTGGTAAGAAGTGTTTTAAGTGTGGACAGCTGGGGCATCGTTTCTATGAGTGCCCGGAGAATGATGGAAAATGTTTCAAGTGTGGTGATCCTAACCACAAAGCTGATCGGTGCGAGAAGGGTATTGTGTGCTTCAACTGCAAGAAAGCGGGTCACAAGAGCAATGTGTGCGAGAAGCCAAGAGCGGCTGGGGGAAAAGTGTTCGCGTTGGATGGTGGTGATGCAGAGGATGACAACTTGATCAGAGGTACATGCTTTATCAATAATACTCCTTTGTCTGCTATTATTGGTACGGGTGCTACCCATTCATTTATTTCTATGGATTGTGTTAAGAGGTTGGGTCTTAGAGTAGAAAATATAAAGGGACGCGTGGTTATAGAAACGCCTGCAAGTGGTTCGATGCCGACTACTCTAGTCTGTGTTGACTGTTCAGTCACTAGGTATGGTCGACACTTTGGAATGGATTTAGTCTGCATTCCGTTGAGCGGAATAGACGTTATATTTGGTATGAACTGATTAGAATTTAATCGGGTTCATATCAACTGCGGTAAGAAGACGGTTACGTTTCCAAGACCGGAGCCAGAGTTGTGTTCGAAGCTCATGTGTTGTCAAGAAGTGGTAAGATCAGTGAAGGCTCAAGGGGATGTGTTTGCTATGTTTGCTTCGTTGAAAGTGGAAGAGAAGATGGAGGTTAATGCGTTGCCAGTGGTGCGTGATTTTGCAGATGTATTTACAGATGATATTTTGGATTTACCACCCGAGAGAGAGGTTGAATTCGCAATTGACATCGTACCTGGTACTAGTCCAATATCAATGGCGCCGTATCGTATGTCAGCTGCAGAGCTAGGAAAGTTGAAGGAACAATTGGAGGAATTGTTAGAGAAGAGGTTTGTAAGACCGAGTGTATCGCCGTGGGATGCGCCGGTTCTGTTGGTAAAGAAGAAAGATGGTAGTATGCGTCTGTGCATCGATTATCGTCAGTTGAATATAGCAACTATCAAGAACAAGTACCCACTTCCGAGGATAGATGATTTGATGGGTCAGTTAGTGGGAGCCTGTGTGTTCAGTGAGATTGATTTGAGGTCGGGATATCACCAGATAAGAGTTAAGACGGAGGATATACCGAAGACTGCTTTCAGGACAAGGTATGGTCACTACGAGTATGCTGTTATGCCTTTTGGAGTTACTAATGCACCTGGAGTGTTTATGGAATATATGAATCGTATATTTCATTCCTTTTTGGATCGATTCGTGGTGGTCTTCATAGACGATATTTTGGTATACTCGAAGACGGAAGAGGAACATGCCGAGCGTCGAAGATGGGTCTAATTTTACCGAATCCGAAGGAGTCGTTGCTTATGCATCAAGACAGCTGAAGATTCATGAGGGGAACTATCCTACGCATGATTTGGAGCTAGCTGCTGTTGCGTTTGTTCTCAAGATTTGGAGGCACTACTTGTATGGATCAAGATTCGAGATTTTCAGCGATCACAAGAGTCTGAAGTACTTGTTTGATCAGAGGGAGCTCAACATGAGGCAAAGAAGATGGTTAGAATTTCTTAAGGATTATGATTTCGAGTTGAGTTATCATCCGGGTAAGGCTAATGTGGTAGCCGATGCGTTGAGTAGGAAGTCTTTGCATGTGTCGTCTCTGATGGCGAAGGAACTAATATTGATTGAAGAGTTTAGAGACCCCAGTTGGTTTGTGAAAAGACAACCAAAAGCGTGAAGCTAGGAATGTTGAAGTTGACGAATGATTTTCTTGAAGAAGTTGTTGAAAAGCAAAAGTCGGATGTGAGATTGATGAAGAAGGAGATCGCCGAGTTTGTTTTCGCGTGTTTGACTTGTCAGAAGTCCAAGGTGGAGCATCAGAAGCCGTCGGGGCTATTGCAACCTATGTTTATTCCAGAGTGGAAATGGGATAGTATTGCGATGGATTTTGTAAGCGGTTTGCCGAAGACGTCGAAAGGTAACAATATGATTTGGGTAGTTGTCGACAGGTTAACGAAGTCTGCTCATTTCATAGCTATCAAGACCGGTATGCTAGTACCGAAGTTGGCTGAGATTTATGTCGAGCAAATCGTGAGATTGCATGGAATACCGTCGAGTATTGTATCAGATCGAGATCCCCGTTTTACTTCAAGGTTTTGGGAGAGTTTGCAAGAGGCGTTGGGGACTAAGTTACGGATGAGTTCTGCTTATCACCCGCAGACGGATGGTCAGTCGGAGAGGACGATTCAATCATTGGGGGATTTATTAAGATCGCGTATTTTGGAACAAGGAGTGAGTTGGGAAGCTTGCTTACCATTGGTTGAGTTTACGTATAACAACAGTTTCATTCGAGCATTGGTATGGCACCTTTTGAAGCGTTGTATGGGAGAAGATGTAGAACACCTTTGTGTTGGTTTGAATCGGGAGAAAGTGTGATGCTTGGACCGGAGATTGTGCAACAAACGACCGAGAAGATCAAGATGATCCAAGAAAAGATGAGAGTGTCGCAGAGTCGCCAGAAAAGCTATGCCGACAAGAGAAGGAAGGATATAGAATTTCAAGAAGGAGATCATGTGTTTCTAAGAGTTACATCAACTATGGGTATTGGAAGGGCTTTGAAATCGAAGAAGTTAGCATCGAGGTTCATTGGTCCATATCAGATTTTGAAGAGGATTGGGAAGGTGGCGTATAGGATTGCGTTACCGCCGTCGTTGTCGAATATACATGATGTTTTTCACGTGTCGCAATTAAGGAAATACGTATCGGAACCGTCACATGTGATTGAGTCGGACGAAATGCAAGTGAGAGAGAATTTAACGGTTGCAACGGTACCCTTAAGGATTGAAGGACAAGAGATGAAGAGGCTCAGGAATAAAGAGATTTCATCGGTGAAAGTCGTTTGGGGAGGCCCAGCCGGTGAATATGCGACGTGGGAGCTCGAGAGCAAGATGCGGGACTCCTATCCAGAGTTGTTTTCAGGTATTTTCGAGGGCGAAAATTCTTTTAGGGGGGTAGAGTTGTAACGACCCTATTTTCGTATATTATATTTTTATATATTTTATTTTATGGAATTGCATTTAAATATATTTTCTAGTAATCGAGAAATAATTATTTAGCGCGAAGATAAGTTCGAAATCAAGTTTTTAGAGTTTTGGGCGAATTGGGCCAAGAAGAGGAATAGTATTGGGCTTATGAGTAGTAATGATCCTATGTGGATGAGAGTAGTGAGCTTGGATTGGGTTGAAGGGCTAGGATTGGTCCATGATGGTTAGTAAGGATGGATGGCCAAGATTGATTGGATTGGGTTATAAGAGTTTAACAAAGACTTTTTGGAATCACTATTCACTATCTTTTGAGAAGAGGGAAAACGTGAGAAGAGAAGGAGAAGGAAAGCAAGAGAGCTAGGGCAAGAGCAAGTGAAACAAGAGGAAGAGCTTGAGTTTAGAATCATCATTCCAAGGTAAGAGAGTTAGTATTGCTTGATTACAAGTGATTGAGAAGGGGAGAATGTCTATTTCTCCATCCCAAACTTCTCCTCACTTTGTCTAGGTTTTGTTAGAAAGTTTTTATGTTTTAAAGTTGTTAATGATTATGTTTTGCTTGCTTGAATGTTAATTGATGTTGTTAACATGATTTGTTGGAGTTATTGTGTTGTGAGTTCATAAGAAAAGTTTATGAAAAGTTATTGTTTTGAACCCTAATTTCTATACTTGATGCAATCTTTGTTTGTGATGGTTTATAAATGATGTTTTATGATGGAAAATCGTTTTTAACAAGTTCTGGAACTTTGGGTAACCTTGAATGGGCTAAAATGGTGAAAAATCACATTTTTACACATAACTGTGCTGTCACGGTCGCTGTAGCGACGGGCTGTCGCTTGTAGCGACCAGGTTCTGTCTGTCTGCGCTTGTAGCGACGGATCTGCGCTTGTAGCGACAAGCCTGCGCTTGTAGCGACCAACTGGGCGCTTGTAGCGACCAGGTTCTGTCTGTCTGCGCTTGTAGCGACGGATCTGCGCTTGTAGCGACCAAGCCAGAATATCACACTCATTTGGGCTGTTCTGGGGGTCTTGGTGCGCGCGGGAGTGACTTTTTGCTACTGCATTCTCATAATATGTTTTGGAAACCTTGCCCACCATTTTAACTTATTCTTAATGCTTCCTAAAGAGTAATTGTTCAAGAAAACGGCACTTTTGTATATCAAATTATTTAATTATTTTGAAAGGGGTTTTGAGTTTGAAAATGGTATGAATTGATGTGTGGGAGTTGATGAATATAATTGAATTGGTATTGTATCCAAAGAATTGGATTTATCTTAGAAACATTTATATTTATTTGGAGTTTTGGTCAAGTATGATGTTGTTGATGATGTTGTGAACCGTGTTTGATGATTTGTGCGTGTTTGTATTATGATCGGCCATGAGCGCCTATTTGTTGAAGTTAGTATGAGTATTGGTAGTGTACACACATATTTGAGCATATGTAGGTGTAAATATCAATAATTGCTAAGTGAACATACATGCATTTCATGATGGTATGTATGCTCTTTATGGGTAAGAATGAAATCCAATTATTATTGGTCATATGCACGACTGTCTTTATGGCGGATGAGAGGTGCAGAAGGAATCCAGCTTCGGTTGGTCAAGTGTACGTTTGTCTTTATGGCGAATGAGAGGTACACAAGGGATATAAGTTTATCCAATAGTCCGCCATGACTCTAAATGCTGAGCAGGAAATTGGTACCACATGCATTAGAGTGCATTTTAGGAACATACATTCTACTTGACATTAGTGTGCACTGTAGGAAGGATGTGTGCATAATGGTTGTTAAGTGGTAATTGCTATTGATGAATTTTGCGTTTGAGGAATTATGTGTGCATGGTAATTGATGACTGATAATTTCCATCTGTTGACTTAATTGCTTAAAGTGTTAATATCTTTTGAGTACTTGTAAATTAATGAATAAATGTTTGACGATAAATGATGATGCATGTGCGTGAGTTAGAATATGCATGATGGGTAAAGTGTAAGTACCCTACTTATTTTTGTGTTGTTTATATTGTGTTGATTATGCTTTACTAACACTCTCTGTTTCATGTTATGTGCTGGATCTTTGGGGATCCAGATTTTCAGGAAGACGAGCATATCGTCGAGGATTAGCTGTTGTCGTATAGAACTTGTGTAGTGGTGAGGGTTTAGCTTGGCTACCCTTTATCTTTTGAGTTTAGATATGTACCCTAGATAGAGTCTAGTGCTCTGATGGTTGTAACACTACGTTTTGGGGAAATCTTTTGTTGTGTATTAACTTGACATTTGTCTCTGATGTAGACAGTGCCACCTTTGAAAACTATGTATATATTTTTGTATATTATATGCATGCTTGCTTATAAGCTTTGTGATGATTATTCTTCCGCTGCTGTGTTTGTGAATCAAATATGTTTTGATTTCCGTTGATGTTTTTGAAAATTGTTTTTCTTAATGTTGTAACTTCCTATGTCCTTAACGTTTTGTTTTATTAAAGTTAATAATCGGCGGGTAAGGGTTAGGGTGTTACAATCCATCTTTACGATTGGCGCCTCATTGTGGAAATTTACTTGGTACATTAATGATAATGTAGCCAAGGCATCTGCCACCTGATTCTCTTCTCGAGGTATGTGATGGAAGGTGATTTCATCAAAATGTTCAATCAACTCTACAACCTGGGCACGGTAGGGGATCAAATTGGGATGTTTTGTTTCCCATTCTCCTTTGACTTGAGAGATGACTAAGGCTGAGTCACCGTATACTTCAAGATTTTTGATCCTTAGATCAATTGCTGCTTCGAGGCCTAGGATGCATGCTTCGTATTCTGCCATGTTATTGGTGCAGTCAAAGCATAACCTTGCCGTGAAGGGCTGGTATCCATTTCTTGGGGAGCATCCATCGAGCTCCATGGCATTGGAGGCACCATCGAAAGCGAGCTTCCATCGAGCTCTCGGTTCTGGTCCTTCATCATCGCTTATGATCTTTTCATCATTCACGGCTACAATGTCTTCATCAGGGAAGTCGAATTGTTTGGGTTGATAATCCTCCAATGGTTGGTGAGCAAGGTGCTCGGATAAAACACTCCCTTTTATAGCCTTTTGAGTGACATATTGGATGTCGTACTCAGACAGCAGCATTTGCCAACGGGCTATCTTTCCTGTGAGGGTAGGCTTTTCAAAGATGTACTTGATGGGATCCATCTTTGATATCAACCAAGTTGTATGGGTCAACATGTACTGTCTTAAGCATCGAGCAGCCCATGCTAAAGCGCAGCAAGTCTTTTCAAGTGGAGTATACCTTGATTCACAGTCGGTGAACTTCTTGCTTAGGTAGTAGATTGCGTGCTCTTTTCTTCCCGTTTCATCTTGTTGTCCTAACACACAACCCATTGATCCTTCAAGCACGGTTAGGTATAAGATGAGGGGTTTCCCCTGAACCGGAGGTATTAAAATTGGTGGTTCTTGTAGGTATTGTTTGATCTTGTAAAACGCCTCTTGGCAGTCCTCGTTCCATTGAACGACTTGATTCTTCCTTAGCAGTTTGAAGATTGGTTCGCAGGTGGCTGTCATATGTGAGATGAATCTAGCAATGTAGTTCAATCTTCCTAAGAAACCACGAACCTCTTTCTCGGTATTTGGGGCTGGCATATCTTGTATGGCCTTTACCTTGTCAAGATCCACTTCAATACCCCTTTGGCTGACAATGAAACCCAATAATTTTACGGATTTAACACCAAATGTGCACTTGTTAGGATTTAAGCGCAACTTGAACTTTCTCAGACGTTCGAATAGCTTTTGCAGATGGACCAGATGATCCTCCTCCGTTTGGGATTTGGCAATCATGTCATCGACGTAGACCTCTATTTCCTTATGAATCATGTCATGGAAAAGAGTTACCATTGCTCTTTGGTATGTTGCCCCGGCATTTGTTAATCCGAAAGGCATTACCTTATAGCAGAAAGTTCCCCATGGGATGATGAATGTGGTTTTCTCCATGTCTTCCGGAGCCATTTTGATTTGGTTATATCCTGTGAAACCGTCCATAAAGGAGAAGACCGAGAATTGGGCGGTGTTGTCTACTAATATGTCAATGTGTGGTAGCGGGAAATCATCCTTTGGGCTTGCTTTATTCAAGTCCCGGTAATCCACACACATTCTAACTTTGCCGTCCTTCTTTGGTACTGGCACAATGTTGGCAATCCATGTGGGATACATGGTTACGGCTAAAAAGCCGGCATCGAATTGCTTTTTGACCTCCTCTCTAATCTTGAGAGCCATATCAGGTCTGGTTCTCCTCAATTTCTGCTTTACTGGTTGGCATTCTGGCTTGAGTGGCAGTTTATGTACGACGATGTTAGGGTCTAAACCTGGCATGTCTTGATACGACCAAGCGAATACATCCACATACTCTTGTAGAAGTTTAACCAACTTTCCTTTCACATCCTCTTGCAGGGAGGCTCCTATTTTGACCTCTTTCTTATCCTCTTCGGTCCCCAAGTTGATCATTTGAACTGATTCTTGATGGGGTTGTATTACCCTATCCTCTTGATCCCCAAGTCTGGACAATTCTTCAGGCAGTTCAAAATCGTCCTCTTCATTATCTTCCGCTTGATTAATCGGGAAATCGAAGTCATAAGGGATTAAGGCAGTGTTGTTTTTGGAGGGTGGATTTGTGGATCTGCATGAGTATGATTTGATTTTAGGCTTTTGCTAAAAATTTTTTTTTAAAAACAAATGCAATAAAAAACAAAAGAAAAAGAACTCAATTGGACATAAAATGCAATCTTATTCATGATTGAAAATAACTTAAAACATGGGGGGCCCCACACAACTAATCATTTGCCTTGGGCAGAGCTAAATGATTTTTTTTTTAAAAAAAACAAAAATACACATGGTATATTACTTGAGCTTGGTAATGATTTCGGGAATTGCGATAGCCCTCCAATTGTTCAAAGTTTCATCCAAAGCACAACGGTACACCAAATCAGGCACGTCTTCATCCGCGTCTTCAAGCAGAGCCACTTGATCTTCATTGATAAAACCCGCACTGACAAATGTTTCCAAGATGGGAAGGATCCCTTTCTTTGGAGGCTTTGAGGAGGTTTCGGCTGATGGATGATATCCTAACCCGAAACGATTCTTCTTCTCTGGTATGTCCACTAACTTGCCCCATCTAGTGGGTCTACTCTCTTCTAAAGCTTCCCTTACTGCCCTCCATGATGACATGGCTGTCCTAGCCTTTTTCTTGGGCTTTGAGCTCAAGGTTATAACATTCGCCACTTCCAAAGATTGGAAGGGAACATCCACAGCTTCTTCGTCCGTTTCTATGTAACGGAACGACGAAAGATGGCTTACCATCATATCCTCTTGCCTGGAAACTACAATCATCTTGTCATCGACAATGAACTTAAGTTTCTGATGTAGGGTAGAGGTGATGGCTCCGGCGATGTGAATCCATGGCCGTCCTAGAAGACAACTGTAAGTTGGATTAATGTCCATGACTTGGAAGGTGATGGAGAAAACCTTAGGCCCGATTTGAACTGGTAGGTCAATCTCCCCTACGACGTCCCTTCTTGACCCATCGAAAGCTTTTACCACCAAAGCGCTGGGCTTCATTATTGTCCCTTCACATGATAGCTTTAGAAGGGTAGTCTTGGGCATGACGTTCAATGATGACCCCATGTCCACTAACACTCGAGAGAGGATGTGGTCCATGCACTTCACGGATATGTGCAAAGCGCGATTATGAATATGCCCCTCATCGGGTAACTCATCATCGTTGAAACCCAAATACCTGCTCGAGGTAATATTTGCGACTATCCCGTCGAATTGGTCCACAGGGATGTCCTTAGTGACATGGGCCTCACTGAGGATCCGCAGTAATGCTTCTCGATGAGCCTCCGAGCTTAGTAGTAGGGATAACATGGAGATTTTGGAGGGATTACCACATCGGGTACTAAGCACATGTCCAAAGCATTGTGGGCACCAAATGAGCTGGATCCTTCGACAGCTTTTAACCTTTCTTCCAAAACGCGATACATTTGGGCGGTATCGTTGTCTTGGTGGGTAATGTCGGGAGCAGAATGTCTTGGCTGATTGCCTTCCACATTATGAGAAGTATTCTCATGATGAGTAGTGGAATTCCCTTGAGGACGATGCTCTTCGTTCCTAACGGGGATTGTAAGCTGTGGTGGAGGAGGTGGCACCTGGCCATCATTTTCAAGTGGTGGGGTATATCCTGGAGGTAAACCATAAGGAGGCCATACTACATTAGCCGCATCCACGGTTGGACGGGGGTTGCTCTCTCGGGCAGATAGAGCTTGCATTAACTCTAACATTTGATCCATCTTCCCCTTCATCTCATCAACCTCTCCTCTCAAAGCCGCTTGATTTTGTTCCCAATTATCCATGATCCTTTGCTTGTTGGCTCGTGTTCCGTACGAGTGTTGGAGATCTGGCTCTTGGGCCGATGGCTTTTTGGGTTTTCGGGCTATGGTTGACTCAAAAAACTGTTTTTAGGGGAAATGAATGAGTGTTTTTTTTTTAAAAATGCATGAAGATGCATGTGAATGCATGTATGCGATGCATATGGAAAAATATGCCCATTTTTTTTGTTTATGCAAAAAAATATTTCATGAATGCAAATGTATGATATGTAGGGGTTTGGTATATGAAGGTTCGAAACTTCCCCCCATCCTCACATGTAGGCTCTAGAGATGAGATTTTCTAAAAAGGTCCCTAGAGTCACGGATCCCACATGGAATTAAGGTCGTCGATTGCGAACATTCGCAAGACTTCAATACCTTCCAAGTGAAAATCTCCTCTAGGCGGGGTTTGGCATCCTACCTCACGGACATACGTCAACGCGGACTTCCGCTCACAACACCATCCTATCTTAAATTTTCTCTCAAGCTCGGGTAGAGAGCCTCACACGTCCGGCATTAACCCGAACAATGTGGAGTAACATCGCTCATGTAACATCCCCACAGTTGATATAAAATATGAATATAAAGCAATATGAAGCATTTATAAACATAAAGCAAGAGAAGGATATAGACAATAAAATAAAAGCATGCACGCAAAAAAGATAAAAACATTTAGCTTAAAAGCTAACTAGGATAGGCTTGACTCGCTAGAGGGAAGGATTCCCCAGTGAAGTCGCCAGCTGTGCGCTCTCGTTAAAAACGCGCAAGCCTCGAGCGTACGCAAACGCTAGCAAGGCTATTGTGAAGTCGCCACCAAAGTTTTTTGTTTAAAGGGAACGTTGATAAACCCTTGAGTTTTTTTATTTTGAAGGGAAACGATAATAAAACCCTTGACGATGAGGAAAGGATGGTCATCGCAACCATTGTCGAGTTCGGGAGTCGATTACGCAAGGGGAAGGTATTAGCACCCCTCACGTCCGTTGTACTCAACGGGAACCTCCTAGTTAGCTAAGGCTAGAATGTTTTTAAATGTTTTGCTTGCATGCTTGAATATGTAAAAAGGGGAAAAAGAAAATATGATGAAAGGGAAAAAAGTTGTTTTTTATTATTGTGCTTGACAAGATGACGATCTTGCTCCTACGTATCTCCCGGTGCGATGGAGAAATCAAAGCTACGTAGTTCTTTGGTAGAAAAACGTATTTGTTTGTTTTTTAATGAACGATGTTTTAACCGTATTCTTGCGATCAAACGTAGCTTGGATGCTCACGCGTGGGAGGCTTAAGCGTTTGTTTAAAATCGCGCTAGAAATGTTAAAAGCATGTCCGTTGGGGAAAAAGGTTCGAATTGCCCGCGAGGGGACCAAAAAGGATTAAAATGACTCAACCGAGTCGAGAAAGGTTCGATTGATCCAACGGGATCAAGAAAGGGTACAATGGACTCAACCGAGTCGAGCATTGACCAAAGTGACTCAAACGAGTCGAAAAAAGGTTCGATTGATCCAACGGGATCAAGAAAAGGTTCAATGGACTCAACCGAGTCGAACATTGACCAAAGTGACTCAAACGAGTCGAGGAAGGGTTCGATTGATCCAACGGGATCAAGAAAAGGTTCAATGGACTCAACCGAGTCGAACATTGACCAAAGTGACTCAAACGAGTCGAGGAAGGGTTCGATTGATCCAACGGGATCAAGAAAAGGTTCAATGGACTCAACCGAGTCGAACATTGACCAAAGTGACTCAAACGAGTCGAGGAATTGAATCTAAAGGCCACGGGGGACCAAAAGGTTCAAATTGACCACAAAGGGCCAAGAATTGGTTTGGTGTGGTCGGATGCGTTGAAAATAGAATGCTATTGTTGTAAGGAAATGGAAAGGACTTGAATGGATGAAGTTTTGCAAAGTTGGGATGTTGGAGGTTTGGAGGATAATAACACTAGTGTTTTGCTACTATCTCTCACTCTTTGTCTGGTGCTTTGATGGTTTGAATGTTGTGTATTTAGTGCTGTTTCAAGTGTTTTCAATTGTGTTCAATTGCTAGTAAGTCTCTCTGTTTAATCCTTATGCAAGGCATTGCTTTTATAGGCAAAAACCAAATCCAATGTCATGATGGAAAATCCCTAGAATCCAGCTGATTTGTGGGCTAAAACCAGGCTATCTTGCTTTGCATTTAATGCAAAAGTGAAGAGGTGACCTTGCCTTGCTGCAATGGTCAAGACTTTGGCAAATCCAGCCATTAATGCAACTGATTTTGGATAGAAATGATGATGAAAAAGGAGAAAAACAGGGCTGGTTTGCAATTGGCTGTCCCTTGGGATTGGTCCTTGCAATCTTGAGGGTTAAACAAGAAAAACGTGCACTGTGATGTGCAGAGGTTGGGGGAAACAAAAGGGAACATGTAGGCTGGTGGGAGGAGGAAGAAAAGCTGCTGAAAACAGGGCAGCAAAACAAGCCTTTGGACAAGTGAAAACCAGCTGTGTTTGACTGGTTTTGGGGGAGAAGGCAGGAAGAAAAACAAACAAGCAGCTGGCTGGCAAGCTTAGGGTGATTAACAGGTCAATTGGGAGGGATAAGAGCTGCCCAAGGGCAAGCCAACTTGCTTGGCACATGCTTGGTTGGAAGAAAAAGCTTCTCACCTTGGCTTTAATGGCACATGCTCCAATTCTTGCTTTGTTGAGCCCAAACAGCCACAATTAATGATAATAACAATAATAATAATGATAGATAATAATAATAATAACATAATGAAATAAATCAAAGAGATTAAAAATCTGCAAAAAATTCGCAGACTTCGCAGAGCGAAGGGGACTTTGCTCTGCGAAGTCCTCATTTCTGAAATGTTGACTTTTTTGTTGACTTTTGTTGACTTTGACTTTTCTCTTTTTTTTTTTTGAAATTTGTTTTTTTTGAAAAAAGGCTTTGGACAAAATTGGGGTACAACAATACTGCTGCAATATGTCTGTCTAAAAATCCAATTCTGCATTCTAGAGCCAAGAATATAGAAATTAAACATCATTTTATAAGAGATTATGTTCAGAAGGGTGTTCTGGATATTCAATTCATTGATACTGATCATCAATGGGCTGACATATTTACAAAACCCCTCACAGAAGACATATTTAACTTTATTAAAAAGAATCTGAACATGCACTTCATCTCTTGAAAAATATGCTTGAATCTGAATAGAAACTGAGATTCTAAAGTTCATCTGAAGCTAAGACTTATCAGTCACTCATTTTGAGAGTCTGAAGAAAGTTAAGCATCAGAAAAACTTCAGAGTCTGAGTTTTAGAACCTGGATTTCTGACTTCTGAGTCTGCTTAGTTATCTAACTATTGGTCAGAATCTGTTAAGATATAACTCTGGGCAATGATGGATTAAGCTTTGAAAGTTATACTTTGTCCCTCCAAAGTCATCAATATACAAATGTGTTTTTCTGTTTTCAGTTCTGAAATGTTTTAAAACACAGACACATTTTTTTTTCATCATAATTGCTCAAATTGACATCAGACATGTTCAGTTCTTCAAAATAGATTTAAAAAACTCTGAACAGTTCTGTCTGAAAGTCTCATTTTGGTATCAGACATGTTCAGCTTTTCAAACATATTTAAAAACCCTGAACAGTTATGACTGGAAGAGTTCAGAAGCATCTGAGCTAAATGCTCTATTTTTCAGTTTTCTGAAAAGGAGTTTAGTTGTGCTAAAACTTTTAGTTGGTATATGATCTGAACAATTTTGTCTAAAATAGTTCAGTGATACTAAATAGAATGTACTGAACAAAGATGCTCTGAACATTGTTTTTATCTCACATGCTTTCAAACTCTCTTAAAAATTCTGGAAATTTTCTTTTTGTTGATGACAAAAGGGGGAGTAAAAGTAAACAAGTATTAAAGCTCCTAAGCTAAGAATATAAGTTAATTTCTGTCAGTTAATTAACTTATGAGAGGAAGTAAAAGGTGTTAAGGCTCTTGAGCTCAGAACATAAGTTGATTTCCGATTAAAGCTCAGAACATAAGTTGATTTCTGATTAAAATTAACTTATGAGAACTGTTTTTAATCTCTTAGCCTCCGAATTAATTCTGTGAGATATACATTACTCTTAGTGAGTTAAAATGAATTTAAATAACATGGATAAGACTCAGGGAGCTTACAAAACTCGTCCTGTGGATTATCAGACTTAGGGGGAGAGCTTACAAAGCTCATAACCTGAAGTCAGCTTGTTATTTACAATTCTGAGTGACAATTTCACTTTATTGTGTTAAGTTGAATTTAATTAACTTAGATAAGAATCAAGGGGAGCTTGCAAACCTCGCCTTGAGGATTATCAGACTAAGGGGGAGCTTGCAAACCTCATCCTGAAGTCAGCTTGTTAATTAAAGTTAACAACAATTCTGAAATTTTCACATGTTTTGATCTAAACTGAATTTAATTAACCTGGATCAGACTCAGGGGGAGCTTGCAAACCTCACACCTTGTAGTCAACTTGTTAATTAAATTAACAACAATTTTCTATTAATACTTATGTTTGTTGCAACACCCTAACCCTTAACCGCCGATTATTAACTTTAATAAAAAAAACGTTAAGGACATAGGAAGTTACAACATAATGAAAACGCATTTTCATAAACATCAACAGATCAAAATATATTTGATTCACATACACAGCAGCGGAAAAATAACAAACAGCTTATAACCAAGCATGCATATATATTACACAAAAATATATACACATAAGATTTTCAAAAGGGGCAAATCCACAACAGAGACCATTGCCAAAATTCATACATACGCGTTCAGATACCCAAAATAGTGTTACAAATATCAGAGCCCTAGACTCTAACTAGGATACAACACCTAGTACAAAAAAAGTAAGGATAGCTAAGCTATGCCCTCACCACTACGCTGACTTCTATACAGCAAAAGCTACTCCTCGACGATAGCTTCGTCAACCTGATAATCTGGATCCCCAAAGATCCAGCAGATAACACATAACAGAGAGTGTTAGTATCACAAACAATAAACATGTATAAATAACACATTATTATACATAACCAAAAACACAACACATAATCGACAAAGCACAACACTCATCAATAACAATTATCACTTAACAACCATTATGCTCACATAATTTCCAAATGAACACTAATGTCACAAAGGATGCATGCCTCAAATGCATTCTCTAATGCATGTGGTACCAAATCATTTTGGATAAACCTATATCCTTATCAAGCACTCTTGATAACCAAGCACTCTTGGATTTCATATACCAAGCACTCTTGATATCATACAATCATGAAATGCATGATGATTCACTTAGTAAATATATGATACTTACTAACACAACTAATTATCAGCACTCTGATAATTATCACAACAACAACAACAACAACAACAAACACAACCACTAAATTATCAGCACTCTGATAATTATCACAACATCAACAACAACAAACACAACTACTAGGCTCTCATGGCCAAATCATAAGACACAACATGTATATACTCAAGCTTTTCTTGAATAATTACTCTTTAGGAAGCATTAAGAATAAGTTAAAATGGTGGGCAAGGTTTCCAAAACATATTATGAGAATGCAGTAGCAAAAATCATTCCCGCGCGTACCAGGACTCTCAAAACAGCTCAACGAAGTTGGCATGTCCAGGGTTGGTCGCTACAAGCGCCAGTGCGGTCGCTACAAGCGCGGATAGGCAGGGAATTATCCTGCCTGGTCGCTACAAGCGACGGTCCGTCGCTACAGCGACCGTATCAGTATAAAATCATGTAAAAATGTGATTTTCCACCATTTTAGCCCATTCAAGGTTACCCAAAGTTCCAGGACTTGTTAAAAACGATTTTCCATCATAAAACATCATTTAAAACAATCACAAGCAAGGATTATACCTAGCAAAGAAATTAGGGTTTAAAACACTAACTTTCCATAACTTTTCCTTTGCATTCAAAACACTATAACACTCACAAAACTTCAACTAAACATACTAGCAACATCACTTAGCATCAAGTAAGCATAACATGATCATTTAACATCTTTAAACCATAAAAACTTTCTATCAAAACCTAGACAAAGTGAGAGGAAGTTTGGGATGGAGAAATAGACATTCTCCCCTTCTCAAAATCACTTGTGATCAAGTAATACTACCTCTCTTACCTTGAAATGATGATTCTCTAACAAAACTCAAGCTCCCTCTTGCCCTAGTTTCTCTTGCTTTTCTCCTTCTCTTTCTCTTCCCAAGCTTTTTCACAAAGAAAATGAATAGTGATATTCAAAGTCTTTGTGATAATCTTATAACTCAAGCAAAGCAATCATAGCCATCCATTTAATATCTTAACTCATGATCAATCCTAGCCCTTCAATTTTCAATCCAAGCTCACTAAATCTCATCCACTTGATCATTACTACTTATTCATGACCAAGCCCATTACTATTCATCTTCTTGGCCCAATTTCGCCCCAAAACCCTAAAAACTCGATTACGAACTTATCCTCGCGCCAAATAATTATTTCTAGATTACGCGAAACTATTTTTAAATGCAAATCCATAAAATAAAATATATAAAAATATAACATACGAAAATAGGGTCGTTACATTTGTCATCATCAAAAAGGGGGAGATTGTTGGAACAAAATGTATGAACAACTCTCTTTTGGGTTTCGATGATAAAAAAGTGTTAAAAAGAAAATTGGAATTGCTAATGCTTTGTTCTAAGTGTGCAGAACCATGTTCTTAATGCTGGTAATTAATATTGGTCTTGGAAGAACAAGCTAAGAGCAAGAAAGGAAAGCTTAGAAGCTATGTTGCAAGGTTGAAGCAAGACTTGGTCTGAAGCAGCTTCTGAAAGACTGAGTCTGAATACTGAGTCTGAAGACTGCGTCTGAAGGGTGCTTCTGAAGGTCAACATAAGTCAACGTCTGAAGGCTGAGTCTGAAGGTCAACAAAAGTCAACGTCTGAAGGCTGAGTCTGAAGGTCAACAAAAGTCAACATCTGAAAGGAGCGTCTGATGAACAGTGCTTCTGAAGGGTGCGTCTGAAGACCTGAGTCTGAAGACCTGCTTCTGATGAACAGTGTCTGAGAAGCTTCTGAAGTCTGACATGGAAGGAAAAGCAACTGTCACTGTCTGCATTTAATGCCTGCACTGTCAGAACAACTCCAATGGAACAGTTGTCTCCCTGGCCAAAACATTCCCCAACTTTTAAGGAAAGTTTATTCAAATTTTGCGTGCTCTATTCTGCAGTTCAACACACATTTTTAGTTGGCCTAGCTTCTCTACTTGCAACGACTCTTTGCTACAAAACTGGGCAATTCTCAACAGCCATCTTTTCCTCTAAAAAAGGGTGAAGATTTGAAGAAGAAAATTGCTAAGACTCTTGAAACAAAAGAACTGAAAGTGTGCTCTGTTCTGCTGTCAAAATTCGAAGTTCACTAAAACTCTTAGAAATTCTTACAAACATGCAATCTTAGAATTTCTTAAGTCTAGAGTCTTAAACCTGAATTGTATTAAGTGAACACCTCTGATATTTGATCAAGTGTTCAACTCAAACTTCTTTCTTTGTAAATCAGTTTGAACCAAAGTCTCAGTCTGCGTGCTGAGCATCCAGAGGTCTCATTACTTTGTGTCTTGAGCAATTAGAAGTCTCTTAGCTTTGTGCTTTGAGCAGAGAAGTCTCTTGACTTTGTGTCTTGAGCATTGGAAGTCTCTTGACTTAGTGTCTTGAGCATTAGAAGTCTCTTACTAGGTGTTTGAGCATTGAAGTCTCTTAACTTTGTGTTTTGAGCAATTGTAATCAGTTTGATTATAGTTAAATCTCCTGTAAGTGACAGGGGGACTAGACTACTTCCGGTTTGTGGAAGGAACTAGTATAAAAACATTGTGTGTCTCTCTTTACCTTTCTCTTCTTTATTTAATCCGCTGCATAAACCTCTGATAAAGTTTCAGAACCCAATTCTGAACTTAACTATAAGTTTTGAGAAAGGAAAATCAGCCCACACGATTCTACCCCCCCCCCCCTTCTTATGTGTTTTTCTCACCTTCAATCCTCCCTTCTTGTTTTTTTCTCACTTTCAATTGGTATCAGACATCTTGTTCTAAAATTTAATCACTTAACAGTGTGTCAGTAAAGATTCTAAGAAAAACATGGCTTCTAGTGAATCTGGTGGTTCCTCTCAACCCGCTCCTAGATCTGGAGCTGTTGTATCATATGACTATGGTACAGATGATAAGCAATCTCACTCTCACCATAAACCTCCTATGTTTACTGGTGATCCTGAAAATTTTTCTTGGTGGAAAAGCAAGATGTATAGTCATATCATTAGAATAGATGACAGCCTCTGGGATATCATTGAAGATGGTATAACAATACCAGTTGATGAAGAAGGAGTGGCTATTGACAGAAAAAGTCTTACTGATGTTGAAAGAAAGATCTACAAAGAGCATCATAGAGTAAGAGGTATCATTTTGGATTCTCTGCCTCACAATGAATATTTGAAGCTAAGTGATAAAGCTACTGCAAAGGCCATCTTCACTTCCTTGTGCTTTAACTATGAAGGAAACAAGTAAGTTAGAGAAGCCAAGACCAACCTTCTGGTTCAACAGTATGATTTGTTCAAGATGAAGGAGGATGAAACCATTGAGACTATGTTCTCAAGGTTTCAGGCTCTGGTATCTGGACTTCAGATTCTGAAAAGAGTTACTCAACTGCTGACCATGTGAACAAGATCCTCAGAAGTCTACCTTCTAAATGGAGAC
Organism: Medicago ruthenica; assembly: GCA_018208015.1. Lineage (NCBI taxonomy): Eukaryota > Viridiplantae > Streptophyta > Magnoliopsida > Fabales > Fabaceae > Medicago > Medicago ruthenica. The sequence goes on along the minus strand of CM031376.1, from coordinate 39,229,289 downwards.
CTAAAGTAACTGCCATTGAGGAAGCTAAAGATCTAAATACTCTTAGTATTGAAGATCTTATCAGCTCTCTCAAAGTGCATCAACTAGGACTCAATGGAGATGAACCTATTAGAAAGTCTAAGTCTATAGCACTTAAATCTAAAGGAAAGTCATCAAAAGCTCTAAAAGCTATAAAATCTGATGAAGTGTAACACCTATATAGAGATTGCATAGGATCTCATACGAGTGTTAAAATTTCATACTGGATACATTAAATACAATACAGAAAGTTTACTTTTCAAATATACATAACTTGAGTCATTAATACAAACTGAATCCAATACAACATATTCCTGATAATTTACATCATTTTACATCATCTGAATACAAATTTCCATAAACAAAGAAGTCAGCACGATCAATCCAAAACTTGCTCTTTACCTTTGCGTCGTGCTACCTGAGAACCTGCACCAGAAGGAAAGGGATGAGACATGATGTCTCAGTGAGCTCCGGCCCTACCTACTGTTGGCAACCTCGGGAAAACCTAGGGTCGCCGTGCCTACTCTTGGCAATCTTGGGAATACCTATGATCGCCATCTTTTCTACATAATTATATATATTTCGCGATTAAGGGTAACTAGGATCGCTAAAAGTCCTTCTCTTATGCTTATCATTGCCTTATCTTAAACTTAAACTCTTACTTAGTGATCGGGGGACATCCTATGATCACATTCTTTCTCTACTGACTACTTGTCATATTCTCATAATAATTTCGTAAGTATCAATATACATCATTCTTAATCATAAAGTTAGTAAGTCAGCGTTGAACAAACAATAATTATCTGAGTTCATTTTACGGAGTGCATCCGGGTGGAGTAACCCCGAAGTACATCTCCCTTCTTACCGGTGAAATTCCTATCATATCAGGCTAACACCGGACTCCTCTTTCTTTTGTGTGGCTGCCCTCGCGAGCGGTAACTTCACTGTTCCAGCTGCCATTTAAGGCGGTAACTTCACCGGAACCCCCTGTATTCTAACTAGCGAGACTACAGGAGACACATTAACTTTTCTTGACTATGATGCGTAGCTGCCCTCACGAGCGGTAACTTCACCATTCCAGCATAAACCAGAACCCCCTGTATACTAACTAACGAGCCTACAGGAGACACATCTAGTCCTTTAATAATTTATTTCTCATTCTTTAGAATAATTATCCTTGCATACTTAACCTATAAAAGGTTCTGAATTTAATACTGAATCTTTCTTATGCTGTACATACTTAATTAAGTGCATAAAATCTTGCTTAGTAAGGGGTAAACCCAAAACTAGTCCCTTAACTTCTCTATAATAATTCATAAAATTCAAGATGTTCATCTCTCATAATATGTCTATCCTCATCCTGTATTGGTCCTTGAAAGTTCATAAATATTCTTGCCCTAATGTATATCAAAGATCATAGCATGGCTCAGTTGTTTAAAATAAAAATGCGATACTGGGTGGTTTCGCTCTGCGACCCCCAGACTTCGCTTTGCGAAGTTCTGCGTCTGAAGCTTCAGAACCTGTTTTAACACCCATATAGAGATTGCCTAGGATCTCTTACGAGTATTAAAATTTCGTACCGGATACATTAAATACAATACAGAAAGTTGCTTAATGAATATACAATACACAAGTTTGATACATCTCAAAAATCCGATACAGAACATTCTCCATAATATATACATCATAATACATTATCATATACAACATCCAAATAAAACATAAGCAGCACGATCAATCCGTAGCTTTCTCTTTACCTTTACGTCGTGCTACCTGCGAAGAACTTGCACCAGAAGGAAAGGGAAGGGATGAGACATAACGTCTCAGTGAGCTCCTACCCTACCAACTGTTGGCAACCACGGGGGTAACCTAGGGTCGCCGTGCCTACTCTTGGCAATCTTGGGGATACCTACGATCGCCGTCACTCTTTACTAACTTTGCGACCAAGGGGAAACCTAAGGTCGCTACATGTCTTTATCATATCTCATCATGATCTAACTTGTACTTAAACTTAGTGATCTTGGGGACATCCTATGACCACTTCTCGTTCACTAGGAACTACTCGTCATATCTCAATATAAAAATACACATTCATCTTTTCATGTCTTAAAGTTAGAAGTTAGCGTTGAACAAACATTACATTATCTTGGTTCGTTTTACGGAGTGCATCCGGGTGGAGTAACCCCGAAGTACATCTCCCTTCTTACCGGTGAAAATTCCTATCATATCAGGCTAACACCGGACTCCTCTTATCGTTGTGTGGACAACTCTTTCGATGAAGTCCCATCCGACGAATCCCGGAGTCTGCTGAACACAACTTAACTTTGCATGTAGACAACCCTCTCGGAGAAGTCCCATCCGGCGTATCCCGGAGCCTGCTGGACATGCTTAAATCTTTTAACATACGTGTGGACAATCCTCTCAGAGAAGTCCCATCCGGCGTACCCCGGAGCCTGCTGGACACGTTTAACATATTCTTATAACTTACGTGTGGATAGCCCTTTCGGAGAAATCCCATCCGGCATAATCCGGAGTCTGATGAACACGTTAACGTAATCTTATAGTAGGTTCTTAACTTGCTCTTATTCTTAAGTATTCTCTCATGAATGTATAACCTATAATAGGTTCTAAACTTAGAACATGAAATCATCCTCATCCATTCTCGTCTTATGCTCTTGTAAGTGTTTCTTTCCTCTACTAAACTTTGTGCATAAAATGCATCACTTAGGGAGAGCATTCTCCCAATACTTAACATATTAACCTAATCCTCATACTATATAACTTATACATTCTCTAAGGATAGGTCTTATAATGCTTATTAGCGACTCTTAATCATTACATGTTGTTCCTTGAGTCTGAAGCAGTATTGGATAGCCAGAACGGTGCAAGATTTGATGAAAAACAACATGGTTCTGCCCACTGTAAAATCGTGACACGATTTGGAAATCGTGTCACAATTTCCTACCCAGAAATCGTGTTAGTTCCTGCCTATAAAATCGTGACACGGTTGTAAAATCGTGACACGATTTTACCTGCAGTTGGACAGCAAAGGGCAAGTTTAAAACATTATTTCCACCATTTTGGCTTATCCAATCATGCCCGACCATCATAACAGCTTAAATGGTAAATTCAAAGGCGTATAAACAGGTTACAACATGTATAATCAAGAAATCACAAGTATAATAGATTTAGGGCACTAAATTGCCAACTTACTCATAGTACTAAAAACTCTCAAACTTACTCAAGCGGGTTCTAAAACCCTGTGGAGCTCACCTTAAGCCTCAGCTGGTGCTTGCTAACTCTGATTTCCAAAGCTCTAGCTTCAACTACCACTTCTCTTAATTCTTCCTTGTTTCCTCTTTTCTTTCTTTTGCTCTAACTTCCAATACAAGCTTGCTTGCAAGGGCTTTCTCACAAAGGTTTGGATGAAGTTTGGATGGGTGATGAAAAGATGATGAGGGCGTGTGAGCTAGAGGAAGGGGAAGGGAAAGAATGCTGATTTGGAAGAGTGTAGAAATGGAAAGAAAATAGTAAGAAATATCTTACTTCTTGTTTTTAAATAATCTTCCCTTTTTCAAATATTTACCACAAAGCCATTGCCACTTATTTACTAAATTGCCACTCTTGCTTAATAAGTTTCTACGCCCTTAACCATTACATCTAAGTGGGATATTACAATCTACCCCCCTTAAAGAAAATTCGTCCTCGAAATTTAGAATTTACCTGAAAACAGATGCGGGTAGTTCTCTTGCATCTCTGACTCTAGCTCCCACGTTGCTTCGTCATCGAGAGAACCTTTCCATACAACCTTAACAATCGGAATCTCTTTGTTCCGCAAAGACTTAACATCACGATCAATTATCTGATCTGGCTCGGGTTGGAAGGTTAAATCTGATCTCAAGTCAATACTGTCCAACTCTACTGGTTGAAAAGGATCGGGAATGAACTTCCTCAGTTGAGAGACATGGAAGACATCGTGTAACCCTGACATAGCCGGTGGTAGCGCTAACTGATAGGCTGCTGGTCCGACACGTTGAAGTATCTGAAATGGCCCGACATACCTTGGACAAAGTTTCTTGGTTCTGATTGCTCCTCTTAGGCCTAATTTGGGTGTGACTTTAAGGAATACATGATCTCCCACTTCAAACTCTAAAGGCCTTCGCCTTTTATCTGCATAACTTTTCTGGCGACTTTGGGCTATTCTCATCTTATCCTGAATGGATTTAATCTTTAAGGTCGTCTCCTGATCTCAGGTCCCAAAATGCTCTTATCCCCAACCTCAGCCCAACAAAGTGGGGTTCTACATTTCCTACCATACATGGCTTCATAAGGTGCCATTCCAATACTAGAATGGTAACTATTATTGTAAGAAAATTCAATCAAAGGTAGGTGATTGTCGCGTCGAATTTCGGATGTCAAGCTATTGGGAAGCTTTGAATCACTAAATTTAAATCACGACTGAACTTTTAATTTTTCGGGGAGAAAAGGAAAAAAGTTCGAAATTACCCTTTGAAAAAGATTTTTGGTTCGAAAGTCGATTATGCGAGGGGAAGGTATTAGCACCCCTCACATCCGTTGTACTCAACGGGAACCTCTTAGTCGGCTTAGGCTTAAAATGCTTCGATGTTTTACTTGCGTGTTTAAACATATATAAAAGGAGATATAAAAACATAATGCGAGACGAAGAAAAAGATAAAAACGAACGAAAGGGAAAAACAGGTTTTTTATTAATGGGCTTGACAAGATGTCGATCTTGCTCCTACGTATCTCCCGGTAGTCGGAGAATTCAAAGCGTACGTAGTTCTTTGGTAGAAAAAGTTTGTATGTTGGTTCGTTTTAGTTTAAAAAAGATTTGATCGCGTCCGAGCGAAAAAAGTTTGAAAAAAGAGAAAGTAATGAAAGTAAATGTCAACTGTTCGGGTTGTTGCCGAACTGGCCATTGACGACAATGCATAAAAGTAAATGATTTGATAAAAAGATTTTGCACTCGGACTTGAACAAAGGTTTTAAAACGTACGAAGACGTACAAAGTTTTAACATGATGAAAGGTGGACGCTAAGGCGATAAACTCGCGCAAGGCGTGAATGTTTTGAAAAATAAATAAAAAGACAAACGCACAGGGGCGTAAAAAGCTTGAAAATAAACGACAAACGCGTGGAGGCGATAAATTCGCGCAAGGCGTAAAAATGGTTAAAATAAACGCGCAAAGGCGCGAAAGGTTCAGATTGACCACGAGGGCCAAGAAAAGGGTAAAAATGGCCACAAGGGGGCCAAGGGAAGGTTGAGCGTGCTAGACGCGTCAAGGGTGGAATGACGGTTGCCCGAGCGACGAGACATACATCACGCATTCGTGCAACCGAGGTTTGGGGAGACATACGTCAAGCCATTCCCGTTTCATTCAAGTTTGGTTTGGTCGGGACTCATAGGAATCTCAAAGGGAAAAAAATGCTTTAAAGGGAAAGTTAGAAAAAAAAGGAATCACGAACAAGTTTGTTGTTCGAGTTTATTAAAATCATGAACATTGCTCGTTACTTAAGCTATCGAAACTCAAGAACGAGTGTAGTTCAAGTTTGAGTGAGAAACAAATTCATAAGACATGCACAAAATTGGAAAGTTCACAAGTTCGGCTCAATTCGAGCTTGGTTTTAAAAGAGTGAGCAAGCTCGGCTTAAATTCGCGTTTGGATTGAAAATCATGAACAACATGGTTGTTCAAGTTTGTTTTGAAATAGACGAACTTAGCTTGCTGCTCAAACTTGGTTTTGAAAATATTAAAGAACATAACTTGTTTCACAAGTTACTCAAAATTTATCGCACGAACTTGTGAAATCTTCAAAGTTGTGCATGATTATGAATTGGGTTTGGACCAAAATGGTTTTAACCTTCTTTAGGTTCTGAATCAAGGGCTGGATTCCCAAAAATTTGACATTTAAATGCCTGATTCATGTTCTGATTCACATACTTCGCAGAGCAACCAGAACTTGGCTCTGCGAAGTCAGGTTCTGGTGTGTTCGCAGTGCGAGCAATACTTTGCTCTGCGAAGTATGCGAATTTTCAAACTCAGAAGCTGTTTCTAAACAGAAGTTCAGAAACTGCTTCTAAGCAAGCTTCAGAACCTAAAGGGGGTTAAAAAGCTTGGCAAAATGGAAGAAAATGGGGTGTAAAAACTCAGTTTCAAGGCTTGGCCCCTTTGAGGTCCCTTTTGAGTTTCAAAAGGGGTTTTTTGTGCACAAAGCAAATTTGAACAAAACAAAGGATGAAAACAGCAAACACAATGCAAAATAAAGATTAAAGGAGACTTACAAAACTCCTAGCAATGCTTTAGCAATAGTTTGGAAGTGGCTTGCTTGCTTGATTGGTGGTTAAGAACAATGTTCTAATTGGTTTTGGCTTTGTGTATGAACTGACTTGGTGCTGCAATGTGGTGGTTTTTTGTGTGGATTTCGTGTGTATTGGCTGTGTGTGTGACTCTGTTTTTTCAATGTCTTGATGGTGTGTAATCCTAGTGCCTTGCATTCCCTTTTATAGGCAAAAAATGCAATCCATGTAATGATGAACAAAATCCTAGAACACTATCTGATTTGGGCTAAATTCAGGCTAGAACACTTTGCATTTAATGCTAATGGATAGAGGTTGCTTTGCCTTGTGCCAAGGGGCAAGATCTTGACTGATCTCAGCCACAAATGCCATTAATTCTAGAAGGTAATGATGAGAAAAACTGCAAAACAGGGCAGCTGCAAAAGGGGTGATTCTTGGGATCAATCCTTGCAATCTTGGAAGGTCAAGCAATGAAAACGTGTACTGCCATGTACAGGGAGATTGGGGGAAGCAAAATGAGCATGTGGGCTGGTGTGTGGGAGGAGAAATCCAGCTCAAAACAGGGCAGCACAAACAGCTTTTTGCAAGTAAAAACCACTTGTGTTTGGCTGGTTTTGGCAGAGAAAAAGGGAAGGAAAGGGATCAAGCAGCTGGCTGGCAAGCTCAGGTTGGGTGATGGGTCAATTTGGAGGGACAAGAGCTGACCAAGGGCAGCCAATTTGTTTGATCACATGATAGGTTGGAAGAAAATCCTTCTTTCCTTTTACCTTTAATGTCACACATTAATTCTTGCCTTGCTGCACCAAATCAGTCACAAAATAGCAATAATAATAGTAATAATACTAATAATAACAATTGTAATTGAAAGCAAAAAGGATAACTCAACATATAAAATTCTGCAGAAAAATTCGCAGAGGTCGCAGTGCGAAGGTGATTTCGCACTGCGAACTCCCCTTTTTTTGATTTTTTTGTATTTAAAATAAAAAGGTGGAAAATGAATAATAAATAAATAATAACAATAATGATAATGATAAAATGTAAATAAAAGGAAATGCAATGAGAATGAAAAGGGTAATAATAATAAAAGGATGAAAGAACTTAATATTATTAATTAGTAAAACCTTAATAATAATAATAGATAATAATGATATTATTAATGAAAAATAGAATAATATTAATACTAATAATATTAATGATAATAAAAGTAATAGTAAGGCTAGTAAATGATAAAATGCAAATAAAATACTATGACGAGAAGGAAATGATAAAAAGTAATAATAAGTAATGAAATAATAAAAGATAAAACACATAAAAAATATAAGTCAAAAAATGGGGTATGACAGATGCCCCTATTTAAGTTTCTTCGTCCCGGAGATTGAAAGTGTGATTTGAAATGGACGGGCCGAAGAGACTTAAATATAGAGTACGCCATTTTTTGACTAAATATTTTTTCTGAATTATAAATGCTATAAATTCATGTATGCAAATGTTATGAATGCTTGTATGCAATCATGGATGCAAAGACGATAAAAAGGAAGACCACACTGGGGATAGGTGTCAGCTGTTCGGGTTGTCGCCGAACTGCCACTGACAACAAAGAATGAAAAGGTAAATGCCAGCTGTTCGGGTTGTTGCCGAACTGGCCACTGACGACAAAAGAATGAAAAGAATGTCAACTGTTAGGGTTGTTGCCGAACTTGCCATTGATGACAGGAAAATAAAATGTCAACTGTTCGGGTTGTTGCCGAACTTGCCATTGACGACAGGAAAATAAAATGTCAACTGTTCGGGTTGTTGCCGAACTTGCCATTGACGACAGGAAAATAAAATGTCAACTGTTCGGGTTGTTGCCGAACTTGCCATTGACGACAGGAAAATAAAATGAAAGATGTCAGCTGTTCGGATGGTTACCGAACTTGCCACTGACGATACTGGGGATGCGGCTGACAAGCCGTTCCTTACAGAATTGCCCCTTCAATCGGGGAGAAAGAATGCACAAGCTGTTCATTGAAGAACTTGTCACTTGGCACAACACTAGGGAGTACGCACAAGCTGCTCATTAAAGAACTGCCACTTGGCGTAAGGACATGATAAAAAGACACGCAAGCTGTTCGTTTGAACTGCCACTTGGCGTAAAAGGGTGACATCTCTGAACCAGACAGACTGGGGATGACACTTGGGAAAAAGAATTCATGAATCGCTCGTGATTGATTGATGAGACTCACGATGGTTGTTAGAACAACCGTGTATGATATGTAGTATGCTGCATGTATAAATGTATGTATGTATGACTGTCACTGGGGACGTCGTGTGAGAGATGGACTAGTACTGGGGATACCCAACTTGTTTGTTAAGGATTTGCCCCTTGATGAAAAACTCGCACAAGCTGTTCGTTAAAGAACTATCGCTTGGTGAAAATGAGGATGACATCCCTAGACCAGATAGACTGGGGATGACATTCGACTATTTGTTGTGGGAAATGCATGATATGAATATGAGATGCATGTTAATGAATGACTATGATATGATGCATGAATTATGCTGACCTGGGGGAATGACAGACGTCACGTGGGATGCTGGGGATTATGATTTGAGTGCCGAGTAAAGTCGGGCTTGGATGATGTAAGACTCCACTGGGGGGATATGCCAATAAGATTGGGCTTTGCTTGTGAATTCGCTGGGGATATAAGGATCATTTTGGAAGCATGATCGATATCCAGCCTTCGATGCCAATGATAATTGGGCTTTTGAGAATAGGACAAAGATTGACTTCCTGGGGAGTTTGCCAATCCACTGGGGATTGTGCTAATCCGCTGGGGAGAAGAACTGGCGATTCCGCTGGGAATGCTTACGCTTTGGTTGGCAAGTCTTTGCCTGAATTGTCCTTTCGGACTCTTAACTCACTGGGGAATTTCCGATTAATTCACCGAGGATTCTGTTGGTGAATTCCTTTTTGCGATTGACCATGCTCGGCCTGTGAAGCTTTATCTGCTTTAAGGATGGGCATCGATGTACACTCCAAATATTCACGAGTTCGAAAGGAATGTGTTTGTTATTGATAAAAATAAAAGACTCATGAAATAAATTTTGAAAAAGTTTTTTTTTGTTTTTGTTTTTGAAAGTACTATCATCAAGAATAATAAAAAAAATGAATGAAAGGAATTTGACAAAAGGTAAAGAATGTTGGGAAGTGAAATTCATTAAAGGGGTGGCAGCCTGCCAAAGGCGTGGCTCCTCGAATCTTACAAAGTTTAAAAAAAAGGGTAAATATAAAAGGGAAGGGTACATTGAACGCGATGGCCACTAGTATCCCTAACAACTTTGAATTCCTTGTTTGGATGCTTCTGATTCGGAGTCTTCAGACAATTGATGTGCCCCGAGTGGATCACGACCAATCCGATGTAGTTACTTTGTCTTTTGATCCTTAATTTTTGCATAGGTCGTCCTTTCAGATGCTTGACCTATCAGGATGATTATTTTCTGTTTTTGTCTCTAATTTTTGCCTGGACCGCCCTTTCAGGTTTTCAATCCACCGAGACGCTCTTTCTTTTGCTTAAGCCGCCCTTTCAGGTTTTCGACTTACCGAGCTATTCTTTTGTTTTTAGACAAAGTATTTCTTGACTACATCGGAGTTCACAGGACGCGGAAAATCCTCGCCGTCCATTGTCGTGAGAATCAAGGATCCTCCGGAGAATACTCTCTTGACGACATAAGGGCCTTCATAGTTAGGCGTCCATTTGCCCCTAGAGTCAGGTTGAAAGGATAGGATCCTTTTGAGCACGAGGTCTCCTTCTTGGATTTCCCGAGGACGAACTTTCTTGTCGAAAGCTTGTTTCATCCTTTGTTGGTACAGTTGTCCATGACATAAGGCTGTCATGCGTTTCTCCTCGATTAAATTCAACTGATCGTATCTGTTTCGACAACATTCAGCCTCTGACAACTTAGCTTCCATCAAGATTCTCAATGACGGGATTTCGACTTCTACGGGGAGCACCGCTTCCATGCCGTATACTAAAGAGAAAGGGGTTGCCCCTGTCGACGTACGTACTGAAGTACGATACCCGTGCAAGGCATATGGTAGCATCTCATTCCAATCCTTGTATGAGACTACCATCTTTTGCACTATTTTCTTGATGTTTTTGTTTGCAGCCTCAACCGCACCATTCATCTGGGGTCTATAAGGAGAAGAGTTATGATGCTCGATCTTGAACTCTTTGCATAGCTCCTTCATCATTTTGTTATTCAGGTTGGTCCCATTGTCCGTGATGATCTTGTTGGGAATACCATATCGACAGATGATATGATTCTTAATAAATTGGACCACCACTTGTTTGGTGACGTTAGCATATGATGCAGCCTCAACCCATTTGGTGAAGTAGTCGATTGCTACTAAGATGAAGCGATGTCCATTTGAAGCTTTGGGTTCGATCCTACCAATCATGTCAATGCCCCACATGGAGAAAGGCCATGGTGATGAGAGGACATTCAGAGCCGTTGGTGGCATGTGGATCTTGTCCGCATAGATTTGACATTTGTGGCATTTCCTGGCATGCTTGTAGCAATCGCTTTCCAAGGTCATCCAGTAATATCCGGCTCTTAAGATTTTCCTAGCCATTGTGTGCCCACTGGAATGAGTTCCAAAGGAGCCTTCATGTATTTCATGCATTATGAGGTCCGCTTCCTGCTCATCAACACATCTGAGCAGCACCATATCAAAATTCCTCTTGTATAAAACTTCTCCGTTTAGAAAGAAGTTGCCGGCTAATCTTCGCAGAGTTTTCTTATCCTTGTTGGATGCCCCATGCGGGTACTCTTGCTTTTGGAGGAAACATTTGATGTCATGGAACCATGGTTTGTCATCTATGACTGCTTCGGCTGCAAATACATGTGCAGGCCTTTCTAGGTGCTGAACCTTGATTGTTGGAATTTCGTTCCGGCGACTGACCTCATACATAGAAGACAAGGTTGCTAAAGCGTCTGCCATTTGATTCTCGTCTTGAGGAATGTGATGCAGCTTGACTTTGTTGAAAAAGGTTAGCAAGCGTCTTGCGTAATCTTTGTAAGGGATCAAGCCGGTGTGGCGAGTTTCCCAATCTCCATTGATTTGATTAATCACAAGAGCTGAGTCTCCGTAAATGTCGAGGTTCTTGATCCTTAGGTCGATGGCCTCCTCAATTCCTAAGATTCAAGCTTCATACTCTGCCATATTGTTTGTACAGTCGAATGATAGTCTTGCAGCAAAAGGGAGATGCTTGCCCTCAGGGGTGACGATGACTGCTCCAATTCCGTTGCCATAGACATTTACTGCTCCATCAAAGATTAACTTCCATTTAGATTCGGGATCTGGACCTTCGCCGGGTAGTGGTTCGTCACAATCCTTCATCTTTAGATACATGATTTCTTCATCGGGGAAGTCAAACTTGACTGGTTGATAATCCTCAATTGGTTGATGAGCCAAATGGTCAGCGAGAATACTGGCCTTGATAGCTTTCTGAGTGTGGTATTCAATGTCGTATTCTGATAACAACATCTGCCAACGGGCGATCCTTCCGGTTAAGGCGGGTTTTTCAAAGATGTACTTGACTGGATCCATCTTGGATATCAACCAAGTAGTATGATTAAGCATGTAGTGGCGAAGACGCCTAGCAGCCCAGGCTAATGCACAGCAAGTCTTTTCGAGTAGAGAGTATCGGGACTCGCAGTCCGTAAACTTCTTGCTTAGGTAGTAGACGGCGTGCTCTTTTCTACCGGTCTCATCTTGTTGTCCGAGTACACAACCCATGGAGTCCTCCAATACGGTTAAGTACATGATCAAAGGTCTTCCTTCGACTGGAGGAATAAGTATTGGAGGTTCTAGCAGGTACTCCTTGATGCTGTCAAAAGCTTTTTGGCTATTTTCTGTCCATACCACTTCTTGATTTTTGCGGAGCAGCTTGAAGATAGGCCCACAAGTGGCTGTCATATGGGATATGAATCTAGAGATGTAGTTTAAACGTCCTAGAAATCCCCTTACTTGCTTCTCAGTTTGAGGAGCAGGCATTTCTCTGATAGCTTTGACCTTATCGTGATCTACCTCGATACCCTTTTGACTGACAATGAAACCTAGGAGTTTTCCTGATCTCACGCCGAATGTACATTTGTTGGGGTTCAGGCGAAGCCGATATTTTCTCAGGCGTTGAAACATCTTTGACAAATACTCGACATGCTCTTCTTCCGTTCCTGATTTGACAATCATGTCGTCGACATACACTTCGATTTCTTTGTGTATCATGTCGTGGAAGAGAGTAATCATGCCCCTTTGGTAGGTAGCAGCCGCATTCGTTAGGCCAAAAGGCATCACTTGATAGCAGAAGGTGCCCCAAGGTGTAATGAAAGACGTTTTTTCTCTATCCTCGACAGCCATTTTAATCTGATTATATCCCGAGAAGCCATCCATGAAGGAGAAAACCTTGGATTTAGCAGTGTTGTCGACCAATATGTCAATGTGAGGTAAAGGGAAGTCGTCCTTCGGACTAGCCTTGTTTAAATCTCGACAGTCGACACACATTTTGACTTTACCATCCTTCTTGGGAACTGGCACTATGTTGGCCAACCATTGAGGATATTCCGAGGTAACGAGAAATCCAGCATTAATTTGCTTTTGTACTTCCTCTTTGATCTTAAGAGCCATGTCAGGGCGAGTTCTTCTCAACTTCTGCTTGACTGGCGAACATTCAGGTTTCAGAGGTAAGTGGTGCTCTACAATCTCAGGATCCAATCCTGGCATATCTTGGTATGACCATGCAAAGATATCCACATACTCTTCAAGAAGCTTGACTATCTTTTCTTTGACGGGCGCATCCAATAATGCTCCAATCTTAACTTCTTTCTTTTCTTCTTCGGAACCCAAGTTGATGACCTCTATCGTTTCCTCGTGAGGCTGAATGGTCTTCCTCTCTTGCTCTAGTAGGCGCTTGATCTCATCCGGGATCTCTTCATCCTCTTCCTCTTCCGCTTCGTAAACCGGGAATTCAAAGTTGGGAGGGAGCCTAGGGCTAAGGTGTTCGACAGGTTTATGGGTGCTTAGTCTGCATGTGATGGATGATTGATTTTAGTAAAAGATTAAAAATGCAGACTCTTTGAAATAGAAAAATGTTTTTTTTCGTATTGAGAAATAAAAAAATAAAAAAGAAAAAGACAACGTATAAATACGTGGAAGTTGTGATAGAAACAACGATTTTTATTAATTGATGATAGTATATTAGACAAGCCCTACATGAGTCTCCTTTCGCTTCGGGCGAGGCGAAGGGTTTTTTTGAAAAAGATAAAATAAACAAACACATTACTTTGAAGACTGGATAACAGAGGGAACATCGATAGCAACCCAATTGCGACAAGCTCCTCCGGGCGTTACATGGACGTGTGCTGTTTCTTCCGGCCCATCTTCAGTGATGGCGTTGGTTTCCCTTGTGGAGTGAATGAAGCTGGCGCTACGAAAGATGTTCTTGAGCGGTTCAATGTTAGAGCTTGGCTCGGCAACTCTTGTAGTTAGAGTGAAACCTAAACCTTCTCTATGCTTACGCTCCGGCAGACTTATTGTCTTTCCCCAATCCCGGAGTAAGTCACCTTGCACTGCTCTTTGTGCGCTCTTGAAAGAAGACATGGACGCTTCATTCTTTGTGGCACTCTCATCTTCTAAGGAAAGACCTTGGAATGACGTCCCATCAACGATATCAGCACCGATAAACGAGAAAGCCGACAGATGGCTGATTAACAGAGCTTCCTCTCCTCCCACAATAACTAGCTTCCCATTCTTCACAAATTTCAGTTTTTGATGCAGTGTGGATGTCACTGCTCCGGCCTCGTGGATCCATGGTCGACCTAACAAACAACTATACGTTGCTTGTATATCCATTATTTGGAAGGTTATTTGGAAGACGGATGGTCCGATGGTAATAGGTAAATCCAACTCCCCGATCACTCATTTCTTCGAGCCATCAAAGGCTTTAACAACTACCCCACTTTGCCTTATGGGGGTCCCCTGGTAGGAAAGCTGGTCAAGGGTTGTTTTGGCCATTACGTTCAATGAAGAGCCGGTGTCTACAAGTACATTTGATAAAGCATCCGACTTGCAGTTTACCGATATATGTAATGCCAAATTATGGTGTCTTCCTTGCTCCGGGAGTTCCTCATCACTGAAGCTTAAGCTATTGCAAACAGTGATGTTTCCGACAATGCCTCCGAATTGGCCGAGGGTTATGTCGTGCTCCACAAAAGCTTGGTCCAGGACCCTCATCAATGATTCTCTATGTGCGTCATAGTTCAACAATAAGGATAGCATAGAGATCTTGGAAGGCGTTTGCAACAACTGATCCACGACCTTGTATTCGCTCTTCTTGATTAGCTTCAATACTTCATCGAGATCCGAATCGGCATTTGCCCCACTGAATTGACCCATTTCTTTGCTCGTGCAGGGGTCTTGGGTTGGTTTCGGTTTAAATACCGGGGTACTGACCTTCTCTTGGACTGTTGTGGGAAGAACACGTCCGCTCCTTAGCACTTTGCTGCTGTCCGTGATATTATCGACAGGGGCTAGGGGGGAATAGGCGCTTCTTGGCCGTTGTTTATCATGGTTGCAAGGTACTTGTAAGGAATTGCTTTGTTGGAAGTGTATGGGGCAGGTCCCGGTAAACATATCACAAGTGGAGTAGTGGCAGGCTCTTGGCTGCTGAAGGCTATCTCCAAGTGTTACGGGATATCAAACTCCGGAATTATGACACATACACTTTCGTCCTTTTTGGTGGCAACGAGTTCCTTCTTGTCCATTAGTCCTTGTATGTCATTTTGGATTTGCATACATCCTTGAGGACTCACTGAACACTCTTCACAACTAGCATGATCGTGTTCGAACATGGCTGCTTTACACATTTTGATGTGTAGTGGAACCAAAGGCGTCCTGATCTTTTGGACTTTCAAAATAGGATTGGTTCCTTGGTGTTCTTGAACCACGTTGATTGAGGAACCATGGTTCGGCAGCGGGTTAGTTTGGACATTTGGGTTTGAGTCCTTGAAGGTTAATACTTTGGTACGGACTAGCCTTTGGACCTCATTCTTTAGAGTAAGGCAACGTTCAACATCATGGCCTGGTGCCCCTTGATGGTATGCGCACGTAAGGTCATGGCGGTACCATGGAGGTAATACACTTGGTACAGGAGGTGGTGCTCTTGTTTGTACGAGATTTCTCACAAGTAACGTCGGGAGCAGGTCCGCGTACTTCATGGGTATCGGATCGAATGCCGCTCTTGGGCGATTCTGATGGTTGAAGGGCTGTTGAGGTGCTTGAGGTCGGAATTGCTGCTGACCTTGTGGGCGGGGCTGTTGATATGATTGTTGTGGATTTTGCAGATGTTGTTGTTGATAGGACTGTTGATATTGAGGGAGAGATCTTTGCGGGACTTGAACCTGGTAGTTTGGAGGAACACCATGAAGCTTTACAATCTCCGAAATAAACAATTCGGCATACTGAGAGGCTCGGTAAGTAGTTTTAACCGGCAAGAAAGGAGCTGACTTGGTTAACCGGTCCACTATTACCCAAATGGAGTCATGTCCTCGCTGTGTTCGAGGTAATCCACTTACAAAGTCCATGGTTATCTCTTCCCATTTCCATTGGGGAATTTCCAAGGGTACCAACATTCCCGCAGGTCTTTGATGTTCAATCTTTACCTGCTGACATACAATGCATCGCGACACAAATTCCGCAATATCCCTTTTCATGCTAGGCCACCAATAATCTCTCTTCAAATCTTGATACATCTTAGTGGTACCTGGATGAATGCTGAAATTGCTCTTGTGTGCTTCTTCTAAAATCAAACTTTTTAACTCCACATCATTCGGAACATAAATTCTTCCTTCAAACAATAGCGTTCCATCATGTGCTAAAGAAAACTCCGGTTGGCCAACTTTCCTTTGAAGATCTATATCCATGGTTTCCGCTTGTGCAATCCTATACCGTAGGTCGCACGAAATCTCTAACTTGTTCAACAAGATGCCACCATCCAACTCGGTAACATGGAGGTTAAGATCTCTAAACTTCTCATATAACCTGCATGTATGCATCATCACTTCAGCCTTAACCAAAGCCTTTCGACTCAAAGCATCTGCTACCACATTTGCTTTTCCTGGGTGGTATTTCAAATCAAAATCAAAATCCTTCAGGTATTCCATCCATCGCCTCTGCCTCATGTTAAGGTGTCGTTGATCAAATAAGTACTTCAAACTTTTATGGTCACTGAACAAATCAAACTGTGTACCATACAAATGATGTCTCCATATCTTCAATGCAAATACTATAGCTGCTAACTCAAGATCATGGGTGGGGTAATTCTCTTCATGAGTCTTGAGCTGTCTAGATGCATAAGCTATCACATTCTCCCCTTGCATAAGAACACTACCCAGTCCTTTAGAGGATGCATCGCAAAAAACGGTGTATCTCCTTTCAGGATCTGGTATTGCCAACACTGGCGCTTTAGTCAACTTTCTTTTCAAAACTCTGAAACTTTCTTCACATTCTTCGTCCCAAATAAAGGGCGCATCCTTTCGGGTAAGGCGTGACAGAGGTAAGGCAATCTGAGAAAACTTCATAATAAATCTTCGATAGTAACCTGCCAAGCCTAGAAAGCTCCTGACTTCAGCCACATTCTTGGGTCTTTCCCAACTGAGAACGACTTTAACTTTAGACGGATCAACGGCTACTCCTCCTTGAGAAATAACGTGACCCAAAAACTTAATCTCAGATAACCAGAATTCACACTTGCTAAATTTTGCATATAACTGTTTGTCTCTGAGGACATTCAAAACAATTCTCAAGTCCTGAGCATGCTCCTGAGGATCCTTAGAATAGATCAAGATGTCATCTATGAAAATCACCACAAATTGATCTAGGTAAGGTTGAAATATTCTGTTCATATAATCCATAAATACCGCTGGAGCATTAGTTACACCGAAAGGCATAACCATAAATTCATAGTGCCCATAACGCGTTCGAAACGCCGTTTTAGACACATCTGATGATTTGATACGGATCTGATGATAACCTGACCGAAGGTCAATCTTGGAAAATACTGTTGCTCCTTTGAGCTGATCTAGGAGATCATCAATCCTTGGAAGAGGATACTTGTTCTTAATGGTCACTTTATTCAATTGGCGATAGTCTATACATAGCCTCATGCTTCCATCTTTCTTCTTGACTAACAGAACTGGAGCACCCCAAGGTGACACACTGGGCCTAATAAAATGCTTTTGAATTAATTCTTTGAGTTGAGATTTCAGCTCTCTAAGCTCCGTAGGTGACATTCTATACGGTGCCACAGATACCGGCTCCGCTCCTGGAATTAAATCAATTGAGAACTCCACCTCACGCTCTGGAGGCAGACTATTTACTTCCGAAGGGAAGACATCTAAGTACTCATTCACAACAGGAATATCACTGGGACTTAACTCGGACTCTGAAGCCACAGTGAGCATCACATAGAACCCCTTATCTTGAGCACAAATGAATTGAATTAACTGATGGGTGCGGTTAATCAATTCAGACAGAGCCACACCTTCCGCCGTATCACTGGTCGGCATATAAATACTCTTCTCATAACATCCAATGTACACATGGTTAGCGGAGAGCCAATCCATGCCTAAGATCACGTCAAGTTGCTCCATCGGGAGACACACTAGATCAACATAATAAGTCTTACTAGACACAGTGATAGGACAGTTTTCACAAACATAGCTTGCCTCAATTCCGCCTTCAGTAGCGGTAGATACTAACATTGGAGGATTCAACGGAGACAAAGATAATTGAGGCGTCTCTACACATTTATATGAAATAAAAGAGCAAGTAGCACCACAATCAAAAAGAACTTTTACTGGGTATGAACCAAGATAGCACATACCAGCAATCAAATCTTCATTTGCCAAGGCCTTTGCACCATCAAGGGAGTACACCCTTCCTTTGCTAGTGGTAGTTCCTTCAGCTCCACTCCTATTCCTCCGTTCTGGACAGTTTGCAATAATGTGCCCCGGCTTCTTACACCCATAGCATACACCTGTACCCTTCATGCAATCACCATAATGTGATTTTCCACAGATGTTGCACGTAGTACCAGCCTTCGGTGAATACGTCTGCTTACCCCGATGAGGTGACCCCTTCGGTTTTAACTTGTCATGATACTTATCCGACATTCTGCTCTTCTTCCTTTCAAAAGCTGCTGATCTTTCTTTCGAGGTCTTAGCAAGTCCTTCTTCAACCACTAAACTATCATGCACCAGTTCATCGTAACTTGCAGTTCTCTGCAGACTCACTGCAGTGTCGATCTCGCCTCTTAAACCTCCTTTGTACTGGTTCATCTTCCAGACTTCATTTTCAGCATACTCATTATGTGTGGAGTAGTACGACAGCTCTTCAAACTTCTTAGTGAATTCAGCAACCGACATACTACCTTGTTTCAACTCCAAGAACTCTTGCTCCTTCTTTACCTTGTAAGACAAAGGTAAATATTTTTCCAACATTACTTCTTTAAAGTTTACCTAGTTCACTACTACACCATTCGCTTCCATCCTGCGCTGAGCAGATTCCCACCAGTCTTCTGCTGCGCCTCTGAGTTGGTTTGTGGCATAGACAACTTTATCCTCTTCTGAACATTCAGCCTTTCTAAAGATCTTTTCCATTTGCTTAATCCACTTCCTAGCTTCTTGTGGTTCACCTTCTCCATTAAACTCCGGAGGGTGATGTCTATTATATTCCCGGAACACGGGGTTACCAATTACGGGAGGAGGTGGTGGTTGTGGATGGAAACCCTGCCCTTGCTGCATCATTTCCATCCATTGCTGTTGGGCCTGAGCCTGTTGCTGAGCTTGTTGTTGCATCATCAGCATCATCTGCTGATACTGTAATGCGTTTTGAGCTTGTTGCTCTTGATACTGCTGCTGCCAGGCCTGCTGCTGCTGTATCATTTGTTCCCACGAATTCATACTGGGTCCTCCACTTTCATCACTGGCTTGATTAGCACGAGGTCTATCGGGTCCTCTTCTTCTCCCAGACATCTTATCCTAGCTGTCATATACAAGTCAAAGTGATCAATTTTAACTGAATATAACATCTAGAATAATGTCCTGGATCCAAGAGGTCCACAAACTTGGATTGTACTTTAATGACCCAAGGCACGGTCTGAATCGACCTGCTCTGATACCAAATTTTAACACCCATATAGAGATTGCCTAGGATCTCTTACGAGTATTAAAATTTCGTACCGGATACATTAAATACAATACAGAAAGTTGCTTAATAAATGTACAATACACAAGTTTGATACATCTCAAAAATCCGATACAGAACATTCTCCATAATATATACATCATAATACATTATCATATACAACATCCAAATAAAACATAAGTAGCACGATCAATCCGTAGCTTTCTCTTTACATTTACGTCGTGCTACCTGCGAAGAACCTGCACCAGAAGGAAAGGGATGAGACATAACGTCTCAGTGAGCTCCTACCCTACCAACTGTTGGCAACCACGGGGGTAACCTAGGGTCGCCGTGCCTACTCTTGGCAATCTTGGGGATACCTACGATCGCCGTCACTCTTTACTAACTTTGCGACCAAGGGGAATCCTAAGGTCGCTACATGTCTTTATCATATCTCATCATGATCTAACTTGTACTTAAACTTAGTGATCTTGGGGACATTCTATGACCACTTCTCGTTCACTAGGAACTACTCGTCATATCTCAATATAAAAATACACATTCATCTTTTCATGTCTTAAAGTTAGAAGTTAGCGTTGAACAAACATTACATTATCTTGGTTCGTTTTACGGAGTGCATCCGGGTGGAGTAACCCCGAAGTACATCTCCCTTCTTACCGGTGAAAATTCCTATCATATCAGGCTAACACCGGACTCCTCTTATCGTTGTGTGGACAACTCTTTCGATGAAGTCCCATCCGACGAATCCCGGAGTCTGCTGAACACAACTTAACTTTGCATGTAGACAACCCTCTCGGAGAACAGTGTTTGTGGTGGTTGTCAAATTGGAAAACAAACAAGAAAGTCTCATCCCAGATTAGTTCATCAGGTAACTACTAAAGTACTAGAACTTGTTCATATGGATTTAATGGGGCCTATGCAAGTAGAAAGTATTGGAGGAAAGAGGTATGCTTTTGTAATGGTAGATGACTACTCAAGATTCACATGGATCAGTTTTGTTAGTGAAAAGTCTGACACTTTTGAAGTATTTAAAGACCTGTGCATTCAACTACAAAGAGAAAAAGACTATGGCATAGTCAGAATCAGAAGTGATCATGGTAAGGAATTTGAAAACAAGAGTTTTTCAGAATTCTGTGCTTCTGAAGGTATAAAGCATGAGTTTTCTGCACCTATCACACCTCAGCAAAATGGTGTAGTTGAGAGGAAGAATAGGACATTAGCAGAATATGCAAGAGTAATGTTGCATGCTAAGAAACTTCCATATATGTTCTGGGCTGAAGCAATGAACACAGCATGTTACATTCACAACAGAGTCACTTTGAAAAAGGGAACTGCATCTACTTTATATGAGCTATGGAAAGGAAGGAAGCTTACAGTCAAATATTTTCATGTGTTTGGCAGTAAATGTTACATTTTGGCTGACAGGGAAAATAAGAGAAAACTGGATCCTAAGTCTGATGAGGGTATATTTTTGGGATATTCAGTAAACAGCAGAGCTTATAGGGTGTTTAATTCAAGAACTAAAGTTGTGATGGAGTCCATTAATGTGGTAATTGATGATCTGACTGCTGAGCAAGATAGAAGTGAGTCTGAAGTTGTTCCAGAGTCTGAACCATCAGAAGAACAAACTTCAGAAGCAGAAATTCATCCAGAGTCTGAAGAAGCAGATGTACATCCAGAACATGATCCTACCAATAAAGGGCCATCTATTAGAGTTCAGAAGGATCATCCTAAGGAGCTTATCATTGGGAGCTTGGATCAAGGGGTCAGAACCAGGAGATCAGAACCAGCTGCTACTGATTCTTGTTTTGTGTCTATGTTTGAACCCAGAAATGTGAAAGCAGCCCTAACTGATGAATTTTGGATTGAAGCAATGCAAGATGAGTTGAATCAATTCAAAAGGAGTGAAGTGTGGGATCTGGTTCCAAGACCTGAAGGGTTGAATGTGATTGGCACCAAATGGATTTACAAGAATAAAACAGATGAAAATGGTACTGTAGTCAGAAACAAGGCAAGGTTGGTTGCTCAGGGTTATACTCAAGTAGAGGGATTGGATTTTGATGAGACCTTTGCACCTGTGGCCAGACTAGAGTCCATAAGACTACTGTTGGGAGTATCCTGCATTCTCAAGTTCAAATTATTCCAGATGGATGTGAAGAGTGCATTTCTGAGTGGATATTTGCAAGAAGAGGTATATGTTGAACAGCCTAAGGGTTTTGTGGATCCTAAGTTTCCAGAACATGTGTACAAGTTAAAGAAGGCTTTATATGGATTGAAGCAAGCACCAAGAGCATGGTATGACAGGCTGACTCAGTTTCTTGTGGCTCAAGGTTACAGAAAAGGAGGTTCTGATAAGACTTTGTTTGTGAAAAATGAAAATGGGAGTCTGATGATTGCTCAGATTTATGTGGATGATATAGTGTTTGGAGGGATGTCAGTACAAAAGCATGATAGGGAGCTTATTGTATTTAACTGCAAGCAGATCTGATATCACTTATGCTGTTGGAGTATGTGCAAGATATCAAGCTGATCCTAAGATGAGTCATCTGACTCAGGTGAAGAGGATTCTGAAGTATGTGAATAGCACAAGTGACTATGGAATCATGTATTCACACAGTTCAAGTTCTGATTTAATGGGATTTTGTGATGCTGACTGGGCTGGAAGTGCTGATGACAGGAAGAGCACCTCAGGAGGTTGTTTCTTTTTAGGAAATAACTTAATTTCTTGGTTCAGCAAGAAACAAAATTGTGTTTCATTGTCAACTGCTGAAGCTGAGTATATTGCTGCTGGGAGTAGTTGTTCACAACTGGTTTGGATGAAACAGATGCTGGAGGAGTACAACATGAAACAAGGAACCATGACCTTATTTTGTGACAATTTGAGTGCTATCAACATCTCTAAGAACCCAATACAGCACATCAGAACTAAGCACATTGATATCAGACACCATTTTATCAGAAACCTTGTGGAGGACAAGATCATTCAGCTGGAACATGTGGTTACTGAAGATCAAATTGCTGACATATTCACAAAGGCCTTAAATGCTAAACAGTTTGAGAATCTGAGAAGCAAGTTAGGTGTGTGTTTACATGAAGACTTATAGAAATTAATGCAAACTGGATGTGAGGAAGATAGAGTACCTGCCAGTTGTGCTTATGCTGAGTGTGATTCTGAACCTAAGTCTGAGTCTGATATGTTTTCAACGATCTGTGTTACTTGTTTTGATTTTAATCCCTATTTGAAGTCTGAAGTTTGTCATAATTTTGTGGCTAAAAAGGGGGAGAAAAATCTATGTTTAAGTTCAGACAAGAGTTGTTCAGAATGTGTGCCAGTGATTCAGAAGGTGACTAGTGTTGTTCAGAAGCTAAGCTTTGTGTTCAGAGTTCAAATATGTTCAGATATGAGTAAAGGGCAATATGTGTCTCAGGGGGAGTACATGATAGTTGTTATCCTGAGTGATACTGTGTTCCTAAAGAAGTGGTCTTGAAGATCAAGTGTGCTCTGAAGTGTGCTCTGAAATGTGCTCTGATACCATTTTTCACCGCAGTTCAGTAGTAAGGGGGAGTTTGTATGAGAAGCTGAGTTGCAGGGGGAGTGTTGTGATGCTGGAGTGTTTGTTTATGTATTTGTGAAGCTTCAGGGGGAGAGTTTTATGTGGTTTCAGTTGTCCTGAAGTGATGCTGAATGTGCTCAGAAGCTGTTATCTGTGTATCAGTGTTCAGAAGCTGAAACTGATTGGTTTTTGTTGATTTAAGCATAGCTCAGATTATGTTTGTCCGCTGCTTAGCTCTATGCTATGTTATTTTATTGTGGAGTTCTTCATTGCTGAGTTAATTATAGGGGAGATTGAAGAACTTGGATGGTTTTAGCCAAAAATTTGCCAAAGGGGGAGATTGTTGAGTATTTTGGTGTTGGCTGCCTATTTTGGCAAAACCAAAGTGTTGTTTAGAAGCATCTCCATATTTATAACAATTCTTCAGTTACAAGTTTTCTCATTTGAAGCTGTTCAGAAGCTCAAAATGACATCAGAAGCTGAATGCCTCATCAGAAGCACTGTAGCACTTCGGAAGCTGATTCAGGTTCTGATGCCCGCGTTGACTTATGTTGACTTCATCAGAAGCTGGTTATTTTCAAGTTATTCTTGCGCGAATCTTTGCAAGATTTATTGAGGTTTTATCCACGCATATTGCTTCTAGAATGCTGGATGTTTTGAAGAAGATTTCATGAAGATTTGGCATGGAATTATGAATGCTCGTATTTGTTTGTTATAATCTTATGAAGATATTTTTCTGTTTTATTTGTTTCCTTATTGGATTACTCATAATTCAGAAACAAATCTAATTCAGAAGATTTGGAGCATAATTAAGAGACTTGCTAAAGATTATAAAAGGAGGAGCTTTGCTGCTTTCAAGACTTACGCATATTTGAAGAAATTCAGAGAATAGAGTCTGTGTTAGTTGTAAGCTGTTAGCTTTGTTTTTGTGCACCACTCATATGTTTTGAGTTGGTTTAGGATTGTTATTGAGTTGTAAATTCATTCTAAGCCTTTAGGTACGAATGAAGTTTTATTATTGAAGTTTTGTTCAAAAACAGGGTATTGTTAAGGGTTGTTCAAGTGGCTGGGTTTAGTTACTTGAATAGGAAGTTAGAGGTTTTCTAATACTCAGAGTTGGGTTGAAATCAGACTAGGAGGAGTTTAATTGCTTAGGCTGGGAACTGGGAGTCAGTGTCTTGAGTCTTAAGGGTTAAATCCTATAGTGGATTTCCTTCCTGGATTGGTATCCCCCAGAGTAGGAGGTGTTTACTCCGAACTGGGTTAACAAACCTTGTGTGCCTTTTTACTTTCCTGCACTTTATTTTCTTGTTTTGCATTGTGTTTGTGTGTGCTCTGTTTTAGCAAGTTGTTGTGCCCTGTATATTGTTCAGAACCTGTTTGGTTCAGAACCTGGTAACTCTGTTTATTGCCTGGCCAGAATTTCAATTGGCATCAGAGCAGGCACCCTGCCTGTGTTTTGGGTGAGATCCAGAGGAGTTAATATCTGGCAAGAATGGATAGAGAAGGAGGCTATGTCATTAGACCACCCCTACTAGATGGCACAAACTATGAGTATTGGAAGTCTATGATGTGTGCTTTTCTAAAGTTTATTGACAGAAGGACTTGGAAAGTTGTGATAAAAGGCAAGCATCATCCAGTAGTTTTGGACAAAGATGGGAACAAGACTGAGGTGCTGAAGCCTGAAGAAGAATGGACCAAAGCTGAAGATGATCTGTCACTGGGAAATTCAAAAGCTTTGAATGCAATCTTTAATGTTGTGGACCAGAATATGTTCAGACTCATCAAGCAATGTACAGTTGCAAAGGAGGCTTGGGAAATTTTAAAAACAACTCATGAAGGAACTTCTAAGGTGAAGATGTCCGGATTGCAGTTGCTGACCACCAAGTTTGAGAACCTGAAGATGAAGGAGGATGAGAATATCCAGGATTTCTATATGAATGTGCTTGATATGGCAAATTCTTTTGATTCTCTTGGTGAAAAGATGTCTGATGAGAAGTTAGTGAGAAAAAACCTCAGGTCCCTGCCCAGAAGATTTGATATGAAGGTGACAGCAATTGAAGAGGCTCATGATATTACCACTATGAAGCTTGAGGAGCTGATTGGGTCATTGCTCAATTTTGAAACTACCTTTTGTAAACAGACTGAGCAGAAAGGAAAAGGTGTAGCTTTTAGTGTGAATTCTGAAGCTGATGATCAACAAGAATCTGATGAGGATGACTTATCAGAAGCTCTAGTGTTGCCGGGAAAACAATTCAACAAGATTCTGAAGAATGTTGACAGAAAAGCCAAAGCCAAAGGTCAGAACTTCAGATTCAACAACAAGATGCAACAAACTGATGTGAAAAAGACCAAATCTGAGGAGAAAAGTAATCAAGCTAAAGGTGTGCAGTGCTACTTTTCTTAAGAAGCAGAAGAAGAGCCTAGTTGTTGCATGGTCTGATGATGATTCTGAAGAAGATGCTGTAAGTGAATCTTGTATGTGTGATACTGGTCTGGTTGTAAGGTCAGGAGCTATCATGAAGAAGGAAGCTGTTTTAGAGTCTGAGACTCTTTCAGAGTCTGACTCAGAGTCTGAAGCTGCATCTGTGTCTGAAGCTGCTAAAACCTCATATGATGAACTAGCTGACAATTACAAGAAGCTGTATACCAGAAGTGCTGAGGTTTGCAAACAAGTTCTGGATCAGAAGGAGACTATTCTTCAACTGGAGGCTGAAAAAGGTGAACTGTTAGTACAGAATTCAGATTTAAAAGAAGAAGTGAACCAACTGAACTCCCAACTTGATCAAATGAAGAAGCAAGTGAGGATGTTGAACTCTGCTACTGAGAAGTTGGAGGACATTTTGGGGAATCAGCAACAAGGAAAAACTGGCTTAGGTTTTGTTGATCAGACTTAGATTCCTAAACAGATGAGTTTTGTTCCTGCTACTCAAACTCATGATTCTATGGCTGGAACATCAAAGAGGAGACCTCAGAAACAAGCCCAGATGCAAGGTCAGAAGCATATTCAGATGAGACCTCAAGAGCAAGCTCAGAAGAGACCTCAGATGCAAGGTCAGATGCTACCTCAGAAGCAACCCCAGAAATTTTTCAGAAACAGAAGGAGGAGAAATCATCCATGGATCTGTCATCATTGTGGAAAGAAAGGGAATATCAAACCATTCTGCTTCAAACTTTATGGCTATCCTGAACATTTTCAGTATAGAAGAGTTGAACCAGCTGCTATCAGACACAATGTTCAGAAGGTGTGGAAGCCCAAAGTTCAGAATGTAGGCCTTATAGCTCATACTTCTTTGAGAGCCACCTCAAAAGAAGACTGGTATTTTGATAGTGGGTGTTCAAGGCACATGACTGGTGTGAAGAAGCTGCTGAGCAATATCAGATCATACTCCAGAAGTTATTTGACATTTGGAGATGGTGTAAAAGGTCAGATTCTGGGTATTGGTGATTTGATCAGAGAAGATTTGCCCAGACTTAATGATGTGCTACTGGTGGAAGGATTAACCTCTAATCTGATCAGTATCAGCCAACTTTGTGATCAAGAATTGAAGGTTAATTTCAACAAGCTAGAGTGTATTGTTACTGATCAGGAAGATAAGATTCAGATGAGAGGCTGCAGATCCAAAGACAACTGTTATTTATGGGTTTCTGAAGAAGAAAGAAGTCTGACTTCTTGTCTTATGAGCTCAGAAGAGGAAGTCAAACTCTGGTACCAGAAACTGGGACATCTGCATCTGGAAGGCATGAAGAAAATCCTAAGTACTGAAGCTATCAGAGGTGTACCTAATCTGAAGATCAATGAGGACAGTGTTTGTGGTGATTGTCAAATTGGAAAACAAACAAGAAAGTCTCATCCCAGATTAGTTCATCAGGTAACTACTAAAGTACTAGAACTTGTTCATATGGATTTAATGGGGCCTATGCAAGTAGAAAGTATTGGAGGAAAGAGGTATGCTTTTGTAATGGTAGATGACTACTCAAGATTCACATGGATCAGTTTTGTTAGTGAAAAGTCTGACACTTTTGAAGTATTTAAAGACCTGTGCATTCAACTACAAAGAGAAAAAGACTATGGCATAGTCAGAATCAGAAGTGATCATGGTAAGGAATTTGAAAACAAGAGTTTTTCAGAATTTTGTGCTTCTGAAGGTATAAAGCATGAGTTTTCTACACCTATCACACCTCAGCAAAATGGTGTAGTTGAGAGGAAGAATAGGACATTAGCAGAATATGCAAGAGTAATGCTGCATGCTAAGAAACTTCCATATATGTTCTGGGCTGAAGCAATGAACACAGCATGTTACATTCACAACAGAGTCACTTTGAAAAAGGGAACTGCATCTACTTTATATGAGCTATGGAAAGGAAGGAAGCTTACAGTCAAATATTTTCATGTGTTTGGCAGTAAATGTTACATTTTGGCTGACAGGGAAAATAAGAGAAAACTGGATCCTAAGTCTGATGAGGGTATATTTTTGGGATATTCAGTAAACAGCAGAGCTTATAGGGTGTTTAATTCAAGAACTAAAGTTGTGATGGAGTCCATTAATGTGGTAATTGATGATCTGACTGCTGAGCAAGATAGAAGTGAGTCTGAAGTTGTTCCAGAGTCTGAACCATCAGAAGAACAAACTTCAGAAGCAGAAATTCATCCAGAGTCTGAAGAAGCAGATGTACATCCAGAACATGATCCTACCAATAAAGGGCCATCTATTAGAGTACAGAAGGATCATCCTAAGGAGCTTATCAATGGGAGCTTGGATCAAGGGGTCAGAACCAGGAGATCAGAACCAGCTGCTACTGATTCTTGTTTTGTGTCTAAGTTTGAACCCAGAAATGTGAAAGAAGCCCTAACTGATGAATTTTGGATTGAAGCAATGCAAGATGAGTTGAATCAATTCAAAAGGAGTGAAGTGTGGGATCTGGTTCCAAGACCTGAAGGGTTGAATGTGATTGGCACCAAATGGATTTACAAGAATAAAACAGATGAAAATGGTACTGTAGTCAGAAACAAGGCAAGGTTGGTTGCTCAGGGTTATACTCAAGTAGAGGGATTGGATTTTGATGAGACCTTTGCACCTGTGGCCAGACTAGAGTCCATAAGACTACTGTTGGGAGTATCCTGCATTCTCAAGTTCAAATTATTCCAGATGGATGTGAAGAGTGCATTTCTGAATGGATATTTGCAAGAAGAGGTATATGTTGAACAACCTAAGGGTTTTGTGGATCCTAAGTTTCCAGAACATGTGTACAAGTTAAAGAAGGCTTTATATGGATTGAAGCAAGCACCAAGAGCATGGTATGACAGGCTGACTCAGTTTCTTGTGGCTCAAGGTTACAGAAAAGGAGGTTCTGATAAGACTTTGTTTGTGAAAAATGAAAATGGGAGTCTGATGATTGCTCAGATTTATGTGGATGATATAGTGTTTGGAGGGATGTCAGTACAAAAGCATGATAGGGAGCTTATTGTATTTAACTGCAAGCAGATCTGATATCACTTATGCTGTTGGAGTATGTGCAAGATATCAAGCTGATCCTAAGATGAGTCATCTGACTCAGGTGAAGAGGATTCTGAAGTATGTGAATAGCACAAGTGACTATGGAATCATGTATTCACACAGTTCAAGTTCTGATTTAATGGGATTTTGTGATGCTGACTGGGCTGGAAGTGCTGATGACAGGAAGAGCACCTCAGGAGGTTGTTTCTTTTTAGGAAATAACTTAATTTCTTGGTTCAGCAAGAAACAAAATTGTGTTTCATTGTCAACTGCTGAAGCTGAGTATATTGCTGCTGGGAGTAGTTGTTCACAACTGGTTTGGATGAAACAGATGCTGGAGGAGTACAACATGAAACAAGGAACCATGACCTTATTTTGTGACAATTTGAGTGCTATCAACATCTCTAAGAACCCAATACAGCACATCAGAACTAAGCACATTGATATCAGACACCATTTTATCAGAAACCTTGTGGAGGACAAGATCATTCAGCTGGAACATGTGGTTACTGAAGATCAAATTGCTGACATATTCACAAAGGCCTTAAATGCTAAACAGTTTGAGAATCTGAGAAGCAAGTTAGGTGTGTGTTTACATGAAGACTTATAGAAATTAATGCAAACTGGATGTGAGGAAGATAGAGTACCTGCCAGTTGTGCTTATGCTGAGTGTGATTCTGAACCTAAGTCTGAGTCTGATATGTTTTCAACGATCTGTGTTACTTGTTTTGATTTTAATCCCTATTTGAAGTCTGAAGTTTGTCATAATTTTGTGGCTAAAAAGGGGGAGAAAAATCTATGTTTAAGTTCAGACAAGAGTTGTTCAGAATGTGTGCCAGTGATTCAGAAGGTGACTAGTGTTGTTCAGAAGCTAAGCTTTGTGTTCAGAGTTCAAATATGTTCAGATATGAGTAAAGGGAAATATGTGTCTCAGGGGGAGTACATGATAGTTGTTATCCTGAGTGATACTGTGTTCCTGAAGAAGTGGTCTTGAAGATCAAGTGTGCTCTGAAGTGTGCTCTGAAATGTGCTCTGATACCATTTTTCACCGCAGTTCAGTAGTAAGGGGGAGTTTGTATGAGAAGCTGAGTTGCAGGGGGAGTGTTGTGATGCTGGAGTGTTTGTTTATGTATTTGTGAAGCTTCAGGGGGAGAGTTTTATGTGGTTTCAGTTGTCCTGAAGTGATGCTGAATGTGCTCAGAAGCTGTTATCTGTGTATCAGTGTTCAGAAGCTGAAACTGATTGGTTTTTGTTGATTTAAGCATAGCTCAGATTATGTTTGTCCGCTGCTTAGCTCTATGCTATGTTATTTTATTGTGGAGTTCTTCATTGCTGAGTTGATTATAGGGGAGATTGAAGAACTTGGATGGTTTTAGCCAAAAATTTGCCAAAGGGGGAGATTGTTGAGTATTTTGGTGTTGGCTGCATATTTTGGCAAAACCAAAGTGTTGTTTAGAAGCATCTCCATATTTATAACAATTCTTCAGTTACAAGTTTTCTCATTTCAAGCTGTTCAGAAGCTCAAAATGACATCAGAAGCTGAATGCCTCATCAGAAGCACTGTAGCACTTCAGAAGCTGATTCAGGTTCTGATGCCCGCGTTGACTTATGTTGACTTCATCAGAAGCTGGTTATTTTCAAGTTATTCTTGCGCGAATCTTTGCAAGATTTATTGAGGTTTTATCCACGCATATTGCTTCTAGAATGCTGGATGTTTTGAAGAAGATTTCATGAAGATTTGGCATGGAATTATGAATGCTCGTATTTGTTTGTTAAAATCTTATGAAGATATTTTTCTGTTTTATTTGTTTCCTTATTGGATTACTCATAATTCAGAAACAAATCTAATTCAGAAGATTTGGAGCATAATTAAGAGACTTGCTAAAGATTATAAAAGGAGGAGCTTTGCTGCTTTCAAGACTTACGCATATTTGAAGAAATTCAGAGAATAGAGTCTGTGTTAGTTGTAAGCTGTTAGCTTTGTTTTTGTGCACCACTCATATGTTTTGAGTTGGTTTAGGATTGTTATTGAGTTGTAAATTCATTCTAAGCCTTTAGGTACGAATGATGTTTTGTTATTGAAGTTTTGTTCAAAAACAGGGTATTGTTAAGGGTTGTTCAAGTGGCTGGGTTTAGTTACTTGAATAGGAAGTTAGAGGTTTTCTAATACTCAGAGTTGGGTTGAAATCAGACTAGGAGGAGTTTAATTGCTTAGGCTGGGAACTGGGAGTCAGTGTCTTGAGTCTTAAGGGTTAAATCCTATAGTGGATTTCCTTCCTGGATTGGTATCCCCCAGAGTAGGAGGTGTTTACTCCGAACTGGGTTAACAAACCTTGTGTGCCTTTTTACTTTCCTGCACTTTATTTTCTTGTTTTGCATTGTGTTTGTGTGTGCTCTGTTTTAGCAAGTTGTTGTGCCCTGCATATTGTTCAGAACCTGTTTGGTTCAGAACCTGTTTGGTTCAGAACCTGGTAACTCTGTTTATTGCCTGGCCAGAATTTCAATTGGCATCAGAGCAGGCACCCTGCCTGTGTTTTGGGTGAGATCCAGAGGAGTTAATATCTGGCAAGAATGGATAGAGAAGGAGGCTATGTCATTAGACCACCCCTACTAGATGGCACAAACTATGAGTATTGGAAGTCTATGATGTGTGCTTTTCTAAAGTTTATTGACAGAACGACTTGGAAAGCTGTGATAAAAGGCAAGCATCATCCAGTAGTTTTGGACAAAGATGGGAACAAGACTGAGGTGCTGAAGCCTGAAGAAGAATGGACCAAAGCTGAAGATGATCTGTCACTGGGAAATTCAAAAGCTTTGAATGCAATCTTTAATGTTGTGGACCAGAATATGTTCAGACTCATCAAGCAATGTACAGTTGCAAAGGAGGCCTGGGAAATTTTAAAAACAACTCATGAAGGAACTTCTAAGGTGAAGATGTCCAGATTGCAGTTGCTGACCACCAAGTTTGAGAACCTGAAGATGAAGGAGGATGAGAATATCCAGGATTTCTATATGAATGTGCTTGACATGGCAAATTCTTTTGATTCTCTTGGTGAAAAGATGTCTGATGAGAAGTTAGTGAGAAAAATCCTCAGGTCCCTGCCCAGAAGATTTGATATGAAGGTGACAGCAATTGAAGAGGCTCATGATATTACCACTATGAAGCTTGAGGAGCTGATTGGGTCATTGCTCAATTTTGAAACTACCTTTTGTAAACAGACTGAGCAGAAAGGAAAAGGTGTAGCTTTTAGTGTGAATTCTGAAGCTGATGATCAACAAGAATCTGATGAGGATGACTTATCAGAAGCTCTAGTGTTGCCGGGAAAACAATTCAACAAGATTCTGAAGAATGTTGACAGAAAAGCCAAAGCCAAAGGTCAGAACTTCAGATTCAACAACAAGAAGCAACAAACTGATGTGAAAAAGACCAAATCTGAGGAGAAAAGTAATCAAGCTAAAGGTGTGCAGTGCTACTTTTCTTAAGAAGCAGAAGAAGAGCCTAGTTGTTGCATGGTCTGATGATGATTCTGAAGAAGATGCTGTAAGTGAATCTTGTATGTGTGATACTGGTCTTGTTGTAAGGTCAGGAGCTATCATGAAGAAGGAAGCTGTTTTAGAGTCTGAGACTCTTTCAGAGTCTGACTCAGAGTCTGAAGCTGCATCTGTGTATGAAGCTGCTAAAACCTCATATGATGAACTAGCTGACAATTACAAGAAGCTGTATACCAGAAGTGCTGAGGTTTGCAAACAAGTTCTGGATCAGAAGGAGACTATTCTTCAACTGGAGGCTGAAAAAGGTGAACTGTTAGTACAGAATTCAGATTTAAAAGAAGTGAACCAACTGAACTCCCAACTTGATCAAATGAAGAAGCAAGTGAGGATGTTGAACTCTGCTACTGAGAAGTTGGAGGACATTTTGGGGAATTAGCAACAAGGAAAAACTGGCTTAGGTTTTGTTGATCAGACTTAGATTCCTAAACAGATGAGTTTTGTTCCTGCTACTCAAACTCATGATTCTATGGCTGGAACATCAAAGAGGAGACCTCAGAAACAAGCCCAGATGCAAGGTCAGAAGCATATTCAGATGAGACCTCAAGAGCAAGCTCAGAAGAGACCTCAGATGCAAGGTCAGAAGCATGTTCAGATGCTACCTGTAACACCCTAACCCTTAATCGCCGATTATTAACTTTAATAAAAAAAAACGTTAAGGACATAGGAAGTTACAACATAATGAAAACGCATTTTCATAAACATCAACAGATCAAAATATATTTGATTCACATACAGCAGCGGAAATAACAAACAGCAGACAATCAACAAATGGCGATACCCCTTCTAACAGGATACCCCCTTCTATGCTCAATGTTCACGAAATCGATTTCGTCATTTTCTTTTCCGTTTTCAAAACACATTACAACATTTCACATGTTTATACCAAAGACCAATTTAAAACAGAGACGCGTGAAAAAGACGCAAAAACATTAAACAGAGAATGCTGTCACAGTACAATTTCACTAAGACCTCCTTGGAGTATTTTCATCATAACTCAAAAACTAAAAATCATTTTCACGTCAAACCAAAGCCACTGGAAAGCTAACAAAATTATCTAAAACTTTCATGTTAACACCTAAGGCCAAATCTGTACCGATCAGTACCAGTTTTCGTTTCAAATTCGGAAAAGTTGTGCAGAAAATCCAGAAAAATTCACTGTGACCTACGTGCAGTAATTTAACCATAACTCAAGTTCTATAAATCGTTTTGACGTCAAACCAACGGCATTAGAAAACTAACATCCAAAACTACAACAGAGACCATTGCCAAATTTATACATACACGTTCAGATACCCAAAGTAGTGTTACAACTATCAGAGCCCTAAACTCTAACTAGGATACAACACCTAGTACAAAAAAAAAGTAAGGATAGCTAAGCTATGCCTTCACCACTACGCAAGCTTTTAAACAGCAAAATGCTACTCCTCGACGATAGCCTCGTCACCCTGATATTCTGGATCCCCAAAGATCCAGCAAATAACACAAAACAGAGAGTGTTAGTATCACAACCAATAAACATGTATAAATAACACATTATTATACATCACCAAAACACAACACGTAACTGACAAAGCACAAAACTCATTAATAACAATTATCATTTAACATCCATTATGCACACATAATTCCTCAAGCACAAAACTCATCAATAACAATTATCACTTAACATCCATTATGCACACATAATTCCTAAATGAACACTAATGTCACAAAGGATGCATGCCTCAAATGCATTCTCTAATGCATGTGGTGCCAAGTCATTTTGGATAAACTTATATCCTTACCAAGCACTCTTGATAACCAAGCACTCTTGGATTTCATATCCGCACACGGATATCATCGAATAACCC
Source organism: Medicago ruthenica (assembly GCA_018208015.1). NCBI lineage: Eukaryota > Viridiplantae > Streptophyta > Magnoliopsida > Fabales > Fabaceae > Medicago > Medicago ruthenica. The sequence goes on along the minus strand of CM031376.1, from coordinate 39,195,254 downwards.
GCTCCGGGTATCATATAATCATGAAATGCATGATGATTTACTTAGCAAATATATGATACTTACACTACATATTCACTAATATTAGTGTACACTTATCACTATACTTACTAACTCAACTAATTATCAGCACTCTGATAATTATCACAACAACAACAAACACAAACACTAGGCTCTCATGGCCAAATCATAAGACACAACATGTATAAACTCAACCATGTTCAACAATCTCAAATAAACCAAGCAATCATACCAAAATCTCAAACACATAAGGGTTTCAACGGAAAACCCACACATTTTGATAACTTATCCATTTCAAACATAATCATCACTTCCCACACCTTAATCTTTAATATTATTAAGTCCAAATCCACTTTCAAAACCTTAGACACACTCTATTAGTTCCTAACAGCCATTCCAAACATTATATAACACATACTCACACAACATGATGCCCTTAACAAAAACCACCATGTTAGGGTTTGACTCAAGCTTTTCTTGAACAACAACAACATTTTCGAAAATTCCAAAACATAGATAAACATCATATAACTTCAATTAAACATGCTAGCAACATCACTTAGAATCAAATAAGCATAACATAACCATTTAACAACTTTAATCATAAAAACCTTCCATCAAAACCTAGCCGAAGTGAAAGGAGAAGTTTGGGATGGAGAAATAGACATTCTCCCCTTCTCAAAAATCACTTGTGAATAAGCAATACTACCTCTCTTACCTAGCAAACTCAAGCTTTCCACTTGACCTAGTTTCTCTTGCTTTTCCCCTTCACTTTCACGTTCTCCTTCTCTTTCACGGTTCCAAGCTCTCCACAAAGACAATGAATAGTGATGTCAAAGTCTTTGTGATAATCTCTTATAATCCAATCAAATCAATCATGGCCATCCATTCCTTACTAACTCTCAAGGACCAATCCTAGCCTTCTATTTCATCTAAGCTTACTACTATCATATACATAGGATCATTACTACTCATAAACTCAAAAGCCCAATACTATTCACGCCCTAGGCCCAATTTCGCCCAAAACTCTAAAAACTCGATTACGAACTTATCCTCGCGCCAAATAATTATTTCTCGATTACGAGAAAATATTTTTAAATGCAAATCCATAAAATAAAATATATAAAAATATAACATACGAAAATAGGGTCGTTACAACTCTACCCCCCTAAAAACAATTTTCGCCCTCGAAAATACCTGAAAACAACTCTGGATAGGAGTCCCGCATCTTGCTCTCGAGCTCCCACGTCGCATATTCACCGGCTGGGCCTCCCCAAACGACTTTCACCGATGAAATCTCTTTGTTCCTGAGCCTCTTCATCTCTTGTCCTTCAATCCTTAAGGGTACCGTTGCAACCGTTAAATTCTCTCTCACTTGTATCTCGTCCGACTCAATCACATGTGACGGATCCGATACGTATTTCCTTAATTGAGACACGTGAAAAACGTCATGTAGATTTGACAACGACGGCGGTAACGCAATCCTATACGCCACCTTCCCAATCCTCTTCAAAATCTGATACGGACCAATGAACCTCGATGCTAACTTCTTCGATTTCAAAGCTCGTCCAATACCCGTAGTCGATGTAACTCTTAGAAACACATGATCTCCTTCTTGAAATTCTATATCCTTTCTTCTCTTGTCGGCATAGCTTTTCTGGCGACTCTGCGACGCTCTCATCTTTTCTTGGATCATCTTGATCTTCTCGGTCGTTTGTTGCACAATCTCAGGTCCAAGCACCACACTTTCTCCCGATTCAAACCAACACAAAGGTGTTCTACATCTTCTCCCATACAACGCTTCAAAAGGTGCCATACCAATGCTCGAATGAAAACTGTTGTTATACGTAAACTCAATCAATGGTAAGCAAGCTTCCCAACTCCCTCCTTGTTCCAAAATGCACGATCTTAATAAATCCTCTAATGATTGAATCGTCCTCTCCGACTGACCATCCGTCTGCGGGTGATAGGCAGAACTCATCCGCAACTTAGTCCCCAACGCCTCTTGCAAACTCTTCCAAAACCTTGAAGTAAAACGGGGATCTCGATCTGATACGATACTCGACGGAATTCCATGCAATCTCACGATTTGCTCGACATAAATCTCAGCCAACTTCGGTACTAGCATACCGGTCTTGATAGCTATGAAATGAGCAGACTTTGTTAACCTGTCGACAACTACCCAAATCATATTGTTACCTTTCGACGTCTTCGGCAAACCGCTTACAAAATCCATCGCAATACTATCCCATTTCCACTCTGGAATAAACATAGGTTGCAATAGCCCCGACGGCTTCTGATGCTCCACCTTGGACTTCTGACAAGTCAAACACGCGAAAACAAACTCGGCGATCTCTTTCTTCATCCCTTGCCACCAAAACATTTTCCTCAGATCTTGATACATCTTAGTAACACCAGGATGAATACTTAAGTTGCTTCTGTGACCTTCCTCCAAGATCATCCGCTTCAACTCAGGCACATCAGGTACACATAACCTTCCCTGACACCTCATCACGCCTTTCTCATCGATCTCAACGTTTACCTTTTTCCCTTGCTCGATGAGCGTCTTAAGCTTCGTCAATCTCACATCAGACTTTTGCTTTTCCACAACCTCTTCAAGAAAATCATTCGTCAACCTCAACATTCCTAGCTTCACGCTTCTGGTTGTCCTTTCACAAACCAAACTGAGGTCTCTAAACTCTTCAATCAATCTCAGTTCCTTCGCCATCAGAGACGACATATGCAAAGACTTCCTACTCAACGCATCGGCTACCACATTAGCCTTACCCGGGTGATAGCTCAACTCGAAATCATAATCCTTAAGAAACTCTAACCATCTTCTCTGCCTCATATTGAGCTCCTTCTGATCAAACAAGTATTTCAGACTCTTGTGATCGCTGAAAACCTCGAACCTTGACCCATACAAGTAGTGCCTCCAAATCTTGAGAACAAACACGACAGCAGCTAGCTCCAAATCATGCGTAGGATAGTTCCTCTCATGAATCTTCAGCTGTCTTGATGCATAAGCAACGACTTGTCCCTTCTGCATCAACACACCACCTAGACCCATCTTCGACGCATCACAATAAACCACGAACGGTTCCTTCGGATTTGGCAGAATTAGCACAGGTGCAGATGTCAACCTCCTCTTCAGCTCTTGGAAACTCTGCTCACAATTGTCATCCCAAACGAAAGCTTGACTCTTCCTAGTCAACTGTGTCAACGGCAACGCCAACTTTGAAAATCCTTCAATGAACCTCCGATAGTAACCGGCCAAACCAAGAAAACTTCGGATCTCAGTAACAGACTCCGGCGTTCCCCAATCTTGCACGGCCTCTACCTTAGCAGGATCCACTGCTATACCACCACTTGAAATGACGTGACCCAAAAAGCTAACTTTATGCAACCAAAATTCACACTTAGAAAATTTTGCATAAAGCTTCTTCTCGCGCAACACCTCCAACACAATCCTCAAATGCTCGGCATGTTCCTCTTCCGTCTTCAAGTATACCAAAATATCGTCTATGAAGACCACCACGAATCGATCCCAAAAGGAATGAAATATACGATTCATATATTCCATAAACACTCCAGGTGCATTAGTAACTCCAAAAGGCATAACAGCGTACTCGTAGTGACCATACCTTGTCCTGAAAGCAGTCTTCGGTATATCCTCCGCCTTAACTCTTATCTGGTGATATCCCGATCTCAAATCAATCTTGCTGAACACACAGGCTCCCACTAACTGATCCATCAAATCATCTATCCTCGGAAGTGGATACTTGTTCTTGATAGTTGCTTTATTCAATAGACGATAGTCGATGCACAGACGCATACTACCATCTTTCTTCTTTACCAACAGAACCGGCGCACCCCACGGCGATACACTCGGTCTTACAAACCTTTTCTCTAACAATTCCTCCAATTGTTCCTTCAACTTTTCTAGTTCAGCAGCTGACATACGATACGGCGCCATTGATATTGGACTAGTACCAGGTACTATGTCAATTGCGAATTCAACCTCTCTCTCGGGTGGTAAATCCAAAATGTCATCTGGAAAAACATCTGTGAAATCACGCACCACTGGCAACGCATCAACCGCATTCTTCTCTTCCACTCTCAACGAAGCAAACATAGCAAACACGTCCTCTTGAGCCTTCACTGATCTTACCACTTCTCGACAACACATGAGCTTCGAACACAACTCTGGCTCCAGTCTTGGAAACATAACCGTCTTCTTACCACAGTTGATATGAACCCGATTAAATTCTAACCAGTTCATACCAAAGATAACGTCTATTCCGCTCAACGGAATGCAGACTAAATCCATTCCAAAGTGTCGACCATACATAGTGACTGAACAGTCAACACAGACTAGAGTAGTCGATACCGAACCACTTGCAGGCGTTTCTATAACCATGCGTCCCATCATATTTTCTACTCTAAGACCCAACCTCTTAACGCAATCCACAGAAATAAACGAGTGGGTAGCACCCGTATCAATAATAGCAGACAAAGGAGTATTATTGATAAAGCATGTACCTCTGATCAAGTTGTCCGCCTTCGCATCACCACCATCTAAAGCAAACACTTTTCCTCCAGCCGCTCTAGGCTTCTTACACACGTTGCTCTTATGACCCGCTTCTTTGCAGTTGAAGCACACAATACCCTTCTTGCACTGATCAGCTTTGTGGTTAGGATCACCACACTTGAAACATTTTCCATCATTCTTCGGGCATTCAAAAAAACGATGTCCCGGTTGTCCACACTTAAAGCAATTCCTATTACCTCCAAACTTGTCACCACTACTCCCACCTTCATCTGGTTTCTTCCCACCTCTGCCATACGGTTTACCTCTAGCCATGTCCTTTCCCCTCTTCTCATTCGCGGCTTTGTAGTAATTAGCCTTAGCTTTACTGTCCTTATCACATATTCGGCTCTTATTCACCAACATCGGAAAATTCCTGATCTCGCTAAACCCAATCAACTGCTTGATGTCTGGCCTCAGCCCATTTTCAAACTTTACGCACTTGTCTTCCTCAGCTTCCATCGTGTTGTAATGAGGAGCAAAACGACACAAGTCTTCAAACTTGGCCGCATATTCAGAAACAGATAAACTCCCCTGCTTGAGCTCCATGAACTCAATCACCTTACGGTTCCTCTCGTCTGCCGGAAAATACTTGGTTAAAAACTCTCTCCGGAAACGAGCCCAAGTAACCAAAGCTCCACCAGCTCCCAACCTCTGACTAGCGTTTCCCCACCAATGATCGGCCTCATCATGGAGAACATACCCTCCAAGCAATACCTTATGCGCGTCCAGACAACGCATAGCCCCGAAAATTCTCTCAATTCCTTCCAACCAAGTCTGAGCTCCATCTGGATCGTATCCTCCCTTGAAGATAGGCGGTTTGTTGTTCATAAACCTCTCGAGCCTCAGCTCATCTTCCCCGTCTCCTCTAGCTTGTTGTGCGGCTCTATCCGCGGTCCTACTAGCAGCCTCCTGAGCCATGGCATTCGCCATCCGCTCCATCGCGTCCGCAAGTGCTCGTTGCGTCATATCCACACACTACCAATCATCACAAAACACAAGTGAGAACACAGTGTTTAAGGAAACACATGTTACACAAAGGGTATACTAAACTTAATTGATCCAATGGATCGACCTGCTCTGATACCACCTATTGTAACACCCTAACCCTTAATCGCCGATTATTAACTTTAATAAAAAAAAACGTTAAGGACATAGGAAGTTACAACATAATGAAAACGCATTTTCATAAACATCAACAGATCAAAATATATTTGATTCACATACAACAACGGAAATAACAAACAGCAGACAATCAACAAATGGCGATACCCCTTCTAACAGGATACCCCCTTCTATGCTCAATGTTCACGAAATCGATTTCGTCATTTTCTTTTCCGTTTTCAAAACACATTACAACATTTCACATGTTTATACCAAAGACCAATTTAAAACAGAGACGCGTGAAAAAGACGCAAAAACATTAAACAGAGAATGCTGTCACAGTACAATTTCACTAAGACCTCCTTGGAGTATTTTCATCATAACTCAAAAAGTAAAAATCATTTTCACGTCAAACCAAAGCCACTGGAAAGCTAACAAAATTATCTAAAACTTTCATGTTAACACCTAAGGCCAAATCTGTACCGATCAGTACCAGTTTTCGTTTCAAATTCGGAAAAGTTGTGCAGAAAATCCAGAAAAATTCACTGTGACCTACGTGCAGTAATTTAACCATAACTCAAGTTCTATAAATCGTTTTGACGTCAAACCAACGGCATTAGAAAACTAACATCCAAAACTACAACAGAGACCATTGCCAAATTTATACATACACGTTCAGATACCCAAAGTAGTGTTACAACTATCAAAGCCCTAAACTCTAACTAGGATACAACACCTAGTACAAAAAAAAAGTAAGGATAGCTAAGCTATGCCTTCACCACTACGCAAGCTTCTAAACAGCAAAATGCTACTCCTCGACGATAGCCTCGTCACCCTGATATTCTGGATCCCCAAAGATCCAGCAAATAACACAAAACAGAGAGTGTTAGTATCACAACCAATAAACATGTATAAATAACACATTATTATACATCACCAAAACACAACACGTAATTGACAAAGCACAAAACTCATCAATAACAATTATCATTTAACATCCATTATGCACACATAATTCCTCAAGCACAAAACTCATCAATAACAATTATCACTTAACATCCATTATGCACACATAATTCCTAAATGAACACTAATGTCACAAAGGATGCATGCCTCAAATGCATTCTCTAATGCATGTGGTACCAAGTCATTTTGGATAAACTTATATCCTTACCAAGCACTCTTGATAACCAAGCACTCTTGGATTTCGTATCCGCACACGGATATCATCGAATAACCCGCTCCGGGTATCATACAATCATGAAATGCATGATGATTTACTTAGCAAATATATGATACTTACACTACATATTCACTAATATTAGTGTACACTTATCACTATACTTACTAACTCAACTAATTATCAGCACTCTGATAATTATCACAACAACAACAAACACAAACACTAGGCTCTCATGGCCAAATCATAAGACACAACATGTATAAACTCAACCATGTTCAACAATCTCAAATAAACCAAGCAATCATACCAAAATCTCAAACACATAAGGGTTTCAACGGAAAACCCACACATTTTGATAACTTATCCATTTCAAACATAATCATCACTTCCCACACCTTAATCTTTAATATTATTAAGTCCAAATCCACTTTCAAAACCTTAGACACACTCTATTAGTTCCTAACAGCCATTCCAAACATTATATAACACATACTCACACAACATGATGCCCTTAACAAAAACCACCATGTTAGGGTTTGACTCAAGCTTTTCTTGAACAACAACAACATTTTCGAAAATTCCAAAACATAGATAAACATCATATAACTTCAATTAAACATGCTAGCAACATCACTTAGCATCAAATAAGCATAACATAACCATTTAACAACTTTAATCATAAAAACCTTCCATCAAAACCTAGCCGAAGTGAAAGGAGAAGTTTGGGATGGAGAAATAGACATTCTCCCCTTCTCAAAAATCACTTGTGAATAAGCAATACTACCTCTCTTACCTAGCAAACTCAAGCTTTCCACTTGCCCTAGTTTCTCTTGCTTTTCCCCTTCACTTTCACGTTCTCCTTCTCTTTCACGGTTCCAAGCTCTCCACAAAGACAATGAATAGTGATGTCAAAGTCTTTGTGATAATCTCTTATAATCCAATCAAATCAATCATGGCCATCCATTCCTTACTAACTCTCAAGGACCAATCCTAGCCTTCTATTTCATCTAAGCTTACTACTATCATATACATAGGATCATTACTACTCATAAACTCAAAAGCCCAATACTATTCACGCCCTAGGCCCAATTTCGCCCAAAACTCTAAAAACTCGATTACGAACTTATCCTCGCGCCAAATAATTATTTCTCGATTACAAGAAAATATTTTTAAATGCAAATCCATAAAATAAAATATATAAAAATATAACATACGAAAATAGGGTCGTTACACTACCTCAGAAGCAACCCCAGAAATTTTTCAGAAACAGAAGGAGGAGAAATCATCCATGGATCTGTCATCATTGTGGAAAGAAAGGGAATATCAAACCATTCTGCTTCAAACTTTATGGCTATCCTGAACATTTTCAGTATAGAAGAGTTGAACCAGCTGCTATCAGACACAATGTTCAGAAGGTGTGGAAGCCCAAAGTTCAGAATGTAGGCCTTATAGCTCATACTTCTTTGAGAGCCACCTCAAAAGAAGACTGGTATTTTGATAGTGGGTGTTCAAGGCACATGACTGGTGTGAAGAAGCTGCTGAGCAATATCAGATCATACTCCAGAAGTTATTTGACATTTGGAGATGGTGTAAAAGGTCAGATTCTGGGTATTGGTGATTTGATCAGAGAAGATTTGCCCAGACTTAATGATGTGCTACTGGTGGAAGGATTAACCTCTAATCTGATCAGTATCAGCCAACTTTGTGATCAAGAATTGAAGGTTAATTTCAACAAGCTAGAGTGTATTGTTACTGATCAGGAAGATAAGATTCAGATGAGAGGCTGCAGATCCAAAGACAACTGTTATTTATGGGTTTCTGAAGAAGAAAGAAGTCTGACTTCTTGTCTTATGAGCTCAGAAGAGGAAGTCAAACTCTGGCACCAGAAACTGGGACATCTGCATCTGAAAGGCATGAAGAAAATCCTAAGTACTGAAGCTATCAGAGGTGTACCTAATCTGAAGATCAATGAGGACAGTGTTTGTGGTGATTGTCAAATTGGAAAACAAACAAGAAAGTCTCATCCCAGATTAGTTCATCAGGTAACTACTAAAGTACTAGAACTTGTTCATATGGATTTAATGGGGCCTATGCATGTAGAAAGTATTGGAGGAAAGAGGTATGCTTTTGTAATGGTAGATGACTACTCAAGATTCACATGGATCAGTTTTGTTAGTGAAAAGTCTGACACTTTTGAAGTATTTAAAGACCTGTGCATTCAACTACAAAGAGAAAAAGACTATGGCATAGTCAGAATCAGAAGTGATCATGGTAAGGAATTTGAAAACAAGAGTTTTTCAGAATTTTGTGCTTCTGAAGGTATAAAGCATGAGTTTTCTGCACCTATCACACCTCAGCAAAATGGTGTAGTTGAGAGGAAGAATAGGACATTAGCAGAATATGCAAGAGTAATGCTGCATGCTAAGAAACTTCCATATATGTTCTGGGCTGAAGCAATGAACACAGCATGTTACATTCACAACAGAGTCACTTTGAAAAAGGGAACTGCATCTACTTTATATGAGCTATGGAAAGGAAGGAAGCTTACAGTCAAATATTTTCATGTGTTTGGCAGTAAATGTTACATTTTGGCTGACAGGGAAAATAAGAGAAAACTGGATCCTAAGTCTGATGAGGGTATATTTTTGGGATATTCAGTAAACAGCAGAGCTTATAGGGTGTTTAATTCAAGAACTAAAGTTGTGATGGAGTCCATTAATGTGGTAATTGATGATCTGACTGCTGAGCAAGATAGAAGTGAGTCTGAAGTTGTTCCAGAGTCTGAACCATCAGAAGAACAAACTTCAGAAGCAGAAATTCATCCAGAGTCTGAAGAAGCAGATGTACATCCAGAACATGATCCTACCAATAAAGGGCCATCTATTAGAGTTCAGAAGGATCATCCTAAGGAGCTTATCATTGGGAGCTTGGATCAAGGGGTCAGAACCAGGAGATCAGAACCAGCTGCTACTGATTCTTGTTTTGTGTCTAAGTTTGAACCCAGAAATGTGAAAGAAGCCCTAACTGATGAATTTTGGATTGAAGCAATGCAAGATGAGTTGAATCAATTCAAAAGGAGTGAAGTGTGGGATCTAGTTCCAAGACCTGAAGGGTTGAATGTGATTGGCACCAAATGGATTTACAAGAATAAAACAGATATAAATGGTACTGTAGTCAGAAACAAGGCAAGGTTGGTTGCTCAGGGTTATACTCAAGTAGAGGGATTGGATTTTGATGAGACCTTTGCACCTGTGGCCAGACTAGAGTCCATAAGACTACAGTTGGGAGTATCCTGCATTCTCAAGTTCAAATTATTCCAGATGGATGTGAAGAGTGCATTTCTGAATGGATATTTGCAAGAAGAGGTATATGTTGAACAGCCTAAGGGTTTTGTGGATCCTAAGTTTCCAGAACATGTGTACAAGTTAAAGAAGGCTTTATATGGATTGAAGCAAGCACCAAGAGCATGGTATGACAGGCTGACTCAGTTTCTTGTGGCTCAAGGTTACAGAAAAGGAGGTTCTGATAAGACTTTGTTTGTGAAAAATGAAAATGGGAGTCTGATGATTGCTCAGATTTATGTGGATGATATAGTGTTTGGAGGGATGTCAGTACAAAAGCATGATAGGGAGCTTATTGTATTTAACTGCAAGCAGATCTGATATCACTTATGCTGTTGGAGTATGTGCAAGATATCAAGCTGATCCTAAGATGAGTCATCTGACTCAGGTGAAGAGGATTCTGAAGTATGTGAATAGCACAAGTGACTATGGAATCATGTATTCACACAGTTCAAGTTCTGATTTAATGGGATTTTGTGATGCTGACTGGGCTGGAAGTGCTGATGACAGGAAGAGCACCTCAGGAGGTTGTTTCTTTTTAGGAAATAACTTAATTTCTTGGTTCAGCAAGAAACAAAATTGTGTTTCATTGTCAACTGCTGAAGCTGAGTATATTGCTGCTGGGAGTAGTTGTTCACAACTGGTTTGGATGAAATAGATGCTGGAGGAGTACAACATGAAACAAGGAACCATGACCTTATTTTGTGACAATTTGAGTGCTATCAACATCTCTAAGAACCTTGTGGAGGACAAGATCATTCAGCTGGAACATGTGGTTACTGAAGATCAAATTGCTGACATATTCACAAAGGCCTTAAATGCTAAACAGTTTGAGAATCTGAGAAGCAAGTTAGGTGTGTGTTTACATGAAGACTTATAGAAATTAATGCAAACTGGATGTGAGGAAGATAGAGTACCTGCCAGTTGTGCTTATGCTGAGTGTGATTCTGAACCTAAGTCTGAGTCTGATATGTTTTCAACGATCTGTGTTACTTGTTTTGATTTTAATCCCTATTTGAAGTCTGAAGTTTGTCATAATTTTGTGGCTAAAAAGGGGGAGAAAAATCTATGTTTAAGTTCAGACAAGAGTTGTTCAGAATGTGTGCCAGTGATTCAGAAGGTGACTAGTGTTGTTCAGAAGCTAAGCTTTGTGTTCAGAGTTCAAATATGTTCAGATATGAGTAAAGGGAAATATGTGTCTCAGGGGGAGTACATGATAGTTGTTATCCTGAGTGATACTGTGTTCCTGAAGAAGTGGTCTTGAAGATCAAGTGTGCTCTGAAGTGTGCTCTGAAATGTGCTCTGATACCATTTTTCACCGCAGTTCAGTAGTAAGGGGGAGTTTGTATGAGAAGCTGAGTTGCAGGGGGAGTGTTGTGATGCTGGAGTGTTTGTTTATGTATTTGTGAAGCTTCAGGGGGAGAGTTTTATGTGGTTTCAGTTGTCCTGAAGTGATGTTGAATGTGCTCAGAAGCTGTTATCTGTGTATCAGTGTTCAGAAGCTGAAACTGATTGGATTTTGTTGATTTAAGCATAGCTCAGATTATGTTTGTCCGCTGCTTAGCTCTATGCTATGTTATTTTATTGTGGAGTTCTTCATTGCTGAGTTGATTATAGGGGAGATTGAAGAACTTGGATGGTTTTAGCCAAAAATTTGCCAAAGGGGGAGATTGTTGAGTATTTTGGTGTTGGCTGCATATTTTGGCAAAACCAAAGTGTTGTTTAGAAGCATCTCCATATTTATAACAATTCTTCAGTTACAAGTTTTCTCATTTCAAGCTGTTCAGAAGCTCAAAATGACATCAGAAGCTGAATGCCTCATCAGAAGCACTGTAGCACTTCAGAAGCTGATTCAGGTTCTGATGCCCGCGTTGACTTATGTTGACTTCATCAGAAGCTGGTTATTTTCAAGTTATTCTTGCGCGAATCTTTGCAAGATTTATTGAGGTTTTATCCACGCATATTGCTTCTAGAATGCTGGATGTTTTGAAGAAGATTTCATGAAGATTTGGCATGGAATTATGAATGCTCGTATTTGTTTGTTATAATCTTATGAAGATATTTTTCTGTTTTATTTGTTTCCTTATTGGATTACTCATAATTCAGAAACAAATCTAATTCAGAAGATTTGGAGCATAATTAAGAGACTTGCTAAAGATTATAAAAGGAGGAGCTTTGCTGCTTTCAAGACTTACGCATATTTGAAGAAATTCAGAGAATAGAGTCTGTGTTAGTTGTAAGCTGTTAGCTTTGTTTTTGTGCACCACTCATATGTTTTGAGTTGGTTTAGGATTGTTATTGAGTTGTAAATTCATTCTAAGCCTTTAGGTACGAATGATGTTTTGTTATTGAAGTTTTGTTCAAAAACAGGGTATTGTTAAGGGTTGTTCAAGTGGCTGGGTTTAGTTACTTGAATAGGGAGTTAGAGGTTTTCTAATACTCAGAGTTGGGTAGAAATCAGACTAGGAGGAGTTTAATTGCTTAGGCTGGGAACTGGGAGTCAGTGTCTTGAGTCTTAAGGGTTAAATCCTATAGTGGATTTCCTTCCTGGATTGGTATCCCCCAGAGTAGGAGGTGTTTACTCCGAACTGGGTTAACAAACCTTGTGTGCCTTTTTACTTTCCTGCACTTTATTTTCTTGCTTTGCATTGTGTTTGTGTGTGCTATGTTTTAGCAAGTTGTTGTGCCCTGTATATTGTTCAGAACCTGTTTGGTTCAGAACCTGGTAACTCTGTTTATTGCCTGGCCAGAATTTCATCTTGTTTTTAAATAATCTTCCCTTTTTCAAATATTTACCACAAAGCCATTGCCACTTATTTACTAAATTGCCACTCTTGCTTAATAAGTTTCTACGCCGTTAACCATTACATCTAAGCGGGATATTACACCTGTGTTCCAGAGTCTGAAGCTTCGCAGAGCGTTGTAAACTTCGCACTGCGAACTAGGCTTCAGAACACTTCGCACTGCGAAGGTCTAGGCGTTTGCAAGGCAGTGGCTGGGTTCAGCTACTTCGCACTGCGACCCTGGCGTCGCTCTGCGACTGTAGCAGAACTCATAAATTTTCTGGAAAATCATGTTTTCAGTTTTAAAACTCAATACCCACTGCCCAGTGATCTTTGATAGCACAACAGGGACTCATTTTAAGTCTATAAAACATACTGAAAACAAGGAATTAACAGGATCAAAGGTAGAATTAAAATAGGGCAACTAACTCTTAATTCCTTAGAAATTCATAAATTCAGTTGTAATTCTCACTCATAGTGGGTTCTAAAACCACGTGGAGCTCACCTCAGAACTTGTTTGGTGCTGGCTCAACCTTATCTTCAAAACCCTAACTGGATCACTTGATCTTTCTTGCTTTTTCCTTAACTTCTTCTTGTTCCAACTCCTTAAACTAAGTTTTCTAGCCAATAATCCACAAGATTTGGATGATGATTAGAAGGATGGTGGTGATGATGATGATGACCGAAAATTAGAGAGAGAGGGATGAGGAAAATCAGCTGGTTTTTGAGAGAGAAAGGATGAGGGAATATGAGAAATATCTCATGTTTCCTTATTTAAAATTCTTCTCTTCCATATTTACATGTTTGCTGTAACACCCTAACCCTTAACCGCCGATTATTAACTTTAATAAAAGAAAACGTTAAGGCCATAGGAAGTTACAACATTAAGAAACTCATTTTCATAAAACATCACCTGAAATCAAAAACATAGTTGATTTACAAACACAGCAGCGGAAAACAACAAACCAAATGCTTATAATCAAGCAAAACATAATCATTTATAACTTTAAACCATAAAAACTTTCTAACAAAACCTAGACAAAGTGAGGAGAAGTTTGGGATGGAGAAATAGACATTCTCCCCTTCTCAATCACTTGTAATAATGTAATACTAACTCTCTTACCTTCTCAAACCTAGCAAATCTCAAGCTTTCCTCTTGCTTTTCTTGCCCTAGCCCTCCTCTTGTTCTCCTCCTCTTCTTCTTTCACGTTTTCTTCACAAAGAAAATGAGGAATGGCACTATTCATCCCCACAAAAATATCTTATATCCCTAGCAATAGATCCTAGCCATCCATCTTTACTAACCATCATGGACCAATCCTAGCCATACAATCTAATCCAAGCTTACTACACTCATCCACATAGGATTATTACTACTCATAAACTTAAAAGCCCAACACTATTCACCCTCTAGGCCCAAAACCTTAAAAAAACTCGGTTACGAACTTATCTTCGCGCTAAATAATTATTCCTCGATCACTAGAAAATATTTATAAATGCAAATCCATAAAATAAAATATATAAAAATATAATATACGAAAATAGGGTCGTTACAACTCTACCCCCCTAAAAAGAATTTTCGCCCTCGAAAATACCTGAAAACAACTCTGGATAGGAATCCCGCATCTTACTCTCGAGCTCCCACGTCGCATATTCACCGGCTGGGCCTCCCCAAACGACTTTCACCGATGAAATCTCTTTATTCCTGAGCTTCTTCATCTCCTGTCCTTCAATCCTTAAGGGTACCGTTGTAACCGTCAAATTCTCTCTCACTTGTATCTCGTCTGACTCAATCACATGTGACGGATCCGCTACGTATTTCCTTAATTGAGACACGTGAAAAACATCATGTAGATTCGACAACGACGGCGGTAACGCAATCCTATACGCCACCTTCCCAATCCTCTTCAAAATCTGATACGGACCAATGAACCTCGATGCTAACTTCTTCGATTTCAAAGCCCGTCCAATACCCGTAGTCGATGTAACTCTTAGAAACACATGATCTCCTTCTTGAAATTCTATATCCTTCCTTCTCTTGTCGGCATAGCTTTTCTGGCGACTCTGCGACGCTCTCATCTTCTCTTGGATCATCTTGATCTTCTCGGTCGTTTGTTGTACAATCTCCGGTCCAAGCATCACACTTTCTCCCGATTCAAACCAACACAAAGGTGTCCTACATCTTCTCCCATACAACGCTTCAAAAGGTGCCATACCAATGCTCGAATGAAAACTGTTGTTATACGTAAACTCAATCAATGGTAAGCAAGCTTCCCAACTCACCCCTTGTTCGAAAATACACGATCTTAATAAATCCTCCAATGATTGAATTGTCCTCTCCGACTGACCATCCGTCTGCGGGTGATAGGCAGAACTCATCCGCAACTTAGTCCCCAACGCTTCTTGCAAACTCTCCCAAAACCTTCAAGTAAAACGGGGATCTCGATCTGATACAATACTCGACGGTATTCCATGCAATCTCACGATTTGCTCAACATAAATCTCAGCCAACTTCGGTACTAGCATACCGGTCTTGATAGCTATGAAATGAGCAGACTTTGTTAACCTGTCGACAACTACCCAAATCATATTGTTACCTTTCGACGTCTTCGGCAAACCGCTTACAAAATCCATCGCAATACTGTCCCATTTCCATTCCGGAATAAACATAGGTTGCAATAGCCCCGACGGCTTCTGATGCTCCACCTTGGACTTCTGACAAGTCAAACAAGCGAAAACAAACTCGGCGATCTCTTTCTTCATTCCTTGCCACCAAAACATTCTCTTCAGATCTTGATACATCTTTGTAACACCAGGATGAATACTTAAGTTGCTTCTGTGACCTTCCTCCAAAATCATCCGCTTCAACTCAGGCACATCAGGTACACATAACCTTCCTTGACACTTCATCACACCTTTCTCATCGATCTCAACGTTTACCTTTTTCCCTTGCTCGATGAGCGTCTTAAGCTTCATCAATCTCACATCATACTTTTGCTTTTCCACAACCTCTTCAAGAAAATCATTCGTCAACTTCAACATCCCTAGCTTCACGCTTCTGGTTGTCCTTTCAAAAACCAAACTGAGGTCTCTAAACTCTTCAATCAATCTTAGTTCCTTCGCCATCAGAGACGACATATGCAAAGACTTCCTACTCAACGCATCGGCTACCACATTAGCCTTACCCGGGTGATAACTCAACTCGAAATCATAATCCTTAAGAAACTCTAACCATCTTCTTTGCCTCATATTGAGCTCCTTCTGATCAAACAAGTACTTCAGACTCTTGTGATCGCTGAAAACCTCGAATCTTGACCCATACAAGTAGTGCCTCCAAATCTTGAGAACAAACACAACCGCAGCTAGCTCCAAATCATGCGTAGGATAGTTCCTCTCATGAATCTTCAGCTGTCTTGATGCATAAGCAACGACTTGTCCCCTCTGCATCAACACACCACCTAGACCCATCTTCGACGCATCACAATAAACCACGAACGGTTCCTTCGGATTCGGCAGAATTAGTACAGGTGCAGATGTCAACCTTCTCTTCAGCTCTTGGAAACTCTGCTCACACTTGTCATCCCAAATAAAAGCTTGACCCTTCCTAGTCAACTGCGTCAACGGCAACGCCAACTTAGAAAATCCGTCAATGAACCTCCGATAGTAACCGGCCAAACCAAGAAAACTTCGGATCTCAGTAACAGACTCCGGCGTTCCCCAATCTTGCACGGCTTCTACCTTAGCAGGATCCACTGCTATACCACCACTTGAAATAACGTGACCCAAAAAGCTAACTTCATGCAACCAAAATTCACACTTAGAAAATTTTGCATAAAGCCTCTTCTCGCGCAACACCTCCAACACAATCCTCAAATGCTCGGCATGTTCTCCTTCCGTCTTTGAATATACCAAAATATCGTCTATGAAGACCACCACGAATCGATCCAAAAAGGAATGAAATATACGATTCATATATTCCATAAACACTCCAGGTGCATTAGTAACTCCAAAAGGCATAACGGCGTACTCGTAGTGACCATACCTTGTCCTGAAAGCAGTCTTTGGTATATCCTCCGCCTTAACTCTTATCTGGTGATATCCCGATCTCAAATCAATCTTGCTGAACACACAGGCTCCCACTAACTGATCCATCAAATCATCTATCCTCGGAAGTGGATACTTATTCTTGATAGTTGCTTTATTCAACTGACGATAATCAATGCACAAACGCATACTGCCATCTTTCTTCTTCACCAACAGAACCGGCGCACCCCACGGCGATACACTCGGTCTTACAAACTTCTTCTCTAACAATTCTTCCAATTGTTCCTTCAACTTTTCTAGCTCAGCAGCTGACATACGATACGGCGCCATCGAAATTGGACTAGTGCCAGGTACGATGTCAATTGCGAATTCAACCTCTCTCTCGGGTGGTAAATCCAAAATGTCATCCGGAAAAACATCTGGGAAATCACGCACCACCGGCAACGCATCAACCTCCATCTTTCCTTCCACCCTCAACGAAGCAAACATAGCAAACACATCTTCTTGAGCCTTCACTGATCTTACCACTTCTCGACAACACATGAGCTTCGAACACAACTCTGGCTCCGGTCTTGGAAATGTAACCGTCCTCTCACCGCAGTTGATATGAACCCGATTAAATTCTAACCAGTTCATACCAAAGATAACATCTATTCCGCTCAACGGAATGCAGACTAAATCCATACCAAAGAGTCGATCATACATAATGACTGAACAATCAACACAAACTAGAGTAGTCGATACTGAACCACTCGCAGGCGTTTCAATAACCATGCGTCCCATCATATTTTCTACTTTAAGACCCAACCTCTCAACACAATCCATAGAAATAAACGAATGGGTAGCACCCGTATCAATAATAGCAGACAAAGGAGTATTATTGATAAAGCATGTACCTCTGATCAAGTTGTCCGCCTTCGCATCGCCACCATCTAAAGCAAACACTTTTCCTCCAGCCGCTCTAGGCCTCTTACACACGTTGCTCTTATGACCCTCTTCTTTGCAATTGAAGCACACAACACCCTTCTTGCACTGGTCAGCTTTGTGGTTAGGATCACCACACTTGAAACATCTCCCATCATTCTTCGGGCACTCAAACATACGATGTCCCGGTTGTCCACACTTAAAGCAATTCCTATTAACTCCAAACTTGTTGCCACTACTCCCACCTTCATCTGGTTTCTTTCCACCTCTACCATACGGTTTACCTCTAGCCATGTCCTTTCCCCCCTTCTCATTCGCGGCTTTGTAGTAATTAGCCTTAGCTTTACCATCCTTATCACATATTCGGCTCTTATTCACCAACATTGGAAAATTTCTGATCTCACTAAACCCGATCAACTGCTTGATATCCGGCCTCAGCCCATTTTCAAACTTCACACACTTGTCTTCCTCAGCTTCCACTGTGTTGTAATGAGGAGCAAAACGACACAAATCTTCAAACTTGGCCGCATATTCAGAAACAGATAAACTTCCTTGCTTGAGCTCCATGAACTCAATCACCTTACGGTTCCTCTCGTCTGCCGGAAAATACTTGGTTAAAAACTCTCTCCGGAAACGAGCCCAAGTAACTAAAGCTCCACCAGCTCCCAACCTCTGACTAGCGTTTCCCCACCAATGATCAGCCTCATCATGGAGAACATACGCTCCCAGCAATACCTTATGCGCATCCAGACAACGCATAGCCCCAAAAATTCTCTCAATTCCTTCCAACCAAGTATGCGCTCCATCTGGATCGTATCCTCCCTTGAAGATAGGCGGTTTGTTGTTCATAAACCTCTCGAGTCTCAACTCATCTTCTCCGCCTCCTCTAGCTTGTTGTGCGGCTCTATCCGCAGTCCTACTAGCAGCATCCTGAGCCATGGCATCAGCCATCCGCTCCATCGCATCCGCAAGTGCTCGTTGCGCCATATCCACACACTACCAAACATCACATAACACAAGTGAGAACAAAGTGTTTAAGAAAACACATGTTACACAAAGGGTATACTAAACTTAATTGATCCAATGGATCGACCTGCTCTGATACCAACTATTGTAACACCCTAACCCTTAACCGCCGATTATTAACTTTAATAAAAGAAAACGTTAAGGCCATAGGAAGTTACAACATTAAGAAACTCATTTTCATAAAACATCACCTGAAATCAAAAACATAGTTGATTTACAAACACAGCAGCGGAAAACAACAAACCAAATGCTTATAATCAAGCAAAACATAATCATTTATAACTTTAAACCATAAAAACTTTCTAACAAAACCTAGACAAAGTGAGGAGAAGTTTGGGATGGAGAAATAGACATTCTCCCGTTCTCAATCACTTGTAATAATGTAATACTAACTCTCTTACCTTCTCAAACCTAGCAAATCTCAAGCTTTCCTCTTGCTTTTCTTGCCCTAGCCCTCCTCTTGTTCTCCTCCTCTTCTTCTTTCACGTTTTCTTCACAAAGAAAATGAGGAATGGCACTATTCATCCCCACAAAAATATCTTATATGCCTAGCAATAGATCCTAGCCATCCATCTTTACTAACCATCATGGACCAATCCTAGCCATACAATCTAATCCAAGCTTACTACACTCATCCACATAGGATTATTACTACTCATAAACTTAAAAGCCCAACACTATTCACCCTCTAGGCCCAAAACCTTAAAAAAACTCGGTTACGAACTTATCTTCGCGCTAAATAATTATTCCTCGATCACTAGAAAATATTTATAAATGCAAATCCATAAAATAAAATATATAAAAATATAATATACGAAAATAGGGTCGTTACATTTGCCACTACTTACTCCTTAATCCTCTAACATCAATTAAAGTTACGTCTGAGCGGGATATTACATGAAGAATCTCCTGAGGGAAGTTCTGAAGAAGATTCAGAAGCTGAGGAGCTAGCAATGCTTTCCAAAAGGTTTCAGTACTGAGTGAAAAGACAAAAGAAGCTTTCTAACAAAGGTAGTGGCTTCAAAGGATATGGTTCCAAGAAGGAAGATCAGAAGGGTTGCTTCAATTGCAAAAAGACTGGTCATTTCATTGCTGACTGTCCAGAGCTACAGAAGGACAAATCAAAGGAAAAATCCAAGAAGACCAGCTCTAAATCAAGCAAATTTAGAAACAAACTCAAGAAAAGTCTTATGGCAACATGGGATGATCTTGACAATGAATCTGAATCTGAGAAGAAAGATGAAGAAGAAGCTAATCTAGTTCTAGTGGCAACAACATCTTCTGATACAGAGTCAGGATCAGACTCTGAGGATGAAGATGAGGTATTTTCTGAACTTACTCAATCTGAACATGTTGAAATAGTTAAGGAACTTATGAACCATCTCAGAAGCAAGATAAAACAATTAAAAACTTTGAAAAAGAAATATAACTTGCTGTCTGATGAAAATCTCCAACTTCATAATCATATCAATGAGATAGATGATGAGGTAAGAGATTTGAGAAAAATGGTTCATAAGAAACCTGATGAATTCCCAAGTGAGCAAGAAATTTCACTTCAGGAGTTCATACTAACTGGAATCAACAAAAGCAAAGTTGTTTCTATGATTTATAATATTAACAGAAATAGGGGAAAAGGTATTGGTTTCTCAAATGATCCATTCGATCATTCAAAAGAAACAAACCTACCATCCTGTTCTGGAGATATTATGAAAGGTACTAAGGTATGTTTTGTACCTAAGTCAGACATTGCTGAGACTCTGAACTCATCAGAATCAAAGACTGCTGAGTCTGAAGTTCTGAATAACTCAGAATCCAAGAGTTTTGAACCAAAGGTGTTGATGAAAGTAGAATCTAAGACTGTTGAAATCAAAATCAAAAGATTCTAAGTCCAAGATTGTGAGGAAAGCAGACTCTAAACCTGAAGAGGTTCAAACTCTGAAAAGATCAGAACCTAAGACTAGCAAGCCTCAGATTCTGAAAAGATCAGACTCACAATTTAAAAAAGCTGTGTTTAGGAAACCTTAAAAGGATACTAAACCAGCTTATGCAAAACCTTTTAAACCTCAGAATGTCAGACACAAGGTGCAAAATAAATCATATCCTTTGAGAACTAACCAAAGAGGACCCATAAAGATATGGGTACCTAAGTCCCTTTCCCAAATAATTAATACCCCACTTACCAAAGTTTTTCCAAAGAGTAGAAAGTTTGTTGTGCAAGTCATAAACAATGAGGGGGAGTTGCACCCTTTCGCTAGATAATCCTAGCATGAATATTGTGTTTGCATGCATCAATACCAAGTAGATATTCCTCCTCTGGGATGGCTATAACTAGGTTATCACCTTTGATGATCGGTTGTGGGAGCTACGATGAGGGTATGTCACAAAAGTTGTTAGGGCCTGAGCAAAGGTTTTAGCTTGCTTTTGGTCATTTTGATGTTGTTTAAAAGATGAATCTGAGGTATTTGAATTTTTCTAAAAGCATTTCCATGGAAGCTCAACTGATTTCTTGTTGGCTTGGGGGGATTCATTAGTTTAGCTTTTTCTAGATGGGTTGATTGTTGATTTTTTGTCAGATCTGGTTGTGGATTTGCATCTTGTAGGCATTTCCATGGTATTATAACTGAATTCATCATAGAAAACAAGGTAAAAATAGAGGCAGTGGCTGGTTGGGTAGGTTTCTTTATGGTAAAGAAATGGGAAGAAGGTGAACAGTATATGACCTCCACTCTCTCATCTCTCTAGCCTCTGATTGTTGCATTCAAATTCTGAAGACTCTAGACTTTTTAAATCATTAACTTCTCTAATCTCTTGGCTCAAACCAGTTGAGCTACTCAACTCTCTCTATTTTAATCGAGTAAATTGAAACAAACTAGTTTATTCGTAATCGGTTTGATTTGGTTTTGATTTTGTTAGAAAGATTGTGAAGGGGTGTTTTTGAGAAACCTTTGACCAGGGTTTCTGGTTTGTGTCTTGTTCCTCTGTATCTTATCTCTGAGGTTTTGTAGGTTTGGTCTACTTTTCCGGTATTTTGGTCACTATGCGCGAGGGATAAGGTTTTTCCGCTCTTGTTTTTCTCTCTGTAGTTAGCTGGTGTTTTTTTAGGGTGATGTTGTAGGCGCCATTTTGTTATTTTTCTTCTTGGTGGGGCTATGGGGTTGTTTTGAGATCCTATACACTTGTACATTCGTTCTACTTTCTTCTTTCATATTATATATACTAGCGTTAGACTAGTACTCTGTAACACCCCGATCCCCGAGAACATTTATAAAATGATAAATCATACATTATCATACATCAAGGTGTTATTACTCAAGATACATTTGATATAAATAACCGATATAAAAATTTCATCGAATATATTCATAGCACAGTGGAAATAAAATCATAACTCAAATGTTATAAATGTCATGTCTCGGATCATAACATAATATCTCAATATAATTACATCAGTCTGATCAAACCATCTCATAGCATCAAACTCAATATAAAAAAAAAGCCCCAGATCCTAGATCAGAGCTCCTAAATCTAGACTCCTCGAGAAAGCAGTAAACATGAGTAGGCATCAAGCCGTCCTCATCAATACTCACAAGCAAGAGCTACTCCTCAACCTGCACGTTTACATCACAAGGATGAGGCAACAAAAAGTTGTTGGAGGGTAAAATATACGTTCAGCATAAATGATTAATAAACGAAAGTAAGTTCAAGCAACAACAACATCATCATCATCATATAATCATAATAAGCATGGTTCATCCTACAATCATGCATACAGATTTGAAATCAATTACAAGCCTGTTTACCCTCATACATTAATTCAAAATTCTCAAGCATGCATACATATACTCATCAACAATCAATCATTAATTACATTATCAAGTTAAGTTATATCAATACTTCAACAAGATCCTCATAATATAAATAACATATTATTATTGATAAATAAATTTTCCAAGCAAACATAAGCTAATCACTTCACATTAACATCATCAAGTATACAAATACAACATTGATGCACAAGTTCACACCAAAACATTGCCATATACGACTCATCATGTTTATGCAATGCGCCTAACGACTCTACATGCATGTGGTACCGGGTTTTAGATATTGGAGTTCTTTTATCTGAGGGATCCCATCGTCACTTTCATCGTCACTGGACTTGACTCATGAATGAATGCATGTTCATACATTACGACTCAACATCACATACATACATATGACTCGACACTAACATCATCAACAATCATACATATGTTCATCGTCACTTTATGGTCACTTATATCATTGTCACTCATCAATAATTTCACTTATCAAACATCGTCACTTGTCATATATCATATATCATCGTCACTTAGCACATAACATCATCACTTAACTTTCATCAACATGTTATTAACATCATAACATTACATCTTCATCTAACTTCATTCACATAATTCACGACACATAATTAATCAAACAAGGTTACATGAACCTATTAACACATCATCATTCTTCACCATACATATCTCATTATGTATTTACTAAGTTGTCACTTATTTCGTAACTCAAATCAAGACAATTTATAAGTCCGTTACAAACCAATTAACTTCCAAATTTCCTTACATCTTCATTAAACACCTATTAATCAAGTTTAAGGGTTTGGGAATCATTCATGTGCATTGGATACCTCAAAAAGTCATAAAAAAATAGGGTTTTCCCACAAAATCAGGGTCGCACGGTCGTTCTCCAAGGGCGCACGGTCGTGCTGACCAACGTCGAAAGATACGCACGGTTCGTGCCCCAGGGGCGCACGGTCGTGCGTATGTAGCAGGATAAGATTTTCCAATTTTTGCATTATTTGCAAAAATCCGTTTTCAACGTCGCTTTTTGATCCAATTCGCACCAAAATCGTTCCAAAGCATTAACCCAATTTAATCCAGTTAATTACACCTCAACTAAGCTTAAACAACTTATCCATGGAGGATTCCATGTTCTTCACAAAATGCCTCAAAAGGTTCATTTTCAAGTTCACCACCATGATCACTTCTAACTTTCAAAATTTTCAAATCTTTTTCAGTTTGTACTTGCTTGCAGGAGTTATTAAACACATCATATGTTTCATTCTTGGTTCTGAGAAATTTAACCCAAGTCCACCTACTGTAATCATCAACAATTACCTATCCATACTTCTTCCCATTGATTAATGTTGTGCTAACAGGACCAAACAAATAAATGTGAAGTAAAACTAAGGGTCTGGAGGTAGATACAATGTCTTTGGATTTAAAAGAGGTTTTAGCAATTTTTCCTTTCTAGCATGCTCCACAAAGAGCATCTGAGTGATAGTCAATGTTTGGTAAGCCTCTGACCAGTTGTAACTTGCTAAGCTTAGAGATTAGTCTCTAGTTAGCATGTCCCAACCTTTTGTGCCATATCCGTTTCTCATCACTCACTGACAGAAGACAAACTACCTTCTGATCAACCAGTTCTGAAAAATCAATCTTATAGACATTGTTCTTTCTCTTTCCCTTGAACATAACAGATTTATCTTTGTTGTTGATTACTGTACAGGCGTTCTTATCAAACAAGACATCATAACCATTATCACAAAATTGACTTATGCTAAGTAGGTTATGTCTTAGTCCATCTACCAACCAAACATTATTAATGGAAATGGAAGAATTACCTATCTTACCATTACCAATGATCTTGCCTTTCTGGTTTCCTCCAAATCCCACAGTTCCTCCCTCTTTCATGATTAGGGTTTGGAACATAGACCTTTCTCCTATCATGTGTCGCGAGCAGCCACTGTCTAGGTACCATGACCTTGCCTTTTCTTTTACTTTTAAGCATATATGCAGCATCAATGATTTCAGTTTTTATGAAATATCTTTTTCATGCTTAGAAGATGTTAAGAGGGTTAGACATGTTCCCTCTTGGAATTTAAACCCTGGTATCTTGAATCTATTTGCCTGGACTAGAGACTTTAACCCTAGTTTCCAACAAAGCACCTCAGCACAAGTTTAGGTGAGAATCTATGGCCTCTTCCAAGAATACTGGCGCCCTAAAATTTTAATTGCTATAGCCAGTAGTGTTGGAACACCAATATGTACAGACTCTGCATCCTCTAAACCTTTGATGAACATAACCTTTGGTCAATTCCTTAGAGTTATGGTGGATATGGATTTTATCAAGCCTCTGAGATAAAAAGTCCCTGTTGAGAGAAAATGATTTGCTTTTTTTTTGTGGAATTAGATTATTAGATACAAAGAGCAGAGAACATAATTTATCCAAATTAAAGATGGCAGGGTGCAATAGGGGAATCAAGTAAAAGATCCTATTATAGTTGAAGATGTTTTAATTATTGACAAGACTGCTCAACTGGATGATAAGGGAAAGCTCCCTATCACTGATCATGTTGGGACAACAGCTATTGCTATTGATGATTTGGAGACTATTGCTCAGAACAATATATTTGAAGCATTACTAGAGCAAGAACAAGAAGAAGATCCAAGGGTTCAGACGGGGAAACAAGACTTGCAACTGGAAGCAAAAATTAATGAACAGATAGCTCATGACTTAGCTAACAGGGAAAACAATGTGATTAATCCAAAGGAAGATCAAATTACTTAAGGTTCTGAATATGTTGATGCAACTTTAAATCAGGATCAATCACCTGATGAGGATGCTTTAATTGACAATAGAAATAGAAAAGGTCATCACTGAAAGAGTTCAAATGGACATGGAGTTTATTAACCAATCATGGGCCAATGTTGTTGAAGATGATGAAGTTGAGGCTAGGTTGCTCGCTAATCTGGAAAAGGAGCCTGCAATTCAACAACAAGTTTTCAACACTAAGGGTTTCTAGTTAGTTGCCTCAAAGTGCCAAAAAATAGCTGAGGAAAAAGCACAACAATCAAGTAGCAACACATATCAAACCAGATCAAGAAAGGTTGAACATTCAAAACATTTCAAATGAAGGGTCTATTTTGGAATGCAGTGGGTTTGGCCAACTCCCCATCGAGGTAGGCCCTCAAAAGACCTGTGATTTTGCATAAGCCTGAACTTTTGATTATCTCTGAACCCTGGATGAACTTTGAAGATTTCCCTAGAAGATGGATGACTAATCTTCAGTTAAAGTTGTTTGCTATGAATCAGAGAAACAATTTAATTCCAAACATTTGGTGTATTTGCAAAGTTCACCTTGATCCTACTATTCTATCATTAGATGACCAACAGGTAACCTTTACTCTTTCAGAAGCTTCAAAAATCTCTACCATCTTAGCTGTTTATGCCTCCACAAACTACTTGAAAAGAAGACAACTTTGGAGTTCTTTGAATAACTTGCAAGCTCAACATATTCTTGCTTGGTGCTTTATTGGAGATTTTAATGCTATTGTTGGAGCTCATGAGAAAATAAGTCATTTTACCCCTGCCAGATTTGCTAAGGAAGAATTCCAATCTTAGTCAGAGGCTAATGCTTTATATCACTTACCTACTAGGGGCAAGGATTTCACCTGGTCCAATGGACGAAGAGGAAATTGACACACATAAAGAAGAATAGATAGGTCCATTTGCAATCAACTTTGGCTTGACATGTGCTTCTGCTTAACCTTTAGCAAACACAAATCTGACCATTTCCCTTAGTTGATTGAATTCCAAGTAACATCAACAAGTTTTGCCTCACAATTTATATTTCAGCAGATGTGGTCCCTCCATCCTGCCAGTCTAGATGTTGTTAAGGATAGTTGGAATGTTAATATTGTTGGCTGACTTATGCATGTTCTTTCAAGAAAACTGAAAATTCTGAAAAACAAGTTGAAATTATGGAACAAAGAAATTTTTGGAAAAATACATGAGACTGTCAAAACTGCAGAACAAAACCTTAACCTTATCCATGATAGAATTGACATGCAAGGGCCTATAGATGCACTCCTAGACGAAGAAATATTAGCACAAACGAACCTTGAACTTTCCTTAGCCAAACAAGAAGCTTTTGGAAAGAAAAAGCTAACCTCAATTGGCATCTGGAGGGAGACAGAAATACTAACTTTGTTTACTGATCAAAATGGAGAGAATTTGCTTACTGATCAATAAGAAATCTCTGACCATATTGTTAATTATAATAAAAAATTATTTTGTTCTAACTTTGTTTTGCTGGATCAGTTGCTTGCAGAGAAAGTTATCCCAAAGATGTTAAAATATAAGATCAATGCTATTCTAACCACTCTTCCCTCATATCAGGATATTAAGGCTGCAGTGTTTTCCATGAATAGAGATGGTGCCCCTAGGCCAGATGGTTTTGGAGCTTTCTTTTTCCAGACTTATTGGCAGATCATACAAGATGATGTTTGCATATCTGTTTTGGAATTTTTTACTAATGGATGGATCATGCCAGGCTATAACTCTAATATAATTGATTTAATTCCAAAGCCCCTTACTGCATCAGCAATTGACCATTACAGACCTATATCTATAGCCAATTTCAAATTCAAGATCATTTTAAAGATCATAGCTAACAGGCTGGCTCAAATCATGCCTAACATAGTTTCCAAAGAGCAAAAAGGCTTTCTACATGGAAGGAATGTTGGTTATTTAAAGGTTGGCTTCATTGTTTGGTAAAATCAAAATGCAAGCAATGCGTTTTCCAGATGTTATATAATGTCTTCAGAAGCAAGGAATTGGTTTTAAAGAGGTTCAGAAGCTGAAAATTGCATTTCAGGACCTTCAGAAGCTGAAATGGACCTTCAGACGCAAGATGGACCTTCAGACTCTGAAACTGTTTATCAGACGCTGGGAGGGTCTTCAGACGCACTATTCAGATATTGACCAGCGTTGACCTTCAGAAGCTGAGCTTCAGACGGTGACCAGCGTTGACCTTCAGAAGCTGAACTTCAGAAGCTGATTTTCTGCATTCCTTTGGATTAATTCTGTGCGTATCTCTTGGAGATTTACTGAAGTTTTATTCAGGCTTATGTTTTCTAGAAGGCTGATTGATTTGGTGAAAATCTTAATGAAGATTGGCTTCGTGTTTATGTTTGAATATATTTGCTGAAGAATCTTTGCAAGATAGAATTCAGAAATATATGTTTCCTTTTTGAGCCTTGCTGAATTTCAGAATTGTATTTCAAAGAAGATTCGGTTCAGATTTATGAGTTCCTGCTGAAGATTATATAAAGGAAGCCGTGTTGCTGCTTATTAAATCAATTGAGTAAAAACTGATATTATTATAAGAGTCTTTGTAAGCTTAGGCTTTATTTGTACACCACTCATATGTTCTGAGTTGGTTTAGATTTCTTGAGTTGTAATTCACTCTAAGCCTTTAGGTACGAGTGCTGTTTTTGTTCTTTTGAAGGTTGTCTTCAAAACTGGGTTGTTATTCAGAAGCTGTTAGTAACTGGGTTGTTACTTGAATAGGAAGTAAGAAGGGGGTTTCTTATACTCAGGTGTTGGGTAGAAATCAGACTAGTGGAGATTAAGTCAGAAGACTAGGAACAGGGGGTCTGTGTCTTGAGTCTTAGGATTAATTCCTCATAGTAGATTTCCTTCCTGGATTGGTATCCCCCAGAGTAGGTGAAGTTTGCACCGAACTGGGTTAACAAATTGCTGTGTTATTTATCTTTCTGCACTTTTTATTTTCTGCTTCTGAACTATTAGTTTCCATACTCTGTTTTTTAGTTCAGAACCAGTTAACTGCCAGAATTTCAATTGGCATCAGAGCAGGCACCCTGCTTGTTTTTGGGTGAGCTCCAAGGAGATATTTTCTGGATTTATGGAGAAAGAAGGAGGATTTGTTAACAGGCCACCCCTGCTGGATGGAACAAATTATGATTATTGGAAATCACGCATGAGTGCCTTCCTTAAATATATTGATAGCAAGACCTGGAAAGCTGTTCTGAAGGGTTGGGAACATCCAGTTGTGACTGATAAAGATGGTAACAAGACATGTGTTTTAAAACCAGAGGAAGATTGGACCAATGATGAAGATGCTCTATCACTTGCAAACTCCAAAGCCTTGAATGCAATATTCAATGGAGTGGACAAGAATGTATTCAGAATGATCAAGCAGTGTACAATTGCCAAGGATGCCTGGGAGATACTCAAGACTATTCATGAAGGCACCTCAAAAGTAAAGCTGTCCAGACGTCAGCTTCTGACCACTAAATTTGAAAATCTCAGAATGCTGGAAGATGAGAACATACAAAGCTTTTACATGAACATTCTGGACATGGCAAACTCTTTTGAATCTCTTGGAGAAAAAGTTTCAGATGAGAAGCATGTAAGGAAAATTCTCAGATCCCTACCCAAGAGGTTTGATATGAAGGTGACTACTATTGAAGAAGCACATGACATATCCAGCATGAAGGTTGAAGAATTGATAGGTTCCCTTCAAAACTTTGAAATCAGCAGAACTGATAAGAAGGGTAAAAGTGTTGCATTTGTTGCTGATACTGAATGTGTGGATGATGATAGCTCATCAGAAGCTCTTGTGCTGCTGAGTAAACAATTCAAGAAGTTTCTGAAGCAGAAAACAAGAACTGATGACAAGAGCAATCAGTCAAAGAGAGTTCAGTGCTTTGAGTGTGAAGGCTATGGACATGTCAAGTCAGAATGCCCTACTTATCTCAAGAAACAGAAGAAGAGTCTGACTGTGACTTGGTCTGATGACTCAGAAGGAGAAGAGGAGCCTGTCACTGCTTTAACTGGTAAGTTCTGGTCTGATGATAAAGTTAAGGTTTCAGAAACTTCTTCAGAGTCTGAGTCAAGTGATGGAGAATCATCCTGTGAAGATCTGGCTACCTATCACAAAAATCCTGCTAAGTTTTGCAAGAACATGAAATGTCAATTTGATGAAGTGTGCAAGCAGATGGAAGAACAGAAGGAAATTAACACTCAACTTCAGATTGAAAGGGGTGAACACTTAGAGAAGATTTATGTTCTCAGTAATGAGGTAATCCAACTCAATTCTCAACTTGATCAGATGAAAAAGCAAGTTAGAATGTTGAATTCTGCTACTGATGTGCTGGAAGAGATTCTGGAGAATCAGGATCAAGGAAAACCAAATGTCATTGGATTTGTTGATCAGAACCTGAACATCAAAAAGCAAAATCCTGCTAAGAGGTACATACCTGCTGCTGATTTTCATGTTCCACTGATGAAAAAACCTCAGAACAAACCTCAGGATTCTAAAAACAAAAAAG
Organism: Medicago ruthenica; assembly: GCA_018208015.1. Taxonomy (NCBI): domain Eukaryota; kingdom Viridiplantae; phylum Streptophyta; class Magnoliopsida; order Fabales; family Fabaceae; genus Medicago; species Medicago ruthenica. The sequence goes on along the minus strand of CM031376.1, from coordinate 39,165,063 downwards.
TTTCTCATCCTTGGGTTTGTCATCATTGTGGTAAAAAGGGTCACATTAAACCTTTTTGTTACAAGTTGCATGGTTATCCCAAGCATTTTCAACACAGGAGAACTGAAACAGCTGTGAATAAAAGCAAAATCAAGAAAGAATGGAGACCAAAGTGTGCTGGTGTTGCTCAGAGGCTGAACAAAGGAAAAGGAAAGGCTGTTGCTGATGACAGCAAGCCCATTCCTGTAGCACATAAGAGTTCTGGTGCTGGACCATCCAAAGTCTGGAACAAAGTGTTAGTTCCTATTCCTGTTCAATAGGCACTTGTTTCTTGTGAGTCTGAAGATGGTGTGTCCTGTGTTCAGAAGAGAATTGCTGATCTTGAGAAGCAGATTGCTGGGAAGAAGGTTCTAAATGTGCCTGAGGCACATATCAATTGAGCAGCATATGATGATTGTGTATAATGAAGACTAAGCAATTTCTAATGATGAGTCTGAAGACTGGTTAGTTTGTGTCTGTTGTGAATTTCTGCTTGTGTTTCTGGTCTGCAGTTGTGTTGTTCTCTACAGTTTTTGTTTTGGTTGTTCTTCTGCTGGGTGGATTCTTTGTGGTTCTGATCTTTGCAAGTGTGTTGTGCTGAGTTCTTTGTGTTCTGGTTGTGTTTCTTGCTCCTGATGTTTACTGGTGTTTTGTCAAACTTATTTGGCTAAAAAGGGGGAGAAATTTGTATGATTGTTGATCTGTTTGGTTCAGGGGAAGTGTTCCTGAGTTTGTGTGCTTCCTGTCATAAGCTCTTTATGTTCAGGGGGAATTCCTGAGTGTTGTGTTTAAGGGGGAGAAGGTCTGTTCCTCAGAAACTGTTGTTATGTGTTGCAGGGGGAGTATTTTTCAATTGTTTGTGTTTTTAATCCGCTTCTGACTCTGCTACATTATGTGGAGTTCTTCATGGTTAATTACTTGTGATGAATGAAGGACTTGTGTTTATGAAGCATTTGATTTTAGCCAAAAATTTGCCAAAGGGGGAGATTGATGGTTATTTAAAGGTTGGCTTCATTGTTTGGTAAAATCAAAATGCAAGCAATGCGTTTTACAGATGTTATATGATGTCTTCAGAAGCAAGGAATTGGTTTTAAAGTGGTTCAGAAGCTGAAAATTGCATTTCAGGACCTTCAGAAGCTGAAATGGACCTTCAGACGCAAGATGGACCTTCAGACTCTGAAACTGTTCATCAGACGCTGGGAGGGTCTTCAGACGCACTGTTCAGACGTTGATCAGCGTTGACCTTCAGAAGCTGAGCTTCAGACGTTGACCAGCGTTGACCTTCAGAAGCTGAACTTCAGAAGCTGTTTCTAGAAGCTGATTTTCTGCATTCTTTTGGATTAATTCTGTGCGTATCTCTTGGAGATTTACTGAAGTTTTATTCAGGCTTATGTTTTCTAGAAGGCTGGTTGATTTGGTGAAAATCTTAATGAAGATTGGCTTCGTGTTTATGTTTGAATATATTTGCTGAAGAATCTTTGCAAGATTGAATTCAGAAATATATGTTTCCTTTTTGAGCCTTGCTGAATTTCAGAATTGTATTTCAAAGAAGATTTGGTTCAGATTTATGAGTTCCTGCTGAAGATTATATAAAGGAATACGTGCTGCTGCTTATTAAATCAATTGAGTAAAAACTGATATTATTATAAGTGAAATTCTGGCTGGACAGATTAAAAACACGATGCAGGGCACAATAATTTGTAAAAACAGAGCACAAACAAAACAAAGCACAAGTAGCAAAGTAAAGTGCAGGAAAGATAAAAGGCACAATGTTTGTTAACCCAGTTCGGAGTAAACACCTCCTACTCTGGGGGATACCAATCCAGGAAGGAATTCCACTATAGGAATTAATCCTTATGACCCAAGACATTGAACACCCAGTTCCCAGCCTAAGCAATTAACCTCCTCCTAGTCTGAATTCTACCCAACACGTTGAGTATTAGAAAACCTCTAACTTCCTATTCAAGTAACTAAACCCAGTCACTTAAACAAACCTAAACTAAACCCAGTTCTGAACAAAACTTCAATAACAGACCTTCATTCGTACCTACAGGCTTAGAATGAATTTACAACTCAATAAAACACCTAAACCAACTCAATAGAGTGGTGCACAAATAAAGCTAAAAGCTTAAAAACTCTAAGACTTAATATCTCTGATTTTCTTCAATAATACATATGTCTTGAAAGCAGCAGCAGCACTCCTTTTATAATCTTCAGCAACTTAATTATGACTCCAATCTTCTGAAAAGATCTGATTCTGAATTATGAATGATCCAATAAGGAAACAAATAAACCAGCAATGTATCTTCTAAAAGATTCATTCAGAAAAATACGAGCATTCATAAAAACGTGCCAAATCTTCATTAAATCTTCACCAATTCAATCAGCATTCTAGAAGACATATGCGTGGATAAATCCTTGTAAAATCTCGCCAAGATTCGCGCAAAAATAACTTGAAAATAACCAGCATCTGAAGAAGTCAACAAAAGTCAACGCCAGGAATAGTGCGTCTGATGTTTCAGACTCTCATTTCAGCTTCTGAAGTGCTACAGTGCGTCTTTTGCTCATGCCGATTCAGAATGCTTTCTCATTAAAATATGAAATATATCTTTTGTGTCCATTAGAAATTTTCTGCGTCTGAAGCATTTTTCAGGGTCTGAACAGCTTCAAATCAAATTTCTTGTAACTGAAGACTTGTTATAAACATGGAGATACTTTCAAAGAACACATTGGATTTGCCAAAACATGCAGCCAACTCCAAAATACTCAACAATCTCCCCCTTTGGCAAATTTTTGGCTAAAACCAATGTTTCACAAACAATGAGCTCTTCAATTCATCATAAACAATCTTAGCAATGAAGAACTCCACAATTAAAAACATAGCATAGAGATAAGCAGCGGACAAACACACTCTGTGCTATGTTAAACCATCAGCTTCAGCTTCTGAACAACTGAAGCACACATAACAGCTTCTGACCATCACAGGAACACTTCAGCTTCTCTAATCAACACAAAAAAAAAAAACACTCCCCGTGAAGCTTCACACACTCATACAAACTCCCCCTTACTTCTGAATTCTGAAAAATCCTGAAAAATTTGAAACAAACACTTCAAGACCACAAACAGCTCTTCACTCAGGATGTTCTCACACATGCACTCCCCCTGAGACACACTCTCCCCCTCAATCTCATCTGCACAACTCTTGTTGCATTGATTCTGAACTCTGATCAAAACAATCAACTTCTGAACAATTCTAATCAGCTTCTGAACCACCCTACAATCGGATAGCTCACAGTCTAAACAGCTCTTGTCTGATCTTAAATACAAGTTTTTTATCTCGCCCTTTTTAGCCACAAAATTATGACAAAACACAGGCCTCACATAGGGAATAAACACTACACACAAATTTCCAAAATCAGCTTCAGTATCAGACTCAGACACAGGTTCAGGATCACACTCAGCATTAGCACAACTGGCAGGTACTCTATCTTCCTTACATCCAGTTTGCTGTAATTGCTATAAGTCTTCATGTAAACAAACACCTAACTTACTCCTCAGATTCTCAAACTGTTTAGCATCTAAAGCCTTTGTGAAAATGTCAGCAATTTGATTCTCAGTGTCCACATGTTCCAGCTGAATAATCTTGTCATCCACAAGGTTCCTAATAAAATGGTGTCTGATATCTATGTGTTTAGTTCTGCTGTGCTGTATGGGGTTCTTAGAAATGTTAATTGCACTGAGGTTATCATAATAAAGTGTCATGGTTTTTTGTTCAATGTTATACTCTTCAAGCATCTGCTTCATCCAAACTAATTGTGAGCAACTACTACCAGCAGCAATGTATTCAGCCTCAGCAGTTGATAATGAGACACAGTTTTGTTTCTTGCTGAACCAAGAAATTAAATTATTTCCTAGAAAGAAACAACCTCCTGAAGTGCTCTTCCTGTCATCGGCACTTCCAGCCCAGTCAGCATCACAATATCCCATTAATTCAGAACTTGAACTATGAGAATACATGATTCCATAATCACTTGTGCTATTCACATATTTCAGAATTCTCTAAACTTGAGTTAGATGACTCATTTTAGGATCAGCTTGATATCTGGCACACACACCAACATCAAATGTGATATTAGGTCTGCTAGCAGTCAAGTATAATAAGCTTCCTATCATACTTCTATATTTACTTTGATCTACTGAAACTCCATGTTCATCCTTAGTCAGCTTCAGATGAGTAGCAGCTGGTGTTCTCTTATGAGCAGCAGATTCCATTCCAAACTTCTTCACAATGTTCTTGGCATATTTACTCTGAGAAATGAAAATTGTATCTTCCATTTGCTTGACTTGCAGCCCTAGAAAGTATGTCAGTTCACCAACTAAGCTCATTTCAAATTCAGATTGCATTTGCTGGACAAATAACTTAACCATTTTATCTGACATTCCACCAAACACAATGTCATCTACATAGATCTGAGCAATCATTAGACTTCCACTCTCATCTTTCACAAATAAAGTTTTATCAGAACCACCTTTTCTGTATCCTTGAGCCACAAGAAACTGAGTCAATCTTTCATACCAAGCTCTTGGTGCTTGTTTTAATCCATATAAGGCTTTCTTCAACTTGTACACATGATCTGGAAACTGATGATCCAAAAAACCCTTAGGCTGTTCAACATATACTTCTTCTTGCAAATATCCATTCAGAAATGCACTCTTTACATCCATCTGGAATAGCTTGAATTTTAGAATGCAGGATACACCCAACAATAATCTTATGGACTCTAGTCTGGCCACAGGTGCAAAGGTCTCATCAAAATCAAGCCCCTCTACTTGAGTATAACCTTGTGCAACCAATCTTGCCTTGTTTCTGACCACAATACCATTTTCATCTGTTTTATTCTTGTATATCCACTTAGTGCCAATCACATTTAAACCATCAGGTCTTGGAACCAGATCCCACACTTCACTCCTTTTGAATTGATTCAACTCATCTTGCATAGCTTCAATCCAAAATTCATCAGTTAGGGCTTCTTTCACATTTTTGGGTTCAAACTTAGACACAAAACAAGAATCAGTAGCAGCTGAGTCTGATCTCCTGGTTCTGACCCCTTGATCCAAACTCCCAATGATTAGCTCTTTAGGATGATCCTTCTGAACTCTAATTGATGGCCCTTTACTAGTAGGAACATGTCCTGGATGAACTTCTGCATCTTCAGACTTTGGATGATTTTCTGCTTCTGGAGTTTGTTCTTCTGAGGCTTCAGTCTCTGGAATAACTTCAGACTCATCCCTTTCATTTTCAGCAGATAGATCATCAATAACAACATTTATGCTCCCCATCACAACTTTGGTTCTTGAGTTAAACACCCTATAGGCTCTGCTGTTTACTGAATATCCCAAAAATATACCTTCATCAGACTTTGGGTCCAGTTTTCTCCTATTTTATCTACAAGCCAAAATGTAACATCTGCTCCCAAACACATGGAAATATTTTACAGTTGGCTTTCTTCCTTTCCATAATTCATATAAGGTACAAGCTGTTCCCTTCTTCAGAGTGACTCTATTATGGATATAACATGCAGTGTTCATAGCTTCAGCCCAAAACATATAAGGTAACTTCTTAGCATGCAACATTACCCTTGCACATTCTGCTAATGTCCTATTCTTCCTCTCAACTACACCATTTTGTTGAGGTGTTATAGGTGCAGAAAACTCATGTTTTATACCTTCAGAGGCACAAAACTCAGAAAAACTCTTGTTTTCAAACTCTTTGCCATGATCACTTCTGATTCTGACAATACCACAATCCTTCTCTCTCTGTAATTGAATGCATAAGTCTTTAAACACTTCAAAAGTATCAGACTTCTCTCTAACAAAATTAACCCATGTGTATCTTGAGTAGTCATCAACCATAACAAATGCATACCTTTTACCTCCTATACTTTCTACTTGCATAGGCCCCATTAAATCCAAATGAACAAGTTCTAGTACTTTAGTAGTTACCAGGTGAACTAATCTGGGATGAGACTTTCTTGTTTGTTTCCCAATTTGACAATCACCACAAACACTGTCCTCATTGATCTTCAGATTAGGTACACCTCTGATAGCTTCAGTACTTAGGATTTTTTTCATGCCTTTCAGATGCAGATGACCCAATTTCTGGTGCCAGAGTCTGACTTCTTCTTCTGAACTCATGAGACAAGAAGTCAGGCTTCTTTCTTGTTAAGACACCCATAAATAGCAGTTATCTTTGGATCTGCAGCCCCTCATCTGAACTTTACCATCCTGATCAGTTACAATAAACTCTTGCTTGTTGAATTTAACCTTCAAGTCTTGATCACAAAGCTGGCTAATACTGATTAGATTAGAGGTTAAACCTTTCACCAATAGCACATCATTCAGTTTGGGTAAACCTTCACTGATTAAGTCACCAATACCCAGTATCTCTCCTTTAGCTCCATCTCCAAATGTCACATAGCTTCTGGAATAAGGTCTTATATTACTCAGCAACTTCTTAACACCAGTCATGTGTCTTGAACACCCACTATAAAAATACCAGTCCTCTTTTGAGGTGGCTCTCAATGAAGTGTGAGCTATAAGGCCAACATTCTGAACTTTAGGCTTCCACACCTTCTGAACATTGTTCTTGGTTGCAGCAGGTTGCACTCTTCTATATTGAAAATGTTCAGGATAGCCATATAACTTAAAGCAAAAAGGTTTAAGATGCCCCTTCTTACCACAATGATGACAGATCCAGGTATGATTCCTCCTCCTTCTATTGAACTTCTGGGGTTGCATCTGAACATGCTTCTGAGGTTCCATCTGAGTTTGCTTCTGACCTTGCATCTGGGCTTGTTTCTGAGGTCTCATCTTAGATGTTCCAATCATAAGATTATGAGTCTGAGTAGCAGGAACAAACTGTTTTCCTTGCTTCTGAGCATCCAAAATTTCCTCCAACACATCAGTAGCAGTATTCATCATTCTAACCTGCTTTTTCATATGCTCAAGTTAGGAATTTAGTTGGTTCACTTCTTCTTTCAATTCTGAATTCTGCACTAGAAGTTCACCTTTTTCAGCCTCCAGTTGACATATAGTCTCCTTCTGATCCAGAACTTGCTTGCACACTTCTGCACTTCTAGTGTATAACTTTCTATAATTGTCAACCAATTCATCATATGAGGTTTTAGCAACTTCAGACACAGATGAAGCATCAGACTCTGAGTCAGACTCAGAAAAAGTTTCAGACTCTAAAACTGCTTCATTCTTTAAGAAAGCTTCTGACTTCTGAGACTGTAGCTTAACCATCAGACTTGTGTCACCCTTAGCAGATTCATTCTCATAATCTTCTTCTGAATCTTCATCAGACCATGAAACAACTAGGCTCTTCTTGTTCTTCTTAAGAAAAGTAGGACATTCAAACTTGATATGTCCATAGCCCTCACACTCAAAGCACTGCACACCTTTAGCTTGATTACTTTTCTCCTCAGACTTGGTCTTCTTCTCATCAGTTTGTTGCTTCTTGTTGTTGAATCTGAAATTCTGACCTTTGGTTTTAGATTTTCTGTCAACCTTCTTCAGAATTTTGTTGAATTGTTTTCCCAGCAACACTAGAGCTTCTGATAAATCACTATCCTCCTCATCAAACTCTTGTTGATCATCAGCATGAGAATTGACAGCAAAAGCTACTCCTTTCCCTTTCTTTTCAGGCTGTTTGCAAAAAGCTGTCTCAAAATTTACCAAAGACCCAATCAGCTCCTCAACCTTCATGGTGGTGATGTCATGAGCTTCTTCTATGGCTGTAACCTTCATGTCAAACCTTCTGGGAAGTGACATGAGGATTTTTCTGTCTATCTTCTCATCTGTCATCTTCTCCCCAAGAGAATCAAAGGAATTTGCCATATCAAGCACATTCATATAGAAATCCTGGATATTCTCATCCTCATTCATCTTCAGGTTCTCAAACTTAGTAGTCAGCAACTGGAGTCTGGACATCTTAACTTTAGAGGTTCCTTCATGAGTTGTTTTTAAAATTTCCCAGGCCTCCTTTGCAACTGTACATTGCTTGATGAGTCTGAACATATTCTGATCCACACCATTGAAAATTGCATTCAAAGCTTTTGAAGGAGAAGAATAAAAACACGATGCAGGGCACAATAGTTTGTAAAAACAGAGCACAAACAAAACAAAGCACAAGCAGCAAAGTAAAGTGCAGGAAAGATAAAATGCACAAGGTTTGTTAACCCAGTTCGGAGTAAACACCTCCTACTCTGGGGGAAACCAATCCAGGAAGGAATTCCACTATAGGAATTAATCCTTATGACCCAAGACACTGAACACCCAGTTCCCAGCCTAAGCAATTAACCTCCTCATAGTCTGAATTCTACCCAACACGTTGAGTATTAGAAAACCTCTAACTTCCTATTCAAATAACTAAACCCAGTCACTTAAACAAACCTGAACTAAACCCAGTTCTGAACAAAACTTCAATAACAGACCTTCATTCGTACCTACAGGCTTAGAATGAATTTACAACTCAATAAAACACCCAAACCAACTCAATAGAGTGGTGCACAAATAAAGCTAAAAGCTTAAAAACTCTAAGACTTAATATCTCTGATTTTCTTCAATAATACATATGTCTTGAAAGCAACAGCATCACTCCTTTTATAATCTTCAGCAACTTAATTATGACTCCAATCTTCTGAAAACATCTGATTCTGAATTATGAATGATCCAATAAGGAAACAAATAAACCAGCAATGTATCTTCTAAAAGATTCATTCAGAAAAATACGAGCATTCATAAAAACGTGCCAAATCTTCATTAAATCTTCACCAATTCAATCAGCATTCTAGAAGACATATGCATGGATAAATCCTTGTTAAATCTCGCCAAGATTCGCGCAAAAATAACTTGAAAATAACCAGCTTCTGAAGAAGTCAACAAAAGTCAACGCCAAGAATAGTGCGTCTGATCCTTCAGACTCACATTTCAGCTTCTGAAGTGCTACAGTGCGTCTGAAGAAATTTTCTGCATCTGAAGCATTTTTCAGGGTCTGAACAGCTTCAAATCAAATTTCTTGTAACTGAAGACTTGTTATAAACATGGAGATGCTTCCAAAGAACACATTGGATTTGCCAAAACATGCAGCCAACTCCAAAATACTCAATGTCGCGTCGAATTTCGGATATCGAGCTATTGGGAAGCGTTGAATCACTAATTTTAAATCACGACTGAACTTTTAATTTTTCGGGGAGAAAAGGAAAAAAGTTCGAAATTGCCTTTAAATAAGAGATTTTAGGTTCTAGAGTCGATTATGCGAGGGGAAGGTATTAGCACCCCTCACATCCGTTGTACTCAACGGGAACCTCTTTGTCGACTTAGGCTTAAATGTTTTCAAAGTTTTGCTTGCGTGCTTGCATATATAAAAGGGAAAAAGAAAATATGATGAAAGGGAAAAAGATAAAATATGATGAAGGGGAAAAAGATAAAATTTTTATTAAAGGGCATGACAAGATGTGGATCCTGCTCCTACGTATCTCCTGGTAGATGGAGAATTCAAAGCGTATGTAGTTCTTTGGTAGAAAAAATTTGTATGTTGGTTCGTTTTAATTATGAAGAGATTTGAAAACGCACAAAGGCGTAAAACGTTTAAATGACGGATGCACATTAAGGCGATGGTATTTGCACACGGCGTAAAAGTTGAAAAGATAAAAAGACGGACGCACATTAAGGCGATGATGCTCGCACAAGGCGTAAAAGTTTGAAAAGATAAAAAGACGGACGCACATTAAGGCGATGATGCTCGCACAAGGCGTAAAAGTTTGAAAAGATAAAAAGACGGACGTACATTAAGGCGATGATGCTCGCACAAGGCGTAAAAGTTTGAAAACGCGCAAAGGCACGAAAGGTTCGAATTGACCACGAGGGCCAAGAAAAATGGTCACGGGGGACCAAAGAAAGGTTAAGCGCGTTGGACGCGTAGAAAGTGGAATGACGATTGCCCGAACGACGAGACATACGTCACGCATTCGTGCAATCGGGGTTTGGAGAGACATACGTCAAACCATTCCTTTTTCATTCAAGTTCTTGCTTCGTTGAATCTCAAAGAAATCTCGAAGGGGCAAAACACTTGGTTAGAAACTTAAAGGAAAGTTGTAAAACAAATCACGAACAAATTTGTTGTTCTAGTATATTGAAAATCATGAACATAGCTTGTTGCTTAAGTTATTGGAACTCAAGAACAAGTGTCATTCAAGTTTGGAAGATGAAAATATGCATAAGTTTGGAAAATGCACAAGTTCGACTCAATTTTGAGTTTGGTTTTAAAAAGTGAGCAAGTTCGGCTCGAGTTCGTGTTTTGATTGAAAATCATGAACAACATTGTTATTCAAGTTTAGTTTTGAAGATAATGAACTTAGCTTATTGCTCAAGCTTGATTTTGAAAATTTAAGAACATAACTTGTTTTGCAAGTTACTCAAAATTAATAGCACAAACTTGTGAAATTTCCAATATCATGCAAAATTCTTGATATGGTTTGAATAAAAATGAGTTTTAACCCTCTTAGGTTCTGAATCATCAGTTGGAACCTCAAAAATTTGGCCTTTTGGAAGCCTGATTCATGTTCTGAGTTTTACCTACTTCGCAGAGCAACCAGAACTTGGCTCTGCGAAGTCAGGTTCTAATATGGTCGCACTGCGAACATGACTTTGCTCTGCGAAGTATGCGAAAAATTGAACTCAGAAGCTGCTTCTGAATAGAAGTTCAGAAGCTGCTCCTGAGCAAGCTTCAGAACCTTAGGGGGGTTAAAAAGCTTTGCAAATTTGGAAGAAAAGGAGTATAACAACTGAGATTTGGTGTTTCGCAACTTTGAAATTTCTTTTGAGTTTCAAAAGGGGTTTTTGTGCAAAATGAAATTAAACACACACAAATGATGCAAACAGCAAACAAAAATGAAAGATAAGACTTTAGGATACTTACAGAACTCCTAGCAATGCCTTGTGCAAGAGATAGGAAGTGGCTTGGTTGATTGATTTTTGCAAAGCTTTGAGGTTGGAGATTATGGATGATAATGACACTAGTGCTTCAAATGTTTTGCTATGAGTGTAAAATTTGTGTATTGAACTCTCTATTCTCTCTCAAAAATGCTATAATTTTTATCTCTTGAAGGTTTTCAATTGTGTGTGTATGTATTGTGCATTGCATTCCTTTTTATAGGCCAAGAATGAAATATTTGCAATGATGAAAAAATCCCTAGAATCCAGCTGATCTTTGGGCTAAAACCAGGCTATCTTGCTTTTCATTTAATGCTAAAGGATAGAGGTTGATTTTCCTTGTGCCAAGGGTCAAGACTTTGGCTGATCTCAGCCACAAATGCAGCTGATCTTTGAATGCAATGATGAGAAAAATATGAAAAACAGGGCAGCTTGCAATTGGGTGATTCTTGGGATCAATCCTTGCAATCTTGAGAGGTAAAGCAATGAAAACGTGCACTGCCATGTACAGAGAGATTGGGGGAAGCAAAAAGAGCATGTGGGCTGGTGTGAGGAAGGAGAAAAACGGCTGAAAACAGGGCAGCACAAACAGCCTTTTTGCAAGTGAAACCACTTAAGTTTGACTGGTTTTGGTGGAGAAAGGAGGAAGAAAAGGGATCAAGCAGCTGGCTGGCAAGCTCATGGTGAAAGGCAGGTCAATTGGGAGGGACAAGAGCTGACCAAGGGCAGCCCAATTGCTTGAGCACATGCTAGGTTGGAAGAAAATCCATCTTACCTCAACCTTTAATGTCACACACTTGATTCTTGTTTTGCTGCATTTAATCAACCACAATTGGCAATAACAATAATAATAATAATGACAGATAATAATAACAATAGCTAAAATGAAAATAAAAGCAAGATAAATCACAGAATTAAAAATCTGCAGAAAATTCGCAGAGTTCGCAGTGCGAAGGTAGGGTCGCAGTGCGAACTCCCCTTTTTCTTTTTTTGTATTTTCTTTAAAGTAAAATAAAAGATAAAAAAAAATAAAATAATGATAATAGTAACTGATGCAAATAACAAAGATGGTAATGATGAAAATGATAATGGAAACAAAAATAGTAATGATAATAGTAATAAAGATGAAAATAATAAAATGATGAAAAAGTTAATAATATTAGTAATTAAGAATAATAATAAATAATAAATCATTAATAAAAAAGAAGATAATAATAATATTAGAAAAAGGCAATAGCAATAGTATGATAATATTAATAATAATGATAGTAATGATGATGGTGATACACATTAATAAATAAAATCTAAAAATGAAGATAAAAATAACAAAAGGTAAATAAAATAAGAAAAAATGAAAATTATAATGGAATGAGAAATAATTTTATGATAATGAACTAAGAAAATATGAGTCAAAAAATGGGGTATGACAGATGCCCCTATTTAAGTTTCTTCGCCCCGGAGATTGAAGGTGAAATTTTTCAATTGACGGGTCGAAGAGACTTAAATATAAAGTACACCATTTTTGACTAAATATTTTTCTCGAATTGAAAATGCTATGAATGTATGCATGCAATGCTGCGAATGCTCGTAATGCAAGTATGAATGCAAAGACGGCAAAGATGACCCAACTGGGGATGAAAAAAGACAAAGGGATGCCCGGGTTCGTTAAAGAAACGGGATCCGACTTTACTGGGGAACATGGTACCACTGGGGAAAGAGTTGTCTACTACCAGAATGATAGCTTAATAAAGACAACAGATCAAGGTTACTTTGGTGGTTTCACCGGGGATTTCATCTTACCTACTACCGTTATGATGGTAGCTTTATGGAGGTAAAAGAAAACAGAGTATGCTAATCACTGGGGAAAAATATTTTACCTACTACCGTGGTGACGGCAGCTTAATGAAGGTAAAATATACACATCAGTTGTTCTGGTTGTATTCGGACTGCCACTGACGACAAGAAAACAAAGATAGATGTCAACTGTTCGGGTTGTTGCCGAACTGCCATTGACGACAAGAAAAAGAAAGATGGATGTCAACTGTTCGGGTTGTTGCCGAACTGCCATTGACGACAAGAAAAAGAATTGAATGTCAACTGTTCGGGTTGTTGCCGAACTGCCATTGACGACAAGAAATAAATTGAATGCCAACTGTTCGGGTTGTTGACGAACTGCCATTGACGACAAGAAAAAGAATTGGATGTCAACTGTTCGGGTTGTTGCCGAACTGCCATTGACGACAAGAAATAAAATTGAATGTGTGCACAAGCTGCCCGGTAAAGAACTGTCACTTGGCGACAACACTGGGGGATATGCACAAGCTGTTCATTGAAGAACTGCCACTTGGCATAAAGACATAATAAAAAGATGCGCAAGCTGTTCGTTTGAACTGCAACTTAGCATAAAAAGGTGACATTTCTGGACCAGATACACTGGGGATGACACTTGGGGAAAAGGAGTTTATGAATTGTTCATGATTGATAGGTAAGACTCATGGTGATCAGTGCAGCCATGTATGAATGATATTGTGGTATGTTGCATGCATGAATGTACCTATGCATGAATGTATGAATGTATAGATATACGAATGTACAAGTGTACGAATGCATGAATGTATGAACGTATGAACGTTGTGTGTATGAATGTACAAATCTACAAATGCATGAATGCATGAATGTATGAATGTACAAATGTACAAATGTACAAATGTATGACTTTCACTGGGAATGTTGTGTGGAAGATTGATTTGTGATGGGGATACACCAATTGTTCGTCAAAGAACTGCCCCTTGGTATAAGAATATGATGAAAGGTTGCACAAGCTGTTCGTTAAAGAACTACCACTTGGCAACAAAGGAGGGGGGTGACATCACTAGACCAGACAGACTGGGGATGACGCCTAGAGAGAACTGATTTGATTGATGGTACGACCGACAAACTTGACGAGACAAGATTTAGACCGGTAAAAAATAAAAAATAAAAAGTGGACCGACGTCGCATTGCAAACGCTCGGTAATCTTCATTGGGGATGATACCACAGGGGATATATTAAAAAATTGACGGGGTAAAGCCGCAATAACTGATGAAAAAGATAAATACCTCACGGGGAGATTGTTAATCCACTAGGGAATCGTGCTAATCCGATGGGGAGAAGAACTGGTGATTCCGCCGGGAATGCTTATGCTTTGGTTGGCTAATCTTTGTCTGAATCGTCCTTTCGGGTTCTCGATTCATTGGGGATATTCCCTTTTGATTTACTGATGATTTTGCTGGGGAATCCCTTTTAGCAATTGACCATGCTTGGCCTGCGAAGTTTATCCGTTTTCAGGACAGATATTGACGCACACTTCAATTATTCAAAGAGAATGTGTTTAGATGACGAGTGAGGTCGGGCTTTGATTATGTTTGGACGCCGAGCGAGGTCGGGCTTTGGTTATGATTGGATGTCGAGCGAGGTCGGGCTTTGATTATGATTGGATGCCGAGCGAGGTCGGGCTTTGGTTATGTTTGGATGCCGAGCGAGGTCGGGCTTTGGTTAATAATGTGGGTGCCAATGGGAATTGGGCTTTTATGGACTGGCGAATCCCGTCTTTCATGAAATTTCAGATTGCATGATTCATATGAGTTTTGCACAGGCAATTTTGATGTTCCCATTAATCTAAAACTGCACTAAACACAAAATTTATATCATACAGCTCAAGTTAAAAACATGTTTATCAATGAACCAACCTAACACACTTTTTTTGTTAAGTAAATGAATAAATTGAAAATCAATGGTGGGGGGTATTGAACGCTCATCCGGCAAGTTTGCTAACATTCCGATCGAGTTATGTGTCCATCTAATCATCGTTTCTAAAAGTACAAAAGCATTGATCACAAGGTCTTTGAGGGTTGTAATTTGGGTTGGTTACAAAAGAAATGTCATATGTGGGGAAATTGAATTCAAAAGGCCAAGCAAAGAGGAACATTCTTTCTAATTACACACCTCCTCCTTTATTCAAACACAACTCTCGGTGATTTACAAATGTTTTTCTTTGATCTTTGACAACTTTTTTGATTTATTGATTTTTTTCTTTTTCTCTTCTCTTTTCCTTTTTTTTTTGGTTTGTTTTTCTTTCTTTCTTTCTTTTCTTTTTGTCAAGATCAATTGCAAAATTCATCATTACTTGACATTCACAACCTCCTTTTTTTCAATTTAATCAAAGATGATACCCTAATTGAATGTTCCTTCCTCTTTCGGCAAAGGACAATAATCATGATGGTTAAGGGTTCAAAAATGAAAGAAAATTATCAGAATTCAATGATGATTTAACCATGAACTGAATTTTTTACACACTCCGGCAATTTCATTAAGCAATTCAGCTTATGAAAATTGGCAGTTCATAGTTAATGATTCTGATTCATTAGGCTCAAAGGGGTTAACAAATACTCACTTCTCACAGGGTGGGCTATTTGTGGTCAAGTGTTTTCACTCATTTTCAAAAAAATGCCTCGATCATGTCAATGCTTTCATACAATTTAAAACAACATTCAGATTTAACATAAAAAGATCGAGTTAAACAAAAAAAAAATGCCGGTCTCCTGCATATATATAATGATTTTGAGGATTCCTCACATTTTGGCTGGTTCTAAATGGTTCACCGAATAAACATGTTAAAAATGCAAACTGTATGGTATAACTTTTGTATTAGATACATATTCTTGTTCCAAGTTTAATCATAGAAAAACAGGAAACATGCACTTTAGCTTTGCGCAAATTAATCAAATTTTATCATTACCATACATCTGCGGCTGAATGCTTTGGATCAATCCATATGATGTGATTGGATGCCGATCAAAGTCGGGCTTTGATTGTGAATTGTGAGTGGAAATGCCAATGAAAATTGGGCTTTGGATGGAAATTGTATTTGTATGTGCCAATGAAAATTGGACTTTTGTTATGCTCGGGTGCCAAGCATGGTTGGGCTTTATGAATTGCTTTTGGGAGTGCCAATGACAATTGGGCTTTTTGTAGGAGATTGAGGAATGTCAATGACGACTGGGCTTTTTGTGAATTGTGGGGGAGTGCCAAGCATGGTCGGGCTTTGTGAATGAAAATTATGCTCCACGTTTATCCATACATCTGAATAAGACCAGGTCATAATTTCATCTTGTAGAGTGTGCCCCCGCAGAGGAAAACTGTGATGCCAATCTCTTGAGGGTTCTCTTGGTGAGGTTGTTTTGGGACGACGAGCCACTTTCCTTGACGGGATGACGCGTAGTGTTGTGAATGAAATGCGAACACCAATGACTCAATTCGGATTGTAAGAAATCCTTGTGATAAGAAGGGAAACGAGTTTTGGACTCAAAAACGAATGTATGCATGTTATGCATGATGTTAATGCATGTATCCGATGTATATGAAAAACATGCCCCTTTTTTTTCTATTTATGCAAAAAAATTTCATGAATGCAAATTTTTATGGTATGCAGGGGTTTGGTATAGAAACGTTCAAAACTTCCCCCCATCCTCACATGTAGGCTCTAGAGATGAGATTTTCTAAAAAGGTCCCTAGAGTCACGGATCCCACAGGGAAAATAAGGTCGTCAATCGCAAATTACTCGCAAGACTTCAACAAATTCCAAGTGAAATCTCCCCTAGGCGGGGTTTTCGCATCCTACCTCACGGACATACGTCAACGCGGGCTTCCGCTACACAGCCACCATCCTATCTTAATTTTCTCTCAAGCTCGGGTAGAGAGCCTCACACGTCCGGCATTAACCCGAACAATGTGGAGTAACATCGCTCAAGTAACAACCACACAATTGATATATATAAACATAAAGCAATATGAAATATATAACTATAGAGCCAAAGAAAGAGAAACAAATAATGATAATAAGACGCAATCATGCAAGCAAAACAAAAACATTTTATCCTAAAAGTCAACTAAGATAGGCTTGACTCGCCATACATAAAAACAAATTGCAAACATTCCCCAGTGAAGTCGCCATTTTTGTCGCGTCGAATTTCGGATATCAAGCTATTGGGAAGCGTTGAATCACTAATTTTAAATCACAACTGAACTTTTAATTTTTCGGGGAGAAAAGGAAAAAAGTTCGAAATTACCTTTAAATAAGAGATTTTAGGTTCGAGAGTCGATTATGCGAGGGGAAGGTATTAGCACCCCTCACATCCGTTGTACTCAACGGGAACCTCTTAGTCGACTTAGGCTTAAATGTTTTCAAAGTTTTGCTTGCGTGCTTGCATATATAAAAGGGAAAAATAAAATATGATGAAAGGGAAAAAGATAAAATATGATGAAGGGGAAAAAGATAAAATTTTTATTAAAGGGCTTGACAAGATGTGGATCCTGCTCCTACGTATCTCCCGGTAGACGGAGAATTCAAAGCGTACGTAGTTCTTTGGTAGAAAAAATTTGTATGTTGGTTCGTTTTAATTATGAAGAGATTTGAAAACACACAAAGGCGTAAAACGTTTAAATGACGGACGCACATTAAGGCGATGGTATTCGCACAAGGCGTAAAAGTTGAAAAGATAAAAAGACGGACGCACATTAAGGCGATGATGCTCGCACAAGGCGTAAAAGTTTGAAAAGATAAATAGACGGACGCACATTAAGGCGATGATGCTCGCACAAGGCGTAAAAGTTTGAAAACGCGCAAAGGCGCGAAAGGTTCGAATTGACCACGAGGGCCAAGAAAAATGGTCATGGGGGACCAAAGAAAGGTTAAGCGCGTTGGACGCGTAGAAAGTGGAATGACGTTTGCCCGAACGACGAGACATACGTCACGCATTCGTGCAATCGGGGTTTGGAGAGACATACGTCAAACCATTCCTTTTTCATTCAAGTTCTTGCTTCGTTGAATCTCAAAGAAATCTCGAAGGGGCAAAACACTTGGTTAGAAACTTAAAGGAAAGTTGTAAAACAAATCACGAACAAATTTGTTGTTCGAGTTTATTGAAAATCATGAACATAGCTTGTTGCTTAAGTTATTGGAACTCAAGAACAAGTGTCATTCAAGTTTGGAAGATGAAAATATGCATAAGTTTGGAAAATGCACAAGTTCGACTCAATTTTGAGTTTGGTTTTAAAAAGTGAGCAAGTTCGGCTCGAGTTCGTGTTTTGATTGAAAATCATGAACAACATTGTTGTTCAAGTTTAGTTTTGAAGATAATGAACTTAGCTTATTGCTCAAGCTTGATTTTGAAAATTTAAGAACATAACTTGTTTTGCAAGTTACTCAAAATTAATAGCACAAACTTGTGAAATTTCCAATATCATGCAAAATTCTTGTTATGGTTTGAATAAAAATGAGTTTTAACCCTCTTAGGTTCTGAATCATCAGTTGGAACCTCAAAAATTTGGCCTTTTGGAAGCCTGATTCATGTTCTGAGTTTTACCTACTTCGCAGAGCAACCAGAACTTGGCTCTGCGAAGTCAGGTTCTGATATGGTCGCACTGCGAACATGACTTTGCTCTGCGAAGTATGCGAAAAATTGAACTCAGAAGCTGCTTCTGAACAGAAGTTCAGAAGCTGCTTCTGAACAGAAGTTCAGAAGCTGCTCCTGAGCAAGCTTCAGAACCTTAGGGGGGTTAAAAAGCTTTGCAAATTTGGAAGAAAAGGAGTATAACAACTGAGATTTAGTGTTTTGCAACTTTGAAATTTCTTTTGAGTTTCAAAAGGGGTTTTTTGTCCAAAATGAAATTAAACAAACACAAATGATGCAAACAGCAAACAAAAATGAAAGATAAGACTTTAGGATACTTACAGAACTCCTAGCAATGCCTTGTGCAAGAGATAGGAAGTGGCTTGGTTGATTGATTTTTGCAAAGCTTTGAGGTTGGAGATTATGGATGATAATGACACTAGTGCTTCAAATGTTTTGCTATGAGTGTAAAATTTGTGTATTGAACTCTCTATTCTCTCTCAAAAATGCTGTAATTTTTAGCTCTTGATGGTTTTCAATTGTGTGTGTATGAATTGTGCATTGCATTCCTTTTTATAGGCCAAGAATGAAATCTTTGCAATGATGAAAAAATCCCTAAAATCCAGCTGATATTTGGGCTAAAACCAGGCTATCTTGCTTTGCATTTAATGCTAAAGGATAGAGGTTGATTTGCCTTGTGCCAAGGGTCAAGACTTTGGCTGATCTCAGCCACAAATGCAGCTGATCTTTGAAGGCAATGATGAGAAAAATCTGAAAAACAGGGCAGCTTGCAATTGGGTGATTCTTGGGATCAATCCTTGCAATCTTGAGAGGTCAAGCAATGAAAACGTGCACTGCCATGTACAGAGAGATTGGGGGAAGCAAAAAGAGCATGTGGGCTGGTGTGAGGAAGGAGAAAAGCAGCTGAAAACTGGGCAGCACAAACAGCCTTTTTGCAAGTGAAACCACTTAAGTTTGACTGGTTTTGGTGGAGAAAGGAGGAAGAAAAGGGATCAAGCAGCTGGCTGGCAAGCTCATGGTGAAAGGCAGGTCAATTGGGAGGGACAAGAGCTGACGAAGGGCAGCCCAATTGCTTGAGCACATACTAGGTTGGAAGAAAATCCATCTTACCTCAACCTTTAATGTCACACACTTGATTCTTGCTTTGCTGCATTTAATTAGCCACAATTGGCAATAACAATAATAATAATAATGATAGATAATAATAACAATAGCTAAAATGAAAATAAAAGCAAGATAAATCACAGAATTAAAAATCTGCAGCAAATTCGCAGAGTTCGCAGTGCGAAGGTAGGGTCGCAGTGCGAACTCCCCTTTTTCTTTTTTTTGTATTTTCTTTAAAGTAAAATAAAAGATAAAAAATAAATAAAATAATGATAATAGTAAATGATGCAAATAACAAAGATGGTAATGATGAAAATGATAATGGAAACAAAAATAGTAATGATAATAGTAATAAAGATGAAAATAATAAAATGATGAAAAAGTTAATAATATTAGTAATTAAGAATAATAATAAATAATAAATCATTAATAAAAAAGAAGATAATAATAATATTAGAAAAAGGCAATAGCAATAGTATGATAATATTAATAATAATGATAGTAATGATGATGGTGATACACATTAATAAATCAAATCTAAAAATGAAGATAAAAATAACAAAAGGTAAATAAAATAAGAAAAAATGAAAATTATAATGGAATGAGAAATAATTTTATGATAATGAACTAAGAAAAATATGAGTCAAAAAATGGGGTATGACACTCAACAATAAGAGTCTTTGTAAGCTTAGGTTTTATTTGTACACCACTCATATGTTCTGAGTTGGTTTAGATTGTTTGAGTTGTAATTCACTCTAAGTCTTTAGGTACGAGTGCTGTTTTTGTTCTTTTGAAGGTTGTCTTCAAAACTGGGTTGTTATTCAGAAACTGTTAGTAACTGGGTTGTTACTTGAATAGGAAGTAAGAAGGGGGTTTCTTATACTCATGTGTTGGGTAGAAATCAGACTAGTGGAGATTAAGTCAGAAGACTAGGAACAGGGGGTCTGTGTCTTGAGTCTTAGGATTAATTCCTCATAGTAGATTTCCTTCCTGGATTGGTATCCCCCAGAGTAGGTGAAGTTTGCACCGAAGTGGGTTAACAAATTGCTGTGTTATTTATCTTTCTGCACTTTTTATTTTCTGCTTCTGAACTGTTAGTTTCCATACTCTGTTTTTTAGTTCAGAACCAGTTAACTGCCAGAATTTCAAGGAATATCAGAGATTGTTTATGCATTGCTTCAGAGGCTATTAATCTTTTGCTAAATAAATCTTATGGTGGAAATCATGCTTTAAAAATTGACATATCAAAGGCTTTTGACACATTAGAGTGGTATTTCCTTCTTAATGTGCTAAAAGCTTTTGGTTTCAGTGATGTTTTTTGTACTTGGATAGATGTGATCCTCAAGTCACGTTTTATTTCTATCTCAGTTAATGGGAAGGCTCAGGGATACTTTAACTGCACATGGGTGGTTAGGCAGGGAGATCCATTATCCCCCCTCCTATTTTTCCTGGCAAAAGATGTTTTGAGTAGAGGAATTGCAAAGCTGGTAGCAAATGGTAAGCTGAAGCAAATACAAGGAACTAAAAAAGTTAATTTTCCATCCCACTCCTTTTATGTTGATGACTTGATGGTTTACTATAAAGGAAAAAGGTTCGGTCTTTTGCATCATAGAAATCTTTTTATCAGATATGCGAATGCTTCTGGCCAATGGATTAGTACTGCCAAATCAACAATTTTCCATGGCTCAATCTCTCCTCAAAGACTGCAATAAATAGCTGACTTTCTACAATTTAACATTGGTTCATTTCCTTTCTTTTACCTTGTAGTTCCAACTTTTAGGGGCAAGCCTAAAGTCTCTCATCTGCAGCCTATATCAGATAGAATCAAAGCAAAATTGTTTCCTTGGAAGGCTTCTGTTCTCTCAATGGCTGGTAGAGTTTAGCTGGTTAGATAAGTAATTCAGAGTATGTTAATGTATATCATTTCAATATATTCTTCGCATGTCTCCTTAATTAATGAAGTATTAAGATGGATCAAAAGATTTGTTTGGAGTGGTGATATGGAAAAAAGAAAACTTGTCATAGTCTCTTGCAAAAAGGTTTGTAGGCCTCTATCTCAAGGAGGCTTGAATCTCATATCTCTCAAAAACTTGAATGCTTCAACTAATCTTAATCTCTTATGGAAGCTTTTGCAATCATAAGATGATTGGGCTATTTTATTGAAGGCTAGAGTTTTCAGAGACAAAAAACCTATTCAACACCATGTTTATTCATCAATATGGAGCAGTGTCAAGGAAGAATTTTATGTTGTCAAAGATAATTCAGTTTGGTTGCTTGAAAATGGTCAAGACATAAACTTTTCGAATGATAGCTGGTGTGGAGCTCCTTTGTCTCTAATTCTCAACATCCCATCTTTCATCATTTCTGGTTTAACATCATAGGTTTGTGATTTTTTAGTCAATGGACAATGGTGTATTACAGAATTCTTGTCTTAGATGTTCCCTAATTTGAGCTTACTTGTTCAACAAGCTATTATTCCCACTGAGATGAAACAGGATCAATTACCATGGAGTCATACTGCTCATGGTGACTTGTAGCTTAAGAATGCTTATGATTTCAAGCTATAGTCCCAAATAGACCTATGTTGGGATAAGATCATATGGAGTCCAGAGATTCCCCTGTCAAGATCAATTTTTATTTGGAGACTTATGAATGATAAAATTCCTACTGATGAAAAGTTAATGAAGAGAGGTTGCCATATGCCTTCAATTTGCAATCTTTGCCTAACTAGTTCTGAGACAACCTATCATCTATTTTTTAATTGCTCTTATGCAGTGAAACTTTGGTCTTGGCTTGCATCTTCCCTTAATTTATCTATCCATCTTATCTCTTTGGGTTATATTTGGAGTCTTTGTAATAAAACTTGGTCTCCCCAGTGCAAGGTTGTCATAAAAACTTCTTTAGTAAACCTTCTCCATGGTATCTGGTTTTCTATAAATGAAGCAAGATTTAACAACAAAAGATCCAATTGGAAGTCTGTAATCTCATCTATCATTACAAATACTTCCCTATCAGGTAACAATACAAATAAAGCTTCAACTAATTCTATTATGGACTTTACCATTATGAAAATTTTCGAAGTGAATATTCATCATCCTAAGGCTCCTTCTATCACTGAGATCATCTGGCAGCCTCCAGTTCATAACTAGGTTAAATGCAACACATATGGAGCCTCTTCTAGAAATCCAGGGAACTCTTCCTGTGGTGGAATTTTTAGAGACAAGGAGGGGATTTATTTAGGTTGTTTCTCTGATCCTTTGGGAATTGGCACATCGTATCTGGCAGAAATCAGAGGTTTTTTGAGGGCTATTGAGCTTGCTAATGAAAAAGAATGGATCAATCTTTGGATTGAGACTGATTCCAGTTTGGCGGTTCAAGCATTCAATTGTAAAAGGAAGATTACTTGGCAAGTAAGAAACAAATGGAACAATGATCAAAGTACTATTAGGAACATGAACTATATAGTTACTCATATCTATAGAGAAGGTAATCAAGTAGCTGATAGTCTTGCAAACTTTGGATTAACATTAGACTCTTTTTGGACCGTAGATCTCACCATTTAGGACTTGAGATCCTAAAGACAAGGGTGTGAACCCTTGGAATAACGCTGGGCGCCCTCCAGAAGGGCGCATGGCCCACTTGATAGTCATAAATAACCCTAGGTGACCTTCCTAAAGGGCACCCTCTAGGGGCGCCCTCAGCAGCTTACGAGGGCGCCCTAGTCATGGTTTTGGCCCTTTACGATTTGGGTCCAAAACCATGACCGGATAGGCCCAAGTCAAGGCTACAAATAGTAACCTTGGGATCATTCCCAAGGCATGACCTAAACAGACTCTGAAACCCTAGTTTCCTTACATTGTACTCACAGCCAGTACAGTTGGCGCCCACCGTGGGGCTACGGTAAAACTAACCTAGCCACCGTCTCCGAAAGAAAGGCAGTTGATCCGCGACCTCTGAAAACCATCAAGACGCCGTGAATCCACCGTATTTCTCAAGAGCAACCTGAAAACCTCCGAATTCGCCGCGATTCAACCCTAAATCTGCCCCTAACTCTGATCAAACATTCAACCCATTCCTTGTTCAAAACGACAATCCTCCCCCTGAGATTCGCGATCCTGACCGTTAATCCTCAATCACCAACCCAAATCTTCGTAACCGACCCAAACCACCATCATCGTCGCCGTCGATGGTGGACCCAACAGCCTTAGAAGCCCTACCGCAATAAATCCAGTAGCTTCGCGACCACAACGAAGCTCTGCAAGCGACAATGGAGACAATCCAGCAACAACAACACGCTGAGGGGAACGAATCCCAACAAGACGAATCAATAGATCCAGATCCGCAACCACTTTCCGCCGAAGTATGGAACGCGCTAGTCCCAGAAAACTTCAAGCCACCCTCTCTTTCACCTTTCGATGGAAAGCGACCCGGTGGAGCATGTGACAGCTTTCAACACTCAAATGGTCATCATCGGCGCCGCTGACTCGCACAAGTGCAAGCTGTTGGCAGGAACACTCAAAGACGCCGCCCTCATATGGTATATGAGCCTACCCCGTTTTTCCATCATCAGCTACCCAGACATGACACGTAAATTGACGCACCAGTTTTCAGCAAGTCGCCACCGCAAAGTATCATCCACCAGCCTCATCAACGTCCGTCAAGGATCGAATGAGTAACAGTGGCAAAACCATCAGAGTTAAATATTTAGTGGTTAACTCGCCTTGTTCTTACAACATCATAATAGGCCGCCCAGCTTTCAACCTAAACAATAGTGGAAGACAGATATGCTCAGCATCAACCCTGCCTAAGTGTGTCATCACCTAGCTGTAGATCCAGGATTCAAGCCAGCCAACACGCCAACCGAGCGTCATGGTAGTTTCACAAAGAAAGCTAGGGAGACATGCCCGCCGCATGGAGCGAACTCAATTCAAGAACTACACAAACTCTCCCACGTCCCAGACTTTGCAGCCAACAGAGAGACACTCGCCGTGACAATCCGAAGGGCGATCTCAGAAGCTCGTGAAGCCGTCACACTGGTTATCTTGTTTTAGTTTCATGTACCTTTTGTTTAATGTAACAAGCAGGGAGCACTCTTTTCCCCGCAATAACGGAGGTTTTTAATGAGGCACCCCGCTTTCTTATTAAATTATATCTATATCATCTATTTGGTATTGCAAACACCGCCCGCAGCAGATCAACAACGCCAAGAAAAAGAGATTGCCAAACCCTAGCGAGGGTTGCCACCTCATTCCTTAACCCTAAAAAAGGGCTCTAAGACGTCGTGTGCTAAAAAGAGATCGCCAAACCCCAGCGAGGGTTGCCACCTAATTCCTTAACCCTAAAAAGGGCTCTAAGACGTCGTGTGCTAAAAAGAGATCGCCAAACCCCAGCGAGGGTTGCCACCTAATTCCTTAACCCTAAAAAGGGCTCTAAAACGTCGTGTGCTAAAATGAGATCGCCGCCTAATTCCTTAACCACAAAGAGGGCTCTAAGATGTCGCGAGCCGAAAATGAGATCGCCGCTTAATTCCTTAACCCCAAAGAGGGCTCTAAGACGTCGCGAGCTGAAAATGAGAACGCCGCCTAATTCCTTAACCCCAAAGAGGGCTCTAAGACGTCGCGAGCCGAAAATGAGATCTCCGCCTAATCACTTAACCCCGAAGAGGGCTCTAAGACGTCGCGAGCCAAAAATGAGATCGCCGCCTAATTCCTTAACCCCAAAGAGGGCTCTAAGACGTCGCGAGCTGAAAATGAGATCGCCGCCTAATTCCTAAACCCCAAAGAGAGCTCTAAGACGTCGCGAGCCGAAAATAAGATCGTCGCCTAATTCCTTAACCCCAGAGAGGGCTCTAAGACGTCGTGAACCGAAAACGAGATCGCCGCCTAGTTCCTCAATCCTTTAAAAGGGACCCTAAAGCGTCATGCGCCAAAAGAAACAAACCCACAATTCTCAACATTATTATGAAACAAACATGATCACCGCCCAAGAAGGGCCTTCTAAAAATGCATAAATTTGAAGATAAAAGGAACAAATGAAAAGCTTAAAAGAAAACGATGCATCATTAATACAAATCCAAGAAGAGTACTGAGTCAAAGGAAATTAAATTACAACAACGAAATTATGGTTCGTCCACTTAGGCACCATCCACAATAACTTTGAAAGAATCAAGGGCGGAGAGATCGACGCCAGGGTGCAGAAGGGCGACCTGAGCTTTAGCCCGTTCAAAACCAGCATCGAAATTCAGAGCTAGCTCGCCCTTCGCCTCGGAAACCTCAGCCTTAAGTTGATCCTCCCTTTCTGCTCCAGCCGAGACATCATTTTGCAGCTTAGCAATAACCCCGTCCTTCCCAGCAAGATCCGCTTCATAACCAATCTTCGGATCGGAGATGCGTTTATCACATTCAAGCTTCACCGCCTCCCTGTCTTCTTGCACTTCTCTCTCCCTCGCGTCCTAGGCTCCCTCCACCTCTTTCTCCAATGCCCTCACCGTAGCTTGAAGAGCCTCTTCATTCTGCACCAGCTCTTCATACTTCCGATCCACCGTGTCGCGTCGAATTTCGGATGTCAAGCTATGGGGAAGCATTGAATCACTAATTCTAAATTACGACTGAACTTTTAATTTTTCGGGGAAAAAGGAAAAAAGTTCTAAATTACCTTGAGAAAAGATTTTAGGTTCGAAAGTCGATTATGCAAGGGGAAGGTATTAGCACCCCTCACATCTGTTGTACTCAACGGGAACCTCTTAGTCGGCTTAGGCTTAAAATGCTTCAATGTTTTACTTACGTGTTTATACATGTATAAAAAGAAATATATGAAAACATAATGCGAGATGAAGAAAGAGATAAAAACAAACGAAAAGGGAAAAACAGGTTTTTTATTAATGGGCTTGACAAGATGTCGATCTTGCTCCTACGTATCTCCCGGTAGTCGGAGAATTCAAAGCGTACGTAGTTCTTTGGTAGAAAACGTTTGTATGTTGGTTCATTTTAGTTAAAAAGATTGATCGCGTCCGAGCGAAAAAGTTTTAAAAAAGAAAAAAGTAATGAAAGTAAATGTCAACTGTTCGGGTTGCTGCCGAACTGGCCATTGACGACAAGAAAGTAAAAGTTAGGTGTTCGGGTTGTTGCCGAACTGGCCACTGACGACAATGCATAAAAGTAAATGATTTGATGAAGAAAATTTTCCACTCAGACTTGAGCAAAGGTTTTTAAAAACGTACGAAGACGTACAAAGTTTTAAAATGGTGAAAGATGGACGCTAGGCGATAAGCTCGCGCAAGGCGTGAATGTTTTAAAACAAGAGACAAACGCACTGAGGCGAAAAATTCGCGCAAGGAGTAAAAAAGGTTAAAAATAAACGCGCAAGGCGCGAAAGGTTCGGATTGACCACGAGGGCCAAGAAAAGGGTAAAAATGGCCACAAGGGGGCCAAGGGAAGGTTGAGCGTGCTAGACGCGTCAAGGGTGGAATGACGATTGCCCGAGCGACGAGACATACATCACGCATTCGTGCAACCGAGGTTTGGGGAGACATACATCAAGCCATTCCCGTTTCATTCAAGTTTGGTTTGGTCGGGACTCTAAGGAATCTCAAAGGGAACCAAAAATGCCTTAAAAGGAAAAGCAAAAAGATAGGGATCACGAACAAGTTTGTTGTTCGAGTTTATTAAAATCATGAACATTACTTGTTGCTCAAGTTATTGAAACTCAAGAACGAGTATAGTTCAAGTTTGAATGGTAAACAAATTCACAAGACATGCACAAAATTTGGAAAGTTCATAAGTTCGGCTCGATTCGAGCTTGATTTTAAAAGGATAAGCAAGTTCGGCTTAAGTTCGCGTTTGGGTTGAAAATCAAGAACAACATGGTTGTTCAAGTTTGTTTTGAAAAATAGAGAACTTAGCCTATTTGCTTAAACTTGGTTTTGAAAATATTAAGAACATAACTTGTTTCACAAGTTACTCGAAATTTGTCGCATGAACTTGTGAAATCTTCAAAGTTTGTGCATGATTATGAATTGGGTTTGGACAAAAATGTTTTTAACCTTCTTTAGGTTCTGAATCAAGGGCTGGAACCCAAAAAATTGATATTTTGAATGCCTGATTCATGTTCTGAATTTCACATACTTCGCAGAGCGGCCAGAACTTGGCTTTGCGAAGTCAGGTTCTGGTGTGGTCGCTCTGCGAGCAATACTTCGCTCTGCGAAGTATGCGAATTTTCAAACTCAGAAGCTGTTTCTGAACATAAGTTCAGAAACTGCTTCTAAGCATGCTTCAGAACCCAAAGGAGGTTAAAAAGCTTGACAAAATGGAAGAAAAAGGGGTGGAAAAACACAGTTTTAAGGCTTGGCCCCTTTGAGGTCCCTTTTGAGTTTCAAATGAGGTTTTTTGTGCACAAAGTGAAATTGGACAATGCAAGATATGCAAACAGCAAATACAATAAAAAAGAAGGATTATAGGAGACTTACAGAACTCCTAGCAATGCTTGAGCAAGATTGGAAGTGGCTTGCTTGCTTTGTGAGAGGTTATGAACAAAGTTCTAAGTGTTTGTGATGGACTGATTTTGTGTTGCAATGCAAGGGATTTTTTGTGTGTATTGGCTCTCTGAATTGGTCTGTTCTTTGTGAATTTAACTGGTTTCAATGTGTGTGATCCTTGGGCCTTGGCATTCCTTTTATAGGCATAAATGCAAATCTTTGTAATGATGAACAATGATGAACAATATCCTAAAACACTAGCTGATTTTGGCTAAATTCAGGCTAGAACACTTTGCATTTAATGCTAATGGATAGAACTTGCTTTGCCTTGTGCCAAGGGGCAAGGTCTTGACTGATCTCAGCCACAAATGCCATTGGTTCTAGAAGGTAATGATGGTAAAAACTGTAAAACAGGGCAGCTGCAAAAGGGATGATTCTTGGGATCAATCCTTGCAATCTTGGAAGGTCAAGCAATCAAAACGTGTACTGCCATGTACAGGGAGATTGGGGGAAGCAAAATCAGCATGTGGGCTTATGTGTGGGAGGAGAAATCCAAGTCAAAACAGGGCACATCAAACAGCCTTTTTGCAACAAAAACCACTTGGGATTGACTGGTTTTGGCAGGGAAAAAGGGAAGGAAAGGGATCAAGCAGCTGGCTGGCAAGTTTAGGTTGGGTGAGGGGTCAATTTGGGGAGACAAAAGCTGACCAAGGATAGCCAATTTGTTTGATCACATGAGAGGTTGGAAGAAAATCCTTCTTTCCTTTTACCTTTAATGTCACACATTAATTCTTGCCTTGCTGCACCAAATCAGTCACAAAATAGCAAGAATAAAAGTAATAATGCTACTAATAACAATTGTAGTTGAAAGCAAAAAGGATAAACCAATGTATAAAAATCTGCAGAAAATTTCGCAGAGGTCGCAGTGCGAAGATGATTTCGCACTGCGAACTCCACTTTTTTTGATTTTTGTATTTAAAATAAAAAGGTAAAAATGGAGAAATAAATAATAATATATAATGATAATAATGATGATAAAAAATGCAAAAATGCAAATGATGATGATAATAAGGAAAATAGTAGATGATAATAATAATGAAAAATGATGATATTAAGATAATAATAATAATAAAAAAAGGATAAAAACCTTAATAGTAGTAAAGAGAATAATAATGATATTATTAAAGAAAAATAAAATGACAATATTAATAATATTAAGGATAATGATGATGATAATAATAATGCTTAATAATGAAAATGATAAAATGCAAATAAAATATTATAGCAATAATAAAATAATAAAAGGTAAAAATAAATAATGAGATAATAACAAATAAAACACATAAAAAAATACAAGTCAAAAAATGGGGTATGACAGATGCCCCTATTTAAGTTTCTTCGTCCCGGAGATTGAAAATGTGATTTGAAATGGACGGGTTGAAGAGACTTAAATATAGAGTACGCCATTTTTTTGACTAAATATTTTCATGAATTACAAATGCTATGAATGCATGTATGCAAATGTTATGAATGCTTGTAATGTAAACATGGATGCAAAGACGATAACAAAAGAAAGGAAGACCAAACCGGGGATAAGTGTCAGCTGTTCGGGTTGTTGCCGAACTGCCACTGACAACAAAGAATGAAAAGGTAAATGCCAGCTGTTCGGGTTGTTGCCGAACTGGCCACTGGCGACAAAAGAATGAAAAGAATGTCAACTGTTCGGATGTTGCCGAACTTGCCATTGACGACAGGAAAATAAAATGTCAACTGTTCGGATGTTGCCGAACTTGCCATTGACGACAGGAAAATAAAATGTCAACTGTTCGGATGTTGCCGAACTTGCCATTGACGACAGGAAAATAAATGTCAACTGTTCGGATGTTGCCGAACTTGCCATTGACGACAGAAAAAATAAATGTCAACTGTTCGGATGTTGCCGAACTTGCCATTGATGACAAGAAAATAAAATGTCAACTGTTCGGATGTTGCCGAACTTGCCATTGACGACAAAAGATAAAATGAAAGATGTCAGCTGTTCGGATGTTGCCGAACTCGCCACTGACGATACTGGGGATGCGGCTGACGAGCCGTTCCAAAAAAATGCCCCTTCAATCAGGGAGAAAGAATGCACAAGCTGTTCATTGAAGAACTTGCCGCTTGGCACAACACTGGGGAGTACGCACAAGCTGTTCATTAAAGAACTGCCACTTGGCGTAAAGACTTGACAAAAGACGCGCAAGCTGTTCGTTTGAACTGCCACTTGGCGGAAAATGATGACATCTCTGAACCAGACAGACTGGGGATGACACTTGGAAAAAAGAATTCACGAATTGCTCGTGATTGTTTGGTGAGACTCACGATGGTTAGAACAACCATGTATGATATGCTGTATGCATATGTATGGATGCATGAATGTATGACTGTCACTGAGGACGTCATGTGAGGGATGGACTTGTACTGGGGATACCCAACTTGTTAGTTAAGGAATTGCCCCTGGATACAATGAAAAACTTGCACAAGCTATTCATTAAAGAATTATCGCTTGGCGAAAATGAGGATGACATCCCTAGACCAGACAGACTGGGGATGTCACTCGACTGTTTGTTGTGGGAAATGCATGATATGAATATGAGATGCATGTTAATGAATGATTATGATATGATGCATGAATTATGCTGACCTGGGGGATGACAGACGTCACGTGGGACGCTGGGGGGTTAAGATTTGAATGCCGAGCAAAGTCGGGCTTGGATGATGTAAGACTCCACTGGGGGGTATGCCAACAAGATTGGGCTTCGCATGTGAATTCACTGGGGATATAAGGATCATTTTGGAAGCATGATCGATATCCAGCTTTTGATGCCAATGGTAATTGGGCTTTTGAGAATAGGACAAAGATTGACTTCCTGGGGAGTTTGGTAGTCCACTGGGGATTGTGCTAATCCGCTGGAGAGAAGAACTGGTTGACTCCGTCGGGAATGCTTACGCTTTGGCAAGTCTTTGCCTGAATTGTCTTTTCGGGCTCTTAAATCACTGGGGAATTTTCGATTAATTTGCCGAGGATTATGTTGGGGGATTCCTTTTTGTGATTGACCATGCTCGGCCTGCGAAGTGTTATCTGCTTTAAGGATAGACATCGATGTTCACTCCGAATATTTGCAAGTTCGAAAAGGAATGTGTTTGTTATTGGATAAAAATGAAAGACTCATGCAATAAATTCTGAAAAAGTTTTTTTGTTTTGTTTTAAAAGTACTATCATCAAGAATAAAAATGAATGAAAGGAATTTGATAAAAGGTAAAGAATGTCGGGAAATGAAATCTATTAAAGGGGTGGTAGCCTGCCAAAGGCGTGGCTCCACGAATCTTACAAAGTCTAAAAAGGTAAATATAAAAGGGAAGGGTACATTGAACGCGATGGCCACTAGTATCCCTAATAACTTTGAATTCCCTGTCTGGATGCTTCCAATTCGGAGTCTTCAGACAATTGATGTGCCCCGAGTAGATCACGACCAAACCGATGTAGTTACCTTGTCTTTTGATCCTTAATTTTTGCATAGGTCATCCTTTCAGATGCTTGACCTATCAGGATAGCTATTTCTGTTTTATGTCTCTAATTTTTGCCTGGACCGCCCTTTCAGGTTTTCAATCCACTGAGACGCTCCTTTTTGCTTAAGTCGCCCTTTCAGGTTTTCGACTTACCGAGCTATTCTTTTGTTTTTAGACAAAATATTTCTTGACTACATCGGAGTTCACGGGACGCGGAAAATCCTCGCCGTCCATTGTCGTGAGAACCAAGGCTCCTCCGGAGAACTCTCTCTTGACGACATAAGGGCCTTCATAGTTAGGCGTCCATTTGCCCCTAGAGTCAGGTTGAAAGGATAGGATCCTTTTGAGCACGAGGTCTCCTTCTTGGATTTCCCGAGGACGGACTTTCTTGTCAAAAGCTTGTTTCATCCTTTGTTGGTACAGTTGTCCATGACATAAGGCTGTCATGCGTTTCTCCTCAATTAAATTCAACTGATCGTATCTGTTTTGACACCATTCAGCCTCTGACAATTTAGCTTCCATCAAGATTCTCAATGATGGGATTTCGACTTCTACGGGGAGCACTGCTTCCATGCCGTACACTAAAGAGAAAGGGGTTGCTCCTGTCGACGTACGTACTGAGGTACGGTACCCGTGTAAGGCATATGGTAACATCTCATGCCAATCCTTTTATGAGACTACCATCTTTTGCACTATTTTCTTGATGTTTTTGTTTGCAGCTTCAACCGCACCATTCATCTGAGGTCTATAAGTAGAAGAGTTATGATGTTCAATCTTGAACTCCTTGCATAGCTCGTTCATCATTTTGTTATTTAGGTTGGTCCCATTGTCCGTGATGATCTTGTTGGGAATACCATATCGACATATGATATGATTCTTAATAAATCGGACCACCACTTGCTTGGTGACGTTAGCATATGATGCAGCCTCAACCCATTTGGTGAATTAGTCGATTGCTACCAAGATGAAGCGATGTCCATTAGAAGCTTTGGGTTCGATCCTACCAATCATGTCAATGCCCCACATGGAGAAAGGCCATGGTGATGAGAGGACATTCAGAGCCGTCGGTGGCATGTGGATCTTGTCCGCATAGATTTGACATTTGTGGCATTTCTTGGCATGCTTGTAGCAATCGCTTTCCAAGGTCATCCAGTAATACCCGGCTCTTAAGATTTTCCTAGCCATTGTGTGCCCACTAGAATGGGTTCCGAAGGAGCCTTCATGTATTTCATGCATTATGAGGTTCGCTTCTTGTTTATCAACACATCTGAGCAACACCATATCAAAATTCCTCTTGTATAATACTTCTCCGTTTAAAAAGAAGTTGCCGGCTAATCTTCGCAGAGTTTTCTTATCCTTGTTGGATGCCCCATGCGGGTACTCCTGCTTTTGGAGGAAACACTTGATGTCATGGAACCATGGTTTGTCATCTACGACTGTTTCGGCTGCAAATACATGTGCGGGCCTTTCTAGGTGTTGAACCTTGATTGTTGGAATTTCATTCCGGCGACTGACCTCATACATAGAAGACAAGGTCGCTAGGGCATCCGCCATTTGATTCTCGTCTCGAGGAATGTGATGCAGCTTGACTTTGTTGAAAAAGGTTAGCAAGCGTCTTGCGTAATCTTTGTAAGGGATCAAGCCGGTGTGGCGAGTTTCCCAATCTCCATTGATTTGATTAATCACAAGAGCTGAGTCTCCGTAAATGTCGAGGTTCTTGATCCTTAGATCGATGGCTTCCTCAATTCCCAAGATACAAGATTCGTATTCTGCCATATTGTTTGTACAGTCGAATGATAGTCTTGCAGCAAAAGGGAGATGCTTGCCCTCAGGGGTGACGATGACTGCTCCAATTCTGTTGCCATAGACATTGACAGCTCCATCAAATATTAACTTCCACTTAGATTCGGGATCAGGACCTTCGCCGAATAGTGGCTCGTCATAATCCTTCATCTTTAGGTACATGATTTCTTCATCGGGGAAGTCAAACTTGATTGACTGATAATCCTCAATTGGTTGATGAGCCAAGTGATCGGCAAGAATGCTGGCTTTGATAGCTTTCTGAGTGTGATACTCGATGTCGTATTCTGACAACAACATTTGCCAACGGGCGATCCTTCCGGTTAAGGCGGGTTTTTCAAAAATGTACTTGATTGGATCCATCTTGGATATCAACCAAGTAGTATGATTAAGCATGTAGTGGCGAAGACGCTTAGCAGCCCAGGCTAATGCGCAGCAAATCTTTTCGAGTAGAGAGTATCGGGACTCACAGTCCGTAAATTTCTTGCTTAGGTAGTAGACAGCGTGCTCTTTTCTACCGGTTTCATCTTGTTGTCCGAGTACACAACCCATGGAGTCCTCCAATACGGTTAAGTACATGATCAAAGGTCTTCCTTCGACTGGAGGAATGAGTATTGGAGGTTCTAGCAGGTACTCCTTGATGCTATCAAAAGCTTTTTGGCAATCTTCTGTCCATACCACTTCTTGATTTTTGCGGAGCAGTTTGAAGATGGGTCCACAAGTGGCTGTCATATGGGATATGAATCTAGAGATGTAGTTTAAGCGTCCTAGAAACCCCCTTACTTGCTTCTCAGTTTGAGGAGCAGGCATTTCTCTGATGGCCTTGACCTTATCGGGATCTACCTCGATACCCTTTTGACTGATAATGAAACCTAGGAGTTTTCCTGATCTCACGCCGAACGTACGCTTGTTGGGGTTCAGGCGAAGCCGATACTTTCTCAGGCGTTGAAACATCTTTAACAAATACTCGACATGCTCTTCTTCCGTTCTTGATTTGACAATCATGTCATCGACATACACTTCGATTTCTTTGTGTATCATATCGTGGAAGAGAGTAGTCATGCCCCTTTGATAGGTAGCACCCGCATTCGTTAGGCCAAAAGGCATCACTTGATAGCAGAAGGTGCCCCAAGGTGTAATGAAAGACGTTTTTTCTCTATCTTCAACAGCCATTTTAATCTGATTATATCCTGAGAAGCCGTCCATGAAGGAGAAAACCTTGGATTTGGCGGTGTTGTCAACCAATATGTCAATGTGAGGTAACGGGAAGTCGTCCTTCGGACTAGCCTTGTTTAAATCTCGATAGTCGACACACATTCTGACTCTACCATCCTTCTTGGGAACTGGCACCATGTTGGCCAACCATTGAGGATATTCCGAGGTAACGAGAAATCCTGCATTAATCTGTTTTTGCACTTCCTCCTTAATCTTAAGAGCCATGTCAGGGCGAGTTCTTCTCAACTTCTGCTTGACTGGCGAACATTCCGGTTTTAGAGGTAAGTGGTGCTCCACGATCTCAGGATCCAATTCTGGCATATCTTGATATGACCATGCAAAGATATCCACATACTCTTCAAGAAGCTTGACTATTTTCTCTTTGACGGGCGCATCCAATAATGCTTCTATCTTAACCTCTTTCTTTTCTTCTTCGAAACCCAAGTTGATGACCTCTATCGTTTCCTCGTGAGGCTGAATGGTCTTCCTCTCTTGTTCTAGTAGGCGCTTGATCTCATCCGGGATCTCTTCATCCTCTTCCGCTTCGTAAACAGGGAATTCAAAGTTTGGAGGGAGCCTAGGGCTAAGGTGTTCGACAGGTTTATGGGTGCTTAGTCTGCATGTGATGGATGATTGATTTTAGTAAAAGTTGAAAAATGCAGTCTCTTTGAAATTAAAAGAAAATGTTTTTGGATTTTCATATTGAAAGATAAAAAGAAAAAGACAACGTATAAATACGTGGAAGTTGTAACAGAAACAACGATTTTTATTAATTGATGATAGTATATTAAACAAGCCCTACATGAGTCTCCTCTCGCTTCGGGCGAGGCGAAAGGGTTTTTTTTTTATTTTGAAAAAGATAAAATGAACAAACACATTACTTGGAAGACTGGACAACAGAGGGAACATCGATAGCAACCCAATTGCGACAAGCTCCTCCGGGCGTTACATGGACAGGTGTTGTTTCTTCCGGCACATCTTCAGTGATGGCGTTGGTTTCCTTTGTGGAGTGAATGAAGCTGGCGCTACGAAAGATGTTCTCGAGCGGTTCAATGTTAGTGTTTGGCTTGGCAACTCTTGTAGTTGGAGTGAAACCTAAACCTTCTCTATGCTTACGCTCCGGCAGACTTATTGTCTTTCCCCAATCCGGGAGTAAGTCATCTTGCACTGCTTTTTGTGCGCTCTTGAAAGAAGACATGGACGCTTCCTTCTTTGTGGCACTCTCATCTTCTAAGGAAAGACCTTGGAATGATGTCCCATCAACGATATCAGCACCGATGAACGAGAAAGCCGACAGATGGCTGATTAACAGAGCTTCCTCTCCTCCCACTGTAACTAGCTTCCCATTCTTCACAAATTTCAGTTTTTGATGCAGTGTGGATGTCACTGCTCCGGTCTCGTGGATCCATGGTCGACCTAACAAACAACTATACGCTGCTTGTATGTCCATTACTTGGAAGGTTATTTGGAAGACAGACGGTCCGATGGTAATAGGTAAATCCACCTCCCCGATCACCGATTTCTTTGAGCCATCAAAGGCTTTAACAACTACCCCACTTTGCCTTATGGGGGTCCCCTGGTAAGAAAGCTGGTCAAGGGCTGTTTTGGCCATTACGTTCAATGAAGAGCCGGTGTCTACAAGTACATTTGATAAAGCATCCGACTTGCAGTTTACCGATATATGTAATGCCAAATTATGGTGCCTTCCTTGCTCCGGGAGTTCCTCATCACTAAAGCTTAAGCTATTGCAAACAGTGATGTTTCCGACAATGCCTCCGAATTGGCCGAGGGTTATGTCGTGCTCCACAAAGGCTTGGTCCAAGACCCTCATCAATGATTCTCTATGTGCGTCGGAGTTCAACAATAAGGATAGCATAGAGATCTTGGAAGGCGTTTGCAACAACTGATCCACGACCTTGTATTCGCTCTTCTTGATTAGCTTCAATACTTCATCGAGATCCGAATCGGCATTTACCCCACTGGATTGACCCATTTCTTTGCTTGTGCAGGGGTCCTGGGTTGGCTTCGATTTAAATGTCGGGGTACTGACCTTCTCTTGGACTATTGTGGGAAGAACACGTCCGCTCCTTAGCACTTTACTGCTGTCCGTGATATTGTCGACAGGGGCTAAGGGAGGAATAGGCGTCTCTTGGCCGTTGTTTATCATGGTTGCAAGGTACTTATAAGGAACCGCTTTGTTGGAAGTGTACGGGGCAGGCCCTGGCAAACATATTACAAGTGGAGTAGTGGCAGGTTTTTGGCTGCTGAAGGCTACCTCCAAATGTTCCGGGATATCAAACTCCGGAGTTATGACATACACTTTCGTCCTTTTTGGTGACAACGAGCTCCTTCTTGTCCATTAGTCCTTGTATGTCTTTTTGGATTTGCATACATCCTTGAGGACTTACTGAGCACTTTTCACAACTGGCATGATCGTGCTCGAACATAGCTGCTTTACACAGTCCGATGTGTAATGGAACCAAAGGAGTCCTGATGTTTTGGACTTTCAAAATGGGACTGGTTCCTTGGTGTTCTTGAACCATATTGATTGAGGAACCATGATTCGGCAGCGGGTTAGTTTGGACATTTGGGTTTGAGTCCTTGAAGGTCAACACTTTGGTACGGACTAGCTTCTGGACCTCATTCTTTAAAGCAAGGCAACACTCAACATCATGGCCTGATGCCCCTTGATGGTATGCGCATGTAAGGTCATGTCGATACCATGGAGGTAATTCACTTGGTACGGGAGGTGGTGCTCTTGTTTGTACGAGATTTCTCGCAAGTAAAGCCGGGAGCAGGTCCGCGTACTTCATGGGTATCGGATCGAATGCCGCTCTTGGGCGATTCTGATGGTTGAAGGGCTGTTGAAGTGCTTGAGGTCGGAACTGCTGCTGACCTTGTGGGCGGGGCTGTTGGTATGATTGTTGTGGATTTTGCGGATGCTGTTGTTGATAGGATTGCTGATATTGAGGGAGAGATCTTTGCGGGACTTGAACTTGGTAATTTGGAGGTGTAGAGATGGCAGGTGAGATGGCAGAGACATGCGGATATGCTGAGTACCCTTGATGAGGTCCTCCGTGGCCAATCATGCCGATATCTTGCTCTTTTTTCCTTGGATAGCTACCCCCAAATCTCTTTGTGCTACTAGACGGAGCACTTTCCTTTATTAAGCGTCCTTCTCGGACCGCATCTTCCAAACGTACGCCCATGCTTACCATCTCGGTGAAGTCACTTGGCGCACTGGCAACCATTCGTTCATAGTAAAAGGAACCAAGGGTATTTAAAAAGATCTTGGTCATTTCCTTTTCTTCTAGAGACGGGCTAATCTGAGCCGCTATCTCTCTCCATCTTTGTGCGTACTCCTTAAAGGTCTCTTTGTCCTTTTGGGCCATAGCCCGGAGTTGGTCCCGGTCCGGGGCCATGTCCAAGTTATATTTGTACTGACGGACAAACGCCTCTCCCAAGTCATTAAAGGTTTGGATTTTGGTACTATCCAAACCCATGTACCACTTTAAAGCGGCACCGGTTAAGCTGTCTTGGAAATAATGAATGAGCAGCTGATGGTTGTCGGTTTGTGTCGACATCTTCCTCGCGTACATTACCAAGTGACTTTGCGGGCAAGTGTTCCCTTTGTACTTCTCAAAATCCGGGACCTTGAATTTAGGAGGGATCTTGACATTGGGTACTAGGCAGAGATCATGGGCGTCCTTCCCGAATAAATCTTTCCCTCGGAGGGCTTTAATCTCCTTTTGCATCTCATCGAATTTTTCAAGGAAATCCCCCATCCTATCCTGGGCGCCTAAATTTTCGGCGTGAAAGATAGGCCCGTAATCCCCTTGAGTGGTATGAACCACTGGTGTAGTGAAGGCCGCAGCAGCCTGGGTAAAGGTAACCTCGGGTTGAATGACCGGGGTTTCTTGAAAGGTAGTTGGAATAGGGACGGACTCTTCGCCGAACTCAAATGGCATACCCCATGTGCAACCGGGGGGTTTAGTGTAGCGCTGAGTTCCATCATGTAAGGTCGGTGTTGAAGCGGAAGCTAGTGCTGGAGCTTGAGAGCTAGAGGGAGGAGGAGGTGCCGGGATTTGTGCGGCTGCTAGTAGATTCACTAACTCCGTTAGTTTTTCCATTTCCGTTCTCATAGATGTTACTTCTTCACGAAGATCTTGATTCTCTTGCTCGAGGTTTTCCATTTTCCTCTTTAGGGTCGCTCGGGTATTGTAGGAGTGAGTTGCCTCGGGATGATGAGCCACTTTTTCTTACGAGAAGACGTGTAGTGTTGCGGAGAGAATGCAAACACTGAAGACTCAATTTGGATTATAAGAAATCCTGAGGATAAGAAAAGGGAAATGAGTTTGGACTCGAGGATGACCGTATGCATGATAATGAATGATGTATGCATGAAAAAATTTTGCTTTGCTTTATAAGGGAATTTAAAAGTGAACAATTAATATTAGCAATTAAAAGTATTAGAAACCGGAAAATTAACATTGTCAAAATATATATTTGATTGAATAACATTGAGATTACAAAGTGTAACTAATGCTAATACAAATCAAATAGCCGCTCGCCTTTCGGCCTTGTCTATTTCCTCCCTATAGAAATCTAATGTGTCCTTGCAGAACTTCATAAATTCCTGGATTTCCGTAGGGATGACAAAGTACGGCACGACCATCTCGGCCTTTACAAGTTTCTTTGGAAGCTCGGCGATGACTAAGTTTGAGAATGCGACTAATCTAGTGAAGTCCTCACTTAGTCGGGAGGCATCTTGCCATACAAACTCAATCACTTCCTTGCGTTGGGCTAGCTGGATATTTTCATGCCTAATCTCATCAAGGAGTCGTGCAATGTGATTTCCATGCTCTCTTGCAATCTTATCGAAGTATTCTTCGAATTTCTTGATGTCCGCTTCGAGGCGATTGCAATGTAGCTTCCCTTGATGAGAAAGGCTCTCATGTCTTTGCCGTTGGACGCGTTCGGCTTGAAGCTGCTCTTTGTAGTCTTTAACCACTTCTTGGAGCTGTTGATTTTTCTCTTGAAACTTCAACCTCCATTTCCGTTGAGCTTCGATAGCTAGCTCGCCGAACTTCTTGAGCTCTTGGTTGGAATGCAAGATTCTTTCCAACTCTTCGTCCTTGGCCACAAGGTTGGCATCCGCACTAACCAAACCGCCTCCTATCCAATTTCTTTTCCCTTCGGAGATCTTTAGCCGTTTTTGGCATACTAGAAGAGAGTTTGTTACTTCATCGCGATCTCTCTTCGTCCTAGTGATCTCTCCCAAAGCTTGGAGGTGTTTTAATTCTAAGTCTCCGTTTTTGTTTTGGAGCTCTCGAATCTTAGCTTTGAGTTCCTCCGCTTCTTGGTTGGGAATGATTGCGATAGGTTTAGGTGTAGGAGGTTTTGGAGGGCATACGACCACAAAGGGTAATTTGATTGTTTTAACCCTCTCCTTCACCCATTGAGTATAAAGGGGTTTGGCGATACAATTCCTCTTGCCGACCCTTCCTTTGTGCACTTGGCTCCACGCCCCTCGGATTCTTTCTAGCAATGCCGGGTCTTGATCGCCTTCCCTTAAAAAGAAAGCTTCCAACAAAAGGTCATTAGGTTTGTTTTCCATTGAAAAACCTAGTTGTCGGAGAGAGAGGACCGGATTGTAATTAATGCATCCCTTAGTACCATTGAGGGGTACATTAGGGAAGTCCCCGCAACTGAGGATAATTTCCGGGGCCTCTAAATTTGGAGAAAACCAATGGATGTCCTTCGCGGCGAGGGTCGTCATCCGTTGTGACCATTTGAGCTTGGCCCGGTTTTCCACAAAGTCTCGGTTTCTTGGCATGTGGGACATCATCCAAATTTGCACTAAAGGAGTGCAACAAGAAATCTTGCGTCCTCTTGCTTGCTCATGCCTAGAGTAGAGGGAATGATAAAAATCCGCCAAAATTGTGGGAACCGGATTTTTAATCATGAATACCTCTAAAGCCAGAAAGTCTACGAAATCATCCATGTTGGGGAATAAAACAATCCCGTAGACTAAGAGGGCTAAGATGGCGTTGAATGCCATTACCTCTTTGTTGGCTAGTAAATCCCGAGCTTTGGCTTCCAAAAACTTTCTTGTGAATCCCCTAGCATTTCCTCTAATTTCCAAGTTAGACGCTACTTCTTGGACATCAAGGTACAAGGATTCGGCAATGGCCTCCAATGTGGGGTCTTTCCCGGGACCTAGATATAATTCACGACCTTTCATGCTACAACCCAAGATCTTCTCGAATTCTTCCAATGTCGGAGCTAGTTGGAAATCTTGAAATGTAAAGCACCAGAGTGGTGGGTCGAAGAATTGTGCCAAAGTAGTTAATGCCGTTGAATCTATCCTTACGGGTAGGAGATCAAGTATCAACCCATAGCTTGCTTCAAAAATACTCTTGTTGACCGGGGAGAGCCTCTTGCTTAAGGCTAACAAACTTTCCACCCTAGGAGCCTTAACCTTGAAAGCGAGTGTACTTTTATTTCCGGAATCCATATTTCTCTTTGCTAATATTTGATTGTTCTTTTTTAAATTCCTATAAAGCAAAGTGATATGCGAAAATTATTTTCCATGAATGTAAATGTATGATATGCATGGGTGTGATATGTAGGTTCAAAATTTCCCCCCATCCTCACGTGTAGGCTCTAATAGGTAAGATTCCTAAGAAGAGGTCCTTAGAGTCATCAATCTCATATGGAATTAGGGTTGTCTATGGACATACGTCGACATGACTTCAATTAATTCCATATGAAAATCTCGTCTAAGCGGGGTTGGGCATCCTACCTCACGGACATACGTCAACGCGGGCTTCCGCACACAACCTCCTTCTAACTTAGTTTTCTCTCGAGCTCGGGTAGAGAGCCTCACACGTCCGGCATTAACCCGAACAATGTGGAGTAACATCGCTCAAGTAACCCCCACAATTGATATGTATATATGAAGCACAAAGGATATATATATGTATGTAGAGTATAAGAATAAACAAGACAAATAATGACAAGAAAATATAAACACGTAAGTAAAATGAACCAAATTAGCCTAAAAGCCGACTGAGATAGGCTTGACTCGTTTATGCACAAACAAAGTGTTTAATGCACTGTCCCCAGTGAAGTCGCCATTTCTGTCGCGTCGAATTTCAGATGTCAAGCTATGGGGAAGCATTGAATCACTAATTCTAAATTACGACTGAACTTTTAATTTTTCGGGGAAAAAGGAAAAAAGTTCTAAATTACCTTGAGAAAAGATTTTAGGTTCGAAAGTCGATTATGCAAGGGGAAGGTATTAGCACCCCTCACATCCGTTGTACTCAACGGGAACCTCTTAGTCGGCTTAGGCTTAAAATGCTTCAATGATTTACTTACGTGTTTATACATGTATAAAAAGAAATATATGAAAACATAATACGAGATGAAGAAAGAGATAAAAACAAACGAAAAGGGAAAAACAGGTTTTTTATTAATGGGCTTGACAAGATGTCGATCTTGCTCCTACGTATCTCCCGGTAGTCGGAGAATTCAAAGCGTACGTAGTTCTTTGGTAGAAAACGTTTGTATGTTGGTTCGTTTTAGTTAAAAAGATTGATCGCGTCCGAGCGAAAAAGTTTTAAAAAAGAAAAAAGTAATGAAAGTAAATGTCAACTGTTCGGGTTGCTGCCGAACTGGCCATTGACGACAAGAAAGTAAAAGTCAGCTGTTCGGGTTGTTGCCGAACTGGCCACTGACGACAATGCATAAAAGTAAATGATTTGATGAAGAAAATTTTCCACTCGGACTTGAGCAAAGGTTTTTAAAAACGTACGAAGACGTACAAAGTTTTAAAATGGTGAAAGATGGACGCTAGGCGATAAGCTCGCGCAAGGCGTGAATGTTTTAAAACAAGAGACAAACGCACTGAGGCGAAAAATTCGCGCAAGGCGTAAAAAAGGTTCAAAATAAACGCGCAAGGCGCGAAAGGTTCGGATTGACCACGAGGGCCAAGAAAAGGGTAAAAATGGCCACAAGGGGGCCAAGGGAAGGTTGAGCGTGCTAGACGCGTCAAGGGTGGAATGACGATTGCCCGAGCGACGAGACATACGTCACGCATTCGTGCAACCGAGGTTTGGGGAGACATACGTCAAGCCATTCCCGTTTCATTCAAGTTTGGTTTGGTCGGGACTCTAAGGAATCTCAAAGGGAACCAAAAATGCCTTAAAAGGAAAAGCAAAAAGATAGGGATCACGAACAAGTTTGTTGTTCGAGTTTATTAAAATCATGAACATTACTTGTTGCTCAAGTTATTGAAACTCAAGAACGAGTATAGTTCAAGTTTGAATGGTAAACAAATTCACAAGACATGCACAAAATTTGGAAAGTTCATAAGTTCGGCTCGATTCGAGCTTGATTTTAAAAGGATAAGCAAGTTCGGCTTAAGTTCGCGTTTGGGTTGAAAATCAAGAACAACATGGTTGTTCAAGTTTGTTTTGAAAAATAGAGAACTTAGCCTATTTGCTTAAACTTGGTTTTGAAAATATTAAGAACATAACTTGTTTCACAAGTTACTCGAAATTTGTCGCACGAACTTGTGAAATCTTCAAAGTTTGTGCATGATTATGAATTGGGTTTGGACAAAAATGTTTTTAACCTTCTTTAGGTTCTGAATCAAGGGCTGGAACCCAAAAAA
Organism: Medicago ruthenica; assembly: GCA_018208015.1. Taxonomy (NCBI): domain Eukaryota; kingdom Viridiplantae; phylum Streptophyta; class Magnoliopsida; order Fabales; family Fabaceae; genus Medicago; species Medicago ruthenica. The sequence goes on along the minus strand of CM031376.1, from coordinate 39,121,777 downwards.
TTGACATTTGAATGCCTGATTCATGTTCTGAATTTCACATACTTCGCAGAGCGGCCAGAACTTGGCTTTGCGAAGTCAGGTTCTGGTGTGGTCGCTCTGCGAGCAATACTTCGCTCTGCGAAGTATGCGAATTTTCAAACTCAGAAGCTGTTTCTGAACATAAGTTCAGAAACTGCTTCTAAGCATGCTTCAGAACCCAAAGGAGGTTAAAAAGCTTGACAAAATGGAAGAAAAAGGGGTGGAAAAACACAGTTTTAAGGCTTGGCCCCTTTGAGGTCCCTTTTGAGTTTCAAATGAGGTTTTTTGTGCACAAAGTGAAATTGGACAAAGCAAGATATGCAAACAGCAAATACAATAAAAAAGAAGGATTATAGGAGACTTACAGAACTCCTAGCAATGCTTGAGCAAGATTGGAAGTGGCTTGCTTGCTTTGTGAGAGGTTATGAACAAAGTTCTAAGTGTTTGTGATGGACTGATTTTGTGTTGCAATGCAAGGGATTTTTTGTGTGTATTGGCTCTCTGAATTGGTCTGTTCTTTGTGAATTTAACTGGTTTCAATGTGTGTGATCCTTGGGCCTTGGCATTCCTTTTATAGGCATAAATACAAATCTTTGTAATGATGAACAATGATGAACAATATCCTAAAACACTAGCTGATTTTGGCTAAATTCAGGCTAGAACACTTTGCATTTAATGCTAATGGATAGAACTTGCTTTGCCTTGTGCCAAGGGGCAAGGTCTTGACTGATCTCAGCCACAAATGCCATTGGTTCTAGAAGGTAATGATGGTAAAAACTGTAAAACAGGGCAGCTGCAAAAGGGATGATTCTTGGGATCAATCCTTGCAATCTTGGAAGGTCAAGCAATCAAAACGTGTACTGCCATGTACAGGTAGATTGGGGGAAGCAAAATCAGCATGTGGGCTTATGTGTGGGAGGAGAAATCCAAGTCAAAACAGGGCACATCAAACAGCCTTTTTGCAACAAAAACCACTTGGGATTGACTGGTTTTGGCAGGGAAAAAGGGAAGGAAAGGGATCAAGCAGCTGGCTGGCAAGTTTAGGTTGGGTGAGGGGTCAATTTGGGGGCACAAAAGCTGACCAAGGATAGCCAATTTGTTTGATCACATGAGAGGTTGGAAGAAAATCCTTCTTTCCTTTTACCTTTAATGTCACACATTAATTCTTGCCTTGCTGCACCAAATCAGTCACAAAATAGCAAGAATAAAAGTAATAATGCTACTAATAACAATTGTAGTTGAAAGCAAAAAGGATAAACCAATGTATAAAAATCTGCAGAAAATTTCGCAGAGGTCGCAGTGCGAAGATGATTTCGCACTGCGAACTCCACTTTTTTTGATTTTTGTATTTAAAATAAAAAGGTAAAAATGGAGAAATAAATAATAATATATAATGATAATAATGATGATAAAAAATGCAAAAATGCAAATGATGATGATAATAAGGAAAATAGTAGATGATAATAATAATGAAAAATGATGATATTAAGATAATAATAATAATAAAAAAATGATAAAAACCTTAATAGTAGTAAAGAGAATAATAATGATATTATTAAAGAAAAATAAAATGACAATATTAATAATATTAAGGATAATGATGATGATAATAATAATGCTTAATAATGAAAATGATAAAATGCAAATAAAATATTATAGCAATAATAAAATAATAAAAGGTAAAAATAAATAATGAGATAATAACAAATAAAACACATAAAAAAATACAAGTCAAAAAATGGGGTATGACACACCGCATCCAAAAGCATTATAGACCGCAAGCAATGCACTCCCACATCCCACGTCATAAAGGGAACAACGCCCTGGTTTCCCACCTCCGCGTCTTCTGGACTGAAAACCAGCCTTTCCTTGACATAGGCACCATAGTCAAAGCCTTTATCCCAGAAAGATGGCACTGACCTACTGGTTTTGATGACGCTAATCGAGGAAGGAGAGGGCGTTTTCTTACCTTTTTTCTCTGCGGCTGCCCTTCCTTTATCATCTTTCCAGGGTGACACTTTATCATGCGTAGCCGCTGTAGTACCCCAATTTTGTCCTAAGCCTTTTCAAAACAAAAATCAAAAAAATCAAAGAGAGGGAAAAAAGTCAAAGTCAACCAAAGTCAACAAAAAAGTCAACATTTCAAAAATGATGACTTCGCAGTGCGAAGTTCACTTCGCAGTGCGAAGTCTGCGATTTTTCTGCATATTTTTGGTTTCTTTGATTTAATTTCAGTTTTTGTTACACATCATTTTCATTATTATTTTCATCAGCATTCATGGCTAATGGGGCTCAGCAAAGCCAGAGTTGAGAGACTTGCCATTAATGCCAAGGAAAGAAGCTTTTTCTTCCAACCTAGCATGTGGCAAGCAAGTGGGCTTGCACTTGGGCAGCTCTTGTCCCTCCCAAGTGACCTGCTACTGACCCTAGGGTTGCCAGCCACCAGCTTGAGGACTTTCTTCCTGCTTGCTCCCCCAAAACCAGTCAAACCCAGCTGGTTTTCACTTGCAAAAACCATGATTGCTTGCCCTGTTTTTCAGCAGCTTTTCATCCCTCTCACACCAGCCCACTTGTTGCCTTTTGCTTCCCCCAACCTCTGCACATCACAGTGCACGTTTTTATTGTTTAACCATTGAGATTGCAAGGATCAATCCCCAAGCATAGCCAATTGCAATCCAGCCATGTTCATCATCATTTATATCCAAAGACCATTGAATTAGTGGCTGAAATCAGTCAAGGATTTAACCCTTGGCACAAGGCAAGGTTTCCTCTATCCATTAGCATTAAATGCAAAGCCATTTAGCCTGAATTTAGCCCACAAATCAGCTAGGTCCTATGGATTTTCCATCATTGCATTAGATTGCATTTTGGCCTATAAATAGAGATGCAAGGCAAGAGGAAGACCAGCATTAATACACCACTACTCATCCATTATTCCAGCTTACAAACACTTGCAAATAACCATAGAAAAACCAGCCAAAACACTAGCAAAAATCAATCCCAATACAAAGCTTTACAAAGTTCAAAGTTCATCACCAATATTCAAAAACCTTTGCAAGAACCTTCAACCAATCCAAGTTCATTGCAGCAGGAGCTTTGCTAAGGATTTCTGTAAGTTTCTAAGTCATTATCTTGCATCTATAATTGTGCTTGCATATCAATTTTGGTCCAAAACCTTTTTGTTCTAAATACCCCTTTTGAATTTCAAAAGAAATCCCAAGGTTTGCAAAACATCAAAACTGGTTTGTCCAGCTCTTTTCATTGCCAAAACTCAAAACTTTTCACTCTCCTAAAAGGTCCTGAGTGTGTTCAGAAGTTGTTTCTGAACAACAGTTCAGAAACAGCTTCTGAACTCAAAAATTCGCATTGTTCGCAGTGCGAAGTCATGGTCGTAGAGCGACCATGACAGAACTCAGAATCTGAGTTTAGGCTCCCAAATGGCCAATTTTTGAGGTTCTAGCCCAAGAGCTCAGAACCTAGGAGTTTTAAAACTCATGTTATTCAAACCAGTTCAAGGATCTTGCATAATATTGGAAAATTCGCAAGTTCGGGTAACATTTTTGTGGATAACTTGCAAAACAAGTTATGTCCCCATACTTTCAAAACAACTTGAACAAACCAGCTATGTTCATCACTTTCAAATCCAAACTTGAACAATAAACATTGTTCATGATTTTCAAAATCAAACGTGAAAATAAGCCGAATTTGTTCGCTTTCCAAAATCATTCGCAAAATGAGCCGAACTTGTGCGTTTTCTAACGAAATTGCTAAAACCTCTTCATCTTGAGTTTCAAACCAAATGTTTTGATAAACTTTGGGATTTCTAAGAAATTCAACAAAAAAAAACTTGAATGAAAAAGGAATGGTGTGACGTATGTCTCTCCATTGCCCCGATTGTACGAATGCGTGACGTATGTCTCGTCGTTCGGACAATCGTCATTCCATTTTCAATGTATCCGACCATACCAAACCAATTCTTGGCCCCTTGTGGTCAATCCGAACCTTTTGGTCCCCCGTGGCCACTAGATTCAATCCCTCGACTCGTTTGAGTCACTTCGGTCAATGTTCGACTCGTTTGAGTCCATTGCACCCTTTTTGGTCCCATAGCGACCAATTCGAACCCTTTTACCCAACGAACATGCCTTTTGACATTCTAGCGCGATTTTAAACAAACGCTTAATAAGTCTCCCATGCGCGAGCATACAAGCTACGTTTAATCGCAAGAATTCGGTTAAAACATCGTCCATTTAAAAATAACCAACATATGTACGTTTTTCTACCAAAGAACTACGTACGCTTTGAATTCTCCGACTACCGGGAGATACGTAGGAGCAGGATCGACATCTTGTCAAGCGCAGCAATAAAAAAACTTTCTTTTTCCCTTTCGTTTGTTTTCATCTCTTTTTCCCCCTTTTATTATATTTTCTTTTGACATAGATAAGCATGCGCACAAAACATTTAAAAACATTTTTAGCTTTAGCCAAATAGAAGGTTCCCGTTGAGTACAACGGACGTGAGGGGTGCTAATACCTTCCCCTTGCGTAACCGACTCCCGAACCCGACAATGGTTGCGATGACCAGTCCTTTTCCTCATCGTCAAGGGTTTTATTATCGTTTCCCTTTAAACAAAAAAACTTAAGGGTTTATCAACGTTCCCTTTACACAAAAACTTTGGTGGCGACTTCACAAGGCCTTCCGAGCGTTCGCACACGTCCTCGGAAGATTGCGCGTTTTTAACGAGAGCGCACAACCGCTGTGAAGGACTCGGCTTGAAACTCAGGCGGGTGATCAGCCTTTCTCTTCGGCTTGCAGGTAATGAGCCCAGCGGGATCAGTGGCCGCCATTCCCTCAGCAGCCTTTTTGGCCTTCATTTCCTCGAGGTATCTCTTCCTCTCCGCCGCAGTCATGAGCGCCATATCCTCTACAGAAAATGAAGCAGAAAAGTTAAGGGGACAAGAAAATAAAAAAGCAAAGTATAGGCATAAATAAATAAATTCGACTCACGTAGGTACTCGTCTAAGCTATCTACATCCCCTTCCCTATTCAACAACTCCCGGATGTTCATAGGTAACATTTTATCCAAAAAACAGACGACGCCCTGGTCGTATGCATCCAGCTTCTCATAGTTAAATCCCATGATAGACGCTGGAGCACTCGTCCAGCATATGGGAAACCTCAGCTTACCATCAACCCACACAGCAGCTGCCTCACAATCCTTTCGCCCCCGGGTCCGGAGGAACGTCTATCTCCAATTCTTGTAATGAGAGGCATATGGCGGGAACAACCTCTTACTGGGATGCGCACTAATGGACACCCAAGATTGCTTATCTATCCCCTTCGTGCCGTAAAACGTGAAGAAGGATCCAACTGAGGGCTGGAAACCCAGCCCCTCGCATAAAATATCGAAAGCACGTATAAACGCCCAGCTGTTCGGCTGCAGCTGAGAAGGCGCCACATTTAAAAAATTGAGTACGTCAACTTCAAAGGGCGTGAAGGGATATTTCACACCCAGATCTTCAAAAACAGCCGTATACATGTGAAACACCTCACTCTTCACTCCCTTCGGCCTTTGTACGCACACTTTCTCACCAAGGCGACAATGCTCCAAGACCACGTCCTCCTCAAATCCCGTAGAAGACAGGTGCAACTTACTCCGGAAAAAGGCCACCCGATGGGGGTCCATGTACACGGACTCTGAATGAAGCACCTCGTCGGCGAAACTCTCTTGCTCTGAACCACTAGAAGACGCCATGTAACAAATTCCTTTCCTACAGAACGGACCTAGGCGAACAGAATGAATAATAGAGTCAGATGAATTCCCACTACTACTCCCTCCTTCACCCTCGTCCGAATCACTCGAAAACTCCGTCAAAAGGGAGTGGCCGTAATAGGCCTTATCAAACACCACCCAATCAATGGTTCCATCTGACCGCTTCGCATGCCTAACACTTTCCCTCCACAACCTACACCTCTCCTCCAAATTAGCTGGGGATAGCTCCCTACCCGCCTCATCGCACTCCCTAATTACCACCATACTACTGATTTAACGTAAAAAAGAACGAGATCGATTAGGGTTACCTGGATTTAGACAAGTGAAGGATTGAGAACGAACACAGGCTCCGAACGATTCGTAAACAGCACGCGCAGCGATCCACAAGGACTGTCACAGTTTGAACGATTAGAAACAATTTGGAAGTGAAAGACGGAGGTAAAGGAAGGGGAAAGGATAAGAGAAATCTGAAAGTAGGAGGAAAAGTAGATCCGTTTCAGCTTAAAGTAAAAAAGCCTGGGAAAATGCGCAGATGACGTCACTTAAGTTGACACGATTTCCGAGAGCCGTTGCGATGCGAACACGTCAACGAGAGCGAATGGTCGCCTCACGTCAGCCGTCGGGTCCCACTGAGGCGCGTCCTCAACCTAGCGCGGCGATCTAATCTACTCAAAGGAGCCGTTTCTACACATAGTTTAATCACTTCGCCTTATCCCAAGACTCGTGCTTGTTGGGCCAATATGAATACTCTCGTTGGGCTAGCGCCTGTTGTACCCTAATTTTGTCCCAAGCTTTTCAAAACAAATTTCAAAAATTCAAAATTCAAAAAAAAAAAGAGAAAAGTCAAAGTCAACAAAAAAGTCAACATTTCAGAAATGAGGACTTCGCAGAGCAAAGTCCCCATCGCTCTGCGAAGTCTGCGAATTTTTTGCAGATTTTTAATCTCTTTGATTTATTTTCATTATAGTTATTATTATTATTACCTATCATTATTATTATTGTTATTATCATCAATTGTGGCTGTTTGGGCTCAGCAAAGCAAGAATTGGAGCATGTGCCATTAAAGCCAAGGTAAGAAGCTTTTTCTTCCAACCAAGGATGTACCAAGCAAGTTGGCTTGCCCTTGGGCAGCTCTCATCCCTCCCAATTGCCCACAATCTGACCTTGAGCTTGCCAGCAAGCAGCTTACTCATTTTCTTCCTGCTTTCTCCCCCAAAACCAGTCAAACCCAGCTGGTTTTACTTGCCCAAAAGCCATGAGTGCCGCCCTATTTTCAGCAGCTTTTCTTCCTCCTCACACCAGCCCACATGTTCCCTTTTGTTTCCCCCAACCTCTGCACATCACAGTGCACGTTTTCTTGCTTAAACCCTCAAGATTGCAAGGACCAATCCCAAGGGACAGCAAATTGCAAACCAGCCCTGTTTTTCCCCTTTTTCATCATCATTTCTATCCAAAATCAGTTGCATTAATGGCTGGATTTGCCAAAGTCTTGACCATTGCAGCAAGGCAAGGTCACCTCTTCACTTTTGCATTAAATGCAAAGCAAGATAGCCTGGTTTCTAGCCCACAAAGCAGCTGGATTCTAGAGATTTTCATCATGACATTGGATTTGGTTTTTGCCTATAAAAAGGGATGCTATGCATAAGGATAAAAAAAAACAATTACACACACTTACTTACAACCTTCGAGCAAGAAAACACTTGGAACAACACTAAATACACAGCATCTAAACCTTCAAAACACCATACAAAGAGTGAGAGATAGTAGCCAAACTCCAACATCCAAACCTTGCAAAACTTCAACCATTCAAGTCCTTTCCATTTCCTTGCAACAAGAGCATTGCTTGGAGTTCTGTAAGCATTCTAAAATCTTTATCTTTCATTTAGAATTGTTGCTTGCATCACCTATTTTGTTTAAATTCATTTTGCTCTAAAAACCCCCTTTTGAACTTCAAAGGAATCCCAAAGTTTGCAAAACATTTAAACTAAGTTGTTGCACTCCTTTTATTGCTAATTTCAAAAGCTTTTCACTCCTCCAAAAGTTCTGAGATTGTTCAGAAGTTGCTTCTGAACAGCAGTTCAGAAGCAGCTTCTGAACTCAAAATTTCGCAGTGTTCGCAGTGCGAAGTTCTGGTCGCAGTGCGACCATGACAGAACTCAGAATCTGAGTTTAGGCTTCTAAAAGCCAATTTTTGAGGTCTAACCCAAAAACTCAGAACCTAAGAGGATTGAAGCTCATTTTGTTCAAACTATATCAAGAGTTTTGCATGATATTGGAAGATTCACAAGTTTGAGCAAGACTTTTTGAATAACTTGCGAAGCAAGCTACGTTCCTTAAACTTTCAAAATCAAACTTGAGCAATAAGCTAAGTTCATTATTTTCAAAAACTAAACTTGAACAAAAACCTTGTTCATGATTTTCAATCAAACATGAACTTAAGCCGAACTTGTTCACCTTTCAAAAATCTTTTTTCAAACTTGAGCCGAACTTGTGCGTTTTTTCACAAATTTGTGCATTCGCCACAAATTTGCTCATTTTCATGCACATAAACAAGGCAAATTGGTTCATAGGTCGCAACAACTAATTTGAACAATAAAATCTTTTCATATGAGTTTTAAACCAAGTGTTTTGATAAACTTTGGGATTTCTTAAAATTCGAACAAAACTTGAATGAAAAAGGGATGGTTTGACGTATGTCTCTCCATTGCCCCGATTGAACGAATGTGTGACGTATGTCTCGATGTTCGGACAATCGTCATTCTATTTTCAACACATCCAACCACACCAAACCAATTCTTGGCCCTTTGTGGTCAATTTGAACCCTTTGGTCCCCCGTGACCATTTGATTCAATTCCTCGACTCGGTTGAGTCACTTTGGTCAATGTTCGACTCGGTTGAGTCCATTGAACCTTTTCTTGATCCCGTTGGATCAATCGAACCCTTTTTCGACTCGGTTGAGTCACTTTGGTCAATGTTCGACTCGATTGAGTCCATTGAACCCTCTCTTGATCCCGTCGGATCAATTGAACCCTTTCTCGACTCGGTTGAGTCATTTTAATCCTTTTTAGTCCCCTCGCGGCCAATTTGAACCCTTTTTCCCCAACGGACATGTTTTATCTATTCTAGCGCGATTCGAAACAAACGCTTAAGCCTCCCAAGCGCGAGCACACAAGATATGTTTAATCGCAAGAATACGGTCAAAACATCGTTCCTTAAAAACAACCAACAAATAAGTTTTTCTACCAAAGAACTACGTAGCTTTGAATTCTCCATCGCACCAGGAGATACGTAGGAGCAAGATCATCATCTTGTCAAGCACAATAATAAAAAACAAACTTTTTTCCCCTTCATCATATTTTCTTTTTCCCTTTTTACATATTCAAGCATGCAAGCAAAACTTTAAAAACATTCTAGTCTTAGCTAACTAGGAGGTTCCCGTTGAGTACAACGGACGTGAGGGGTGCTAATACCTTCCCTTTTATTATCGTTTCCCTTCAAAACAAAAAACTCAAGGTTTATCAACGTTCCCTTTAAACAAAAACTTTGGTGGCGACTTCACAACAGCCTTGCTAGCGTTTGCGAACGCTCGAGGCTTGCGCGTTTTTAACGAGATCGCACAGCTGGCGACTTCGCTGGGGAAATGGATGAAACTTTCCTCGCTAGCGAGTCAAGCCCATCCTAGTTTAGCTTCTAAGCTAAATGTTTTTTCGTTTCTGCTTGCATGTTTTGTTTTATTTGTCTTTATCTTCTTCTTTTCATTACCTCTATGTTAATATGCTTCATATTGCTTTATGTTCATATTATTATATCAACTGTGGGGTTGTCACATGAGCGATGTTACTCCACATTGTTCGGCTTAATGCCGAACGTGTGAGGCTCTCTACCCGAGCTTTGAGAGAAATTAAGATAGGATGGTGGTTGCGTAGCGGAGGCCCGCGTTGACGTATGTCCGTGAGGAAGATGCGAAAACCCCGCCTAGATGAGATTTCGCTTGGAATTTATTGAAGTCTCGCGAGTAATTTGCGATTGACGACCTTATTTTCCTTGTGGGATCCGTGACTCTAGGGACCTTTTAGAAAATCTCATCTCTAGAGCCTACATGTGAGGATGGGGGAAGTTTTGAACATTCCTATACCAAACCCCTGCATACCATAAGCATTTGCATTCATGAAATTTTTTTTGCATAAACAAAAAAAAGAGGGGCATGTTTTTGCATAGGCATTGCATACATACATTTTCATGCATTTTTCTCAAAAAGAAAAACACCCACAGCATTCCCCAAAACAAAAAAAGAAGTATCCGATCTGGTGTACCGTGACGTTTCTGATAAGATCCCGAGCCACCAGAAGGCCATTGAGGTTCCAGAAATCATTTCTTTGTCCAAGTAATTTATCATATTTTTTGCTTTTTTGAAAAAAAATCATTTTGCTCTTCCCAAGACAAATGACTAACTTTATGGGACCCCCATATTTCAAATCATTTCTATCATTAATAAAATTGCAGTTTATGTTCAAAAGAGTTTGTTTTTCTTTCGTTCTTAAATAGAAATAAATTTTCGCAACCCTAAAATCAAAAAATCATGCTCATGAAAATCCATAAATACACCCACCAAAAATAACACTGCTACGATCCCTTATGACTTCAATTTTCCAATTAACCAAACGGAAGATGATAATGGGGACGATTATGAACCTCCTGAAGGATTGTCCAGACCTAAGGATCAAGAGGATAGGGTAATACAACCTCACCAAGAGAACCCTCAAGAGATTGGCATCCCAGTTTTCCTCTCAGGGGCACACTCTACAAGATGAAATTATGACCTGGTCTTATTCAGATGTGTGGATAAACGTGAAGCATACATGACCATCAAAGAAATCCATGGGAGACCTCACCAAGGGTACTCAGCTTACCCACACGTCTCTGCTATTTCACCGTCCATCCCTACACCACAAAATCCCAGCCATCAAATTCAATACCACAAAAGCCTCCCTCCCACTATCCACCACCATGTCAACAACAACATTACCCACAAAATCCACCACAACATTATCAACAACCTCGCCCACAAGGTCAACAATAACATCGACCTCAAACTCCCCAATAACCCTTCAATCAATAGAATCGCCAGAAATCGGCATTCGACCCAATACCAATGAAGTACGCGGACCTGCTCCCTGCTTTGATTGCAAGAAATCTAGTTCAAACTAGAGCACCTCCTCCCGTACCAAATATATTACCTATACCTCACATTCGTTGTACTCATAACCTCATTTTTGGGGCATAGCCATAATTGGAATGTTTGAGCCAAAAGCTTCAGATGGGTACCGATTCATAGTGGTTGCCATCAACTGTTTCACCAAGTGGGTCGAAGCAGCTTCTTATGCAAACATGACCAAACAAGTGGTAGCCCGATTCATCAAGAGGGAAATCATTTGCCGTTACGGCATTCCTCACATTTCCAAAAAAGGCCCAATTTTCATTGGCACACACAAATACAAACATAACCAAAGCCCGACCTTACTCGACATCCAATCACAATAAAAGCTCGATCTTACTCGGCATCCAAACACTCAAAAAACCCAACCATGCTTGTCACCCACCACCAAAGCCCAATTTTCATTGGCATTCACAAACACAAACAAGGTTCGACCAACTGAACCTCATAAAAGAGAAGCACCTCACAACATTGTGGCATGGACCGCTCAACAAGAAAGTTCATTCTCAAGAATTTAGAGAAGGAGACTTAGTGCTTGAAAAAAGATACTGCCCATCCACAAGGATCCCCGCGGGAAATGGACTCCTAGCTATGATGGACCATACGTAGTAAAAAGGGCCTTCTCTGGGGAAGCCTTAATCATCACCACTATGGATGAAGAGGAGTTTCCCCTATCAATAAACTCCTACGCAGTCAAGAAAAAGATTATGCCAAAAAAAAGAAAGAGCTCGCTAAATCGAAAACCCGAAAAGGGCGGTTTAGGCAATAGAGAGCGTCCTGGTAGATCGAAAACCTGAAAAGGCGGTCTAGGCAAAAATTAAGGACATCAAAAAGAAGGAAATATACCCCAGTGGGCTGAAAACTCGAAAGAGAGGTCCAGGTAAAAGTTAGGGGTTTTCAAAACAAAATAAAAAAAAAGGGGGCAAAAGACTGCAGCACTTGAGGTCCCGACAGAATTCAAGAGGGAAAGAATCAGCCTCGTTATCATCTTTCAAAGGCGAAATAGTCATGGGGAAAGTAGCACGTGAAACCCAAACAAATCTCCATTTGCCTTTTTGTTTCTTCTTTTTTCTCTATCTCAGTAATCTCCTCTTATAGGGATTACATCTTCATGTTTAGTTACCCATACAAGGGACTAAATTTCATTAAATAAAAATCATCTTTAAGCCTTTTATTGTTATGCGTTCTTACTTGCTCGTAAAATGTGTTTTTATTCGTGAAAAAGAATGCATTGAAATATGGGAAATAAAAAAAAGAACTTGCAAAAATGTGTGTTTTTACTTGGACGTTAAATGTCGAAAGAATTTCATTTGTCCCCGGTATTGCATCCAAGGACCCAAAAAGCCCAATATTCATTGGCAAACCAAAAGCCCAATATTCATTGGCAAACATTGGCAAACCAATAAGCCCAATATTCATTGGCAAACCAATAAGCCCAATATTCATTGGCAAACCAAAAGCCCAATATTCATTGCCAAACCAAAAGCCCAATATTCATTGGCAAACCAAAAGCCCAATATTCATTGGCAAACCAACAGCCCAATATTCATTGGCAAACCAAAAGACCAATATTCATTGGCAAACCAAAATCCCAATATACATTGGCAAACCAAAAGCCCTATATTCATTGGCAAACCAAAAGCCCAATATTCATTGGCAAACCAAAAGCCCAATATTCATTGGCAAACCCAAAGCCCAATATTCATTGGCAAACCTAGAGCCCAATTTTCATTGGCAATCACAACTACAATTTCCTACAAAAGGCCCAATCGTCATTGGCATTCCTCACATTTCCAACAAAAGCCCAATTTTCATTGGCATCCCAATCACAAATAAAGCCCAATTTTCATTGGCACCTAATCACAAATAAAGCTCAATTTTCATTGGCGATCACAACTACAATTTCCTACAAATAAAGCCCAATCATCATTGGCACGACAAAAGCCCAATCATTATTGGCGCTCACAAACATAAATTCCAAATAAAGCCCAATCATCATTGGCATTCCATATCACAATGAAAACCAAAGCCCGACTTTGCTCGGCATCCGATCATAACCCCCAACGTCCAATATGACACATGTCATCCCACATGTCAGCATAATACATGCACATATCAAACTCATTCATGCATGCATTATCCAAATCATTCATATACATGCATCTCACATTCATATCATGCATCCTCAACCAATATTTTCCAGTGAGTATCACATATTCATCAACATCCATCAATCATCTCTAGTGTTCCCCAGTGAAACTATTCCAGAGCTTCCCCAGTAAGTTCTTCTAAAAATCCCAGAGGTTTTCTTCCCAATTGTCTCATTCCCAAGTGGACCTGCTCACGGCCATTAAGATGCCCCAGCTGAGTTTCCCCAGCAGAAATTCCTGATTGAGTCTACCTCATATCATATCATATTGCATAACATACTGCATAAGACAACATGATGCATATCATGCATCAACAATCATGTTCTCCTTTTTCAACAACTCAGGTATCCACCTCTAGTGTTAGCGGCTAGATAAGATCACATTTCCTCAGTGTTTCGACCTTCAGTGTAAGCGACTGAATAAGATCACTCTATCCCCAGGTATCCACCTCTAGTGTTAGCGGCTAGATACGATTACCATTATCCTCAGTGTTTCAACCTTCAGTGTAAGCGGCTGAATAAGATCACCATTGCCTTTAGGAATCCACCTCTAGTGTTAGCGGCTAGATAAGATCACCTTTCCTCAGTGTTTCGACCTTCAGTGTAAGCGGCTGAATAAGATCACTTTATCCCCAGGTATCCACCTCTAGTGTTAGCGGCTAGATAAGATCACCTTTCCTCAGTGTTTCGACCTTCAGTGTAAGCGGCTGAATAAGACCACTCCATCCTTAGGAATCGACCTTCAGTGTAAGCGACTGAATAAGATCACCTTTGCCTTTAGGAATCTACCTCCAGTGTAAGCGGCTGGATACGATTACCTTTATCCTCAGTGTTTCGACCTTCAGTGTAAGCGGCTGAATAAGATCACTCCATCCTTAGGAATCGACCTTCAGTGTAAGCGACTGAATAATATCACCTTTGCCTTTAGGAATCTACCTCCAGTGTAAGCGGCTGGATACGATTACCTTTATCCTCAGTGGATCTACCTCCAATGTTAGCGGCTGGATATGATAAACCTTTTCAGTCTAACACCTTTTCAGGTGACGACTTGTCAGATCTAAGCACCTATTCAGGCGACGATCTTTTACCTTTTCAGTCTAAGCACCTTTTCAGGCGACGACTTGTCAGATCTAATCACCTATTCAGGTAACGATCTTTTTTTTTTAATTCCCCGAGCCAGTCTAGGCACCTATTCAGGCGACGACTTGTCTATTTTCATCCTTAGTTTATGCATCAGTAGCCAAACCAGGTGACCCTGCATTTACTTTTACTCATTGCATTTGCATGTCGTTATTTTCATTACAATCTTTTCTCATCTTGAAGGACAAAATTCGGATCCTTCTTTTACTTAATTACTCTTCGCAAAGAGTTTATGTGATGCCTTTGGCACTCACATTCTCTATGCAAAGACACAATTAAGTAGGGGCAGCTGTTGTACCCTAATTTTGTCCCAAGCTTTTCAAAACAAATTTCAAAAATTCAAAATTCAAAAAAAAAAAAAAAGAGAAAAGTCAAAGTCAACCAAAGTCAACAAAAAAAGTCAACATTTCAGAAATGAGGACTTCGCAGAGCAAAGTCCCCATCGCTCTGCGAAGTCTGCGAATTTTTTGCAGATTTTTAATCTCTTTGATTTATTTTCATTATAGTTATTATTATTATTACCTAACATTATTATTATTGTTATTATCATCAATTGTGGCTGTTTGGGCTCAATAAAGCAAGAATTGGAGCATCTGCCATTAAAGCCAAGGTAAGAAGCTTTTTCTTCCAACCAAGCATGTGCCAAGCAAGTTGGCTTGCCCTTGGGCAGCTCTCATCCCTCCCAATTGCCCAAAATCTGACCTTGAGCTTTCCAGCAAGCAGCTTACTCATTTTCTTCCTGCTTTCTCCCCCAAAACCAGTCAAACCCAGCTGGTTTTGCTTGCCCAAAAGCCATGAGTGCTGCCCTGTTTTCAGCAGCTTTTCTTCCTCCTCACACCAGCCCACATGTTCCCTTTTGTTTCCCCCAACCTCTGCACATCACAGTGCACATTTTCTTGCTTAAACCCTCAAGATTGCAACGACCAATCCCAAGGGAAAGCCAATTGCAAACCAGCCCTGTTTTTCCCCTTTTTCATCATCATTTCTATCCAAAATCAGTTGCATTAATGGCTGGATTTGCCAAAGTCTTGACCATTGCAGCAAGGCAAGGTCACCTCTTCACTTTTGCATTAAATGCAAAGCAAGATAGCCTGGTTTCTAGCCCACAAAGCAGCTGGATTCTAGAGATTTTCATCATGACATTGGATTTGGTTTTTGCCTATAAAAAGGGATGCTATGCATAAGGATAAAAAAAAACAATTACACACACTTACTTACAACCTTCGAGCAAGAAAACACTTGGAACAACACTAAATACACAACATCTAAACCTTCAAAACACCATACAAAGAGTGAGAGATAGTAGCCAAACTCCAACATCCAAACCTTGCAAAACTTCAACCATTCAAGTCCTTTCCATTTCCTTGCAACAAGAGCATTGCTAGGAGTTCTGTAAGCATTCTAAAATCTTTATCTTTCATTTAGAATTGTTGCTTGCATCACCTATTTTGTTTAAATTCATTTTGCTCTAAAAACCCCCTTTTGAACTTCAAAGGAATCCCAAAGTTTGCAAAACATTTAAACTAAGTTGTTGCACTCCTTTTATTGCTAATTCCAAAAGCTTTTCACTCCTCCAAAAGTTCTGAGACAGTTCAGAAGTTGCTTCTGAACAGCAGTTTAGAAGCAGCTTCTGAACTCAAAATTTCGCAGTGTTCGCAGTGCGAAGTTCTGGTCGCAGTGCGACCATGACAGAACTCAGAATCTGAGTTTAGGCTTCTAAAAGCCAATTTTTGAGGTCTAACCCAAAAACTCAGAACCTAAGAGGATTGAAGCTCATTTTGTTCAAACTATATCAAGAGTTTTGCATGATATTGGAAGATTCACAAGTTTGAGCAAGACTTTTTGAATAACTTGCGAAGCAAGCTACGTTCCTTAAACTTTCAAAATCAAACTTGAGCAATAAGCTAAGTTCATTATTTTCAAAAACTAAACTTGAACAAAAACCTTGTTCATGATTTTCAATCAAACATGAACTTAAGCCGAACTTGTTCACCTTTCAAAAATCTTTTTTCAAACTTGAGCCGAACTTGTGCGTTTTTTCACAAATTTGTGCATTCGCCACAAATTTGCTCATTTTCATGCACATAAACAAGGCAAATTGGTTCATAGGTCGCAACAACTAATTTGAACAATAAAATCTTTTCATATGAGTTTTAAACCAAGTGTTTTGATAAACTTTGGGATTTCTTAAAATTCGAACAAAACTTGAATGAAAAAGGGATGGTTTGACGTATGTCTCTCCATTGCCCCGATTGAACGAATGTGTGACGTATGTCTCGATGTTCGGACAATCGTCATTCTATTTTCAACACATCCAACCACACCAAACCAATTCTTGGCCCTTTGTGGTCAATTTGAACCCTTTGGTCCCCCGTGACCATTTGATTCAATTCCTCGACTCGGTTGAGTCACTTTGGTCAATGTTCGACTCGGTTGAGTCCATTGAACCTTTTCTTGATCCCGTTGGATCAATCGAACCCTTTTTCGACTCGGTTGAGTCACTTTGGTCAATGTTCGACTCGATTGAGTCCATTGAACCCTCTCTTGATCCCGTCGGATCAATTGAACCCTTTCTCGACTCGGTTGAGTCATTTTAATCCTTTTTAGTCCCCTCGCGGCCAATTTGAACCCTTTTTCCCCAACGGACATGTTTTATCTATTCTAGCGCGATTCGAAACAAACGCTTAAGCCTCCCAAGCGCGAGCACACAAGCTATGTTTAATCGCAAGAATACGGTCAAAACATCGTTCCTTAAAAACAACCAACAAATACGTTTTTCTACCAAAGAACTACGTAGCTTTGAATTCTCCATCGCACCAGGAGATACGTAGGAGCAAGATCATCATCTTGTCAAGCACAATAATAAAAAACAAACTTTTTTCCCCTTCATCATATTTTCTTTTTCCCTTTTTACATATTCAAGCATGCAAGCAAAACTTTAAAAACATTCTAGCCTTAGCTAACTAGGAGGTTCCCGTTGAGTACAACGGACGTGAGGGGTGCTAATACCTTCCCTTTTATTATCGTTTCCCTTCAAAACAAAAAACTCAAGGTTTATCAACGTTCCCTTTAAACAAAAACTTTGGTGGCGACTTCACAACAGCCTTGCTAGCGTTTGCGAACGCTCGAGGCTTGCGCGTTTTTAACGAGATCGCACAGCTGGCGACTTCGCTGGGGAAATGGATGAAACTTTCCTCGCTAGCGAGTCAAGCCCATCCTAGTTTAGCTTCTAAGCTAAATGTTTTTTCGTTTCTGCTTGCATGTTTTGTTTTATTTGTCTTTATCTTCTTCTTTTCATTACCTCTATGTTAATATGCTTCATATTGCTTTATGTTCATATTATTATATCAACTGTGGGGTTGTCACATGAGCGATGTTACTCCACATTGTTCGGGTTAATGCCGAACGTGTGAGGCTCTCTACCCGAGCTTTGAGAGAAATTAAGATAGGATGGTGGTTGCGTAGCGGAGGCCCGCGTTGACGTATGTCCGTGAGGAAGATGCGAAAACCCCGCCTAGATGAGATTTCGCTTGGAATTTATTGAAGTCTCGCGAGTAATTTGCGATTGACGACCTTATTTTCCTTGTGGGATCCGTGACTCTAGGGACCTTTTAGAAAATCTCATCTCTAGAGCCTACATGTGAGGATGGGGGAAGTTTTGAACATTCCTATACCAAACCCCTGCATACCATAAGCATTTGCATTCATGAAATTTTTTTTTGCATAAACAAAAAAAAGAGGGGCATGTTTTTGCATAGGCATTGCATACATACATTTACATGCATTTTCATGCATTTTTCTCAAAAAGAAAAACACCCACAACATTCCCCAAAACAAAAAAAGAAGTACCCGATCTGGTGTACCGTGACGTTTCTGATAAGATCCCGAGCCACCAGAAGGCCATCGAGGTTCCAGAAATCATTTCTTTGTCCAAGTAATTTATCATATTTTTTGCTTTTTTGAAAAAAAATCATTTTGCTCTTCCCAAGACAAATGACTAACTTTATGGGACCCCCATATTTCAAATCATTTCTATCATTAATAAAATTGCAGTTTATGTTCAAAAGAGTTTGTTTTTCTTTCGTTCTTAAATAGAAATAAATTTTCGCAACCCTAAAATCAAAAAATCATGCTCATGAAAATCCATAAATACACCCACCAAAAATAACACTGCTACGATCCCTTATGACTTCAATTTTCCAATTAACCAAACGGAAGATGATAATGGGGACGATTATGAACCTCCTGAAGGATTGTCCAGACCTAAGGATCAAGAGGATAGGGTAATACAACCTCACCAAGAGAACCCTCAAGAGATTGGCATCCCAGTTTTCCTCTCAGGGGCACACTCTACAAGATGAAATTATGACCTGGTCTTATTCAGATGTGTGGATAAACGTGAAGCATACATGACCATCAAAGAAATCCATGGAAGACCTCACCAAGGGTACTCAGCTTACCCACACGTCTCTGCTATTTCACCGTCCATCCCTACACCACAAAATCCCAGCCATCAAATTCAAATACCACAAAAGCCTCCCTCCCACTATCCACCACCATGTCAACAACAACATTACCCACAAAATCCACCACAACATTATCAACAACCTCGCCCACAAGGTCAACAATAACATCGACCTCAAACTCCCCAATAACCCTTCAATCAATAGAATCGCCAGAAATCGGCATTCGACCCAATACCAATGAAGTACGCGGACCTGCTCCCTGCTTTGATTGCAAGAAATCTAGTTCAAACTAGAGCACCTCCTCCCGTACCAAATATATTACCTATACCTCACATTCGTTGTACTCATAACCTCATTTTTGGGGCATAGCCATAATTGGAATGTTTGAGCCAAAAGCTTCAGATGGGTACCGGTTCATAGTGGTTGCCATCAACTGTTTCACCAAGTGGGTCGAAGCAGCTTCTTATGCAAACATGACCAAACAAGTGGTAGCCCGATTCATCAAGAGGGAAATCATTTGCCGTTACGGCATTCCTCACATTTCCAAAAAAGGCCCAATTTTCATTGGCACACACAAATACAAACATAACCAAAGCCCGACCTTACTCGGCATCCAATCACAATAAAAGCCCGATCTTACTCGGCATCCAAACACTCAAAAAACCCAACCATGCTTGTCACCCACCACCAAAGCCCAATTTTCTTTGGCATTCACAAACACAAACAAGGTTCGACCAACTGAACCTCATAAAAGAGAAGCACCTCACAGCATTGTGGCATGGACCGCTCAACAAGAAAGTTCATTCTCAAGAATTTAGAGAAGGAGACTTAGTGCTTGAAAAAAGATATTGCCCATCCACAAGGATCCCCGCGGGAAATGGACTCCTAGCTATGATGGACCATACGTAGTAAAAAGGGCCTTCTCTGGCGAAGCCTTAATCATCACCACTATGGATGAAGAGGAGTTTCCCCTATCAATAAACTCCTACGCAGTCAAGAAAAAGATTATGCCAAATGTCATACCCCATTTTTTGACCCATTTTCGTCTCGTTTTACTTATTGTCTCGTTTTACGCATTTTTTTAAGGCTGAGAATTTTCGTCGTTTCAGACGAAATTTCGGCAGGGAGGTATTTTAAAATACCTCATGTCAATTTTTGTCTCGTTTATTTATTTATTTTTATTACGTTTTGTTTTTTACTTTCAGTTTTTATTATCATTAATTTTTATTTACCTTTATTACCATTTTATTTTATTTCTTTTTTCATTATTATCATTATTATTATTTTACTATTATTATTATTATTATTATTATTATTATTTCTTATTTTTATTTTTATTTTTATTTTTGCCCAAGTCAACAGTCAACACAGTCCAACACAGTCCACAGGGGCGCCCCCTTTCCAGGTTTCTCTCATCATTTCAATCCTCAAATCCTATCCAAAAATCATCACAAAATCTGCAAAAATCCAGCAAATCATCATCCCACATTAATGCTTGCAGAAATCTTATCCCTAATCCCAGGAAAACCAGCTTGCAAGTTATGACAAGCAGCTCAAAACAATTCTATAAAACAGGCAAGACACCACAGCAAAAAAGGGGAGAAAATTTTAAGAAGAAATTTTAAGAACACAAACATTTCCAAAAACCCAGCAAACATACAAAGCAACACGACCCCAACAAACAATCCAGCAAAAACGCAAAGCCAACACAAGTTCATCCCAGCCAACCCACGTCCCAGCAGTAACAACCCAACACAAACACACCACGACCTCAAACTCCCCCCCCACGTCCCAGCAAAAACGCAAGGCCAACTCACGCAAGCCCACACAAAACTCACGCACATACCCACACACCCACAACACACGCACACACAGCATCACGCACACCACAAGCCACACCAGCAACACGCGCACAGAAAAACCACACACAAGCCCAGCAAAACCGAACACAAAGAAGGGAAAAAGGTAGACTTTTTTTGATTTTTTAAAACCTAGATCTAGAGTGTTTGAGAGACTTTTTGAGAAATCCAAGGCCGGATTTAGGATTAGGAAGAAAAAGGATATAGGAAAAGAGGTTTATTTTTGAAAAAGGGGGCGTTTTTACTCTCCGGCGCGGTGGCGCCGCCGCTTAGGCCGGCGGCCACCACGCCGGAACCCTCACCGGCGGCCTGCAAAGAGGAGAGAGGGGAGAGAGAAGGATGAGAGGTTCGGCCTAGAGAGAGAAGGAAGTGAGAGAAGTTTTTGTGAAAAATGAAGAGAAAATGAAGGGAAAGGGTATATATACCCCTCCCTGATTCGGTGTGAGAGGGTGTACGCGTTAGCGTACACCCACGCCCTCCTGGCCCTCTGATTTTTAATCATACGGCCCTGACTTACTTTCCACTGTGATCAGCTCAGGGCCGTCTTTACGCAGGCCCAATACATTTTGGGCCTTTCTCTTCCAATCTGATTTATTTTTTACTACTAACACCCCCAGTTTTATTTTTTACACCTCCCCTATTTTTATTTCTTTTATTTTTTTGCAAATTTTATTTTTTTTTCTTTTTATTATTATTTCCTTTTAGTGTTTTATTGTTTTTTACATCTCATTTATTTATTTACCTATCATATTATCTCATGCATTTATTTTTTTATTTATTTATTTCTATTTTGTTCATTTTATTTTGCATCTTTTTTATGTCATTAGTATATACATTTAGGAACAAATATATAAATATGCATTGCATTTTTTCATTTTTCATAAGTTTAATCCATAATCCTAAAAATCTTTTTATTTTGATCCAACGATCGTTTTTTTATTAATTCCTCGCGTTTAGCTTATTTTATCGCATTTATTTCCTTTTTAACTCCAAGTAAAAAATCAAAACCACAAAACATTTTCTTTTTTTATCAAGTAACAAACTTGTTCATTTTGGTTGCAACAACTAATTTGAACAATTAATTTTTTCATTTGAGTTCTAAAAACGAGCGTTTTTTTTTTAAGTTAATACATTTTCTTAAAATTCAAGCGAAACTTGAATGAAAAAGGGTGGTTTGACGTATGTCTCTCCTTTCTCCGATCGGATAAACACTTGACGTATGTCTCGTTGCTTAGACGATCGTCATTCTTTTCTAGCTTCCCCAAAAATACGTTTTTTAAATTCAAACAAAACTTGAATGAAAAAGGGTGGTTTGACGTATGTCTCTCCTTTCCCCGGTTGTACGAATGCTTGACGTATGTCTCGTTGCTCGGACAATCGTCATTCTATTTTCAAAGTGAATCCAACTCACCAATTTTGGCCCTTGTGGTCAATTCGAACCTTTCGCGCCTTTGCGCGTTTATTTTCAACCTTTTTACACCTTGCGCGAATTTATCGCCTCCGTGCGTTTATTTTTTTACATTGTACGCCTCCGTGCGTTTGTCTTTATTTTCAAACCTTTTACGCCTCTGTGCGTCTGTCTTTTTTTTTCCCTTAAACATTTACGCCTTGCGCGAGTTTATTGCCTTAGCGTCTGTCTTTCACCTTTTAAAGCTTTTTACGCCTTTGTGCGTTTTCAAACAATTCTTTTTTCAAGAACTACGTAAGCTTTGAATTCTCCGACTACCGGGAGATACGTAGGAGCAGGATTGTCATCTTGTCAAGCCCATTATTAAAAAATCTTTTTTTCTTCTTTCTATTTCATTTGTTTTTATCTCTTTCTTCACCTCACATTATATTTTCTTGTTCCTTTATATATATATATATGATTAAGCATGCAAGCAAAACGTCAAAAAACATTTTTAGCCTAAGCCAACTAAGAGGTTCCCGTTGAGTACAACGGATGTGAGGGGTGCTAATACCTTCCCCTCGCATAATCGAGTTTCGAACCTAAAATCTCTTTTTCAAGGTAATTTCGAACTTTTTTTCCTTTTTTCCCCGAAAAATTAAAAGTTCAGTCGTGATTTAAATTTAGTGATTCAATGCTAGTCAATAGCTTGACATCCGAAATTCGACGCGACACCAAAAAAAAGAAAGAGCTCGCTAAATCGAAAACCCGAAAAGGGCGGTTTAGGCAATAGAGAGCGTCCTGGTAGATCGAAAACCTGAAAAGGCGGTCTAGGCAAAAATTAAGGACATCAAAAAGAAGGAAATATACCCCAGTGGGCTGAAAACTCGAAAGAGAGGTCCAGGTAAAAGTTAGGGGTTTTCAAAACAAAATAAAAAAAAAGGGGGCAAAAGACTGCAGCACTTGAGGTCCCGACAGAATTCAAGAGGGAAAGAATCAGCCTCGTTATCATCTTTCAAAGGCGAAATAGTCATGGGGAAAGTAGCACGTGAAACCCAAACAAATCTCCATTTGCCTTTTTGTTTCTTCTTTTTTCTCTATCTCAGTAATCTCCTCTTATAGGGATTACATCTTCATGTTTAGTTACCCATACAAGGGACTAAATTTCATTAAATAAAAATCATCTTTAAGCCTTTTATTGTTATGCGTTCTTACTTGCTCGTAAAATGTGTTTTTATTCATGAAAAAGAATGCATTGAAATATGGGAAATAAAAAAAAAACTTGCAAAAATGTGTGTTTTTACTTGGACGTTAAATGTCGAAAGAATTTCATTTGTCCCCGGTATTGCATCCAAGGACCCAAAAAGCCCAATATTCATTGGCAAACCAAAAGCCCAATATTCATTGGCAAACCAATAAGCCCAATATTCATTGGCAAACCAAAAGCCCAATATTCATTGGCAAACCAAAAGCCCAATATTCATTGGCAAACCAAAAGCCCAATATTCATTGGCAAACCAAAAGCCCAATATACATTGGCAAACCAAAAGCCCAATATACATTGGCAAACCAAAAGCCCAATATTCATTGGCAAACCAAAAGCCCAATATTCATTGGCAAACCCAAAGCCCAATATTCATTGGTAAACCTAGAGCCCAATTTTCATTGGCAATCACAACTACAATTTCCTACAAAAGGCCCAATCGTCATTGGCATTCCTCACATTTCCAACAAAAGCCCAATTTTCATTGGCATCCCAATCACAAATAAAGCCCAATTTTCATTGGCACCTAATCACAAATAAAGCCCAATTTTCATTGGCTATCACAACTACAATTTCCTACAAATAAAGCCCAATCATCATTGGCACGACAAAAGCCCAATCATTATTGGCGCTCACAAACACAAATTCCAAATAAAGCCCAATCATCATTGGCATTCCCTATCACAATCAAAACCAAAGCCCGACTTTGCTCGGCATCCAATCATAACCCCCAACGTCCAATATGACACATGTCATCCCACATGTCAGCATAATACATGCACATATCAAACTCATTCATGCATGCATTATCCAAATCATTCATATACATGCATCTCACATTCATATCATGCATCCTCAACCAATATTTTCCAGTGAGTATCACATATTCATCAACATCCATCAATCATCTCTAGTGTTCCCCAGTGAACCTATTCCAGAGCTTCCCCAGTAAGTTCTTCTAAAAATCCCAGAGGTTTTCTTCCCAATTGTCTCATTCCCAAGTGGACCTACTCACGGCCATTAAGATGCCCCAGCTGAGTTTCCCCAGCAGAAATTTCTGATTGAGTCTACCTCATATCATATCATATTGCATAACATACTGCATAAGACAACATGATGCATATCATGCATCAACAATCATGTTCTCCTTTTTCAACAACTCAGGTATCCACCTCTAGTGTTAGCGGTTAGATAAGATCACATTTCCTCAGTGTTTCGACCTTCAGTGTAAGCGACTGAATAAAATCACTCTATCCCCAGGTATCCACCTCTAGTGTTAGCGGCTAGATAAGATCACCTTTCCTCAGTGTTTCGACCTTCAGTGTAAGCGGCTGAATAAGATCACTTCATCCTTAGGAATCGACCTTCAGTGTAAGCGACTGAATAAGATCACATTTGCCTTTAGGAATCTACCTCCAGTGTAAGCGGCTGGATACGATTACCTTTATCCTCAGTGTTTCGACCTTCAGTGTAAGCGGCTGAATAAGATCACTCCATCCTTAGGAATCGACCTTCAGTGTAAGCGACTGAATAATATCACCTTTGCCTTTAGGAATCTACCTCCAATGTAAGCGGCTGGATACGATTACCTTTATCCTCAGTGGATCTACCTCCAATGTTAGCGGCTGGATATGATAAACCTTTTCAGTCTAACACCTTTTCAGGTGACGACTTGTCAGATCTAAGCACCTATTCAGGCGACGATCTTTTACCTTTTTAGTCTAAGCACCTTTTCAGGCGACGACTTGTCAGATCTAATCACCTATTCAGGTAACGATCTTTTTTTTTTAATTCCCCGAGCCAGTCTAGGTACCTATTCAGGCGACGACTTGTCTATTTTCATCCCTAGTTTATGCATCAGTAGCCAAACCAGGTGACCCTGCATTTACTTTTACTCATTGCATTTGCATGTCGTTATTTTCATTACAATCTTTTCTCATCTTGAAGGACAAAATTCGGATCCTTCTTTTACTTAATTACTCTTCGCAAAGAGTTTATGTGATGCCTTTGGCACTCACATTCTCTATGCAAAGACACAATTAAGTAGGGGCAGCTGTTGTACCCTAATTTTGTCCCAAGCTTTTCAAAACAAATTTCAAAAATTCAAAATTCAAAAAAAAAAAAAAGAGAAAAGTCAAAGTCAACAAAAGTCAACAAAAAAAGTCAACATTTCAGAAATGAGGACTTCGCAGAGCAAAGTCCCCATCGCTCTGCGAAGTCTGCGAATTTTTCGCAGATTTTTAATCTCTTTGATTTATTTTCATTATAGTTATTATTATTATTACCTATCATTATTATTATTGTTATTATCATCAATTGTGGTTGTTTGGGCTCAACAAAGCAAGAATTGGAGCATCTGCCATTAAAGCCAAGGTAAGAAGCTTTTTCTTCCAACCAAGCATGTGCCAAGCAAGTTGGCTTGCCCTTGGGCAGCTCTCATCCCTCCCAATTGCCCACAATCTGACCTTGAGCTTGCCAGCAAGCAGCTTACTCATTTTCTCCCTGCTTTCTCCCCCAAAACCAGTCAAACCCAGCTGGTTTTGCTTGCCCAAAAGCCATGAGTGCTGCCCTGTTTTCAACAGCTTTTCTTCCTCCTCACACCAGCCCACATGTTCCCTTTTGTTTCCCCCAACCTCTGCACATCACAGTGCACGTTTTCTTGCTTAAACCCTCAAGATTGCAACGACCAATCCCAAGGGAAAGCCAATTGCAAACCAGCCCTGTTTTTCCCCTTTTTCATCATCATTTCTATCCAAAATCAGTTGCATTAATGGCTGGATTTGCCAAAGTCTTGACCATTGCAGCAAGGCAAGGTCACCTCTTCACTTTTGCATTAAATGCAAAGCAAGATAGCCTGGTTTCTAGCCCACAAAGCAGCTGGATTCTAGAGATTTTCATCATGACATTGGATTTGGTTTTTGCCTATAAAAAGGGATGCTATGCATAAGGATAAAAAAAAAACAATTACACACACTTACTTACAACCTTCGAGCAAGAAAACACTTGGAACAACACTAAATACACAGCATCTAAACCTTCAAAACACCATACAAAGAGTGAGAGATAGTAGCCAAACTCCAACATCCAAACCTTGCAAAACATCAACCATTCAAGTCCTTTCCATTTCCTTGCAACAGGAGCATTGCTAGGAGTTCTGTAAGCATTCTAAAATCTTTATCTTTCATTTAGAATTGTTGCTTGCATCACCTATTTTGTTTAAATTCATTTTGCTCTAAAAACCCCCTTTTGAACTTCAAAGGAATCCCAAAGTTTGCAAAACATTTAAACTAAGTTGTTGCACTCCTTTTATTGCTAATTTCAAAAGCTTTTCACTCCTCCAAAAGTTCTGAGATTGTTCAGAAGGTGCTTCTGAACAGCAGTTCAGAAGCAGCTTCTGAACTCAAAATTTCGCAGTGTTCGCAGTGCGAAGTTCTGGTCGCAGTGCGACCATGACAGAACTCAGAATCTGAGTTTAGGCTTCTAAAAGCCAATTTTTGAGGTCTAACCCAAGAACTCAGAACCTAAGAGGATTGAAGCTCATTTTGTTCAAACTATATCAAGAGTTTTGCATGATATTGGAAGATTCACAAGTTTGAGCAACACTTTTTGAATAACTTGCGAAGCAAGCTACGTTCCTTAAACTTTCAAAATCAAACTTGAGCAATAAGCTAAGTTCATTATTTTCAAAAACTAAACTTGAACAAAAACCTTGTTCATGATTTTCAATCAAACATGAACTTAAGCCGAACTTGTTCACCTTTCAAAAATCTTTTTTCAAACTTGAGCCGAACTTGTGCGTTTTTTCACAAATTTGTGCATTCGCCACAAATTTGCTCATTTTCATGCACATAAACAAGGCAAATTGGTTCATAGGTCGCAACAACTAATTTGAACAATAAAATCTTTTCATATGAGTTTTAAACCAATTGTTTTGATAAACTTTGGGATTTCTTAAAATTCGAACAAAACTTGAATGAAAAAGGGATGGTTTGACGCATGTCTCTCCATTGCCCCGATTGAACGAATGCATGACGTATGTCTCGATGTTCGGACAATCGTCATTCTATTTTCAACACATCCAACCACACCAAACCAATTCTTGGCCCTTTGTGGTCAATTTGAACCCTTTGGTCCCCCGTGACCATTTGATTCAATTCCTCGACTCGGTTGAGTCACTTTGGTCAATGTTCGACTCGGTTGAGTCCATTGAACCTTTTCTTGATCCCGTTGGATCAATCGAACCCTTTTTCGACTCGGTTGAGTCACTTTGGTCAATGTTCGACTCGATTGAGTCCATTGAACCCTCTCTTGATCCCGTCGGATCAATTGAACCCTTTCTCGACTCGGTTGAGTCATTTTAATCTTTTTTAGTCCCCTCGCGGCCAATTTGAACCCTTTTTCCCCAACGGACATGTTTTATCTATTCTAGCGCGATTCGAAACAAACGCTTAAGCCTCCCAAGCGCGAGCACACAAGCTATGTTTAATCGCAAGAATACAGTCAAAACATCGTTCCTTAAAAACAACCAACAAATACGTTTTTCTACCAAAGAACTACGTAGCTTTGAATTCTCCATCGCACCAGGAGATACGTAGGAGCAAGATCATCATCTTGTCAAGCACAATAATAAAAAACAAACTTTTTTCCCCTTCATCATATTTTCTTTTTCCCTTTTTACATATTCAAGCATGCAAGCAAAACTTTAAAAACATTCTAGCCTTAGCTAACTAGGAGGTTCCCGTTGAGTACAACGGACGTGAGGGGTGCTAATACCTTCCCTTTTATTATCGTTTCCCTTCAAAACAAAAAACTCAAGGTTTATCAACGTTCCCTTTAAACAAAAACTTTGGTGGCGACTTCACAACAGCCTTGCTAGCGTTTGCGAACGCTCGAGGCTTGCGCGTTTTTAACGAGATCGCACAGCTGGCGACTTCGCTGGGGAAATAGATGAAACTTTCCTCGCTAGCGAGTCAAGCCCATCCTAGTTTAGCTTCTAAGCTAAATGTTTTTTCGTTTCTGCTTGCATGTTTTGTTTTATTTGTCTTTATCTTCTTCTTTTCATTACCTCTATGTTAATATGCTTCATATTGCTTTATGTTCATATTATTATATCAACTGTGGGGTTGTCACATGAGCAATGTTACTCCACATTGTTCGGGTTAATGCCGAACGTGTGAGGCTCTCTACCCGAGCTTTGAGAGAAATTAAGATAGGATGGTGGTTGCGTAGCGGAGGCCCGCGTTGACGTATGTCCGTGAGGAAGATGTGAAAACCCCGCCTAGATGAGATTTCGCTTGGAATTTATTGAAGTCTCGCGAGTAATTTGCGATTGACGACCTTATTTTCCTTGTGGGATCCGTGACTCTAGGGACCTTTTAGAAAATCTCATCTCTAGAGCCTACATGTGAGGATGGGGGAAGTTTTGAACATTCCTATACCAAACCCCTGCATACCATAAGCATTTGCATTCATGAAAATTTTTTTTGCATAAACAAAAAAAAGAGGGGCATGTTTTTGCATAGGCATTGCATACATACATTTACATGCATTTTCATGCATTTTTCTCAAAAAGAAAAACACCCACAGCATTCCCCAAAACAAAAAAAGAAGTACCCGATCTGGTGTACCGTGACGTTTCTGATAAGATCCCGAGCCACCAGAAGGCCATCGAGGTTCCAGAAATCATTTCTTTGTCCAAGTAATTTATCATATTTTTTGCTTTTTTGAAAAAAAATCATTTTGCTCTTCCCAAGACAAATGACTAACTTTATGGGACCCCCATATTTCAAATCATTTCTATCATTAATAAAATTGCAGTTTATGTTCAAAAGAGTTTGTTTTTCTTTCGTTCTTAAATAGAAATAAATTTTCGCAAGCCTAAAATAAAAAAATCATGCTTATGGATGGTTTCTCAGGATATAACCAAATCAAGATGGCTCCAGAGGACATGGAGAAAACCACATTTATCACCCCGTGGGGGACATTCTGCTATAAGGTAATGCCTTTCGGATTAACAAATGCCGGAGCAACATACCAAAGAGCAATGGTAACTCTTTTCCATGACATGATCCATAAGGAAATTGAGGTCTACGTCGACGACATGATTGCCAAATCCCAAACGGAGGAGGATCATCTAGTCCATCTACAAAAGCTTTTCGAACGCCTAAGAAAATTCAAGCTGCGCTTAAATCCTAACAAGTGTACATTTGGCGTTAGATCCGGAAAGTTATTGGGTTTCATCGTCAGCCAAAGAGATATCGAAGTGGATCCTAACAAGGTAAAGGCTATCCAAGAAATGCCAGCGCCAAATACCGAGAAAGAGGTCCGGGGTTTCTTAGGAAGATTGAACTACATCGCTAGGTTCATCTCACACATGACAGCTACATGCGAACCAATCTTCAAACTACTAAGGAAAAACCAAGCCGTTCATTGGAATGAGGATTGCCAAGAGGCGTTTGACAAGATCAAACAATACCTACAAGAACCACCAATTTTAATACCTCCGGTTCCGGGTAAACCCCTCATCTTATACCTAACCGTACTTGAAGGATCAATGGGTTGTGTGTTAGGACAACAAGATGAAACCGGAAGAAAAGAGCACGCAATTTACTACTTAAGCAAGAAGTTTACCGACTGTGAAACAAGGTATACTTCACTTGAAAAGACTTGCTGCGCTTTAGCATGGGCTGCTCGACGCATAAGACAATGAAGGAGTTGTGCAAAGATTTCAAGATTGAGCACCATAATTCCTCCCCTTACCGACCAAAGATGAACGGTGCGGTAGAAGCAGCCAATAAGAACATAAAGAAGATCATCCAAAAGATGGTAACAACATATAAGGATTGGCATGAGATGCTTCCCTTTGCGCTACATGGCTACAGAACAGCCATTCGCACTTCAACTGGGGCAACCCCTTTCTCCTTAGTATACGGTATGGAAGCTGTGCTTCCCGTAGAGGTGGAAATTCCTTCGTTAAGGGTCTTGATGGAAACCAAGCTAGAGGAAGCTGAATGGGTCCAAACAAGGTTCGACCAACTGAATCTCATAGAGGAAAAGCGTCTGACGGCAATATGTCACGGACAACTCTATCAAAGGAGACTCAAGAGAGCATTCGACAAGAAGGTCCGGCCTCGAGAATTCAACGAAGGAGACCTAATGCTCAAGAAGATATTACCTATCCACAAAGATCCCCACGGGAAGTGGACTCCCAGCATTGATGGGCCGTACGTGGTAAAGAAAGCCTTCTCAGGCGGAGCCCTGATCATCACCACTATGGACGGAGAAGAGTTCCCACTCTCAATAAACTCCGATGCAGTCAAGAGGTATTATGCCTAAGAAAAAAAAAGAAAAGAAGAGAAAAAAGCTCGCTAAATCGAAAAACCTGAAAGGGCGGTTTAGGCAATAGAGAGCGTCCTGCTAGATCGAAAACCTGAAAAGGCGGTTTAGGCAAAAATTAAGGACATCAAAAAAGGAAATACACCCCGGTGGATTGAAAACTCGATAGAGCGGTCCAGGCAAAAGTTAGGGGTTAACAAAAGAAGAAAGGCAATGACTGCAGCATCCAAGCTCCGGACAAGATTCAAGAGGAGAAGAATCGGTCTCGTCAGCATCTTCCAAAAACAAAAATCTCGAAGTCATAAGGAAATAGCATGTGTTGTGCCAAAACCAACAAATTTCTTTTTGCTTTTTTTCTTGTCTTTCTCTATCTTTCTCCTCAGAGAAGTAATCACTTCTCACTTCATGTATTATTTTTACCCATTCAAGAAGTCAAATCTGCATTGAATAAATTTCCTTTGTTATTTTGTGTTCTCAGTAGCGCATAAAATTTTGTTTTATTCATGAAAAATGCATTAAAACATGGGAAATAAACAAAAGAAATTTCTTCCAAAAAAAGAAAAAAAACAAACAAGCGTTTTTTCATTTGAATTTGTGTAAATTTCGAAAGAATTGCGGTAATTCCCACCAAATATTGCACCAAAGGACTTATGCTCTTCAGCAAAGGCAAGTGCGTAGCTCACGGCACGCGGAGCGCAAAAGCCCCAAGGGTTAAGGGACCAAATTCCCCAGTAAGCACCCTAAACATCCAAACATCAACCAAGGCTGGATATCGATCATGCTTCCAAAATGATCCTTATATCCCCATGAAGCCAAACCTTATTGACATCCCCCAAGGAGTCTCAACCCAAAACAAAAAGTCCAATCATCATTGGCAGACCATTACAAATCCCCAGGAAAAGCCCGACCTTGCTCGGCATCCAATCTTAACTCCCAGCATTCAACATGCATCCCACATATCATGCATAACATAATACATGCATCATGTCAATCATCATTCATGCATGCGTATACAAATCATTCGTACACATGCATTTCATAAATCATGTCATGCATCCTCAACAAGGATTCTCCAGTGAGTATCACATATTCACCAGCATCCATCAACAGTTAAGTAAGCGTTCCCCAGTGAACCTCCTTCACAAACTGTCCCCAATTCCCCAGCAGGAATCTTTGATTGAGTCTATCTCATATCATATTGCATTGCATATCATACTGCATAACATGAAGCATAACATGCATCATACAATCATGTTTTCCGGCTCAAAGTTGGGCACCTATTCAGGGTAAGACCATTTCAGTTAAGGTATTGACCTCTAGTGTAAGCGGCTAGATAAGATCACCTTCCTCAGTGTTTCGACCTTCAGTGTTAGCGGCTGAATAAGATCACTTCCCCGTTAGGAATCGACCTTCAGTGTTAGCGGCTGAATAAGATTACCTATCTTAAGGTATCGACCTCTAGTGTAAGCGGCTAGATAAGATCACCTTCCTCAGTGTTTCAACCTTCAGTGTTAGCGGCTGAATAAGATCACTTCCCCGTTAGGAATCGACCTTCAGTATTAGCGGCAGAATAAGATGACCTATCTTAAGGTATTGACCTCTAGTGTAAGCGGCTAGATAAGATCACCTTCCTCAGTGTTCGACCTTCAGTGTTAGCGGCTGAATAAGATCACTTCCCCGTTAGGAATCGACCTTCAGTGTTAGCGGCTGAATAAGATTACCTATCTTAAGGTATCGACCTCTAGTGTAAGCGGCTAGATAAGATCACCTTCCTCAGTGTTCGACCTTCAGTGTTAGCGGCTGAATAAGATCACTTCACCGTTAGGAATCGACCTTCAGTGTTAGCGGCTGAATAAGATTACCTATCTTAAGGTATCGACCTCTAGTGTAAGCGGCTAGATAAGATCACCTTCCTCAGTGTTCGACCTTCAGTGTTAGCGGCTGAATAAGATCACTTCACCGTTAGGTATCGACCTCTAGTGTAAGCGGCTAGATAAGATCACCTTTGCCTTTAGGAATCTACCTCCAGTGTTAGCGGCTGGATACGATTACCTTCATCCCCAGTGGATCTACCTCCAGTGTTAGCGGCTGGATACGATCAACCTTTTCAAATCATTGCATTTGCATATTTTACTTTCACTGCAATCTTTTCATTCCGCGAAGGACAAAATTCGGGTCCTTCTTTTACCTAATTGATCTTCGCAAAGAGTTCGTGAGATGCCCTTGGCACTCACACACTCTATGCAAAGACACAATTAAGTAGGGGCAGCTGTAGTACCCCAATTTTGTCCTAAGCCTTTTAAAACAAAAAAATCAAAAAAATCAAAGAGGGAGAAAAAGTCAAAGTCAACAAAAGTCAACAGAAAAGTCAACATTTCAAAAATGAGGACTTCGCACTGCGAAGCTCCCTTCGCACTGCGAAGTCTGCGATTTTTCTGCAGATTTTTGGTGTTTTTGATTTAATTCCAGATTTTGTTGCACATCATTTGCATATTTATTTTAATCAGCATTCATGGCTAATTGGGCCAAGCAAAACCAGAAATGAGAAACTTGCCATTAATGCCAAGGTTGGAAGCTTTTTCTTCCAACCTAGCATGTGACAAGCAAGTGGGCTTGCCCTTGGGCAGCTCTTGTCCCTCCCAAGTGACCTGTTAACCACCCCAAGGTTGCCAGCCACCTGCTTGATGACTTTCCTCCTGCTTGCTCCCCCAAAACCAGTCAAACCAGCTGGATTTTTCACTTGAAAAAGCCATGAGTGCCTACCCTGTTTTGCAATAGCTTTTCACCCTCTCACACCAGCCAATTATAGCTTTTTGCATCCCCCAATCTCTGCACATCACAGTGCACGTTTTTATTGATCAACCATTGAGATTACAAGGATTGATCCCCAAGCTTGGCCAATTGCAATCCAGCCCTATTTCATCATCATTTCTATCCAAAAACCTTTGAATTTGTGGCTGAAATTAGGCTGAGTCTTGACCCTTGGCACAAGGCAAGGTTGCCTCTATCCATTAGCATTTAATGCAAAGGGATTTAGCCTGATCCTAGCCCACAAATCAGCTGGATTTTGGGGATTTCTAATGATGAAATTGATTTGGTTTTGGCCTATAAATAGAGATGCAAGGCAAGAGTTCATAACAGCATTAAAGAGCATTATTCACACTTAGAAAACACTACTCACACTTACAAACAACCAGAGAAAAAACCAGCCAAAACACTAGCAAAAGCCAATCAAACACAAAAGCTTTGCACAAAGTTCATTGCTCATCACCAACATTCAAAACCTTTGCAAGAATCTTCAACCAACTCAAATCTATTGCAGCTGGAGCTTTGCTAAGGATCTCTGTAAGTATTCTAAGTACTGATCTTGAATTTACAATTGTGTTTGCATAGCAATTTTGGTCCAAAACCTTTTGGTTCTAAAAAACCCCTTTTGAATTTCAAAGAAATCCCAAGGTTTTCAAAACATCAAAACTGTTTTGTCCAGCCTTTTTCATCCCAAAAACTCAAAGTTTTTCACTCTCCTAAAAGGTCCTGAGTGTGTTCAGAAGTTGTTTCTGAGCAAAAGTTCAGAAACAGCTTCTAAACTCAAAAATTCGCATTGTTCGCAGTGCGAAGTCATGGTCGCAGAGCGACCATGACAGAACTCAGAATCTGAGTTTAGGTGCCCAAATGGCCAATTTTTGAGGTTCTAGCCCAAGAGCTCAGAACCTAGGAGTTTTAAAACTCATGTTTTTCAAACCAGTTCAAGGATTTTGCATAATATTGGAAAATTCGCAAGTTCGGGTGACACTTTGTGGATAACTTGCAAAACAAGTCATATCCCCAATCTTTCAAAACAACATGAACAAACCAGCTATGTTCATCATTTCAAATCCAAACTTGAGCAATAAATATTGTTCATGACTTTCAAAACCCAAACGTGAACATACGTCGAATTTGTTCGTTTTTCAAAACAATTCGCAAAATGAGCCGAACTTGTGCGTTTTCTAACAATTTGTTAAAATCTTTTCATTTTGGGTTTTCAAACCAAATGTTTTGATAAACTTTGGGATTTCTAAAAAGAATTCTACCCAAAAAACTTGAATGAAAAAGGGATGGTGTGACGTATGTCTCTCCATTGCCCCGATTGTACGAATGCGTGACGTATGTCTCGTCGTTCGGACAATCGTCATTCCATTTTCAATGTATCCAACCATAACCAAACCAAATCTTGGCCCCTTGTGGTCAATCCAAACCTTTTGGTCCCCCGTGGCCACTAGGTTTGATCCCTCGACTCGTTTGAGTCACTCGGTCAATGTTCGACTCGTCCGAGTCCATTGTACCCGTTCTTGATCCCAGTGGATCAATCGAACAATCCCCCGACTCGTTGGAGTCCCCTTGGTCAATGATTGACTCGATTGAGTCCATTGCACCTCTTTTGGTCCCATAGCGACCAACTCGAACCCTTTTACCCCAACGGACGTACCTTTTAACATTCTATCGTGATTCGTAAACAAACGCTTAATAAGTCTCCCAAGCGCGAGCATACAAGCTATACGCTTAATAAGTCTCCCGAGCGCGAGCATACAAGCTACGTTTTTCTACCAAAGAACTACGTACGCTTTGAATTCTCCGACTACCGGGAGATACGTAGGAGCAAGATCAACATCTTGTCAAGCGCAATAATAATAAAAACTTTCTTTTTCCCTTTCGTTTGTTTTCATCTCTTTTCCCCCCTTTTAGTATATTTTTTTTTTACATAGATAAGCACGCGCGCAAAACATTTAAAAACAATTTAAGCTTTAGCCAAATAGAAGGTTCCCGTTGAGTACAACGGACGTGAGGGGTGCTAATACCTTCCCCTTGCGTAACCGACTCCCGAACCCGACAATGGTTGCGATGACCAGTCCTTTTCCTCATCGTCAAGGGTTTTATTATCGTTTCCCTTTCAAAACAAAAAACTTAAGGGTTTATCAACGTTCCCTTTACACAAAATCTTTGGTGGCGACTTCACAAAGGCCCTCCGAGCGTCCGCGGACGTCCTCGGAGGATTTGCGCGTTTTTTTCATTAAAAACGAGGTGCGCACAATATGTACGTTTTTCTACCAAAGAACTACGTACGCTTTGAATTCTCCGACTACCGGGAGATACGTAGGAGCAAGATCGACATCTTGTCAAGCGCAATAATAAAAAACTTTCTTTTCCCTCGCATCATTTTTTTTCTTTTTCCCTTTTGACATAGACAAGCATGCGCGCAAAACATTTAAAAACAATCTAAGCTTTAGCCAAATAGAAGGTTCCCGTTGAGTGCAACGGACGTGAGGGGTGCTAATACCTTCCCCTTGCGTAATCGACTCCCGAACCCGACAATGGTTGCGATGACCAGTCCTTTTCCTCATCGTCAAGGGTTTTATTATCATTTCCCTTTCAAACAAAAAACTTAAGGGTTTATCAACGTTCCCTTTACACAAAAACTTTGGTGGCGACTTCAAAAGGCCCTCCGAGCGTTCGAGGACGTCCTCGGAGGATTGCGCGTTTTTTAAAACGAGGTGCGCACAAAAACATCAGATTCAACAACAGTAAGCAACAAAGTGATTTGAAGAAGACAAGAACTGATGAGAAGAGAAATCAATCAAAGGGAGTTCAGTGCTATGAGTGTGAAGGATATGGTCATATCAAGTCAGGTTGTCCTACTTACCTCAAGAAACAGAAGAAAGGCTTGATTGTTTCTTGGTCTGATGAAGATGACTCAGAAAGTGAAGTAGAGAATGAATCTGCTAAGCATTTTGTTGCTTTAACTGGAAAATACAAGTCTGATGTTAAAATTAAGGCTTCAAAAGCTCTATAAGAATCTGAAGCACTATCAGAGTCTGAAACACTATCAGAGTCTGAAGCACTATCAGAGTCTGAAGCTCCATCAGAGTTTGAGGCCAGTGTTGATAAATTGTCCTATGAAGAACTGGCTAACAATTACAAAGATCTATACAACAGAAGTGTAGAAGTTTGTAAACAACTAGTGGATCAGAACAAGACCATCAGTCAACTGCATGCTGAAAGGAGTGACCTTTTAGCACAAAATTTTTATCTCAAAGATGAGGTAAGCCAACTGAATTCTCAACTGGATCATATGAAGAAGCAAGTCAGAATGTTAAATACTGATACTAATGTGCTGGATGAGATTTTGGAGTGTCAGAACCAAGGGAAACCAAAAGGCATAGGTTTTGTTGATGGGACTTTGAGCATCAAACAGCAAAATCAAGCTAAATGGTTCATTCCTGCTGTTGGAACTTATGATCCAATGATAGGCACATCTAAGAGGGAACATCACAAGGAACCTCAGAAATCTAAGAGAAAGAGGAGAACTCAGCCATTGGTATGTCATCACTGTAGTAAGAAGGGGCACATAAAGCCATTCTGTTTCAAGCTATATGGTTATCACAAGCACTTTCAACACAGAAAAGTGGAACCTGCTGCAAACAGAATCAATGTCAAGAAGGTATGGAAACCCAAATGTAATAATGTTGGGCTCATAGCACATACATCTTTGAGAGCCTCCCCTAGGGAAGATTGGTATTTTGATAGTGGATGCTCCAGACACATGACTGGTGTGAAGAAGTTTTTAAGTAATTTAAAGCCATATTCCAGCAGCTATGTAACTTTTGGTGATGGAGCTAAAGGAGAAATTCTTGGAATTGGAGACTTGATCAGTGATGGATTACCAAGACTAGACAATGTGCTATTAGTAAAAGGACTAACTTCAAATTTGATCAGCATAAGCCAGCTGTGTGATCAAGAGTTGAGAGTGAACTTTAACAAGGAGGAATGTTTGGTAACTGGTAAAGAAGGTGAAGTGCTGATGAGGGGCAGTAGATCAAAGGACAACTGCTAGTTGTGGATGTCTGAAGAAGAAACAAGCATGTCCACTTGTCTCATAAGTTCAGAAGAAGAAGTCAGACTTTGGCACCAGAAACTTGGTCACTTGAATCTGAAGGGCATGAAGAAAGTCATGAATGTGGAAGCCATCAGAGGAATACCCAAACTGAAGATTAATGAAGACACTATTTGTGGTGAATGTCAGATTGGTAAACAAACACGAAAGTCTCATCCAAGGTTGGGGCATCAGGTAACAACAAAAGTTCTTGAACTATTACATATGGACCTAATGGGACCTATGCAAGTTGAGAGCATTGGAGGAAAGAAGTATGCTTTTGTGGTTGTTGATGATTTTTCAAGATTCACTTGGGTAAGCTTCATTAGAGAAAAATCAGATACTTTTGATGTGTTTAAAGATCTGTGCACTCAGTTACAAAGAGAGAAGGATAGTGTCATTGTCAGGATCAGAAGTGACCATGGGAAGGATTTTGAAAATAGTAAGTTTTCTGAGTTCTGTGCTTCTGAAGGGATCAAACATGAATTTTCAGCTCCCATAACACCTCAGCAAAATGGTGTGGTTGAAAGGAAGAACAGAACCTTGGCAGAATCAGCCTGAGTTATGTTACTTGCTAAGAATTTACCTTATCTGTTCTGGGCAGAAGCAATGAATACAACATGCTATGTTCACAATAGGGTGACTCTGAAGAAGGGCACTACCTCTACTCTGTATGAGTTATGGAAAGGAAGAAAGCCTACTGTCAAGTACTTTCATGTTTTTGGTAGCAAGTGTTACATTTTGGCTGATAGAGAAAACAGAAGAAATATGGATCCCAAGAGTGATGAAGGAATGTTTCTTGGTTACTCAGCAAACAGCAGAGCTTATAGAGTGTTTAATTCCAGAACAAAGGTTGTAATGGAATCTATCAATGTTGTGGTAGATGATTTACCTGCTGAAAAAGTTTCTGATGTGGTACCAGATGATGTAACATCAGAAGAACAGTCAGAAGCACCAGTTGCGGAAAATGAAGTAGAGTCTGAAGAAGGAGAGATTAATCCAGATCATGTATCAACTAGTAAAGGACCTTCAATTAGAATTCAGAAGGATCACCCCAAAGATTTAATCATTAGGAACCTTGATCAAGGAGTCAGAACCAGAATATCAGATGCAGTAACTACTGATTCATGTTTTGTGTCCAAATTTGAACCCAAAAATATTTAAGAAGCTCTTACTGATGAATTCTGGATTGATGCTATGCAAGAGGGACTGAATCAGTTCAAAAGAAATGAAGTGTGGGACCTTGTTCCAAGACCTGAAGGCATGATTGTCATTGGAACTAAGTGGATTTACAAGAATAAATCAGATGAACATGGAACTGTGACCAGAAACAAGGCAAGGTTAGTTGCTCAGGGATACACTCAGGTGGAGGGACTTGATTTTGATGAAACCTTTGCACATGTGGCCAGATTAGAATCCATAAGATTACTTTTGGGTGTAGCATGTATTCTTAAATTCAAGCTGTTTCAGATGGATGTGAAGAGTGCTTTCCTAAATGGGTACTTACAAGAAGAGGTTTATGTTGAACAGCCAAAGGGATTTGTGGATCCTAACTTCCCTAACCATGTTTACAAGTTGAAGAAAGCACTGTATGGATTGAAACAAGCACCTAGGGCATGGTATGAGAGACTCACACAATTTCTAGTTACTCAAGGCTACAGAAAAGGAGGAACTGACAAGACCCTGTTTGTGAAAGAGAAAGATGGAAGTTTAATGATAGCACAAATATATGTTGATGACATTGTCTTTGGTGGAATGTCAAACCAGATGGTTCAACTCTTTGTTCAGCAGATGCAGTCTGAGTTTGAGATGAGTCTTGTGGGTGAACTAACATATTTTCTTGGTCTTCAAGTCAAGTAGATGGAAGACACTATATTCATTTCACAAAGCAAATATGCAAAGAATATAGCCAAGAAGTTTGGGATGGAGAATGCAAGCCATAAAAGAACACCTGCAGCCACTCACTTGAAGTTAACTAAAGATGAACAAGGTGTTGCTGTTGATCAAAGCCTGTATAGGAGCATGATTGGAAGTCTGTTATATCTAACCGCAAGCAGACCAGACATAACCTTTGCTGTTGGAGTCTGTGCTAGATATCAGGCTGAGCCAAAAATTAGTCACTTGACTCAAGTGAAAAGGATTCTGAAGTATGTCAAAAGTACCAGTGACTATGGTATCATGTACTCACACAGTGGAAGTCCTATGTTAGTTGGGTATTGTGATGCTGACTGGGCAGGTAGTGCAGATGATAGAAAAAGTACTTCTGGTGGATGCTTCTTTCTGGGAAACAATCTGATTTCATGGTTTAGCAAGAAGAAGAATTGTGTGTCTCTATCTACAACTGAAGCTGAGTATATAGCAGCTGGTAGCAGTTGTTCCCAATTGGTGTAGATGAAGCAAATGCTGAAGGAATATAATGTTGAACAGGATGTTATGACTTTGTATTATTACAATCTGAGTGCAATCAATATTTCAAAGAATCGCATACAGCATAGCAGGACTAAGCACATTGATATACGCCATCATTTCATCAGAAACCTTGTGGAGGAGAAGGTTGTGCAACTGGAACATGTTGACATAGAAGAACAGCTTGCTGACATATTTACAAAAGCATTGGATGCCAAGCAGTTTGAAAACTTGAGGAGTAAACTAGGAGTTTGTTTGCATGAAGAATTATAGCTATTACAGTTTGCTGAGGGTGAGCAAGCAGGAAGTGAGGGAGATGCAGATGATGCTGGTTCTTATAGAGAAGCCATGTTTGATGCAGGTTCTGATGTCAAAACAGAGTCTGATACTAAGCCAGTTTATGTTTTCTGTGTGAAGACTGTGTTTTGTCAAGATTATTTGGCTAAAAAGGGGGAGAAAAACTTGTGTTTGGTTTCAGAATGTGTTTGTTCAGAATGTACTTGGTTTCACAATTCAGATTTTGTTTTTCAGAAGTTAACAGTTTTATTCAGAATTCAGAAGCAGAATTCAAAAAGAGCTGCGAAGATGTGTTTCAGGGGGTTTCTCTGGCTCAGGGGGAGTGTTTCAGTGTAGTGTTCCTGAGTTGTGTTGTTCCTGAGTTTGTGTGTTCAGGGGGAGTCTCTGTCAGAAGCTGACATAGTGTGTTATCCACTGCTGACTCTGTTGCTACATTTATGTGTTGTTCTTCATGGTTGCGTGCTTTGTTGAATGAATAACTTATTTTTGTGAAGAAATTGATTTTAGCCAAAAATTTGCCAAAGGGGGAGATTGTTGGATATTTGGTTGTTGGCTACATGTTTTGCTAAAATCAAATGTACAAGCAGTTTGTCTTCAGAAGCTGATATCTCAATTGTATGTTGTTGAGTCTTTTGTGTTGGCTGCATGTTTTGGCAAAACCAATGTTTTGAATAGAAGCATCTCCATATTTGAAACATTTCTTCAGTTGCAAGTTTTGTGTTTTGAAGCCATTCAGAAGCAGAAAATATCATCAGAAGCTGAATGCACTGTAGCAGTTCAGAAGCTGACTTCAGGTTCTGAAGCCAGCGTTGACTTTTGTTGACCACATCAGAAGCTGGGTTTTCAGATTAATTTTTGCGCGTATCTTGGGAGATTTAGCAAGGAATTATCTTTGTATAAGTGCTTCTAGAATGCTGAATTGTTTGGAGAAGATTTTATTGAAGATTTGGTTCAAAGATATGAAAATCGTATTTTCTGTTTTAAATCTTTCAAAGATACAAAACAGTTTTATTTGTTACTTGATTGGACCAATCTTATTTCAGTAACAAATCAATTCAGAAGATTAGTTTTTTTTTGCAAGACTGAAGGCTATATAAAGAGGAGGGCTGCTGCTATTCAAAAGACAAGAAATTAGAGAGAAAAATTCAGAGAAAAGAGTCTTAGAGTTTTTAAGCTTTTAGCTTTATTTGTGCACCACTCTTTTGAGTTGGTTTAGGTGTTTTGATTGAGTTGTAATCACTCTAAGCCTGTAGGTACGAGTGAAGTCAGATGTGTTGAAGTTGTTCTTCAAAACAGAGTAGTTTTTGTTAAGGGGTTCAGTAACAGGTTTGTTACTTGAATAGGAAGTTAGAGGTTTTCTAATACTCAACGTGTTGGGTAGAATTCAAGACTAGGAGGAAGTTAATTGCTTAGGCTGGGAACTGGGAGTCAGTGTCTTGAGTCATAAGGATTAATTCCTATAGTGGAATTCCTTCCTGGATTGGTATCCCCCAGAGTAGGAGGTGTTTACTCCGAACTGGGTTAACAAACCTTGTGTGTTTTTAGCTTTCCTGCACATTTATTCTTCTGCCTGTTATTGCTTTTATAATTGTGCCAAGTTCTGATCAGAACCTGATAAGTTTTAATCAGAACCAGAACCTGTTAAGTATCTTATTGCCTGGCCAGAATTTCACTTGGCATCAGAGCAGGCACCCTGCCTGTAATTTGGGTGAGATCCAGAGGACTTAATATCTGGCAAGCATGGATAGAGAAGGAGGCTATGTCAATAGACCACCCCTACTAGATGGCACAAACTATGAGTATTGGAAGTCTAGGATGTGTGCATTCTTAAAATCTATTGACAGCAGGACTTGGAAAGCTGTGATTAAAGGCTGGGATCATCCTGAGGTTTTGGACAAAGATGGTAACAAAACTGGAGTATTGAAGCCTGAGGAGGAATGGACCAAAGCTGAAGATGATCTGTCTCTGGGAAATTCAAAAGCTTTGAATGCTATCTTTAATGGTGTTGATCAGAATATGTTCAGACTTATCAAACAATGTACTGTTGCTAAGGAGGCCTGGGAAATTTTGAAGACAACTCATGAAGGAAGCTCTAAAGTGAAGATGTCCAGATTGCAGCTGCTGACCACCAAATTTGAGAACCTGAAGATGAAGGAGGATGAATCCATTCAGGATTTTTACATGAATGTGCTGGACATGGCAAATTCTTTTGACTCACTTGGGGAGAAGATGTCTGATGAGAAGTTGGTGAGAAAAATCCTCAGGTCCCTGCCCAGAAGATTTGACATGAAGGTCACTGCAATTGAAGAGGCTCATGATATTACCACTATGAAGCTTGAGGAGCTGATTGGGTCATTGCTCAATTTTGAAACAGCCTTTTGCAAACAGACTGAGAAGAAAGGAAAAGGTGTAGCTTTTAGTGTGAATTCTGAAGCTGATGATCAACAAGATTCTGAGGAGGATGACTTATCAGAAGCTCTAGTGTTGCTGGGAAAACAATTCAACAAGATTCTGAAGAATGTTAACAGAAAAGCCAAAGCCAAAGGTCAGAATTTCAGATTCAATAACAAAAAGCAACAAACTGATGAGAAGAAGAACAAGTCTGAGGAGAAAAGTAACCAAGCTAAAGGTGTGCAGTGCTATGAGTGTGAAGGTTATGGACATATCAAAACTGAGTGTCCTACTTTTCTTAAGAAGCAGAAGAAAAGCCTAGCTGTTGCATGGTCTGATGATGGTTCTGAAGAAGATGATGATAGTGAATCTGGTATGTGTGATACTGGTCTAGTAGTGAGGTCAGGAGCTATCTTGAAGAAGGAACCTGCTTTAGAGTCTGAGACTTTTTCAGAGTCTGACTCAGAGTCTGAAGGTTCATCTGT
Source organism: Medicago ruthenica (assembly GCA_018208015.1). Classification (NCBI taxonomy): domain Eukaryota; kingdom Viridiplantae; phylum Streptophyta; class Magnoliopsida; order Fabales; family Fabaceae; genus Medicago; species Medicago ruthenica. The sequence goes on along the minus strand of CM031376.1, from coordinate 39,078,685 downwards.
GTCTGAAGCTATTAAAACTTCATATGATGAACTAGCTGACAACTACAGGAAGCTGTATACCAGAAGTGCTGAGGTTTGCAAACAAGTTTTGGATCAGAAGGAGACTATTCTTCAACTGGAGGCTGAAAAAGGTGAACTGTTAGTGCAGAATTCAGATTTAAAAGAAGAAGTGAAGCAACTGAACTCCCAACTCGATCAAATGAAAAAGCAAGTGAAGATGTTGAATTCTGCTACTGATAAGTTGGAGGACATTTTGGGGAATCAGCAACAAGGAAAAACTGGTTTAGGTTTTGTTGATCAGACTCAGATTCCTAAACAGATGAGTTTTGTTCCTGCTACTCAAACTCATGACTCTATGGTTGGAACATCAAAGAGGAGACCTCAGAAACAAGCCCAGATGCAAGCTCAGAAGAAACCTCAGATGCAAGGTCTGAAGTATGTTCAGATGCAAGGTCAGAAACATGTTCAGATGCTACCTCAGAAGCAACCCCAGAAATTGTTCAGAAACAGAAGGAGGAGGAATCATCCATGGGTCTGTCATCATTGTGGAAAGAGAGGGCATATCAAACCATTCTGCTTTAAATTGTATGGTTACCCTGAACACTTCCAATATAGAAGAGTTGAACCAGCTACTATCAGTCACAATGTTCAGAAGGTGTGGAAGCCCAAAGTTCAGAATGTAGGCCTGATTGCTCATACCTCTTTGAGAGCTACTTCAAAAGAAGACTGGTATTTTGATAGTGGGTGTTCAAGGCACATGACTGGTGTGAAGAAACTACTGAGCAATATCAGATCATACTCCAGAAGTTATGTGACATTTGGAGATGGTGTAAAAGGTCAGATTCTGGGTATTGGAGATTTGATCAGAGAAGGTTTGCCCAGACTTAATGATGTGCTACTGGTGGAAGGATTAACCTCTAATCTGATCAGTATCAGCCAACTTTGTGATCAAGAATTGAAGGTTAATTTCAACAAGCAAGAATGCATTGTTACTGATCAGGAAGATAAGATTCAGATGAGAGGCTGCAGATCCAAAGACAATTGTTATTTGTGGGTTTCTGAAGAAGAAAGAAGTCTGACTTCTTGTCTTATGAGCTCAGAAGAGGAAGTCAAGCTCTGGCACCAGAAACTGGGACATCTGCATCTGAAAGGCATGAAGAAAATCCTAAGTACTGAAGCTATCAGAGGTGTTCCTAATCTGAAGATCAATGAGGACAATGTTTGTGGTGATTGTCAAATTGGAAAACAAACAAGAAAGTCTCGTCCCAGATTAGTTCACCAGGTAACTACTAAAGTACTAGAACTTGTTCATATGGATTTAATGGGGCCTATGCAAGTAGAAAGTATTGGAGGAAAGAGGTATGCTTTTGTAATGGTAGATGACTACTCAAGATTCACATGGATCAGTTTTGTTAGAGAAAAATCTGATACTTTTGAAGTATTTAAAGACCTATGTATTCAACTACAAAGAGAGAAGGACTGTGGAATTGTCAGAATCAGAAGTGATCATGGCAAAGAATTTGAAAACAAGAGTTTCTCAGAATTTTGTGCCTCTGAAGGTATAAAGCATGAGTTCTCTGCACCTATCACCCCTCAGCAAAATGGTGTAGTTGAGAGGAAGAACAGGACTTTAGCAGAATGTGCAAGAGTGATGCTGCATGCTAAGAAACTTCCATATATGTTCTGGGCTGAAGCAATGAACACTGCATGCTATATCCATAATAGAGTGACTCTGAAGAAAGGAACAACATCTACATTGTATGAACTATGGAAAGGAAGGAAGCCTACAGTCAAATATTTTCATGTGTTTGGCAGTAAATGTTACATTTTGGCTGACAGAGAAAATAGGAGAAAACTGGATCCTAAGTCTGATGAGGGTATATTTTTAGGATATTCAGTAAACAGCAGAGCTTATAGGGTGTTTAATTCAAGAACTAAAGTTGTGATGGAATCCATTAATGTGGTAATTGATGATCTGACTGCTGAGAAAGATAGAAGTGAGTCTGAAGTTGTTCCAGAGTCTGAACCATCAGAAGAACAAACTTCAGAAGCTGAAGTTTGTCCAGAGTCTGAAGAGACAGATATACATCCAGAACATGATTCTACCAATAAAGGGCCATCTATTAGAATTCAGAAGGATCATCCTAAGGAGCTTATCATTGGGAGTTTGGATCAAGGGGTCAGAACCAGGAGATCAGAACCAGCTGCTACTGATTCATGTTTTGTGTCTAAGTTTGAACCCAAAAATGTGAAAGAAGCCCTGACTGATGAATTTTGGATTGAAGCAATGCAAGAAGAGTTGAATCAATTCAAAAGGAGTGAAGTGTGGGATCTGGTTCCAAGACCTGAAGGGCTGAATGTAATTGGGACTAAGTGGATATTCAAGAATAAAACAGATGAAAATGGTACTGTAGTCAGAAACAAGGCAAGGTTAGTTGCTCAGGGTTATACTCAAGTTGAGGGACTTGATTTTGATGAGACCTTTGCACCAGTGGCCAGACTAGAGTCCATAAGACTGTTGTTGGGTGTCTCCTGCATTCTCAAGTTCAAGCTATTTCAGATGGATGTGAAGAGTGCATTTCTAAATGGATATCTGCAAGAAGAAGTGTATGTTGAACAGCCTAAAGGATTTGTGGATCATAATTTTCCTAATCATGTTTACAAACTGAAGAAGGCCTTGTATGGATTGAAGCAAGCACCAAGGGCATGGTATGAAAGGCTTACTCAATTTCTTGTGGCTCAAGGTTACAGAAAAGGAGGTTCTGATAAGACATTGTTTGTGAAAGATGAAAATGGGAGTCTGATGATTGCTCAGATTTATGTGGATGATATAGTGTTTGGAGGGATGTCTCAGAAGATGGTCAAATTGTTTGTTCAGCAGATGCAGTCAGAATTTGAAATGAGTTTAGTTGGTGAACTGACTTACTTTCTTGGTCTACAAGTCAAGCAAATGGAAGATACAATCTTCATTTCTCAGAGTAAATATGCCAAGAACATTGTGAAGAAGTTTGGAATGGAGTCTGCTGCTCATAAGAAGACACCAGCTGCTACTCACCTGAAGTTGACTAAGGATGAACATGGAATATCAGTAGATCAAAGTCAATATAGGAGCATGATAGGGAGCTTATTGTATTTAACTGCAAGCAGACCTGATATCACTTATGCTGTTGGAGTATGTGCAAGATACCAAGCTGATCCTAAGATGAGTCATCTGACACAAGTTAAAAGGATCTTGAAGTATGTGAATAGCACAAGTGACTATAGAATCATGTATTCTCATAGTTCAAGTTCTGAACTGATGGGATATTGTGATGCTGACTGGGCTGGAAGTGCTGATGACAGGAAGAGCACCTCAGGAGGTTGTTTCTTTTTGGGAAATAACTTAATTTCTTGGTTCAGCAAGAAACAAAATTGTGTTTCACTGTCAACTGCTGAAGCTGAGTACATTGCTGCTGGGAGTAGTTGCTCACAACTGGTGTGGATGAAACAGATGCTGGAGGAGTACAACATTAAACAAGGTGTTATGACATTGTTCTGTGACAATTTGAGTGCAATCAACATCTCTAAGAATCCAATTCAGCACAGCAGAACCAAACACATAGACATCAGACATCATTTTATCAGAAACCTTGTGGAGGATAAAGTTATTCAACTGGAACATGTAGCTACTGAAGAACAAGTTGCTGACATATTCACAAAGGCCTTGGATGCTAAGCAGTTTGAAAACTTAAGGAGCAAGTTAGGAGTGTGTTTGCATGAAGAGTTATAGCAATTACTGCAAACTGGATGTGAGGAAGCTAGAGTACCTGCCAGTTGTGCCTTTGCTAAATGTGATCCTGAACCTAAGTCAGAGTCTGAGACTACTTTTGGATATGTAGTTTTGGTTCCCTATTTGAAGTCTGAGATTTGTCAGAATTTTGTGGCTAAAAAGGGGGAGAAAATCTTATGTAATGGGTTGGCTCTGATACCAAAAGTCTTATGCAAAGTGTTGCTGCTCAGAAGTTCAAATTTCAGATGTTCAGCTTTCAGTGTTGTTCAGAAGTCATTTGTGAAGCTCAGAGTTCAGAACAAATATAACAAGAGCTGTCAAGATGTTATTGAGGGGGAGTATGTGTCTCAGGGGGAGTACAAGATTGTTATGGTCCTGAGTGTTTCTGTGATCCTGAGGTATGGTCCTGAAGAACAATTGTGTGCAGCTCCTGAAGTGTTGGCTCTGATATGCTCTGATACCATAAATTCAGAAGTAAGGGGGAGTTTGATGTATGCTGAGTGTATGTTGAGTTGCAGGGGGAGTGTGTGTGATGATCAGGAGTTGATCAGTAGCTCTGATACCTTGAAGTAGCTCTGATACCATGATTCAGGAGTCAGAAGCTGAAGCTGTTGTTTAACATAGCTGAATCCGCTGCCTAAACTAATTGCTATGATGTATTATTGTGGAGTTCTTCATTGTTGAGCTGATTATAATGAAGATTGAAGGACTTGGATGGTTTTAGCCAAAAATTTGCCAAAGGGGGAGATTGTTGAGTCTTTTGTGTTGGCTGCATGTTTTGGCAAAACCAATGTTTTGAATAGAAGCATCTCCATATTTGAAACATTTCTTCAGTTGCAAGTTTTGTGTTTTGAAGCCATTCAGAAGCAGAAAATATCATCAGAAGCTGAATGCACTGTAGCAGTTCAGAAGCTGACTTCAGGTTCTGAAGCCAGCGTTGACTTTTGTTGACCACATCAGAAGCTGGGTTTTCAGATTAATTTTTGCGCGTATCTTGGGAGATTTAGCAAGGAATTATCTTTGTATAAGTGCTTCTAGAATGCTGAATTGTTTGGAGAAGATTTTATTGAAGATTTGGTTCAAAGATATGAAAATCGTATTTTCTGTTTTAAATCTTTCAAAGATACAAAACAGTTTTATTTGTTACTTGATTGGACCAATCTTATTTCAGTAACAAATCAATTCAGAAGATTAGTTTTTTTTTGCAAGACTGAAGGCTATATAAAGAGGAGGGCTGCTGCTATTCAAAAGACAAGAAATTAGAGAGAAAAATTCAGAGAAAAGAGTCTTAGAGTTTTTAAGCTTTTAGCTTTATTTGTGCACCACTCTTTTGAGTTGGTTTAGGTGTTTTGATTGAGTTGTAATCACTCTAAGCCTGTAGGTACGAGTGAAGTCAGATGTGTTGAAGTTGTTCTTCAAAACAGAGTAGTTTTTGTTAAGGGGTTCAGTAACAGGTTTGTTACTTGAATAGGAAGTTAGAGGTTTTCTAATACTCAACGTGTTGGGTAGAATTCAAGACTAGGAGGAAGTTAATTGCTTAGGCTGGGAATTGGGAGTCAGTGTCTTGAGTCATAAGGATTAATTCCTATAGTGGAATTCCTTCCTGGATTGGTATCCCCCAGAGTAGGAGGTGTTTACTCCGAACTGGGTTAACAAACCTTGTGTGTTTTTAGCTTTCCTGCACATTTATTCTTCTGCCTGTTATTGCTTTTATAATTGTGCCAAGTTCTGATCAGAACCTGATAAGTTTTAATCAGAACCAGAACCTGTTAAGTATCTTATTGCCTGGCCAGAATTTCATATGTCTTCAGAAGCTGGGTCAGAAGCTGGGTCTTCTGAAGCTGGAATAGTACTTCAGACGCACTGTTCAGATGTTGACTTTCGTTGACCTTCAGACTCACTGTTCAGACGCTGACTTTCGTTGACCTTCAGACGCACTGTTCAGACGCTGACTTTCGTTGACCTTCAGAAGCTGCATTTCAGAAGCACGTTTTCTGCGTTCATTCTTGTGCCTTGATTCTTTTAATTCTCTCACAGTATCTTTCGAAGATTTGATTGAAGGTTTATCCAAGCTGTTGTTTCTAGAAGGCAGATTAATTCGCGTGAAGATCTTTGTTGAAGATTTGTTCCTGTTATTTAAGAATATATTTTCAAAGCAATCTTTGGAAAATATATTTGCTTCTATGAGCTTCTAAAGAATTTTAGAACAATATCTGTTGAAGATTATTTTGTTCAGAATTATGTGCTGCTGAAGACTATATAAGGAGGACGCTGCTATTGAAGAAGATAAAAAATATCAAAAACAGAAGTTATAGAGAGAGTCTTAGGTTTTTGAGTCTGTAAGCTTAGTGCTTTGTTTTTCTGTGCACCACTCAAGTGTTAGAGTTGGTTGTTTTGTTATTGAGTTGTGTTCACTTAAAGCTTTTAAGCAAAAGTGATGTCTTTGTTGTTTTGAAGAGTGTCTTCATACTTGATTTGTTCAAGAGTCTGATAATCACCGGGGTAGTGATTACTTGAGTAGGAAGTAAGTGGGATCTTATATCTAGGAGTTCCTAGGTAGAAATCTATACGGGTAGTGATTAAGTGATAAGGCTGTGAAACTGGGGTTGTTGTCATGAGTCTTTGAATTGATACTATTTAGTGGATTTCCTTCCTGGCTTGGTAGCCTCCAGACGTAGGTGTGTTTGTCACCGAACTGGGTTACAAATCAAATGTGTTCTTTTATTTTCTGTCCTTATTTTGCTGCTTCTGATACGTACTCTGTTCTGCGTTTTTTGCACTCTGTTTTACTATCAGTTTCAGTACCTGCCAGAATTTCAGAAAGAGTCACAAAGTGAGAGGCATTATTGTTGAGGCTCTACCTCACAATGAATACCTAAAGTTGAGTGACAAGCCAACAAAAGCTATCTTCACTTCACTGTGTTCTAACTATAAGGTAACAAGAAGGTTAGAGAAGCTAAGGCTAATCTTCTTGTTCAACAATATGAGTTGTTCTCAAGGTGTCAGACTATGGTGTCCAGACTTCAGATTCGGAAGAAAAGCTATTATACTACTGATCATGTCAACAATATTCTAAGATGTTTACCTGCTAAGGGGAGACCTAAGGTGACAGCTATAGAGGAAGCAAAAGATTTAAATACACTTAGTATTGATGATCTTGTGAGCTCTTTAAAGTGTCATGAGTTAGGACTCAAAGAAATCAAAGTCTATTGTACTAAAGTCTAAGGGTAAGTCTTCAAAGGCTCTCAAAGCTGATGAGTCTGATGAAGAGTCTCCTGATGGAGGTTCTGAAGAAGATCCAGAAGCTGAAGAGATGGCCATGCTTTCCAAAAGACTTTAGTATCTGGCTAAGAAGAGCAAGAGGTTCTCAAACAGAAGCAGTGGCTTCAAAGGATCTAGTTCAAGGAAAGAAGATCAGAAGGTTTGCTTCAACTACAAGAAGTCTGGTCACTTTATTGCTGATTGTCCAGATTTGCAGAAGGACAAGGCAAAGGAGAAGTCTAAGAAGACAAACTTCAAATCAAGCAGTTTTAGAGACAAGCTCAAGAAAAGTCTCATGGTAACATGGGATGATCTTGATAAAGAGTCAAATTCTGACAAAGAAGATGAAGAAGAAGCAAACCTGGCTTTAGTAGCTACAACATCTTCTGATGCAGAATCTGAGTTAGACTCTGAGGATGAAAATGAAGTATACTCTAAACTCACTAGATCTGAACTTGTTGATACTGTCAAGGATTTTATCAGTCATTATCACAAGAAGTCAAAAGAGCTAAAAAATTTGAAAGAAAAATTTGATTGGCTGATTAAAGAAAATGATAAAGATCATCTTCTGATATCAGAACTGGAAAAAAAGAACTTTGAACTTATGAAAGAACTGACTAATAAGAAGGCTGATAAACCCTTGAGTGAGGAAGATATGGCACTTAAAGAGTTTATTATGACCAATATTGCCAGAAGCAAGGTAGCTTCCATGATTTATGTCTTGGGATCACAAGCATTTCATGACCTTTCTAATCAACAAATACCCTATCAATCTTCCTGCCTACTGTTTACCCTGGTTTTTGGTAAACAACCGCTGGTTATAGGTTTATTACTTACGAGATCAACCAGTAATCTCAGGCCATTGTGTGTCAAGTTGAATTGAATGTTCTTGCATTTTTATGAGTGTTCTTGTATGTTTCGAATAAAGAAAAGAAACAGAAAATCTCCAAGTTCGATTGCTTGAACTCTTCGACAAAGAAGTGCAGTATAAAAGTAAATTGCAGAAAATTAACTTAAAGGAAAGTAAATTTCATTGATTGGAAATAAAGTTGTTCACAAGGATCATACATGATTCGTAACTTGTCATACCCCATTTTTTGACTCATATTTTTCTTTGTTTTTATCTTTTATTATTTCATCATTTATTACTTTTTATTATTTCACTTTTTATTACTGGATTTTATTTACATTTTATCACCATAAGCATTACCACCTTTATTAACATTATCATTATCCTTATTAATACCATTACTTTTGTATTTTTATTATTATTATCTTTTTATCAATATTTTATTATTATTATTATTATTATTATTATCATTATTTTTTTATTAATTACTAATATTATTAACTTTTTCATTTTTATTATTATCTTTATTATTATTGCCATTATTATTTTTTCCATTATCACTTTCATTATTACCCTTGCCATTATCATTATTCATTTTTATTATTGTTATTTTTATTTTTTCTTTTTATTTTGTTTTATTTTAAGAAAATACAAAAATCAAAAAAAGGGGAGATCGCACTGCGAAGTTGCCTTCGCACTGCGACCTCTGCGAATTTTTCTGCAGAATTTTATTTCTTTGATTTATCTGTTTTGTTTTCATTTGTAGTTATTATTATTAGTATTATTATCATTGTTATTGCCAATTGTGGCTGAAATGATGCAGCAAGGCAGGATTTAATGTGTGACATTAAAGGTAAAAGGTATGAAGGATTTTCATCCAACCTAGCATGTGCTCAAGCAAATTGGCTGCCCTTGGTCAGCTCTTGTCCCTCCCAATTGACCCATCATCCAACCTGAGCTTGCCAGCCAGCTGCTTGATCCCTTTTCTTCCTTCTTTCTCCACCAAAACCAGTCAAACTTAAGTGGTTTTGCTTGCAAAAAAGCTGTTTGGTGTGCCCAGTTTTCAGCTGGATTTCTCCTCCCACACACCAGCCCACATGCTCTCTTTGCTTCCCCCAACCTCTCTGTACATGGCAGTACACGTTTTCATTGCTTGACCTTCCAAGATTGCAAGGATTGATCCCAAGAATCACACAATTTCAAGCTGCCCTGTTTTTCAGTTTTTTCTCATCATTGCCTTCTAGAATCAGCTGCATTTGTGGCTGAAATCAGTCAAGGTCTTGACCCTTGGCACAAGGCATAGTAACTTCTATCCTTTAGCATTAAATGCAAAGCAATTTAGCCTGATTTTAGCCCACAAATCAGCTAGGTCCTATAGATTTTCCATCATTGCATAGATTTGGTTTTTGGCCTATAAAAGGGAATGCAAGGCACAAGGATTTAACACATCTTAACACATCCATTTTAACAGTCATATACACACAATACACACGAAATTTACACCAAAAACCATTACATTGCAGCATTGAGAGAGTAGCAAAATAGTTCATACTCAAAGCAAAAACCAATTAGAGTTGTTTGTCCATAACCTCTAATCCATCAAGCAAGCCACTTCCTACCTCTTGCACAAGCATTGCTAGGAGTTCTGTAAGTATCCTAAAGTCCGTATCTTTCATTTTGCTTGCTGTTTGCATCATTTGTTCTGTTTAATTTCATTTTTGTATGAAAACCCCTTTTGAAACTCAAAAGGAATCTCAAAGTGGCCAATCCTTAAAACTGAGTTTTTATACTCCTTTTCTTCCAAATTTGCAAAGCTTTTCAACCCCCTTAAGGTTCTGAAGCTTGCTCAGGAGCAGTTTCTGAACTTCTGTTCAGAAACAGCTTCTGAGTTCAAATTTTCGCATACTTCGCAGAGCAAAGTATTGTTCGCAGTGCGACCACATCAGAACCTGACTTCGCAGAGCCAAGTTCTGGTTGCTCTGCGAAGTCTGTGAAATTCAGAACATGAATCAGGCTTCAAAAGGTTAAATTTTTGGGGTTCCAACCCTTGATTCAGGACCTAAAGAGGGTTAAAATTCATTTTTGTTCAAACCATATCCATAATCATGCATGACTTTGGAAATTTTACAAGTTCGTGCATTTAATTTTGAGTAACTTGCATAACAAGTTATGTTCTAGAATTTTCAAAATCAATCTTGAGCAATAAGCTAAGTTCTTTATTTTCAAAGCCAAACTTGAACAACAACATTGTTCATGATTTTCAATCAAAACATGAACTTGAGCCGAGCTTGCTCACTCTTTTTAAACCAAACTCAAATTGAGCCGAACTTGTGCACTTTCCAAATTCATGCATGTTTTATGAATTTTGTTCATCCTTCAAACTTGAATAAACACTTGTTCTTGAGTTTCAATAACTTAAGCAACAGGTGATGTACATGATTTTCAATAAACTCGAACAACAAATTTGTTCGTGATTCCTTTTTTGCAATTTTTCTTAAGTTTCCCAACCTAGTGTTTTGCCCCTTTGAGATTTCTCCGAGTTTCGACAAAAACAAACTTGAATGAAAAAGGAATGGCTTGACATATGTCTCCCCAAACCTCGATTGCACGAATGCGTGACGTATGTCTCGTCGTTCGGGTAATCGTCATTCCATCTTCGACACGTCTAGCACGCTTAACCTTTCTTTGGTCCTCCGTGACCATTTTTTAACCTTTTCTTGGCCCTCGTGGTCAATCCGAACTTTTCGCGCCTTTGCGCGTTTTCAAACCTTTTACGCCTTGTGCGAGTTTATCGCCTTAATGTGCGCTCGTCTTTTTATCTTTAAAACTTTTACGCCTTGTGCGAGTTTATCGCCTTAACGTGCGTTCGTCGTCTTTATCATTTAAACATTTTACGCCTCTGTGCGTCGTCAAATCTTTTTTAATTAAAACGAACCAACATACAAACTTTTTCTACCAAAGAACTACGTACGCTTTGAATTCTCCGACTACCGGGAGATACGTAGGAGCAAGATCGTCATCTTGTCAAGCCCATTAATAAAAACTTCTTTTTTCCCTTTCGTTGTATTTTATCTCTTTCTTTTCCCTTCGTATCATATTTTCTTTTTTTATATATGTCCAAACACGCAAGCAAAACTTTGAAAACATTTTAAGCCTAAGCCGACTAAGAGGTTCCCGTTGAGTACAACGGATGTGAGGGGTGCTAATACCTTCCCCTCGCATAATCGACTCTCGAACCTAAAATCTCTTTTTCAAGGTAATTTCAAACTTTTTTCCTTTTCTCCCCGGAAAATTAAAAGTTCAGTCGTGATTTAAAATTAGTGATTCAACGCTTCCCAATAGCTTGACATCGAAATTCGACGCGACAAAAATGGCGACTTCACTGGGGACATGCATAAAACACTTTGTTTTTTGTATGACGAGTCAAGCCTATCTCAGTCGGCTTCTAGGTTAAATTGTTTCATTTTACTTGCGTGTTTATATCTTCTTATCTTTATTTGTTTCTATTCTTTTTGCTCTATATTCATATTTCATATTGCTTCATATTTATATGTATCAATTGCGGGGTTGTTACTTGAGCGATGTTACTCCACATTGTTCAGGTTAATGCCGGACGTGTGAGGCTCTCTACCCGAGCTCGAGAGAAAACTAAGTTAGAATGGTGGTTGTGAGCGGAAGCCCACGTTGACGTATGTCCGTGAGGTAGGATGCCAAACCCCGCTTAGAGGAGATTTTCACGTGGAATGAATTGAAGTCAATGCGTGTCGCAATCGACGACCTTAATTCCATGTGAGATCTATGACTCTAGGGACCTTTTTTTAGGAAATCTCACCTTTAGAGCCTACACGTGAGGATGGGGGGAAATTTTGAACATACATATCATACCCATGCATATCATACATTTACATTCATGGAAAATAATTTTCGCATACCACTTTGCTTTATAGGGAATTAAAAAGAGCAACCAAATATTAGCAAAAAGAATATGGCCTCCAAAAATATAAATACGCTCGCTTTCAAGATCAAGGTCCCTAAAGTGGAAAGTTTGCTAGCTTTGAGTAGACGGCTCTCTTCGGTCGACAAGAGCAACTTTGAGGCAAGTTATGGATTAATACTCGACCTCTTACCCGTGAAGATAGATTCGGTGGCCTTAACCACTTTGGCTCAATTTTTTGACCCACCTCTCCGGTGCTTTACCTTTCAAGACTTCCATTTAGCTCCAACCTTGGAAGAATTTGAGAAGATTTCGGGTTGTAGCATGAAAGACCATGGGCTTTATCTCGGTCCGGGAAAAGACCCTACTTTAGAGGCCATCGCCGAATCCTTACACCTTAATGTTCAAGACATAGCATCTCAGTTGGAAACTAGAGGGAACATTAAGGGTTTCACGAGAAGGTTTTTGGAGACCCAAGCTCGGTTTTTGTTGGCTAACAAGGAGGGGAAAGCATTCAACGCAACCCTCGCCCTTTTGTTGTATAGAATAGTTCTATTCCCCAATATGCACGACTTTGTAGACCTTCCGGCCATAAAGGTGTTCATGACTAAAAATCCGGTTCCCACCCTTTTGGCGGATTTTTATCATTCCCTTTATTCAAGGCATGAACAAGGGAGAGGACGCTCAATTTCTTGTTGTACTTCTTTGGTACAAATTTGGTTGACATCCCACATGCCAAGGAGCCGAGATTTTATGGAAAACCGGGCTAAGCTTCAATGGTCGCAAAGGATGTTAGCTCTCACCGAGAAAGACATTCATTGGTTTTCTCCGGATTTAGAGGACCCGGAAGTCATCCTAAGTTGTGGGGATTTCACTAATGTACCCCTCATTGGTACTAAGGGATGCATTAACTACAATCCGGTCCTCTCTCTCCGCCAGCTAGGCTATCCCATGGAGGACAAACCCGGTGATCTCTTGCTAGAGCCTTTCTTCTTAAGGGAAGGAGATCAAGACTCGGCCTTGCTAGAAAGAATCCGAAGGGCTTGGAGCCAAGTGCGCAAAGGAAGAGTTGGCAAGAAGAATTGTGTAGCCAAGCCTCTATATACTCAATGGGTGAAGAAGAGGGTTAAAACAATCAAGCTACCCTTTGAGGTCATATGCCCTCCAAAATCTCCTACACCTAAGCCAAGCACAACCGTTTCCAACAAAGAAGCGGAGGAGCTCAAAGCTAAAATTCGAGAGCTCCAAAATAAAAATGGAGAGTTAGAATTAAAGCACCTCCAAGCTTTAGGGGAGATCACTAGGACGAAGAGAGATTGAGATGAAGCGACAAATTCCCTCCTAGTGTGCCAAAAGCGGCTAAAGATCTCCGAGGGGAAGAGAGATTGGATTGGAGGCGGTTTGGTTAGCGCGGATGCCAACCTTGTAGCCAAAGACGGGGAATTGGAAAGAATCTTGCATTCCAACCAAGAACTCAAGAAGTTCGGCGAGCTAGCCATCGAAGCTCAAAAGAAATGGAGGTTGAAATTTTAAGGGAAAGATCGACAACTCCAAGAAGTCGTGAAGGACTATAAAGAGCAGCTCCAAGCCGAACGTGTCCAACGGCAAAGACATGAAGGTCTTTCTCATCAAGGGAAGCTACAATGCAATCGTCTCGAAGCGGACATCAAGAAATTCGAAGAATACTTCGATAAGATTGCAAGAGAGCATGGAAACCACATTGCACGACTCCTTGATGAGATTAGAAGTGCAAATATCCAGCTAGCCCAACGCAAGGAAGTAATTGAGTTTGTATGGCAAGACGCCACCCGACTAAGTGAGGACTTCACTAGATTGGTCGCGTTCTAAAACTTGGTCATTGCCGAGCTACCGAAGAAACTAGCAAAGGCCGAGATGGTCATGCCTTACTTTGTCATCCCTACGGAAGTCCAGAAGTTTATGAAGTTCTGCAAGGACACAGTAGATTTCTATAGGGAGGAAATAGACAAGGCCGAAAAGCGAGCGGCTATTTGATTTGTATTAGCATTAGTTACACTTTGTAATCTCAATGTTATTCAATCAAATAAATATATTTTTGACAATGTTAATTTCCCGGCCTTTAATACTTCTAATTGCTAATATTAATTGCACACTTTTTAATTTCCTTGTAAAGCAAAATAATTTTTTTTTTCATGCATTTACATACATCATTCATATCATGCATACGGTCATCTTCGAGTCCAAAACTCATTTCCCTTTTCTTATCCTCAGGATTTCTTATAATCCAAATTGAGTCTTCAGTGTTCGCATTTTATTCGCAACACTACGCGTCTTCTGTAACGACCCTATTTTCGTATATTATATTTTTATATATTTTATTTTATGGTTTGGTATTTAAAAATATTTTCTAGTAATCGAGGAATAATTATTTAGCGCGAAGATAAGTTCGTAACCGAGTTTTTAAGGTTTTGGGCCTAGAGGGTGAATAGTGTTGGGCTTTTAAGTTTATGAGTAGTAATGATCAAGTGGTTATGATAGTAGTGAGCTTGGATTGGATTGAAGGGCTAGGATTAGTCCTTGAGAGTTAGTAAGAATGGATGGCCAAGATTGATTGGATTGGATTATAAGAGAATAACACTAAGACTTTTTGGAATCACTATTCATTTCTTTTTTGAGAGGAAGAAAACGTGGGAGAAGAGAAGGAGAAGAGCAAGAGAGCTAGGGCAAGGGATTTTGTGAAGAAAAGCTTGGGGTTTCTGTAGATTCATTGATTGTGAGGTAAGAGAGTTAGTATTACTTGATTACAAGTGATTGAGAAGGGGAGAATGTCTATTTCTCCATCCCAAACTTCTCCTCACTTTGTCTAGGTTTTGATAGAGAGTTTTGTGGTTTAAAGTGATTAATGATTATGTTTTGTTTGCTTGAATGCTAAGTGATGTTGCTAGCATGTTTTGTTGAAGTTATTGTGTTGTGGTTTCATAAGAAAAGTTATGAAAAGTTTAGTATTTTAAACCCTAACTTTTATGCTAGATGCAATCCTTGCTTGTGATTGTTTTTAAAGGATGTTTTATGATGGAAAGTTGTTTTTAACATGTTCTGGAAGTTGGGTAACTTGAATGGGCTAAAATGGTGGAAAAATCACATTTTTACATGACTGTGTACTGATACGGTCGCTTGTAGCGACGGAACATCGCTTGTAGCGACCAAGCAGGATAATTCCCTGCCTATGCTCGCTTGTAGCGACCAAGGGTTCGCTTGTAGCGACCAACCCTGGACAGGCCAACTTTGTTGAGTTGTTCTGGAGGTCCTGGTGCGCGCGGGGATGTCCTTTGCTACTGTATTTTCATAATATATTTTTGGAAACCTTGCCCACCATTTTAACTTATTCTTAATGTTTTCTAAAGATTATTTGTTTTCAAGAAAAGCTTGAGTAAAACCCTAGCATGTGTGAGGGATTATCAAAGTGTGTGGGTTTTCCTTTGAAACCCTTATGTGTGAGATTTTGATATGATTTGATTGGGTTATTTGAGAGCGTGAACATGGTTGAGTAATACATGTTGTGTCTTATGATGTGGCCATGAGCGCCTAGTGTTGTGTTTGTTGTTGTTGTTGTGATAATTATCAGAGTGCTGATAATTTAGTGTTGTGTTTGTTGTTGTTGATGTGATAATTATCAGAGTGCTGATAATTAGTGGTGTTAGTAAGTATTATATATTTACTAAGTGAATCATCATGCATTTCATGATTGTATGATATCCGTGTGCGGATAAGAAATCCAAGAGTGCTTGGTTATCAAGAGTGCTTGATATTATCAAGAGTGCTTGATAAGGATATAAGTTTATCCAAAATGATTTGGTACCACATGCATTAGTGAATGCATTTGAGGCATGCATCCTTTGTGACATTATGTGTGCATAATGGTTGTTAAGTGGTAATTGTTATTGATGAGCTTATGTGTTGTCAATTATGTGTTGTGTTTTGGTTATGTATAATAATGTGTTATTTATACACGTTCATTGTTTTGTGATACTAACACTCTCTGTTTTGTGTTATGTGCTGGATCTTTGGGGATCCAGATTATCAGGTTGGCGAGGCTATCGTTGAGGAATAGCCCTTTGCTGTTTAGGAGCTTTTGTAGTGGTAAGGGCATAGCTTAGCTATCCTTACATTTTTGGTACTAGGTGTTGTATCCTAGTTAGAGTCTAGTGCTCTGATATTTGTAACACTATTTTGGGGTATCTGAACGTTTATGTATAGATTTGGCAATGGTCTCTGTGTAGAATTGCCTCTTTTGAAAATCTTATGTATATATTTTTGTGTAATATATGCATGCTTGGTTATAAGCATTTGTTGGTTATTCTTCCGCTGCTGTGTTTGCAAATCAAATATGTTTTGATTATTGCTGATGTTTATGAAAATGAGTTTTCCTTCATGTTGTAACTTCCTATGTCCTTAACGTTTTCTTTATTAAAGTTAATAATCGGCGGTTAGGGGTTAGGGTGTTACAATAGTTGGTATCAGAGCAGGTCGATCCATTGGATCAATTAAGTTTAGTATACCCTTTGTGTAACATGTGTTTTCTTAAACACTTTGTTCTCACTTGTGTTATGTGATGTTTGGTAGTGTGTGGATATGACGCAACGAGCACTTGCGGACGCGATGGAGCGGATGGCTGATGCCATGGCTCAGGATGCTGCTAGTAGGACCGCGGATAGAGCGGCACAACAAGCTAGAGGAGGCGGAGAAGATGAGTTGAGACTCGAGAGGTTTATGAACAACAAACCGCCTATCTTCAAGGGGGGATACGATCCAGATGGAGCTCAGACTTGGTTGGAAGGGATTGAGAGAATTTTCGGGGCTATGCGTTGTCTGGATGCGCATAAGGTATTGCTGGGAGCGTATGTTCTCCATGATGAGGCTGATCATTGGTGGGGAAACGCTAGTCAGAGGTTGGGAGCTGGTGGAGCTTTAGTTACTTGGGCTCGTTTCCGGAGAGAGTTTTTAACCAAGTATTTTCCGGCAGACGAGAGGAACCGCAAGGTGATTGAGTTCATGGAGCTCAAGCAAGGGAGTTTATCTGTTTCTGAATACGCGGCCAAGTTTGAAGATTTGTGTCGTTTTGCTCCTCATTACAACACGGTGGAAGCTGAGGAAGACAAGTGTGTAAAGTTTGAAAATGGGCTGAGGCCGGATATCAAGCAGTTGATTGGGTTTAGCGAGATCAGGAATTTTCCGATGTTGGTGAATAAGAGCCGAATATGTGATAAGGATGGTAAAGCTAAAGCTAATTACTACAAAGCCGCAAATGAGAAGAGGGGAAAAGACATGGCTAGAGGTAAACCTTATAGCAGAGGTGGGAAGAAACCAGATGAAGGTGGGAGTAGTGGTGGCAAGTTTGGAGGTAATAGAAATTGCTTTAAGTGTGGACAACCGGGACATCGTATGTTTGAGTGCCCGAAGAATGATGGGAAATGTTTCAAGTGTGGTGATCCTAACCACAAAGCTGATCAGTGCAAGAAGGGTGTTGTGTGCTTCAATTGCAAAGAAGAGGGTCATAAGAGCAACGTGTGTAAGAAGCCTAGAGCGGCTGGAGGAAAGGTGTTTGCTTTAGATGGTGGTGATGCGAAGGCGGACAACTTGATCAGAGGTACATGCTTTATCAATAATACTCCTTTGTCTGCTATTATTGATACGGGTGCTACCCATTCGTTTATTTCTATGGATTGTGTTAAGAGGTTGGGTCTTAAAGTAGAAAATATGATGGGACGCATGGTTATTGAAACGCCTGCGAGTGGTTCAGTATCTACTACTCTAGTTTGTGTTGATTGTTCAGTCATTATGTATGATCGACTCTTTGGTATGGATTTAGTCTGCATTCCGTTGAGCGGAATAGATGTTATCTTTGGTATGAACTGGTTAGAATTTAATCGGGTTCATATCAACTGCGGTGAGAGGACGGTTACATTTCCAAGACCGGAGCCAGAGTTGTGTTCGAAGCTCATGTGTTGTCGAGAAGTGGTAAGATCAGTGAAGGCTCAAGAGGATGTGTTTGCTATGTTTGCTTCGTTGAGAGTGGAAGAGGAGATTGAGGTTGATGCGTTGCCGGTGGTGCGTGATTTCCCAGATGTTTTTCCAGATGACATTTTGGATTTACCACCCGAGAGAGAGGTTGAATTCGCAATTGACATCGTACCTGGTACTAGTCCAATATCAATGGCGCCGTATCGTATGTCAGCTGCTGAGCTAGAAAAGTTGAAGGAACAATTGGAGGAATTGTTAGAGAAAAAGTTTGTAAGACCGAGTGTATCGCCGTGGGGTGCGCCGGTTCTGTTGGTAAAGAAGAAAGATGGTAGTATGCGTCTGTGCATCGATTATCGTCAGTTGAATAAAGCAACTATCAAGAACAAGTATCCACTTCCGAGGATAGATGATTTGATGGATCAGTTAGTGGGAGCCTGTGTGTTCAGCAAGATTGATTTGAGATCGGGATATCACCAGATAAGAGTTAAGGCGGAGGATATACCGAAGACTGCTTTCAGGACAAGGTATGGTCACTACGAGTACGCCGTTATGCCTTTTGGAGTTACTAATGCACCTGGAGTGTTTATGGAATATATGAATCGTATATTTCATTCCTTTTTGGATCGATTCGTGGTGGTCTTTATAGATGATATTTTGGTATACTCAAAGACGGAAGAGGAACATGCTGAGCATTTGAGGATTGTGTTGGAAGTGTTGCGCGAGAAGAAGCTTTATGCAAAATTTTCTAAGTGTGAATTTTGGTTGCGAAAAGTTAGCTTTTTGGGTCACGTCATTTCAAGTGGTGGTATAGCAGTGGATCCTGCTAAGGTAGAAGCCGTGCAAGATTGGGGAACGCCGGAATCTGTTACTGAGATCCGAAGTTTTCTTGGTTTGGCCGGTTACTATCGGAGGTTCATCGAAGGATTTTCAAAATTGGCGTTGTCGTTGACGCAGTTGACTAGGAAGGGTCAAGCTTTCATTTGGGATGACAAGTGTGAGCAGAGTTTCCAAGAGTTGAAGAGGAGGTTGACATCTGCACCTGTGTTAATTCTGCCTAATCCGAAGGAACCGTTCGTGGTTTATTGTGATGCATCGAAGATGGGTCTAGGTGGTGTGTTGATGCAGAGGGGACAAGTCGTTGCTTATGCATCAAGACAGCTGAAGATTCATGAAAGGAACTATCCTACACATGATTTGGAGCTAGCTGCTGTCGTGTTTGTTCTCAAGATTTGGAGGCACTACTTGTATGGGTCAAAGTTCGAGGTTTTCAGCGATCACAAGAGTCTGAAGTACTTGTTTGATCAGAAGGAGCTCAACATGAGGCAAAGAAGATGGTTAGAGTTTCTTAAGGATTATGATTTTGAGTTGAGTTATCACCCGGGTAAGGCTAATGTGGTAGCCGATGCGTTGAGTAGGAAGTCTTTGCATATGTCTTCTCTGATGGCGAAGGAACTGAGATTGATTGAAGAGTTTAGAGACCTCAGTTTGGTTTTTGAAAGGACAACCAGAAGCGTGAAGCTAGGAATGTTGAAATTGACGAATGATTTTCTTGAAGAGGTTGTGGAAAAGCAAAAGTATGATGTGAGATTGATGAAGCTTAAGACGCTCATCGAGCAAGGGAAAAAGGTAAACGTTGAGATCGATGAGAAAGGCGTGATGAGGTGTCAAGGAAGGTTATGTGTACCTGATGTGCCTGAATTGAAGCGGATGATTTTGGAGGAAGGTCACAGAAGCAACTTAAGTATTCATCCTGGTGTTACTAAGATGTATCAAGATCTGAGGAAAATGTTTTGGTGGCAAGGGATGAAGAAAGAGATCGCCGAGTTTGTTTTCGCGTGTTTGACTTGTCAGAAGTCCAAGGTGGAGCATCAGAAGCCGTCGGGGCTATTGCAACCTATGTTTATTCCGGAGTGGAAATGGGATAGTATTGCGATGGATTTTGTAAGCGGTTTGCCGAAGACGTCGAAAGGTAACAATATGATTTGGGTAGTTGTCGACAGGTTAACAAAGTCTGCTCATTTCATAGCTATCAAGACCGGTATGCTAGTACCAAAGTTGGCTGAGATTTATGTCGAGCAAATCGTGAGATTACATGGAATACCGTCAAGTATTGTATCAGATCGAGATCCCCGTTTTACTTCAAGGTTTTGGGAGAGTTTGCAAGAAGCGTTGGGGACTAAGTTGCGGATGAGTTCTGCTTATCACCCGCAGACGGATGGTCAGTCGGAGAGGACAATTCAATCATTGGAGGATTTGTTAAGATCGTGTATTTTGGAACAAGGAGTGAGTTGGGAAGCTTGCTTACCATTGATTGAGTTTACGTATAACAACAGTTTTCATTCGAGCATTGGTATGGCACCTTTTGAAGCGTTGTATGGGAGAAGATGTAGAACACCTTTGTGTTGGTTTGAATCGGGAGAAAGTGTAATGCTTGGACCTGAGATTGTGCAACAAACGACCGAGAAGATCAAGATGATCCAAGAAAAGATGAGAGCGTCGCAGAGTCGCCAGAAAAGCTATGCCGACAAGAGAAGGAAGGATATAGAATTTCAAGAAGGAGATCATGTGTTTCTAAGAGTTACATCGACTACGGGTATTTTACGGGCTTTGAAATCGAAGAAGTTAGCATCGAGGTTCATTGGTCCATATCAGATTTTGAAGAGGATTGGGAAGGTGGCGTATAGGATTGCGTTACCGCCGTCGTTGTCGAATCTACATGATGTTTTTCACGTGTCTCAATTAAGGAAATACGTATCGGATCCGTCACATGTGATTGAGTCGGACGAGATACAAGTGAGAGAGAATTTAACGGTTACAACGGTACCCTTAAGGATTGAAGGACAAGAGATGAAGAAGCTCAGGAACAAAGAGATTTCATCGGTGAAAGTCGTTTGGGGAGGCCCAGCCGGTGAATATGCTACGTGGGAGCTCGAGAGCAAGATGAGGGATTCCTATCCAGAGTTGTTTTCAGGTATTTTCGAGGGCGAAAATTCTTTTTAGGGGGGTAGAGTTGTAACGACCCTATTTTCGTATATTATATTTTTATATATTTTATTTTATGGTTTGGTATTTAAAAATATTTTCTAGTAATCGAGGAATAATTATTTAGCGCGAAGATAAGTTCGTAACCGAGTTTTTAAGGTTTTGGGCCTAGAGGGTGAATAGTGTTGGGCTTTTAAGTTTATGAGTAGTAATGATCAAGTGGTTATGATAGTAGTGAGCTTGGATTGGATTGAAGGGCTAGGATTAGTCCTTGAGAGTTAGTAAGAATGGATGGCCAAGATTGATTGGATTGGATTATAAGAGAATAACACTAAGACTTTTTGGAATCACTATTCATTTCTTTTTGGAGAGGAAGAAAACGTGGGAGAAGAGAAGGAGAAGAGCAAGAGAGCTAGGGCAAGGGATTTTGTGAAGAAAAGCTTGGGGTTTCTGTAGATTCATTGATTGTGAGGTAAGAGAGTTAGTATTACTTGATTACAAGTGATTGAGAAGGGGAGAATGTCTATTTCTCCATCCCAAACTTCTCCTCACTTTGTCTAGGTTTTGATAGAGAGTTTTGTGGTTTAAAGTGATTAATGATTATGTTTTGTTTGCTTGAATGCTAAGTGATGTTGCTAGCATGTTTTGTTGAAGTTATTGTGTTGTGGTTTCATAAGAAAAGTTATGAAAAGTTTAGTATTTTAAACCCTAACTTTTATGCTAGATGCAATCCTTGCTTGTGATTGTTTTTAAAGGATGTTTTATGATGGAAAGTTGTTTTTAACATGTTCTGGAAGTTGGGTAACTTGAATGGGCTAAAATGGTGGAAAAATCACATTTTTACATGACTGTGTACTGATACGGTCGCTTGTAGCGACGGAACATCGCTTGTAGCGACCAAGCAGGATAATTCCCTGCCTATGCTCGCTTGTAGCGACCAAGGGTTCGCTTGTAGCGACCAACCCTGGACAGGCCAACTTTGTTGAGTTGTTCTGGAGGTCCTGGTGCGCGCGGGGATGTCCTTTGCTACTGTATTTTCATAATATATTTTTGGAAACCTTGCCCACCATTTTAACTTATTCTTAATGTTTTCTAAAGATTATTTGTTTTCAAGAAAAGCTTGAGTAAAACCCTAGCATGTGTGAGGGATTATCAAAGTGTGTGGGTTTTCCTTTGAAACCCTTATGTGTGAGATTTTGATATGATTTGATTGGGTTATTTGAGAGCGTGAACATGGTTGAGTAATACATGTTGTGTCTTATGATGTGGCCATGAGCGCCTAGTGTTGTGTTTGTTGTTGTTGTTGTGATAATTATCAGAGTGCTGATAATTTAGTGTTGTGTTTGTTGTTGTTGATGTGATAATTATCAGAGTGCTGATAATTAGTGGTGTTAGTAAGTATTATATATTTACTAAGTGAATCATCATGCATTTCATGATTGTATGATATCCGTGTGCGGATAAGAAATCCAAGAGTGCTTGGTTATCAAGAGTGCTTGATATTATCAAGAGTGCTTGATAAGGATATAAGTTTATCCAAAATGATTTGGTACCACATGCATTAGTGAATGCATTTGAGGCATGCATCCTTTGTGACATTATGTGTGCATAATGGTTGTTAAGTGGTAATTGTTATTGATGAGCTTATGTGTTGTCAATTATGTGTTGTGTTTTGGTTATGTATAATAATGTGTTATTTATACACGTTCATTGTTTTGTGATACTAACACTCTCTGTTTTGTGTTATGTGCTGGATCTTTGGGGATCCAGATTATCAGGTTGGCGAGGCTATCGTTGAGGAATAGCCCTTTGCTGTTTAGGAGCTTTTGTAGTGGTAAGGGCAAAGCTTAGCTATCCTTACATTTTTGGTACTAGGTGTTGTATCCTAGTTAGAGTCTAGTGCTCTGATATTTGTAACACTATTTTGGGGTATCTGAACGTTTATGTATAGATTTGGCAATGGTCTCTGTGTAGAATTGCCTCTTTTGAAAATCTTATGTATATATTTTTGTGTAATATATGCATGCTTGGTTATAAGCATTTGTTGGTTATTCTTCCGCTGCTGTGTTTGCAAATCAAATATGTTTTGATTATTGCTGATGTTTATGAAAATGAGTTTTCCTTCATGTTGTAACTTCCTATGTCCTTAACGTTTTCTTTATTAAAGTTAATAATCGGCGGTTAGGGGTTAGGGTGTTACATCTTCCTGTAAGGAAAAGTGGCTCGTCGTCCCGAAGCAACCCACACATACAATACCCGAGCAACCATAAAGAGAAAGATGGAGAATTTAGAACAAGAGAATCAGGAGCTTCGTGAAGAGTTGACATCTATGCTAACGGAGATGGAAAAATTAGCGGAGTTAGTGAAGTTACTAGCGGCCTCACAAATCCCAACACCTCCTCCTCCCTCTAGCTCTCAAGCTCAAGCGTCAGCTTCTACTTCAACCCCAGCACTACATGCCGGTGCTCAGCAATACACTAGGACCCCGGTTGTACATGGGGCATGCCATTTGACTATGGTGAGGAATTTATCCCTATTCCCACTACTCTCCAAGAAACTCCGGTCTCTCAACCCGAGGTTACCTTCACCCAGGCTACTGCGGCCTTCTCTGCACCAGTGGTTCATACCACTCCATTTGATCACGGGCCTATCTTTCATGTCGAAAGTTTAGGTGCCCAAGATAGGATGGCTGATTTCCAAGAAAAATTTGATGAGATGCAAAAGGAAATTAAAGCCCTCCGAGGGAAAGATTTATTCGGGAAAGACGCCCATGACCTCTGCCTTGTACCCAACGTCAAAATCCCTCCTAAATTTAAGGTCCCAGATTTTGAAAAGTATAAGGGGAACACTTGCCCGCAAAGTCACTTGGTAATGTACGCAAGGAAAATGTCGACTCAAACCGACAACCATCAATTGCTCATCCATTACTTCCAGGATAGTTTAACCGGTGCCGCTTTAAAGTGGTACATGGGTTTGGATAGTACCAAGATCCAAACCTGCAACGACTTGGGAGAGGCATTTGTCCGCCAATATAAATACAATTTGGACATGGCCCCGGACCGGGACCAACTCCGGGCCATGGCCCAAAAGGACAAAGAGACCTTTAAGGAGTACACACAAAGGTCGAGAGAGGTAGCGGCTCAGATTAGCCCGCCTCTAGAAGAAAAGGAAATGACCAAGATCTTTTTGAACACTCTTGGTTCCTTTTACTATGAGCGAATGATTGCGAGTGCGCCGAGTGACTTCACAGAAATGGTGAGCATGGGCGTTCGTTTGGAGGATGCGGTCCGAGAAGGATGCTTAGTGAAGGAAAGTGCTCCCTCTAGTAGCACAAAGAGATTCGAGAATAGCTACCCGAGAAAGAAAGAGCATGATATTGGCATGATTGGCCATGGAGGACCTCACCAAGGGTACTCGGCATATCCACATGTCTCTGCCATTTCTACACCTCCGAACTACCAAATTCTGGTCCCGCAAAGGCCTCCCCCTCATTATCAACAATCCTATCAACAACAACACCCACAAAATCCACAACAACATTATCAACAACCACGCCCACAAGGTCAGCAGCAATTCCAACCTCAAGCACCTCAACTACCCTTCAATCATCAGAATCGCCCAAGAATGGCATTCGATCCGATACCCATGAAGTACGCGGACTTGCTCCCGGCTTTAATTGCGAGAAATCTCGTACAAACAAGAGCACCCCCTCCTGTGCCAAATGTATTACCTCCATGGCATCGCCCTGACCTTACTTGTACATTCCATCAAGGGGCTCCAGGCCATGACATTGAACATTGCCTTGCTCTAAAAAATGAGGTCCAAAGGCTAATCCGTACCAAAGTTTTGACCTTCAAGGACTCAAATCCAAATGTCCAAACTAACCCGCTGCCGAACCATGGTCCCTCAATCAACATGGTTCAAGAACATCAAGGAGCCAATCCTATCTTGAGTGCCCTAGATATCAGGACGCCTTTGGTTCCACTACACATCAAGATGTGTAAGGCAGCTATGTTCGAGCACGATCATGCTAGTTGCGAAGAGTGTTCGGTAAGTCCTCAAGGATGTATGCAAATCCAAAATGACATACAAGGACTAATGGACAAAAAGGAGCTTGTCGTCACAAAAAAGGACAAAAGTGTATGTGTCATAATCCCGGAGCACTTAGAGTTAGCCTACAGTAGCCAGGAGCCTGTTGCTACTCCTCTCGTAATATGTCTACCGGGACCTACCCCATACATTTCCAACAAAGCAGTTCCTTACAAGTACCTTGCAACCATGGTGAACAACGGTCAAGAGGTACCCATTCCCCCCTTAGCCCCTGTCGGTAATATCACGGACAATAGCAAAGTCCTAAGGAGTGGACGTGTTCTTCCCACAACAATCCAAGAGAAGGTCAGTACCCCGATATTTAAACTGAAGCCAACCCAAGACCCCTGCACAAACAAGGATATAGGTCAATCCAGTGCGGCAAATGCCGATTCGGATCTCGATGAGGTGTTAAAGTTAATCAAGATGAGCGAATACAAGGTCGTCGACCAGTTGTTGCAAACGCCTTCCAAAATCTCTATGTTGTCCTTATTGTTAAACTCTGACGCTCATAGAAAATCATTGATGAAAGTCTTGGACCAAGCCTTTGTGGAGCACGACATAACCCTCGGCCAATTCGGAGGCATTGTCGGAAACATCACTGTCTGCAATAGTTTGAGCTTCAGCGATGAGGAACTCCCCGAACAAGGAAGGCACCATAATCTGGCATTACACATATCGGTGAGCTGCAAGTCGGATGCTTTATCAAACGTACTTGTGGACACCGGCTCTTCATTGAACGTAATGGCCAAGACAACCCTTGACCAGCTTTCCTACCAGGGGACCCCCATGAGGCAAAGTGGGGTAGTTGTTAAAGCCTTTGATGGCTCGAAGAAATCAGTGATCGGGGAGGTGGATTTACCTATTACAATCGGGCCATCTGTCTTCCAAATAACCTTCCAAATAATGGATATACAAGCAGCATACAGTTGTTTGTTAGGCCGACCGTGGATCCACGAGGCCGGAGCAGTGACATCCACACTGCACCAAAAGCTGAAATTTGTGAAGAATGGAAAGCTAATAACTGTGGGAGGAGAGGAAGCTGTGTTGATCAGCCATCTGTCAGCTTTCTCTTTCATCGGTGCCGATATTGTTGATGGAACGTCATTCCAAGGTCTTTCCTTAGATGATGAGAGTGCCACAAAGAACGAGGCATCCATGTCTTCTTTCAAAAGCGCACAAAGAGTGGTACAAGATGACTTACTCCCGGATTGGGGAAAGATGATAAGCCCGCCGGAGCGTAAGCATAGAGAAGGGTTAGGTTTCACTCCAACCACAAGAGTTACCAAACCAAGCACTAGCATTGAACCGCTCGAGAACATTTTCCACAGTGCCAGTTTCATTCACTCCACAAAGGAAGCTAACGCCATCACTGAAGATTGGCCGGAAGAAACAGCACGTGTCCTTGTAACGCCCGGAGGAGCTTGCCGCAATTGGGTTGCTATCGATGTTCCTTCTGTTATTCAGTCTTCAAAGTAATGTGTTTGTTTATTTATCTTTTTCAAAAAACCCCTTCGTCTCGCCCGAAGCGAAGGGAGACTCATGTAGGGCTTGTTTAATGTACTATCATCAATTAATAAAAATCGTCGTTTCTATCACAACCTTTACGTATTTATACGTTGTCTTTTTCTTTTTGATTTTGTTATTTTCAAAAAAAATGGTAATACAAAAAACCAAAAAAACATTTTTCTATTTTTCAATTTCAAAGAGTCTGCATTTTTCATCTTTTGCTAAAATCAATCATCCATCATATGCAGACTAAGCACCCATAAACCCGTCGAACACCTTAACCCTAGGCTCCCTCCCAACTTTGAATTCCCTGTTTACGAAGCGGAAGAGGAAGAGGGTGAAGAAATCCCGGATGAGATCAAGTGCCTATTAGAGCAAGAGAGGAAGACCATTCAGCCTCATGAGGAAGCAGTAGAGGTTATCAACTTGGGTTCCGAAAAAGAAAAGAAGGAAATTAAGATTGGAGCATTATTGGATGCGTCCGTCAAAGAGAAAATAGTCAAGCTTCTTGAAGAGTATGTGGATATCTTTGCATGGTCATACCAAGATATGCCAGGATTGGATCGTGAGATTGTGGAGCACCACTTACCTCTAAAACCTGAATGCTCGCCAGTCAAGCAGAAGTTGAGAAGAACTCGCCCTGACATGGCTCTTAAGATCAAAGAGGAAGTGCAAAAGCAGATTAATGCTGGATTTCTCGTTACATCAGAATATCCTAACTGGTTGGCCAACATAGTGACGGTTCCCAAGAAGGATGGTAAAGTCAGAATGTGCGTCGACTACCGAGATTTAAACAAAGCTAGTCCAAAAGACGACTTCCCTTTACCCCACATTGACATATTGGTCGACAATACTGCCAAATCCAAGGTTTTCTCCTTCATGGATGGTTTTTCTGGATACAATCAGATTAAAATGGTTGTTGAAGATAGAGAAAAAACATCTTTCATTACACCTTGGGGCACCTTCTGCTATCAAGTGATGCCTTTTGGCCTAACAAATGCGGGTGCTACGTACCAAAGGGGCATGACTACTCTCTTCCACGACATGATACACAAAGAAATTGAAGTGTACGTCGACGACATGATTGTCAAATCAGGAACTGAAGAGGAGCATGTCGAGTACTTGTTAAAGATGTTTCAACGCCTGAGAAAATATCGGCTTCGCCTAAACCCCAACAAATGTACATTCGGCGTGAGATCGGGAAAACTCCTAGGTTTCATTGTCAGTCAAAAGGGTATCTAGGACGTTTGAACTACATCTCCAGATTCATATCCCACATGACAGCCACTTGTGGACCCATCTTCAAGCTACTTCGCAAAAATCAAGAAGTGGTATGGACAGAAGATTGCCAGAAAGCTTTTGACAGCATCAAGGAGTACCTGCTAGAACCCCCAATACTTATTCCTCCCGTCGAAGGAAGACCTTTAATCATGTACTTAACCGTATTGGAGGACTCCATGGTTTGTGTACTCGGGCAACAAGACGAGACCGGTAGGAAAGAGCACGCCGTCTACTACCTAAGCAAGAAGTTTACGGACTGTGAGTCCCGATACTCTCTACTCGAGAAGACTTGTTGTGCATTAGCCTGGGCTGCTAGGCGTCTTCGTCACTATATGCTCAATCATACTACTTGGTTGATATCCAAAATGGATCCGATCAAGTACATCTTTGAAAAGCCTGCTTTAACCGGAAGGATTGCCCGTTGGCAGATGTTGTTATCAGAATATGACATCAAATACCACACTCAGAAGGCCATCAAAGCCAGCATTCTTGCCGACCATTTGGCTCATCAACTAATTGAGGATTATCAACCAATCAAGTTTGACTTCCCCGATGAAGAAATCATGTATCTAAAGATGAAGGATTGTGACGAACCACTACTCGGCGAAGGTCCAGATCCCGAATCTAGATGGAAGTTAATCTTTGATGGAGCTGTCAATGTCTATGGCAATGGAATTGGGGCAGTCATCGTCACCCCCGAGGGCAAACATCTCCCTTTTGCTGCAAGACTATCATTCGACTGTACAAACAATATGGCAGAGTATGAAGCTTATATCTTAGGAATTGAGGAAGCCATCGATCTAAGGATCAAGAACCTCGATATTTATGGAGACTCAGCTCTTGTGATTAATCAAATCAAAGTCAAGCTGCATCACATTCCTCGAGATGAGAATCAAATGGCAGATGCTTTGGCGACTTTGTCTTCTATGTATGAGGTCAGCCGCCGGAATGAAATTCCAACAACCAAGGTTTAGCACCTAGAAAGGCCCGCACATGTGTTTGCAGCCGAAGCAGTCATAGATAACCAGCCATGGTTCCATGACATCAAATGTTTCCTCCAAAAGCGAGAGTACCCGCATGGGGCATCCAACAAGGATAAGAAAACTCTGCGAAGATTAGCGGGCAACTTCTTTCTAAATGGGGAAGTTTTATACAAGAGGAATTTCGATATGGTGCTGCTCAGATGTGTTGAGGAGCAAGAAGCAGATCTCATAATGCATGAGATACATGAAGGTTCCTTTGGAACTCATTCCAGCGGACACACAATGGCTAGGAAGATCTTGAGAGCCGGATATTACTGGATGACCTTGGAAAGCGATTGCTACAAGCATGCCAGGAAATGCCACAAATGTCAAATCTATGCGGACAAGATCCACATGCCACCAACAGCTCTGAATGTCCTCTCTTCACCATGGCCTTTCTCTATGTGGGGCATTGACATGATTGGTAGGATTAAACCTAAAGCTTTAAATGGACATCGCTTCATCCTAGTAGTGTAACGACCCTATTTTCGTATATTATATTTTTATATAGTTTATTTTATGGATTTGCATTTAAATATATTTTCTAGTAATCGAGGAATAATTATTTAGCGCGAAGATAAGTTCGTAATCGAGTTTCTAGAGTTTTGGGCCTAGGGTGTGAATAGTGTTGGGCTTTAGTTTATGAGTATTAGTAATGATCAAGTGGATATGATAGTAGTGAGCTTGGATTGGATTGAAAGGCTAGGATTAGTCCTTGAGAGTTAGTAAGGATGGATGGCCAAGATTAATTTGCTTGGAATATATGAGATTATCACAAGACCTTTTGAATCACTATTCATTTCTTTTTGGAGGAGAAGAAAACGTGGAAGAAGAGAAGGAGAAGAGAAAGAGAAAAACTAGGGCAAGTGAACAAGAAGAAAGCTTGAGTTGCTAGAGATTTTGAGAAGGTAAGAGAGTTAGTATTACTTGATCATAAGTGATTAAGAGAAGGGGAGAATGTCTATTTCTCCATCCCAAACTTCTCCTTCACTTTGTCTAGGTTTGATAGAAGTTTTTATGGTTTAAAGATGTTAAAAGATCATGTTTTGCTTGCTTAATGCTAAGTGATGTTGCTGGTATATTTATTTGATGTTGCTAGTGTTTTGAATGCAAAAGAAAAGTTATGGAAGATTAGTGTTTTAAACCCTAATTTCTTTATTAGATGTAATCCTTGTTTGTGATGGGTTTTAAATGATGTTTTATGAAGGAAAATTGTTTTTAACATGTTCTGGAACTTTGGGTAATCTTGAATGGGCTAAAATGGTGGAAAATCACATTTTTACATGACTGTGTACTGATATGGTCGCTGTAGCGACGGATGGTCGCTTGTAGCGACCAGACAGGATAATTCCCTGCCTATCTGCGCTTGTAGCGACCACACTGGCGCTTGTAGCGACCAGGCTCGCTTGTAGCGACCAAGGGCTCGCTTGTAGCGACCAGCCCTGTACATGCCAACTTCGTTGAGCTGTTTTGAGGGTCCTGGTACGCGCGGGGATGGCTTTTTGCTACTGTATTCTCAAAATATGTTTTGGAAACCTTGCCCACCATTTTAACTTATTCTTAATGTTTTCTAAAGATTATTTGTTTCACGAAAAGCTTGAATAAAACCCTAGCATGAGTGTGGGATTATCAAAGTGTGTGGGTCTTTCTTTGAAAACCCTTTTGTGTGAGATTTTGATATGATTTGATTGGTTTATTTGAGATTGTGAACATGGTTGAGTATATACATGTTTGTATTATGATTGGCCATGAGTGCCTTCTTGTTGAAGTTAGCATGAGTATTGGTAGTGTACACACATATTTGAGCATATGTAGGTGTAAATATCAATAATTGCTAAGTGAACATACATGCATTTCATGATGGTATGTATGCTCTTTATGAGTAAGATGAAATCCAATTATTATTGGTCATATGCACGACCGTCCTTTTATGGCGAATGAGAGGTGCAGTCGATGAAAGAAGGGATATAAGTTTATCCAACAGTCCGCCATGACTCTAAAGCTGAGCAAGAATTGGTACCACATGCATTAGAGTGCATTGTAAGAACATGCATCCTTTGTGACATTAGTGATCATTTGGAAACTATGTGTGCATAATGGTTGTTAAGTGATAATTGTT
Organism: Medicago ruthenica; assembly: GCA_018208015.1. NCBI lineage: Eukaryota > Viridiplantae > Streptophyta > Magnoliopsida > Fabales > Fabaceae > Medicago > Medicago ruthenica. The sequence goes on along the minus strand of CM031376.1, from coordinate 39,047,869 downwards.
ATTGATGAGTGTCGTGCTTTGTCGATTATGTGTTTGTGTTTTGATTATGTATAATTATGTGATATTTATACATGTTTATTGTTTGTGATACTAACACTCTCTGTTATGTGTTATTTGCTGGATCTTTGGGGATCCAGATTATCAGGTTGGCGAGGCTATCGTTGAGGAATAGCCCTTTGCTGTTAGAAGTTGCTTAGTGGTGAGGGCATAGCTTAGCTATCCTTACATTTTTGGTACTAGGTGTTGTATCCTAGTTAGAGTCTAGGGCTCTGATATTTGTAACACCATTTTGGGTATCTAAACGTTATGTACAGATTTGGCAATGGTCTCTGTTGTAGAATTGCCTCTTTTGAAATTCTTATGTATAAATATTTGTATATTAAATGCATGCTTGGTTATAAGCTGTGTTTGTTATTTTTCCGCTGCTATGTGTGAATCAAATATGTTTTGATTTCTGTTGATGTTTATGAATATGAGATTTCTTCATGTTGTAACTTCCTATGTCCTTAACGTTTTCTTTATTAAAGTTAATAATCGGCGGTTAAGGGTTAGGGTGTTATAATAGTTGGTATCAGAGCAGGTCGATCCATTGGATCAATTAAGTTAGTATACCCTTTGTGTAACATGTGTTTTCTTAAACACTTTGTTCTCACTTGTGTTATGTGATGTTTGGTAGTGTGGATATGACGCAACGAGCACTTGCGGATGCGATGGAGCGGATGGCGGATGCCATGGCTCAGGATGCTGCTAGTAGGACTGCGGATAGAGCAGCACAACAAGCTAGAGGAGGCGGAGAAGATGAGCTGAGACTCGAGAGGTTTATGAACAACAAACCACCTATCTTCAAGGGAGGATACGATCCAGATGGAGCTCAGACTTGGTTGGAAGGAGTTGAGAGAATTTTTGGGGCTATGCGTTGTCTGGATGCGCATAAGGTATTGCTAGGAGCGTATGTTCTCCATGATGAGGCTGATCATTGGTGGGGAAATGCTAGTCAGAGGTTGGGAGCTGGCGGAGCTTTAGTTACTTGGGATCGTTTCCGAAGAGAGTTTTTAACCAAGTATTTTCCGGCAGACGAGAGGAACCGTAAGGTGATTGAGTTCATGGAGCTCAAGCAGGGAAGTTTATCTGTTTCTGAATATGCGGCCAAGTTTGAAGATTTGTGTCGTTTTGCTCCTCATTACAACACGGTGGAAGCCGAGGAAGACAAGTGTGTAAAGTTTGAAAATGGGCTGAGGCCAGATATCAAGCAGTTAATTGGGTTTAGTGAGATCCGGAATTTTCCGATGTTGGTGAATAAGAGCCGAATATGTGATAAGGATGGTAAAGCTAAAGCTAATTACTACAAAGCCGCGAATGAGAAGAGGGGAAGGGACATGGCTAGAGGTAAACCGTATGGCAGAGGTGGAAAGAAACCAGATGAAGGTGGGAGTAGTGGTGGCAAGTTTGGAGGTAATAGGAATTGTTTTAAATGTGGACAACCGGGACATCGTTTCTTTGAATGCCCGAAGTATGATGGGAAATGTTTCAAGTGTGGTGATCCTAACCACAAAGCTGATCAGTGCAAGAAGGGTATTGTGTGCTTCAACTGCAAAGAAGCGGGTCATAAGAGCAACGTGTGTAAGAAGCCTAGAGCGGCTGGAGGAAAGGTGTTTGCTTTAGATGGTGGTGATGCGAAGGCGGACAACTTGATCAGAGGTACATGCTTTATCAATAATACTCCTTTGTCTGCTATTATTGATACGGGTGCTACCCATTCGTTTATTTCTGTGGATTGTGTTGAAAGGTTGGGTCTTAGAGTAGAAAATATGATGGGACGCATGGTTATAGAAACGCCTGCAAGTGGTTCAGTATCGACTACTCTAGTATGTGTTGACTGTCCAGTCACAATGTATGGTCGACACTTTGGTATGGATTTAGTCTGCATTCCGTTGAGCGGAATAGACGTTATCTTTGGTATGAACTGGTTAGAATTTAATCGGGTTCATATCAACTGTGGTAAGAAGACGGTTATGTTTCCAAGACCGGAGCCAGAGTTGTGTTCAAAGCTTATGTGTTGTCGAGAAGTGGTAAGATCAGTGAAGGCTCAAGAGGACGTGTTTGCTATGTTTGCTTCGTTGAGAGTGGAAGAGAAGATTGAGGTTGATGCGTTGCCGATGGTGCGTGATTTCGCAGATGTTTTTCCAGATGACATTTTGGATTTACCACCCGAGAGAGAGGTTGAATTCGCAATTGACATCGTACCTGGCACTAGTCCAATATCAATGGCGCCGTATCGTATGTCAGCTGCTGAACTAGAGAAGTTGAAGGAACAATTGGAGGAATTGTTAGAGAAAAAGTTTGTTAGACCGAGTGTATCGCCATGGGGTGCGCCGGTTCTGTTGGTAAAGAAGAAAGATGGTAGTATGCGTCTGTGCATCGATTATCGTCAGTTGAATAAAGCAACTATCAAGAATAAGTATCCACTTCCGAGGATAGATGATTTGATGGATCAGTTAGTGGGAGCCTGTGTGTTCAGCAAGATTGATTTGAGATCGGGATATCACCAGATAAGAGTTAAGGCGGAGGATATACCGAAGACTGCTTTCAGGACAAGGTATGGTCACTACGAGTACGCTGTTATGCCTTTTGGAGTTACTAATGCACCTGGAGTGTTTATGGAATATATGAATCGTATATTTCATTCCTTTTTGGATCGATTCGTGGTGGTCTTCATAGACGATATTTTGGTATACTCGAAGACGGAAGAGGAACATGCCGAGCATTTGAGGATTGTGTTGGAAGTGTTGCGCGAGAAGAAGCTTTATGCAAAATTTTCTAAGTGTGAATTTTGGTTGCATGAAGTTAGCTTTTTGGGTCACGTCATTTCAAGTGGTGGTATAGCAGTGGATCCTGCTAAGGTAGAAGCCGTGCAAGATTGGGGAACGCCGGAGTCTGTTACTGAAATCCGAAGTTTTCTTGGTTTGGCCGGTTACTATCGGAGGTTCATCGAAGGATTTTCAAAGTTGGCGTTGCCGTTGACGCAGTTGACTAGGAAGGGTCAAGCTTTCATTTGGGATGACAAGTGTGAGCAGAGTTTCCAAGAGCTGAAGAGGAGGTTGACATCTGCACCTGTTCTAATTCTGCCAAATCCGAAGGAACCGTTCGTGGTTTATTGTGATGCGTCAAAGATGGGTCTAGGTGGTGTGTTGATGCAGAAGGGACAAGTCGTTGCTTATGCATCAAGACAGCTGAAGATTCATGAGAGGAACTATCCTACGCATGATTTGGAGCTAGCTGCTGTTGTGTTTGTTCTCAAGATTTGGAGGCACTACTTGTATGGGTCAAGATTCGAGGTTTTCAGCGATCACAAGAGTCTGAAATACTTGTTTGATCAGAAGGAACTCAATATGAGGCAAAGAAGATGGTTAGAGTTTCTTAAGGATTATGATTTTGAGTTGAGTTATCACCCGGGTAAGGCTAATGTGGTAGCCGATGCGTTGAGTAGGAAGTCACTGCATATGTCTTCGCTAATGGCGAAGGAACTGAGATTGATTGAAGAGTTTAGAGACCTCAGTTTGGTTTGTGAAAGGACAACCAGAAGCGTGAAGCTAGGGATGTTGAGATTGACAAATGATTTTCTTGAAGAGGTTGTGGAAAAGCAAAAGTATGATGTGAGATTGATGAAGCTTAAGACGCTCATCGAACAAGGGAAAAAGGTAAACGTTGATATCGATGAGAAAGGCGTGATGAGGTGTCAGGGAAGGTTATGTGTACCTGATGTGCCTGAGCTGAAGCGGATGATTTTGGAGGAAGGTCACAGAAGCAACTTAAGTATTCATCCTGGTGTTACTAAAATGTATCAAGATCTGAGGAAAATGTTTTGGTGGCAAGGGATGAAGAAAGAGATCGCCGAGTTTGTTTTCGCGTGTTTGACTTGTCAGAAGTCCAAGGTGGAGCATCAGAAGCCGTCGGGGCTATTGCAACCTATGTTTATTCCCGAGTGGAAATGGGATAGTATTGCGATGGATTTTGTAAGCGGTTTGCCGAAGACGTCGAAAGGTAACAATATGATTTGGGTAGTTGTCGACAGGTTGACAAAGTCTGCTCATTTCATAGCTATCAAGACCGGTATGCTAGTACCAAAGTTGGCTGAGATTTATGTTGAGCAAATCGTGAGATTGCATGGAATACCGTCGAGTATTGTATCAGATCGAGATCCCCGTTTTACTTCAAGGTTTTGGGAGAGTTTGCAAGAGGCGTTGGGGACTAAGTTGCGGATGAGTTCTGCTTATCACCCACAGACGGATGGTCAGACGGAGAGGACAATTCAATCATTAGAGGATTTGTTAAGATCGTGTATTTTGGAACAAGGAGTAAGTTGGGAAGCTTGCTTACCATTGATTGAGTTTACGTATAACAATAGTTTTCATTCGAGCATTGGTATGGCACCTTTTGAAGCGTTGTATGGAAGAAGATGTAGAACACCTTTGTGTTGGTTTGAATCGGGAGAAAGTGTGGTGCTTGGACCTGAGATTGTGCAACAAACGACCGAGAAGATCAAGATGATCCAAGAAAAGATGAGAGCGTCGCAGAGTCGCCAGAAAAGCTATGCCGACAAGAGAAGAAAGGATATAGAATTTCAAGAAGGAGATCATGTGTTTCTAAGAGTTACATCGACTACGGGTATTGGACGGGCTTTGAAATCGAAGAAGTTAGCATCGAGGTTCATTGGTCCGTATCAGATTTTGAAGAGGATTGGGAAGGTGGCGTATAGGATTGCGTTACCGCCGTCGTTGTCAAATCTACATGATGTTTTTCACGTGTCTCAATTAAGGAAATACGTATCGGATCCGTCACATGTGATTGAGTCGGATGAGATACAAGTGAGAGAGAATTTAACGGTTACAACGGTACCCTTAAGGATTGAAGGACAAGAGATGAAGAAGCTCAGGAACAAAGAGATTTCATCGGTGAAAGTCGTTTGGGGAGGCCCAGCCGGTGAATATGCGACGTGGGAGCTCGAGAGCAAGATGAGGGATTCCTATCCAGAGTTGTTTTCAGGTATTTTCGAGGGCGAAAATTCTTTTTAGGGGGGTAGAGTTGTAACGACCCTATTTTCGTATATTATATTTTTATATAGTTTATTTTATGGATTTGCATTTAAATATATTTTCTAGTAATCGAGGAATAATTATTTAGCGCGAAGATAAGTTCGTAATCGAGTTTCTAGAGTTTTGGGCCTAGGGTGTGAATAGTGTTGGGCTTTAGTTTATGAGTATTAGTAATGATCAAGTGGATATGATAGTAGTGAGCTTGGATTGGATTGAAAGGCTAGGATTGGTCCTTGAGAGTTAGTAAGGATGGATGGCCAAGATTAATTTGCTTGGAATATATGAGATTATCACAAGACCTTTTGAATCACTATTCATTTCTTTTTGGAGGAGAAGAAAACGTGGAAGAAGAGAAGGAGAAGAGAAAGAGAAAAACTAGGGCAAGTGAACAAGAAGAAAGCTTGAGTTGCTAGAGATTTTGAGAAGGTAAGAGAGTTAGTATTACTTGATCATAAGTGATTAAGAGAAGGGGAGAATGTCTATTTCTCCATCCCAAACTTCTCCTTCACTTTGTCTAGGTTTGATAGAAGTTTTTATGGTTTAAAGATGTTAAAAGATCATGTTTTGCTTGCTTAATGCTAAGTGATGTTGCTGGTATATTTATTTGATGTTGCTAGTGTTTTGAATGCAAAAGAAAAGTTATGGAAGATTAGTGTTTTAAACCCTAATTTCTTTATTAGATGTAATCCTTGTTTGTGATGGGTTTTAAATGATGTTTTATGAAGGAAAATTGTTTTTAACATGTTCTGGAACTTTGGGTAATCTTGAATGGGCTAAAATGGTGGAAAATCACATTTTTACATGACTGTGTACTGATATGGTCGCTGTAGCGACGGATGGTCGCTTGTAGCGACCAGACAGGATAATTCCCTGCCTATCTGCGCTTGTAGCGACCACACTGGCGCTTGTAGCGACCAGGCTCGCTTGTAGCGACCAAGGGCTCGCTTGTAGCGACCAGCCCTGTACATGCCAACTTCGTTGAGCTGTTTTGAGGGTCCTGGTACGCGCGGGGATGGCTTTTTGCTACTGTATTCTCAAAATATGTTTTGGAAACCTTGCCCACCATTTTAACTTATTCTTAATGTTTTCTAAAGATTATTTGTTTCAAGAAAAGCTTGAATAAAACCCTAGCATGAGTGTGGGATTATCAAAGTGTGTGGGTCTTTCTTTGAAAACCCTTTTGTGTGAGATTTTGATATGATTTGATTGGTTTATTTGAGATTGTGAACATGGTTGAGTATATACATGTTTGTATTATGATTGGCCATGAGTGCCTTCTTGTTGAAGTTAGCATGAGTATTGGTAGTGTACACACATATTTGAGCATATGTAGGTGTAAATATCAATAATTGCTAAGTGAACATACATGCATTTCATGATGGTATGTATGCTCTTTATGAGTAAGATGAAATCCAATTATTATTGGTCATATGCACGACCGTCCTTTTATGGCGAATGAGAGGTGCAGTCGATGAAAGAAGGGATATAAGTTTATCCAACAGTCCGCCATGACTCTAAAGCTGAGCAAGAATTGGTACCACATGCATTAGAGTGCATTGTAAGAACATGCATCCTTTGTGACATTAGTGATCATTTGGAAACTATGTGTGCATAATGGTTGTTAAGTGATAATTGTTATTGATGAGTGTCGTGCTTTGTCGATTATGTGTTTGTGTTTTGATTATGTATAATTATGTGATATTTATACATGTTTATTGTTTGTGATACTAACACTCTCTATTATGTGTTATTTGCTGGATCTTTGGGGATCCAGATTATCAGGTTGGCGAGGCTATCGTTGAGGAATAGCCCTTTGCTGTTAGAAGTTGCTTAGTGGTGAGGGCATAGCTTAGCTATCCTTACATTTTTGGTACTAGGTGTTGTATCCTAGTTAGAGTCTAGGGCTCTGATATTTGTAACACCATTTTGGGTATCTAAACGTTATGTACAGATTTGGCAATGGTCTCTGTTGTAGAATTGCCTCTTTTGAAAATCTTATGTATAAATATTTGTATATTAAATGCATGCTTGGTTATAAGCTGTGTTTGTTATTTTTCCGCTGCTATGTGTGAATCAAATATGTTTTGATTTCTGTTGATGTTTATGAATATGAGATTTCTTCATGTTGTAACTTCCTATGTCCTTAACGTTTTCTTTATTAAAGTTAATAATCGGCGGTTAAGGGTTAGGGTGTTATAAGTAGCAATTGACTACTTCACCAAATGGGTCGAAGCTGCATCATATGCCAACGTCACCAAACAAGTGGTGGTCCGATTTATTAAGAATCATATCATCTGCCGATATGGTATTCCCAACAAGATCATCACGGACAATGGGACCAATCTGAATAACAAAATGATGAAGGAGCTATGCAAGGAGTTCAAGATCGAGCATCATAACTCTTCTCCTTATAGACCTCAGATGAATGGTGCGGTTGAAGCTGCAAACAAAAACATTAAGAAAATAGTGCAAAAGATGGTAGTCACATACAAGGACTGGCATGAGATGCTACCATATGCATTGCACGGGTATCGTACTTCAGTACGAACATCAACAGGGGCAACCCCTTTCTCTTTAGTATACGGCATGGAAGCAGTGCTCCCCGTAGAAGTCGAAATCCCGTCATTGAGAATCTTGATGGAAGCTAAGTTGTCAAAGGCTGAATGGTGTCAAAACAGATACGATCAGTTAAACTTAATTGAGGAAAAACGCATGACTGCTTTGTGTCAAGGACAACTGTATCAACAGAGGATGAAACAAGCTTTTGACAAGAAGGTTCGTCCCCGTGAGATCCAAGAAGGAGACCTCGTGCTCAAAAGGATCCTATCTTTTCAACCCGACTCTAGGGGCAAATGGACGCCTAACTACGAAGGCCCGTATGTCGTCAAGAGAGTGTTCTCCGGAGTAGCCTTGATTCTCACAACAATGGACGGCGAGGATTTTCCGCGTCCTGTGAATTCTGATGTAGTCAAGAAATACTTTGTCTAAAAACAAAAGAACAGTTCGGTAAGTCGAAAACCTGAAAGGGCGGCTTAGGCAAAAATGAACGTCTCGGTGGACTGAAAACCTGAAAGGGCGGTCCAGGCAAAAATTAGAGACATAAACAGAAATAATTATCCTGATGGGTCAAACATCTGAAAGGATGACCTATGCAAAATGGTCACGGGGGACCAAAGGAAGGTTAGGCGTGCTAGACGCGCCGAAGGTGGAATGACGATTTCCCGAACGACGAGACATACGTCACGCATTCGTGCAACCGAGGTTTGAGGAGACATACGTCAAGCCATTCCTTTTTCATTCAACTTTTGTTTTGTTAAAACTCGGAGAAATCTCAAAGGGACAAAACATTAGGTTGGGAAACTTAAAGAAAAGTTGTAAAAAGGAATCACGAACAAATTTGTTGTTCGAGTTTATTGAAAATCATGAACATCACTTGTTGCTTAAGTTATTGAAACTCAAGAACAAGTGTTTATTCAAGTTTGAAAGATGAACAAAAATCATAAAACATGCATAAATTTGGAAAGTGCACAAGTTCGGCTCAATTTGAGTTTGGTTTAAAAAGAGTGAGCAAGCTCGGCTCAAGTTCATGTTTTGATTGAAAATCATGAACAATGTTGTTGTTCAAGTTTGGCTTTGAAAATAAAGAACTTAGCTTATTGCTCAAGCTTGATTTTGAAAATTCTAGAACATAACTTGTTATGCAAGTTACCCAAAATTAAATGCACGAACTTGTAAAATTTCCAAAGTCATGCATGATTCTTGATGTGGTTTGAACAAAAATGCATTTTAACCTCTTTAGGTTCTGAATCAAGGGTTGGAACCCCAAAAATTTGGCCTTTGGAAGCCTGATTCATGTTCTGAATTTCACATACTTCGCAGAGCAACCAAAACTTGGCTCTGCGAATTCAGGTTCTGATGTGGTCGCACTGCGAACAATACTTTGCTCTGCGAAGTATGCGAAAATTTGAACTCAGAAGCTGTTTCTGAACAAAAGTTCAGAAACTGCTCCTGAGCAAGCTTCAGAACCTTAAGCGGGTTGAAAAGCTTTGCAAATTTGGAAGAAAAGGAGTATAAAAACTCAGTTTTAAGGATTTGCCACTTTGAGATTCCTTTTGAGTTTCAAAAGGGGTTTTTGTACAAAAATGAAATTAAACAGAACAAATGATGCAAACAGCAAGCAAAATGAAAGATAAGGACTTTGGGATACTTACAGAACTCCTAGCAATGCTTGTGCAAGAGGTAGGAAGTGGCTTGCTTGATGGATTAGAGGTTATGGACAAACAACTCTAATTGGTTTTTGCTTTGAGTATGAACTGTTTTGCTACTCTCTCAATGCTGCAATGTAATGGTTTTTGGTGTAAATTTCGTGTGTATTGTGTGTAAATGACTGTTAAAATGGATGTGTTAAGATGTGTTAAATCCTTGTGCCTTGCATTCCCTTTTATAGGCCAAAAACCAAATCTATGCAATGATGGAAAATCTATAGGACCTAGCTGATTTGTGGGCTAAAATCAGGCTAAATTGCTTTTCATTTAATGCTAAAGGATATAAGTTATTTTGCCTTGTGCCAAGGGTCAAGACCTTGACTGATTTCAGCCACAAATGCAGCTGATTCTAGAAGGCAATGATGAGAAAAAACTGAAAAACAGGGCAGCTTGAAATTGTGTGATTCCTGGGATCAATCCTTGCAATCTTGGAAGGTCAAGCAATGAAAACGTGTACTGCCATGTACATAGAGATTGGGGGAAGCAAAAAGAGCATGTGGGCTGGTGTGTGGGAGGAGAAATCCAGCTGAAAACAGGGCACACCAAACAACTTTTTTGCAAGCAAAACCACTTAAGTTTGACTAGTTCTGGCTGGCAAGCTCAGGTTGGATGATGGGTCAATTGGGAGGGACAAGAGCTGACCAAGGGCAGCCAATTTGCTTGAGCACATGCTAGGTTGGATGAAAATCCTTCTTACCTTTTACCTTTAATGTCACACATTAAATCCTGCCTTGTTGCATCATTTCAGCCACAATTGGCAATAACAATGATAATAATACTAATAATAATAACTACAAATGAAAACAAAACAGATAAATCAAAGAAATAAAATTCTGCAGAAAAATTCGCAGAGGTCGCAGTGCGAAGGCAACTTCGCAGTGCGATCTCCCCTTTTTTGATTTTTGTATTTTCTTAAAATAAAACAAAATAAAAACAAAAAATAAAAATAACAATAATAAAAATGAATAATGATAATGGCAAGGGTAATAATGAAAGTGATAATGGAAAAAATAATAATGGCAATAATAATAAAGATAATAATAAAAATGAAAAAGTTAATAACATTAGTAATTAATAAAAAATAATGATAATAATAATAATAATAATAAAATATTGATAAAAAGATAATAATAATAAAAATACAAAAGTAATGGTATTAATAAGGATAATGATAATGTTAATAAAGGTGGTAATGCTTATGGTGATAAAATGTAAATAAAATCCAATAATAAAAAGTGAAATAATAAAAAGTAATAAATGATGAAATAATAAAAGATAAAAACAAAGAAAAATATGAGTCAAAAAATGGGGTATGACAGATGCCCCTATTTAAGTTTCTTCGCCCCGGAGATTGAAAGTGAAATTTAGAAATTGACGGGTCGAAGAGACTTAAATATAGAGTACACCATTTTTGACTAAATATTTTTCTCGAATTGAAAATGCTATGAATGTATGCATGCAATGCTACAAATGCTCGTAATGCAAGTATGAATGCAAAGACGGCAAAGATGACCCGACTGGGGATAAAAAGAGACAAAGGGATACCCGGGTTCGTTAAAGAAACGGGATCCGACTTTATTGGAGGAACATGGTTCACTGGGGATAAATGTCAGCTGTTCGGGTTGTTGCCGAACTGCCACTGACGACAAGAAATAAAAAGTAAATGCCAGCTGTTCGGGTTGTTGCCGAACTTGCCACTGACGACAGGAAATAAAAAGTAAATGTCAGCTGTTCGGGTTGTTGCCGAACTTGCCACTGACGACAGGAAACAAAAGTAAATGTCAGCTGTTCGGGTTGTTGTCGAACTTGCCACTAACGACAGGAAACAAAAGTAAATGTCAGTTGTTCGGGTTGTTGCCGAACTTGCCACTGACGACAGGAAACAAAAGTAAATGTCAGCTGTTCGGATTGTTGCCGAACTTGCCCCTGACGACATGAAACAAAAAGTAAATGTCAGCTGTTCGGATTGTTGCCGAACTTGCCACTGACGACAGGAATCAAAAGTAAATGTCAGCTGTTCGGGTTGTTGCCAAACTTGCCACTGACGACAGAAAACAAAAGTAAATGTCAGCTGTTCGGGTTGTTGCCGAACTTGCCACTGACGACAGGAAACAAAAGTAAATGTCAGCTGTTCGGGTTGTTGCCGAACTTGCCACTGACGACAGGAAACAAAAGTAAATGTCAGCTGTTCGGGTTGTTTCCGAACTTGCCACTGACGACAGGAAACAAAAAGTAAATGTCAGCTGTTCGGATTGTTGCCGAACTTGCCACTTACGACAGGAAACAAAAGTAAATGTCAGCTGTTCGGGTTGTTGCCGAACTTGCCATTGACGACAAGAAATAAAATTGAATGTGTGCACAAGCTGTTCAGTGAAGAACTGCCACTTGGCGACAATACTGGGGAATATGCACAAGCTGTTCATTGAAGAACTGCCACTCGTCATAAAGACATAATGAAAAGATGCGCAAGCTGTTCGTTTGAATTGCCACTTGGCATAAAAGGTGACATCTCTGGACCAGACAGATTGGGGATGACACTTGGGGAAAAGGAGTTCACGAATTGTTCGTGATTGATTGATGAGACTCATGGTGGTTTGAGCAACCATGTATGAATGATATTGTAGTATGTTGCATGCATAAATGTACGTATGCATGAATGCATGAATGTATGAATGTACAAACACCTGAATGTATGAATGTACAAATGTATGAATAATATTGTGCAAACATCTGAATGTACGAATGTACGAATGCATGAATGTACGGATGTACAAATGCATGAATGTACAAATGTATGACTCCCACTGGGGACGTTGTGTGAAAGATTGGCTTGTACCGGGGATACCCAAACTGTTCGTTAAGGAACTGCCCCTGGGTATAAAAATATAATGAGAGGCGCACAAGCTGTTCGTTAAAGAACTACCGCTTGGCGAAAAGGAGATTGACATCCCTAGACCAGACAGACTGGGGATGACACTCGACTGTTTGCTGGGGGAAAATAAATTGTGGGGGATGCATGATATGAATATGAGATGCATGTTAATGAATGAGTTTGATATAATGCATGAATTATGCTGACATGTGGGATAACAGACGTCATGTTCGACGCTGGGGGTTATGATTTGGGTGCCGAGCAAAGTCAGGCTTTGGTTGTGGTTGTGCCAATGATGATTGGGCTTTTGGGGTTGAGACTTACTGGGGAATGCCAATAAAATTGGGCTTTGTGAATTAAATGCCGAGCAAGGTCAGGCTTTGGTTAAGAATTGTATTTGTGTGCCAATGAAAATTGGGCTTTCGATTGATTGGAAAAAGATCGACTTCGTTGATTGTATGACCGATAAACTTGATGAGACAAGGCTAGATCGGTAAAATGAACAGTGGACCGACGTCGCATTGCAAACACTCGGTAATCTTTAATGGGGGTGATACCACAGGGGATACATCCAAAAACTGACGGAGTAAAGCCGCAATAACTGATAAAAGATAAATACCTCTCGGGGAGATTATTAATCCACTGGGGATTGTGCTAATCCGCTGGGGAGAAGAACTGGTGATTCCACCGGGAATACTTATGCTTTGGTTGGCAAGTCTTTGTCTGAATCGTCCTTTCGGGCTCTCGATTCATTGGGGATATTCCCTTATGATTCACTGAGGATCCTGTTGGGGAATCCCTTTTTGCATTTGACCATGCTCGGCCTGCGAAGCTTCATCCGTTTTCGGGACAGACATTGATGCACACTCAAAATATTCATGAGTTCGAAAGGAATGTGTTTGTTAAAAGATAAAAGACTCACAAAATAATTTTTTTTTTTAAAAAGTTTTTGCTTTAAAAGTACTATCATCAAGAAATAGAAATGAATGAAAGAACAGAATAAAAATGGGAACTTTGATAAAAGGAAAAAGTATGCTGGGAAGTGAAATTTATTAATGGGGTGGTAGCCTGCCAAAGGCGTGGCTCCTCGAATCTTACAAAGTTTGAAAAAAAATGGTAAATATAAAAGGGAGGGTACATTGAACACGATGACCACTATTATCCCTAACAACTTTGAATCCCTTGTTTGGATGCTTACGAGTCGGAGTCTTTAGACAATTGACGTGCCCCCAAACGAATCACGACAAATCCGATGTAGTTACTTTGTCTTTTGATCCTTAATTTTTGCATAGGTCGTCCTTTCAGATGTTTGACCCATCAGGATAATTATTTCTGTTTATGTCTCTAATTTTTGCCTGGACCGCCCTTTCAGGTTTTCAGTCCACCGAGACGTTCATTTTTGCCTAAGCCACCCTTTCAGGTTTTCGACTTACCGAACTGTTCTTTTTTTTTTTAGACAAAGTATTTCTTGACTACATCGGAATTCACAGGACGCGGAAAATCCTCTCCGTCCCTTGTTGTGAGAATCAAGGCTCCTCCGGAGAACACTCTCTTGACGACATACGGGCCTTCGTAGTTAGGCGTCCATTTGCCCCTAGAGTCGGGTTGAAAAGATAGGATCCTTTTGAGCACGAGGTCTCCTTCTTGGATCTCACGGGGACGAACCTTCTTGTCAAAAGCTTGTTTCATCCTCTGTTGATACAGTTGTCCATGACACAAAGCAGTCATGCGTTTTTGCCTCAATTAAGTTCAACTGATCGTATCTGTTTTGACACCATTCAGCCTCTGACAACTTAGCTTCCATCAAGATTCTCAATGACGGGATTTCGACTTCTACGGGCAGCACTGCTTCCATGCCGTATACTAAAGAGAAAGGGGTTGCCCCTGTTGATGTTCGTACTGAAGTACGATACCCGTGCAAGGCATATGGTAGCATCTCATGCCAGTCTTTTGTATGTGACTACCATCTTTTGCACTATTTTCTTAATGTTTTTGTTTGCAGCTTCAACCGCACCATTCATCTGAGGTCTATAAGGAGAAGAGTTATGATGCTCAATCTTGAACTCCTTGCATAGCTCCTTCATCATTTTGTTATTCAGATTGGTCCCATTGTCCGTGATGATCTTGTTGGGAATACCATATCGGCAGATGATATGATTCTTAATAAATCGGACCACCACTTATTTGGTGACGTTGGCATATGATGCAGCTTCAACCCATTTGGTGAAGTAGTCAATTGCTACTAGGATGAAGCGATGTCCATTTGAAGCTTTGGGTTAAATCCTACCAATCATGTCAATGCCCCACATAGAGAAAGGCCATGGTGAAGAGAGGACATTCAGAGCCGTTGGTGGCATGTGGATCTTGTCCGCATAAATTTGACATTTGTGGCATTTCCTAGCGTGCTTGTAGCAATCGCTTTCGAAGGTCATCCAGTAATATCCGGCTCTCAAGATCTTCCTAGCCATTGTGTGTCCGCTGGAATGAGTTCCAAAGGAACCTTCATGTATCTCATGCATTATGAGATCTGCTTCTTGCTCATCAACACATCTGAGCAGCACCATATCGAAATTCCTCTTGTATAAAACTTCGCCATTTAGAAAGAAGTTGCCCGCTAATCTTCGCAGAGTTTTCTTATCCTTGTTGGATGCCCCATGCAGGTATTCTCGCTTTTGGAGGAAACATTTGATGTCATGGAACCATGGCTGGTTATCTATGACTGCTTCGGCTGCAAACACATGTGCGGACCTTTCTAGGTGTTGAACCTTGATTGTTGGAATTTCATTCCGGCGGCTGACCTCATACATAGAAGACAAAGTCGCCAAAGCATCTGCCATTTGATTCTCATCTCGAGGAATGTGATGCAGCTTGACTTTGTTGAAAAAGGTTAGCAAACGTCTTGCGTAATCTTTGTAAGGAATCAAGCCGGTGTGGCGAGTTTCCCAATCTCCATTGATTTGATTAATCACAAGAGCTGAGTCTCCATAAATATCGAGGTTCTTGATCCTTAGATCGATGGCTTCCTCAATTCCCAAGATACAAGCTTCATACTCTACCATATTGTTTGTACAGTCGAATGATAGTCTTGCAGAAAAAGGGAGATGTTTGCCCTCAGGGGTGACGATGACCGCCCCAATTCCATTGCCATAGACATTGATAGCTCCATCAAAGATTAACTTCCATCTAGATTCGGGATCTGGACCTTCGCCGAGTAGTGGTTCGTCATAATCCTTCATCTTTAGATACATGATTTCTTCATCGGGGAAGTCAAACTTGATTGGTTGATAATCCTCAATTGGTTGATGAGCCAAATGGTCAGCGAGAATGCTGGCTTTGATAGCTTTCTGAGTGTAGTATTCGATGTCGTATTCTGCCAACAACATCTGCCAACGGGCGATCCTTCCGGTTAAGGCGGGTTTTTCAAAGATGTACTTGATTGGATCCATCTTGGATATCAACCAAGTAGTATGATTAAGCATGTAGTGGCGAAGACGCCTAGCAGCCCAGGCTAATGCACAGCAAGTCTTTTCGAGTAGAGAGTATCGGGACTCGCAGTCCGTAAACTTCTTGCTTAGGTAGTAGACGGCGTGCTCTTTTCTACCGGTCTCATCTTGTTGTCCGAGTACACAACCCATGGAGTCCTCCAATACGGTTAAGTACATGATCAAAGGTCTTCTTTCGACTGGAGGAATAAGTATTGGAGGTTCTAGCAGGTACTCCTTGATGCTGTCAAAAGCTTTCTGGCAATCTTCTGTCCATACCACTTCTTGATTTTTGCGAAGTAGCTTGAAGATGGGTCCGCAAGTGGCTGTCATGTGGGATATGAATCTGGAGATGTAGTTCAATCGTCCTAGAAATGCCCTTACTTGCTTCTCAGTTTGAGGAGCAGGCATTTCTCTGATAGCCTTGACTTTATCGGGATCTACCTCGATACCCTTTTGACTGACAATGAAACCTAGGAGTTTTCCCGATCTCACGCCGAATGTACATTTGTTGGGGTTTAGGCGAAGCCGATATTTTCTCAAGCGTTGAAACATCTTTAACAAATGTAACGACCCTATTTTCGTATGTTATATTTTTATATATTTTATTTTATGGATTTGCATTTAAAAATATTTTCTAGTAATCGAGGAATAATTATTTAGCGCGAAGATAAGTTCGTAATCGAGTTTTTAGGATTTTGGGCGAATTTGGGCCAAGAGGATGAATAGTATTGGGCTTTTGGGTTCATGAGTAGTAATGATCAAGTGGATATGAATAGTAGTGAGCTTGGATTGGATTGAAAGGCTAGGATTAGTCCTTGAGAGTTAGTAAGGAATGGATGGCCAAGATTGTTTTGCTTGGATTATAAGAGATTATCACAAAGACTTGTGAATCACTATTCATTGCTTTGTGGAGAAGAAGAAAAACGTGGAAGAGGAGAAGAAAAGCAAGAGAAAAGCTAGGGCAAGTGAACAAGGGAAAAAGCTTGAGTTTAGAATCACCAATTCCTGGTAAGAGAGTTAGTATTGCTTCTTCACAAGTGATTGAGAAGGGGAGAATGTCTATTTCTCCATCCCAAACTTCCTCTCACTTTGTCTAGGTTTTGATAGAAAGTTTTTATGGTTTAAAGATGTTAAATGATCATGTTATGCTTGCTTGAATGCTAAGTGATGTTGCTAGTATGTTTAGTTGAAGTTTTGTGAGTGTTATAGTGTTTTGAATTCATAGAAAAAGTTATGGAAAGTTAGTGTTTTAAACCTAATTTCTTTGTTAGATGCAATCCTTGCTTGTGATTGTTTTTGAATGATGTTTTATGATGGAAAATTGTTTTTAACAAGTCCTAGAAGCTTGGGTAACCTAGAATGGGTGAAAATGGTGGAAAATCACATTTTTACATGATTTTGTACTGATACGGTCGCTGTAGCGACGGACCGTCGCTTGTAGCGAACAGGCAGGATAATTCCCTGCCTATCCGCGCTTGTAGCGACCACACTGGCGCTTGTAGCGACCAGGCTCGCTTGTAGCGACTAAGGGCTCGCTTGTAGCGACCAACCCTGGACATGCCAACTTCGTTGATTTGTTCTGGAGGCCCTGGTGCGCGCGGGAATGGCTTTTTGCTACTGCATTCTCATTATATGCATTTTGGAAACCTTGCCCACCATTTTAACTTATTCTTAATGTTTTCTAAAGATTATTTGTTTCAAGAAAAGCTTGAGTAAAACCCTAGCATGTGTGTGGGATTATCAAAGTGTGTGGGTCTTCCTTTGAAACCCTTATGTGTGAGATTTTGATATGATTTGCTTGGTTTATTTGAAATTGTTAATCACGGTTGAGTGTATACATGTTATGTCTTATGATTTGGCCATGAGAGCCTAGTGGTTGTGTTTGTTGTTGTTGTTGTTGTTGAGATAATTATCAGAGTGCTGATAATTAGTTGTGTTAGTAAGTATCATATATTTGCTAAGTGAACATACATGCATTTCATGATGGTATGTATGCTCTTTATGAGTAAGAATGAAATCCAATTATTATTGGTCATATGCACGACCGTCCTTTTATGGCGAATTAGAGGTGCAGTCGATGAAATCCAATTATTATTGGTCAAGTGTACGACTGTCCTTTTATGGCGAATGAGAGGTACACAAGGGATATAAGTTTATCCAACAGTCCGCCATGACTCTAAAGCTGAGCAAGAATTGGTACCACATGCATTAGTGAATGCATTTTGAGGCATGCATCCTTTGTGACATTAGTGTTCATTTAAGAATTATGTGTGCATAATGGTTGTTAAGTGGTAATTGTTATTGATGAGTTTGTGCATTGTCAATTACGTGTTGTGTTTTGGTTATGTATAATAATGCGTTATTTATACATGTTTATCGGTTGTGATACTAACACTCTCTGTTTTGTGTTATTTGCTGGATCTTTGGGGATCCAGCATATCAGGTTGACGAGAATATCGTCGAGGAGTAGCTTTTGCAGTTTAGGAGCCTGCATAGTGGTGAGGGCATAGCTTAGCTATCCTTACTTTTTTTTGTACTAGGTGTTGTATCCTAGTTAGAGTTTAGGGCTCTGATATTTGTAACACCACTTTGGGTATCTGAACGTTTATGTATAGATTTGGCAATGGTCTCTGTTGTAGAATTGCCTCTTTTGAAAATCTTATGTATATATTTTTGTGTAATATATGCATGCTTGGTTATAAGCTGTGTTTGTTATTTTTTTTCCGCTGCTATTTGTGAATCAAATATATTTTGATTTCAGTTGATGTTTATGAAAATGAGTTTTCCTCATGTTGTAACTTCCTATGTCCTTAACGTTTTCTTTATTAAAGTTAATAATCGGCGGTTAAGGGTTAGGGTGTTACAATAGTTGGTATCAGAGCGGGTCGATCCATTGGATCCATTAAGTTTAGTATACCCTTTGTGTAACATGTGTTTTCTTAAACACTGTGTGCTCACTTGTGTTATGTGATGATTGGTAGTGTGGATATGACGCAACGAGCACTTGCGGACGCGATGGAGCGGATGGCGGATGCCATGGCTCAGGATGCTGCTAGTAGGACTGCGGATAGAGCCGCACAACAAGCTAGAGGAGGCGGAGAAGATGAGCTGAGACTCGAGAGGTTTATGAACAACAAACCGCCTATCTTCAAGGGAGGATACGATCCAGATGGAGCTCAGACTTGGTTGGAAGGGATTGAGAGAATTTTCGGGGCTATGCGTTGTCTGGACGCGCATAAGGTATTGCTAGGAGGGTATGTTCTCCATGATGAGGCCGATCATTGGTGGGGAAACGCTAGTCAGAGGTTGGGAGCTGGTGGAGCTTTAGTTACTTGGGCTCGTTTCCGGAGAGAGTTTTTAACCAAGTATTTTCCGGCAGACGAGAGGAACCGTAAGGTGATTGAGTTCATGGAGCTCAAGCAGGGGAGTTTATCTGTTTCTGAGTATGCGGCCAAATTTGAAGACTTATGTCGTTTTGCTCCTCATTACAACACGGTGGAAGCTGAGGAAGACAAGTGTGTAAAGTTTGAAAACGGGCTGAGGCCAGACATCAAGCAGTTGATTGGGTTTAGCGAGATCAGGAATTTTCCGATGTTGGTGAATAAGAGCCGAATATGTGATAAGGATAGTAAAGCTAAGGCTAATTACTACAAAGCCGCGAATGAGAAGAGGGGAAAGGACATGGCTAGAGGTAAACCGTATGGCAGAGGTGGGAAGAAACCAGATGAAGGTGGGAGTAGTGGTGGCAAGTTTGGAAGTAATAGGAATTGCTTTAAGTGTGGGCAACCGGGACATCGTTTCTTTGAATGCCCGAAGTATGATGGGAAATGTTTCAAGTGTGGTGATCCTAACCACAAAGCTGATCAGTGCAAGAAGGGTATTGTGTGCTTCAACTGCAAGGAAGCGGGTCATAAGAGCAACGTGTGTAAGAAGCCTAGAGCGGCTGGAGGAAAAGTGTTTGCTTTAGATGGTGGTGATGCGAAGGCGGACAACTTGATCAGAGGTACATGCTTTATCAATAATACTCCTTTGTCTGCTATTATTGATACGGGTGCTACCCACTCGTTTATTTCTATGGATTGCGTTAAGAGGTTGGGTCTTAAAGTAGAAAATATGATGGGACGCATGGTTATTGAAACGCCTGCAAGTGGTTCAGTATCGACTACGCTAGTCTGTGTTGACTGTTCAGTCACTATGTATGGTCGACACTTTGGTATGGATTTAGTCTGCATTCCGTTGAGCGGAATAGACGTTATCTTTGGTATGAACTGGTTAGAATTTAATCGGGTTCATATCAACTGCGGTAAGAGGACGGTTATGTTTCCAAGACCGGAGCCAGAGTTGTGTTCGAAGCTTATGTGTTGTCGAGAAGTGGTAAGATCAGTGAAGGCTCAAGAGGACGTGTTTGCTATGTTTGCTTCGTTGAGAGTGGAAGTGAAGGATGAGATTGATGCGTTGCCGGTGGTGCGTGATTTCACAGATGTTTTTCCAGATGACATTTTGGATTTACCACCCGAGAGAGAGGTTGAATTCGCAATTGACATAGTACCTGGTACTAGTCCAATATCAATGGCACCGTATCGTATGTCAGCTGCTGATCTAGAAAAGTTGAAGGAACAATTGGAGGAATTGTTAGAGAAAAGGTTTGTAAGACCGAGTGTATCGCCGTGGGGTGCGCCGGTTCTGTTGGTAAAGAAGAAAGATGGTAGTATGCGTCTGTGCATCGACTATCGTCAGTTGAATAAAGCAACTATCAAGAACAAGTATCCACTTCCGAGGATAGATGATTTGATGGATCAGTTAGTGGGAGCCTGTGTGTTCAGCAAGATTGATTTGAGATCGGGATATCACCAGATAAGAGTTAAGGCGGAGGATATACCGAAGACTGCTTTCAGGACAAGGTATGGTCACTACGAGTACGCTGTTATGCCATTTGGAGTTACTAATGCACCTGGAGTGTTTATGGAATATATGAATCGTATATTTCATTCCTTTTTGGATCGATTCGTGGTGGTCTTCATAGACGATATTTTGGTATACTCAAAGACGGAAGAGGAACATGCCGAGCATTTGAGGATTGTGTTAGAGGTGTTGCGCGAGAAGAAGCTTTATGCAAAATTTTCTAAGTGTGAATTTTGGTTGCATAAAGTTAGCTTTTTGGGTCATGTCATTTCAAGTGGTGGTATAGCAGTGGATCCTGCTAAGGTAGAAGCCGTGCAAGATTGGGGAACGCCGGAGTCTGTTACTGAGATCCGAAGTTTTCTTGGTTTGGCCGGTTACTATCGGAGGTTCATCGAAGGATTTTCAAAGTTGGCGTTGCCGTTGACGCAGTTGACTACGAAGAGCCAAGCTTTCATTTGGGATGACAAGTGTGAGCAGAGTTTCCAAGAGCTGAAGAGGAGGTTGACATCTGCACCTGTGCTAATTCTGCCAAATCCGAAGGAACTGTTCGTGGTTTATTGTGATGCGTCGAAGATGGGTCTAGGTGGTGTGTTGATGCAGAAGGGACAAGTTGTTGCTTATGCATCAAGACAGCTGAAGATTCATGAAAGGAACTATCCTACGCATGATTTGGAGCTAGCTGCTGTCGTGTTTGTTCTCAAGATTTGGAGGCACTACTTGTATGGGTCAAGATTCGAGGTTTTCAGCGATCACAAGAGTCTGAAATACTTGTTTGATCAGAAGGAGCTCAATATGAGGCAAAGAAGATGGTTAGAGTTTCTTAAGGATTATGATTTCGAGTTGAACTATCACCCGGGTAAGGCTAATGTGGTAGCCGATGCGTTGAGTAGGAAGTCACTGCATATGTCTTCTCTGATGGCGAAGGAACTGAGATTGATTGAAGAGTTTAGAGACCTCAGTTTGGTTTGTGAAAGGACAACCAGAAGCGTGAAGCTAGGGATGTTGAGATTGACGAATGATTTTCTTGAAGAGGTTGTGGAAAAGCAAAAGTATGATGTGAGATTGACGAAGCTTAAGACGCTCATCGAGCAAGGGAAAAAGGTAAACGTTGAGATCGATGAGAAAGGTGTGATGAGGTGTCAGGGAAGGTTATGTGTACCTGATGTGCCTGAATTGAAGCGGATGATCTTGGAGGAAGGTCACAGAAGCAACTTAAGTATTCATCCTGGTGTTACCAAGATGTATCAAGATCTGAGGAAAATGTTTTGGTGGCAAGGGATGAAGAAAGAGATCGCCGAGTTTGTTTTCGCGTGTTTGACTTGTCAGAAGTCCAAGGTGGAGCATCAGAAGCCGTCGGGGCTACTGCAACCTATGTTTATTCCAGAGTGGAAATGGGATAGTATTGCGATGGATTTTGTAAGCGGTTTGCCGAAGACGTCGAAAGGTAACAATATGATTTGGGTAGTTGTCGACAGGTTAACAAAGTCTGCTCATTTCATAGCTATCAAGACCGGTATGCTAGTACCGAAGTTGGCTGAGATTTATGTCGAGCAAATCATGAGATTGCATGGAATTCCGTCGAGTATTGTATCAGATCGAGATCCCCGTTTTACTTCAAGGTTTTGGGAGAGTTTGCAAGAGGCGTTGGGGACTAAGTTGCGGATGAGTTCTGCTTATCACCCGCAGACGGATGGTCAGTCAGAGAGGACGATTCAATCATTGGAGGATTTATTAAGATCGTGCATTTTGGAACAAGGAGTGAGTTGGGAAGCTTGCTTACCATTGATTGAGTTTACGTATAACAACAGTTTTCATTCGAGCATTGGTATGGCACCTTTTGAAGCGTTGTATGGGAGAAGATGTAGAACACCTTTGTGTTGGTTTGAATCGGGAGAAAGTGTGATGCTTGGACCTGAGATTGTGCAACAAACGACCGAGAAGATCAAGATGATCCAAGAGAAGATGAGGGCGTCGCAGAGTCGCCAGAAAAGCTATGCCGACAAGAGAAGAAAGGATATAGAATTTCAAGAAGGAGATCATGTGTTTCTAAGAGTTACATCGACTACGGGTATTGGACGGGCTTTGAAATCGAAGAAGTTAGCATCGAGGTTCATTGGTCCATATCAGATTTTGAAGAGGATTGGGAAGGTGGCGTATAGGATTGCGTTACCGCCGTCGTTGTCAAATCTACATGATGTTTTTCACGTGTCTCAATTAAGGAAATACGTATCGGATCCGTCACATGTGATTGAGTCGGACGAGATACAAGTGAGAGAGAATTTAACGGTTACAACGGTACCCTTAAGGATTGAAGGACAAGAGATGAAGAGGCTCAGGAACAAAGAGATTTCATCGGTGAAAGTCGTTTGGGGAGGCCCAGCCGGTGAATATGCGACGTGGGAGCTCGAGAGCAAGATGCGGGACTCCTATCCAGAGTTGTTTTCAGGTATTTTCGAGGGCGAAAATTCTTTTTAGGGGGGTAGAGTTGTAACGACCCTATTTTCGTATGTTATATTTTTATATATTTTATTTTATGGATTTGCATTTAAAAATATTTTCTAGTAATCGAGGAATAATTATTTAGCGCGAAGATAAGTTCGTAATCGAGTTTTTAGGATTTTGGGCGAATTTGGGCCAAGAGGATGAATAGTATTGGGCTTTTGGGTTCATGAGTAGTAATGATCAAGTGGATATGAATAGTAGTGAGCTTGGATTGGATTGAAAGGCTAGGATTAGTCCTTGAGAGTTAGTAAGGAATGGATGGCCAAGATTGTTTTGCTTGGATTATAAGAGATTATCACAAAGACTTGTGAATCACTATTCATTGCTTTGTGGAGAAGAAGAAAAACGTGGAAGAGGAGAAGAAAAGCAAGAGAAAAGCTAGGGCAAGTGAACAAGGGAAAAAGCTTGAGTTTAGAATCACCAATTCCTGGTAAGAGAGTTAGTATTGCTTCTTCACAAGTGATTGAGAAGGGGAGAATGTCTATTTCTCCATCCCAAACTTCCTCTCACTTTGTCTAGGTTTTGATAGAAAGTTTTTATGGTTTAAAGATGTTAAATGATCATGTTATGCTTGCTTGAATGCTAAGTGATGTTGCTAGTATGTTTAGTTGAAGTTTTGTGAGTGTTATAGTGTTTTGAATTCATAGAAAAAGTTATGGAAAGTTAGTGTTTTAAACCTAATTTCTTTGTTAGATGCAATCCTTGCTTGTGATTGTTTTTGAATGATGTTTTATGATGGAAAATTGTTTTTAACAAGTCCTAGAAGCTTGGGTAACCTAGAATGGGTGAAAATGGTGGAAAATCACATTTTTACATGATTTTGTACTGATACGGTCGCTGTAGCGACGGACCGTCGCTTGTAGCGAACAGGCAGGATAATTCCCTGCCTATCCGCGCTTGTAGCGACCACACTGGCGCTTGTAGCGACCAGGCTCGCTTGTAGCGACCAAGGGCTCGCTTGTAGCGACCAACCCTGGACATGCCAACTTCGTTGATTTGTTCTGGAGGCCCTGGTGCGCGCGGGAATGGCTTTTTGCTACTGCATTCTCATTATATGCATTTTGGAAACCTTGCCCACCATTTTAACTTATTCTTAATGTTTTCTAAAGATTATTTGTTTCAAGAAAAGCTTGAGTAAAACCCTAGCATGTGTGTGGGATTATCAAAGTGTGTGGGTCTTCCTTTGAAACCCTTATGTGTGAGATTTTGATATGATTTGCTTGGTTTATTTGAAATTGTTAATCACGGTTGAGTGTATACATGTTATGTCTTATGATTTGGCCATGAGAGCCTAGTGGTTGTGTTTGTTGTTGTTGTTGTTGTTGAGATAATTATCAGAGTGCTGATAATTAGTTGTGTTAGTAAGTATCATATATTTGCTAAGTGAACATACATGCATTTCATGATGGTATGTATGCTCTTTATGAGTAAGAATGAAATCCAATTATTATTGGTCATATGCACGACCGTCCTTTTATGGCGAATGAGAGGTGCAGTCGATGAAATCCAATTATTATTGGTCAAGTGTACGACTGTCCTTTTATGGCGAATGAGAGGTACACAAGGGATATAAGTTTATCCAACAGTCCGCCATGACTCTAAAGCTGAGCAAGAATTGGTACCACATGCATTAGTGAATGCATTTTGAGGCATGCATCCTTTGTGACATTAGTGTTCATTTAAGAATTATGTGTGCATAATGGTTGTTAAGTGGTAATTGTTATTGATGAGTTTGTGCATTGTCAATTACGTGTTGTGTTTTGGTTATGTATAATAATGCGTTATTTATACATGTTTATCGGTTGTGATACTAACACTCTCTGTTTTGTGTTATTTGCTGGATCTTTGGGGATCCAGCATATCAGGTTGACGAGAATATCGTCGAGGAGTAGCTTTTGCAGTTTAGGAGCCTGCATAGTGGTGAGGGCATAGCTTAGCTATCCTTACTTTTTTTTGTACTAGGTGTTGTATCCTAGTTAGAGTTTAGGGCTCTAATATTTGTAACACCACTTTGGGTATCTGAACGTTTATGTATAGATTTGGCAATGGTCTCTGTTGTAGAATTGCCTCTTTTGAAAATCTTATGTATATATTTTTGTGTAATATATGCATGCTTGGTTATAAGCTGTGTTTGTTATTTTTTTTCTGCTGCTATTTGTGAATCAAATATATTTTGATTTCAGTTGATGTTTATGAAAATGAGTTTTCCTCATGTTGTAACTTCCTATGTCCTTAACGTTTTCTTTATTAAAGTTAATAATCGGCGGTTAAGGGTTAGGGTGTTACAATAGTTGGTATCAGAGCGGGTCGATCCATTGGATCAATTAAGTTTAGTATACCCTTTGTGTAACATGTGTTTTCTTAAACACTGTGTGCTCACTTGTGTTATGTGATGATTGGTAGTGTGGATATGACGCAACGAGCACTTGCGGACGCGATGGAGCGGATGGCGGATGCCATGGCTCAGGATGCTGCTAGTAGGACTGCGGATAGAGCCGCACAACAAGCTAGAGGAGGCGGAGAAGATGAGCTGAGACTCGAGAGGTTTATGAACAACAAACCGCCTATCTTCAAGGGAGGATACGATCCAGATGGAGCTCAGACTTGGTTGGAAGGGATTGAGAGAATTTTCGGGGCTATGCGTTGTCTGGACGCGCATAAGGTATTGCTAGGAGGGTATGTTCTCCATGATGAGGCCGATCATTGGTGGGGAAACGCTAGTCAGAGGTTGGGAGCTGGTGGAGCTTTAGTTACTTGGGCTCGTTTCCGGAGAGAGTTTTTAACCAAGTATTTTCCGGCAGACGAGAGGAACCGTAAGGTGATTGAGTTCATGGAGCTCAAGCAGGGGAGTTTATCTGTTTCTGAGTATGCGGCCAAATTTGAAGACTTATGTCGTTTTGCTCCTCATTACAACACGGTGGAAGCTGAGGAAAACAAGTGTGTAAAGTTTGAAAACGGGCTGAGGCCAGACATCAAGCAGTTGATTGGGTTTAGCGAGATCAGGAATTTTCCGATGTTGGTGAATAAGAGCCGAATATGTGATAAGGATAGTAAAGCTAAGGCTAATTACTACAAAGCCGCGAATGAGAAGAGGGGAAAGGACATGGCTAGAGGTAAACCGTATGGCAGAGGTGGGAAGAAACCAGATGAAGGTGGGAGTAGTGGTGGCAAGTTTGGAAGTAATAGGAATTGCTTTAAGTGTGGGCAACCGGGACATCGTTTCTTTGAATGCCCGAAGTATGATGGGAAATGTTTCAAGTGTGGTGATCCTAACCACAAAGCTGATCAGTGCAAGAAGGGTATTGTGTGCTTCAACTGCAAGGAAGCGGGTCATAAGAGCAACGTGTGTAAGAAGCCTAGAGCGGCTGGAGGAAAAGTGTTTGCTTTAGATGGTGGTGATGCGAAGGCGGACAACTTGATCAGAGGTACATGCTTTATCAATAATACTCCTTTGTCTGCTATTATTGATACGGGTGCTACCCACTCGTTTATTTCTATGGATTGCGTTAAGAGGTTGGGTCTTAAAGTAGAAAATATGATGGGACGCATGGTTATTGAAACGCCTGCAAGTGGTTCAGTATCGACTACGCTAGTCTGTGTTGACTGTTCAGTCACTATGTATGGTCGACACTTTGGTATGGATTTAGTCTGCATTCCGTTGAGCGGAATAGACGTTATCTTTGGTATGAACTGGTTAGAATTTAATCGGGTTCATATCAACTGCGGTAAGAGGACGGTTATGTTTCCAAGACCGGAGCCAGAGTTGTGTTCGAAGCTTATGTGTTGTCGAGAAGTGGTAAGATCAGTGAAGGCTCAAGAGGACGTGTTTGCTATGTTTGCTTCGTTGAGAGTGGAAGTGAAGGATGAGATTGATGCGTTGCCGGTGGTGCGTGATTTCACAGATGTTTTTCCAGATGACATTTTGGATTTACCACCCGAGAGAGAGGTTGAATTCGCAATTGACATAGTACCTGGTACTAGTCCAATATCAATGGCACCGTATCGTATGTCAGCTGCTGATCTAGAAAAGTTGAAGGAACAATTGGAGGAATTGTTAGAGAAAAGGTTTGTAAGACCGAGTGTATCGCCGTGGGGTGCGCCGGTTCTGTTGGTAAAGAAGAAAGATGGTAGTATGCGTCTGTGCATCGACTATCGTCAGTTGAATAAAGCAACTATCAAGAACAAGTATCCACTTCCGAGGATAGATGATTTGATGGATCAGTTAGTGGGAGCCTGTGTGTTCAGCAAGATTGATTTGAGATCGGGATATCACCAGATAAGAGTTAAGGCGGAGGATATACCGAAGACTGCTTTCAGGACAAGGTATGGTCACTACGAGTACGCTGTTATGCCATTTGGAGTTACTAATGCACCTGGAGTGTTTATGGAATATATGAATCGTATATTTCATTCCTTTTTGGATCGATTCGTGGTGGTCTTCATAGACGATATTTTGGTATACTCAAAGACGGAAGAGGAACATGCCGAGCATTTGAGGATTGTGTTAGAGGTGTTGCGCGAGAAGAAGCTTTATGCAAAATTTTCTAAGTGTGAATTTTGGTTGCATAAAGTTAGCTTTTTGGGTCATGTCATTTCAAGTGGTGGTATAGCAGTGGATCCTGCTAAGGTAGAAGCCGTGCAAGATTGGGGAACGCCGGAGTCTGTTACTGAGATCCGAAGTTTTCTTGGTTTGGCCGGTTACTATCGGAGGTTCATCGAAGGATTTTCAAAGTTGGCGTTGCCATTGACGCAGTTGACTACGAAGAGCCAAGCTTTCATTTGGGATGACAAGTGTGAGCAGAGTTTCCAAGAGCTGAAGAGGAGGTTGACATCTGCACCTGTGCTAATTCTGCCAAATCCGAAGGAACTGTTCGTGGTTTATTGTGATGCGTCGAAGATGGGTCTAGGTGGTGTGTTGATGCAGAAGGGACAAGTTGTTGCTTATGCATCAAGACAGCTGAAGATTCATGAAAGGAACTATCCTACGCATGATTTGGAGCTAGCTGCTGTCGTGTTTGTTCTCAAGATTTGGAGGCACTACTTGTATGGGTCAAGATTCGAGGTTTTCAGCGATCACAAGAGTCTGAAATACTTGTTTGATCAGAAGGAGCTCAATATGAGGCAAAGAAGATGGTTAGAGTTTCTTAAGGATTATGATTTCGAGTTGAACTATCACCCGGGTAAGGCTAATGTGGTAGCCGATGCGTTGAGTAGGAAGTCACTGCATATGTCTTCTCTGATGGCGAAGGAACTGAGATTGATTGAAGAGTTTAGAGACCTCAGTTTGGTTTGTGAAAGGACAACCAGAAGCGTGAAGCTAGGGATGTTGAGATTGACGAATGATTTTCTTGAAGAGGTTGTGGAAAAGCAAAAGTATGATGTGAGATTGACGAAGCTTAAGACGCTCATCGAGCAAGGGAAAAAGGTAAACGTTGAGATCGATGAGAAAGGTGTGATGAGGTGTCAGGGAAGGTTATGTGTACCTGATGTGCCTGAATTGAAGCGGATGATCTTGGAGGAAGGTCACAGAAGCAACTTAAGTATTCATCCTGGTGTTACCAAGATGTATCAAGATCTGAGGAAAATGTTTTGGTGGCAAGGGATGAAGAAAGAGATCGCCGAGTTTGTTTTCGCGTGTTTGACTTGTCAGAAGTCCAAGGTGGAGCATCAGAAGCCGTCGGGGCTACTGCAACCTATGTTTATTCCAGAGTGGAAATGGGATAGTATTGCGATGGATTTTGTAAGCGGTTTGCCGAAGACGTCGAAAGGTAACAATATGATTTGGGTAGTTGTCGACAGGTTAACAAAGTCTGCTCATTTCATAGCTATCAAGACCGGTATGCTAGTACCGAAGTTGGCTGAGATTTATGTCGAGCAAATCGTGAGATTGCATGGAATTCCGTCGAGTATTGTATCAGATCGAGATCCCCGTTTTACTTCAAGGTTTTGGGAGAGTTTGCAAGAGGCGTTGGGGACTAAGTTGCGGATGAGTTCTGCTTATCACCCGCAGACGGATGGTCAGTCAGAGAGGACGATTCAATCATTGGAGGATTTATTAAGATCGTGCATTTTGGAACAAGGAGTGAGTTGGGAAGCTTGCTTACCATTGATTGAGTTTACGTATAACAACAGTTTTCATTCGAGCATTGGTATGGCACCTTTTGAAGCGTTGTATGGGAGAAGATGTAGAACACCTTTGTGTTGGTTTGAATCGGGAGAAAGTGTGATGCTTGGACCTGAGATTGTGCAACAAACGACCGAGAAGATCAAGATGATCCAAGAGAAGATGAGGGCGTCGCAGAGTCGCCAGAAAAGCTATGCCGACAAGAGAAGAAAGGATATAGAATTTCAAGAAGGAGATCATGTGTTTCTAAGAGTTACATCGACTACGGGTATTGGACGGGCTTTGAAATCGAAGAAGTTAGCATCGAGGTTCATTGGTCCATATCAGATTTTGAAGAGGATTGGGAAGGTGGCGTATAGGATTGCGTTACCGCCGTCGTTGTCAAATCTACATGATGTTTTTCACGTGTCTCAATTAAGGAAATACGTATCGGATCCGTCACATGTGATTGAGTCGGACGAGATACAAGTGAGAGAGAATTTAACGGTTACAACGGTACCCTTAAGGATTGAAGGACAAGAGATGAAGAGGCTCAGGAACAAAGAGATTTCATCGGTGAAAGTCGTTTGGGGAGGCCCAGCCGGTGAATATGCGACGTGGGAGCTCGAGAGCAAGATGCGGGACTCCTATCCAGAGTTGTTTTCAGGTATTTTCGAGGGCGAAAATTCTTTTTAGGGGGGTAGAGTTGTAACGACCCTATTTTCGTATGTTATATTTTTATATATTTTATTTTATGGATTTGCATTTAAAAATATTTTCTAGTAATCGAGGAATAATTATTTAGCGCGAAGATAAGTTCGTAATCGAGTTTTTAGGATTTTGGGCGAATTTGGGCCAAGAGGATGAATAGTATTGGGCTTTTGGGTTCATGAGTAGTAATGATCAAGTGGATATGAATAGTAGTGAGCTTGGATTGGATTGAAAGGCTAGGATTAGTCCTTGAGAGTTAGTAAGGAATGGATGGCCAAGATTGTTTTGCTTGGATTATAAGAGATTATCACAAAGACTTGTGAATCACTATTCATTGCTTTGTGGAGAAGAAGAAAAACGTGGAAGAGGAGAAGAAAAGCAAGAGAAAAGCTAGGGCAAGTGAACAAGGGAAAAAGCTTGAGTTTAGAATCACCAATTCCTGGTAAGAGAGTTAGTATTGCTTCTTCACAAGTGATTGAGAAGGGGAGAATGTCTATTTCTCCATCCCAAACTTCCTCTCACTTTGTCTAGGTTTTGATAGAAAGTTTTTATGGTTTAAAGATGTTAAATGATCATGTTATGCTTGCTTGAATGCTAAGTGATGTTGCTAGTATGTTTAGTTGAAGTTTTGTGAGTGTTATAGTGTTTTGAATTCATAGAAAAAGTTATGGAAAGTTAGTGTTTTAAACCTAATTTCTTTGTTAGATGCAATCCTTGCTTGTGATTGTTTTTGAATGATGTTTTATGATGGAAAATTGTTTTTAACAAGTCCTAGAAGCTTGGGTAACCTAGAATGGGTGAAAATGGTGGAAAATCACATTTTTACATGATTTTGTACTGATACGGTCGCTGTAGCGACGGACCGTCGCTTGTAGCGAACAGGCAGGATAATTCCCTGCCTATCCGCGCTTGTAGCGACCACACTGGCGCTTGTAGCGACCAGGCTCGCTTGTAGCGACCAAGGGCTCGCTTGTAGCGACCAACCCTGGACATGCCAACTTCGTTGATTTGTTCTGGAGGCCCTGGTGCGCGCGGGAATGGCTTTTTGCTACTGCATTCTCATTATATGCATTTTGGAAACCTTGCCCACCATTTTAACTTATTCTTAATGTTTTCTAAAGATTATTTGTTTCAAGAAAAGCTTGAGTAAAACCCTAGCATGTGTGTGGGATTATCAAAGTGTGTGGGTCTTCCTTTGAAACCCTTATGTGTGAGATTTTGATATGATTTGCTTGGTTTATTTGAAATTGTTAATCACGGTTGAGTGTATACATGTTATGTCTTATGATTTGGCCATGAGAGCCTAGTGGTTGTGTTTGTTGTTGTTGTTGTTGTTGAGATAATTATCAGAGTGCTGATAATTAGTTGTGTTAGTAAGTATCATATATTTGCTAAGTGAACATACATGCATTTCATGATGGTATGTATGCTCTTTATGAGTAAGAATGAAATCCAATTATTATTGGTCATATGCACGACCGTCCTTTTATGGCGAATGAGAGGTGCAGTCGATGAAATCCAATTATTATTGGTCAAGTGTACGACTGTCCTTTTATGGCGAATGAGAGGTACACAAGGGATATAAGTTTATCCAACAGTCCGCCATGACTCTAAAGCTGAGCAAGAATTGGTACCACATGCATTAGTGAATGCATTTTGAGGCATGCATCCTTTGTGACATTAGTGTTCATTTAAGAATTATGTGTGCATAATGGTTGTTAAGTGGTAATTGTTATTGATGAGTTTGTGCATTGTCAATTACGTGTTGTGTTTTGGTTATGTATAATAATGCGTTATTTATACATGTTTATCGGTTGTGATACTAACACTCTCTGTTTTGTGTTATTTGCTGGATCTTTGGGGATCCAGCATATCAGGTTGACGAGAATATCGTCGAGGAGTAGCTTTTGCAGTTTAGGAGCCTGCATAGTGGTGAGGGCATAACTTAGCTATCCTTACTTTTTTTTGTACTAGGTGTTGTATCCTAGTTAGAGTTTAGGGCTCTGATATTTGTAACACCACTTTGGGTATCTGAACGTTTATGTATAGATTTGGCAATGGTCTCTGTTGTAGAATTGCCTCTTTTGAAAATCTTATGTATATATTTTTGTGTAATATATGCATGCTTGGTTATAAGCTGTGTTTGTTATTTTTTTTCCGCTGCTATTTGTGAATCAAATATATTTTGATTTCTGTTGATGTTTATGAAAATGAGTTTTCCTCATGTTGTAACTTCCTATGTCCTTAACGTTTTCTTTATTAAAGTTAATAATCGGCGGTTAAGGGTTAGGGTGTTACAACAAATACTTGACATGCTCCACTTCAGTTCCTGATTTGACAATCATGTCGTCGACGTACACTTCAATTTCTTTGTGTATCATGTCGTGGAAGAGAGTGGTCATGCCCCTTTGATAGGTAGCACCCGCATTTGTTAAGCCAAAAGGCATCACTTAATAGCAAAAGGTGCCCCAAGGTGTAATGAAAGACGTTTTTTCTCTATCTTCAACAGCCATTTTAATCTGATTGTATCCAGAGAAGCCAACCATGAAGGAGAACACCTTGGACTTGGCAGTATTGTCGACCAATATGTCAATGTGTGGTAAAGGGAAGTCGTCTTTTGGACTAGCTTTGTTTAAATCTCGGTAGTCGACGCACATCCTAACCTTACCATCCTTCTTGGGAACAGGCACTCTGTTGGCCAACCATTGAGGATATTCTGACGTAACGAGAAATCCAGCATTAATCTGCTTTTGCAATTCCTCTTTGATCTTGAGAGCCATGTCAGGGCGAGTTCTTCTCAACTTCTGCTTGACTGGCGAACATTCGGGTTTTAGAGGTAAGTGGTGCTCCACAATCTCAGGATCCAATCCTGGCATATCTTGGTATGACCATGCAAAAATATCCACATACTCTTCAAGAAGCTTGACTATTTTCTCTTTGACGGGCGCATCCAATAACGCTCCAATATTAATTTCCTTCTTTTCTTTTTCGGAACCCAAGTTGATAACCTCTACTGCTTCCTCATGAGGCTGAATGGTCTTCCTCTCTTGCTCTAATAGGCGCTTGATCTCATCCGGGATTTCTTCATCCTCTTCCTCTTCCGCTTCGTAAACAGGGAATTCAAAGTTGGGAGGGAGCCTAGGGTTAAGGTGTTCGACGGGTTTATGGGTGCTTAATCTGCATATGATGGATGATTGATTTTAGAAAAAGATGAAAAAATGCAGACTCTTTGAAATTGAAAATAGAAAATGTTTTTTTTTTGGTTTTTTGTATTACCATTTTTTTTGAAAATAAAAAGAAAAAGACAACGTATAAATATGTAAAGGTTGTGATAGAAACAACGATTTTTATTGATTGATGATAGTACATTAAACAAGCCCTACATGAGTCTCCCTTCGCTTCGGGCGAGACGAAGGGTTTTTTGAAAAAGATAAACAAACAAACACATTACTTTGAAGACTGAATAACAGAAGGAACATCGACAGCAACCCAATTGCGGCAAGCTCCTCCGGGCGTTACAAGGACACGTGCTGTTTCTTCCGGCTCATCTTCAGTGATGGCGTTAGCTTCCTTTGTGGAGTGAATGAAACTGGCACTGCAGAAAATGTTCTCGAGCGGTTCGATGCTAGTGCTTGGTTCGGTAACTCTTGTAGTTGGAGTGAAACCTAACCCTTCTCTATGCTTATGCTCCAGCGGGCTTATCATCTTTCCCCAATCCGGGAGTAGGTCATCTTGCACCGCTCTTTGTGCGTTCTTGAAAGAAGACATGGACGCTCCGTTCTTTGTGGCACTCTCATCATCTAAGGAAAGACCTTGGAATGATGTCCCATCAACGATATCAGCACCGATGAAAGAGAAAGCTGACAGATGGCTGATCAACAAAGCTTCCTCTCCTCCCACAGTTACTAGCTTTCCATTCTTCACAAATTTCAGCTTTTGATGCAGTGTGGACGTCACTACTCCGGCCTCGTGGATCCACGGTCGGCCTAACAAACAACTGTACGCTGCTTGTATATCCATTATTTGGAAGGTTATTTGGAAAACAGATGGCCCGATTGTAATAGGTAAATCCACTTCCCCGATCACTGATTTCTTCGAGCCATCGAAGGCTTTAACAACTACCACACTTTGCCTCATGGGGGTCCCCTGGTAGGAAAGCTGGTCAAGGGTTGTCTTGGCCATTACGTTCAATGAAGAGCCGGTGTCCACAAGTACATTTGATAAAGCATCCGACTTGCAGCTCACCGATATGTGTAATGCCAAATTATGGTGCCTTCCTTGTTCGGGGCGTTCCTCATCACTGAAGCTCAAGCTATTGCAGACAGTGAT
This sequence comes from Medicago ruthenica, assembly GCA_018208015.1. Lineage (NCBI taxonomy): Eukaryota > Viridiplantae > Streptophyta > Magnoliopsida > Fabales > Fabaceae > Medicago > Medicago ruthenica. Next base: position 39,013,607 of record CM031376.1, on the reverse strand, counting down.
GTTTCCGACAATGCCTCCGAATTGGCCGAGGGTTATGTCGTGCTCCACAAAGGCTTGGTCCAAGACTCTCATCATTGATTCTCTATGAGCGTCGGATTTTAACAATAGGGACAACATAGAGATTTTGGAAGGCGTTTGCAACAACTGGTCCACGACCTTGTATTCGCTCTTCTTGATTAACTTTAACACGTCATCGAGATCCGAATCGGCATTTGCCCCACTGGATTGACCTATATCCTTGTTTGTGCAGGGGTCTTGGGTTGGCTTCGGTTTAAATACCGGGGTACTGACCTTCTCTTGGACTATTGTGGGAAGAACACGTCCACTCCTTAGCACTTTGCAACTGTCCGTGATATTACCGACAGGGGCTAAGGGGGGAATGGGTACCTCTTGACCGTTGTTCACCATGGTTGCAAGGAACTGCTTTGTTGGAAGTGTATGGGGTAGGTCCCGGTAAACATATTACAAGTGGAGTAGCGGCAGGCTCCTGGCTGCTGTAGGCTAACTCCAAGTGTTCCGGGATATCAAACTCCGGGATTATGACACATACACTTTTGTCCTTTTTTGTGACGACAAGCTCCTTTTTGTCCATTAGTCCTTGTATGTCATTTTGGATTTGCATACATCCTTGAGGACTTACCAAACACTCTTCGCAACTAGCATGATCGTGCTCGAACATAGCTCCCTTACACATCTTGATGTGGAGTGGAACCAAAGGCGTTCTGATATCTTGGGCTTTCAAAATAGGACTGGTTCCTTGATATTCTTGAACCATGTTGATTGAGGAGCCATGGTTCGGCAGCGGGTTAGTTTGGACATTTGGATTTGAGTCCTTGAAGGTCAGAACTTTGGTACGGATTAGCCTTTGGACCTCATTTTTTAGAGCAAGGCAATGTTCAATGTCATGGCCTAGAGCCCCTTTATGGAATGTACAAGTAAGGCCAGGGCGATGCCATGGAGGTAACACATTTGGTACAGGAGGGGGTACTCTTGTTTGTACGAGATTTCTCGCAATTAAAGCCGGGAGCAAGTTCGCGTACTTCATGGGTATCGGATCGAATGCCATTCTTGGGCGATTCTGATGATTGAAGGGTAGTTGAGGTGCTTGAGGTCGGAATTGCTGCTGACCTTGTGGGCGTTGTTGTTGATAATGTGGTTGTGGATTTTGTGGGTGTTGTTGTTGATATGATTGTTGATAATGAGGGGGAGGCCTTTGCGGGACCTGAATTTGGTAGTTCGGAGGTGTAGAGATGGAAGGTGAAATGGCAGAGACATGTGGATATGCCGAGTACCCTTGGTGAGGTCCTCCATGGCCAATCATGCCAATATCCTGCTCTTTCTTTCTCGGGTAGCTACTCCCGAATCTCTTTGTGCTACTAGATGGAGCACTTTCCTTCACTAAGCGTCCTTCTCGGACCGCATCCTCCAAACGTACGCCCATGCTTACCATTTCTGTGAAGTCACTTGGCGCACTCGCAATCATTCGCTCATAGTAAAAGGAACCAAGAGTGTTCAAAAAGATCTTGGTCATTTCCTTTTCTTCTAGAGGCGGGCTAATCTGAGTCGCTACCTCTCTCCACCTTTGTGCGTACTCCTTAAAGGTCTCTTTGTCCTTTTGGGCCATGGCCCGGAGTTGGTCCCGGTTCGGGACCATTTCCAAATTGTATTTATATTGGCGGACAAATGCCTCTCCCAAGTCGTTGAAGGTTTGGATCTTGGTACTATCCAAACCCATGTACCACTTTAAAGCGGCACCGGTTAAACTATCCTGGAAGTAATGGATGAGCAATTGATGGTTGTCGGTTTGAGTCGACATTTTCCTTGCGTACATTACCAAGTGACTTTGCGGGCAAGTGTTCCCCTTATACTTTTCAAAATCCGGGACCTTAAATTTAGGAGGGATTTTGACGTTGGGTACAAGGCAGAGGTCATGGGCGTCTTTCCCGAATAAATCTTTCCCTCGGAGGGCTTTAATTTCCTTTTGCATTTCATCAAATTTTTCTTGGAAATCAGCCATCCTATCTTGGGCACCTAAACTTTCGGCATGAAAGATAGGCCCGTGATCAAATGGAGTGGTATGAACCACTGGTGCAGAGAAGGCCGCAGTAGCCTGGGTGAAGGTAACCTCGGGTTGAGAGACCGGAGTTTCTTGGAGAGTAGTGGGAATAGGGATGAATTCCTCACCAAAGTCAAATGGCATGCCCCATGTACAACCGGGGGGCCTAGTGTATTGCTGAGCACCGGCATGTAGTGCTGGGGTTGAAGTAGAAGCTGACGCTTGAGCTTGAGAGCTAGAGGGAGGAGGAGGTGTTGGGATTTGTGAGGCCGCTAGTAACTTCACTAACTCCGCTAATTTTTCCATCTCCGTTCGCATAGATGTCAACTCTTCACGAAGCTCCTGATTCTCTTGTTCTAAATTCTCCATCTTTCTCTTCATGGTTGCTCGGGTATTGTATGTGTGGGTTGCTTCGGGACGACGAGCCACTTTTCCTTACGGGAAGACGCGTAGTGTTGCGAATAAAATGCGAACACTGAAGACTCAATTTGGATTATAAGAAATCCTGAGGATAAGAAAAGGGAAATGAGTTTTGGACTCGAAGATGACCGTATGCATGATATGAATGATGTATGTAAATGCATGAAAAAAAATTTATTTTGCTTTACAAGGAAATTAAAAAGTGTGCGATTAATATTAGCAATTAGAAGTATTAAAGGCCGGGAAATTAACATTGTCAAAAATATATTTATTTGATTGAATAACATTGAGATTACAAAGTGTAACTAATGCTAATACAAATCAAATAGCCGCTCGCTTTTCGGCCTTGTCTATTTCCTCCCTATTGAAATCTACTGTGTCCTTGCAGAACTTCATAAACTTCTGGACTTCCGTAGGGATGACAAAGTAAGGCATGACCATCTCGGCCTTTGCTAGTTTCTTCGGAAGCTCGGCAATGACCAAGTTTGAGAACGCGACCAATCTAGTAAAGTCCTCACTTAGTCGGGTGGCGTCTTGCCATACAAACTCAATTACTTCCTTGCGGTGGGCTAGCTGGATATTTGCACTTCTAATCTCATCAAGGAGTCGTGCAATATGGTTTCCATGCTCTCTTGCAATCTTATCGAAGTATTCTTAGAATTTCTTGATGTCCGCTTCGAGACGATTGCATTGTAGCTTCCCTTGATGAGAAAGACCTTCATGTCTTTGCCGTTGGACACGTTCGGCTTGGAGCTGCTCTTTATAGTCCTTCACGACTTCTTGGAGTTGTCGATCTTTCTCTTGAAATTTCAACCTCCATTTCTTTTTAGCTTCGATGGCTAGCTCCCTGAACTTCTTGAGTTCTTGGTTGGAATGCAAGATTCTTTCCAATTCCTCGTCCTTGGCTACAAGGTTGGCATCCGCGCTAACCAAACCGCCTCCAATCCAATCTCTCTTCCCCTCAGAGATCTTTAGCCGCTTTTGGCACACTAGGAGGGAATTTGTCGCTTCATCTCGATCTCTCTTCGTTCTAGTGATCTCCCCTAAAGCTTGGAGGTGCTTTAATTCTAACTCTCCATTTTTATTTTGGAGCTCTCGAATTTTAGCTTTGAGCTCCTCTGCTTCTTTGTTGGGAACGGTTGTGCTTGGCTTAGGTGTAGGAGATTTTGGAGGGCATATGACCTCAAAGGGTAGCTTGATTGTTTTAACCCTCTTCTTCACCCATTGAGTATATAGAGGCTTGGCCACACAATTCTTCTTACCAACCCTTCCTTTGCGCACTTGGCTCCAAGCCCTTCGGATTCTAGTGGGAAAAGGAAATAGCCCTTCGGATTCTAGTGGCTCCAAGACAAATAAAATAAAAGCATGCGCGCAAAAAATATAAAAAACATTTAGCTTAAAAGCCAAATAGGATAGGCTTGACTTGCTAGTGGGAAAAGGATCCCCAGTGAAGTCGCCAGCTGTGCGCTCTCGTTAAAAAAACGCAATCCTCCGGGACATGTACGAACGCTCGGAAGGCTGTAATGAAGTCGCCACCAAAGTTTTTGTTTAAAGGGAACGTTGATAAACCCTTAAGTTTTTATTTGAAGGGAAACGATAATAAAACCCTTTGACGATGAGGAAAAGGACTGGTCATCGCAACCATTATCGGGTTCGGGAGTCGATTACGCAAGGGGAAGGTATTAGCACCCCTCACGTCTGTTGTACTCAACGGGAACCTCCTATTTAGCTAAAGCTTAAAATGTTTTCAAATGTTTTGCGTGCATGCTTGTCTATGTAAAAGGGGAAAAGAAAATATGATGAAAGGGGAAAAAGTTGTTTTTTATTATTGTGCTTGACAAGATGACGATCTTGCTCCTACGTATCTCCCGGTAGTCGGAGAATTCAAAGCGTACGTAGTTCTTTGGTAGAAAAACGTAATATGTTGGTTATTTTTAATGAACGATGTTTTGACCGTATTCTTGCGATTAAACGTAGCTTGTATGCTCGCGTATGGGAGACTTAAGCGTATAGCTTGTATGCTCGCGCATGGGAGGCTTAAGCGTTTGTTTACGAATCGCGCTTAGAATAGGTAAAACATGTCCGTTGGGTAAAAGGGTTCGAATTGGTCGCTATGGGACCAAAAAGGGTGCAAGGGACTCAATCGAGTCGATCATTGACCGGAGTGACTCAAATGAGTCGAGGGGTGTTCGATTGATCCAACGGGATCAAGAAAAGGTACAATGGACTCGAACGAGTTTAACATTGACCGAAGTGACTCAAACGAGTCGAGGAATTGAATCAAATGGCCACGGGGGACCAAAAGGTTCAAATTGACCACAAAGGGCCAAGATTTGGTTTGGTATGATCGGATGCGTTGAAAATAGAATGACGATTGTCCAAACGATGAGACATACGTCACGCATTCGTTAAAACGGGGCAATGGAGAGACATACGTCAAACCATCCCTTTTTCATTCAAGTTTTTGGTTGAATTTCTTAGAAATCCCAAAGTTTATCAAAACACTTGGTTTGAAACTCATATGGAAAGGTTTTAACAAATTTGTGAAAAAACACACAAGTTCGGCTCAATTTTGAAAACGGTTTTGAAAAGTGAACAAGTTCGGCTTAAGTTCACGTTTGATTTGAAAATCATGACAAGGTTTTTGTTCAAGTTTGGTTTTGAGAATGATGAACGTAGCTTATTTGTTCAAGTTTGTTTTGAAAGTTTGTGAGCGTAACTTGTTTTGCAAGTTATCCAAAAAAGGTTGCTCGAACTTGCGAATCCTTCAATATTATGCAAAATCAATGATATGGTTTGGATAAAATGAGTTTCAATCCTCTTAGGTTCTGAGTTCCTGGGCTAGAACCTCAAAAATTGGATGTTTGGGAGCCTAAACTCAGATTCTGAGTTCTGTCATGGTCGCACTGCGCCCATGGCTTCGCACTGCGAACAATGCGAAAATTCGAGTTCAGAAGCTGTTTCTGAACTGTACTTCAGAAACAACTTCTGAACAAACTCAGAACCTTTAGGGGAGTGAAAAGCTTTGAGATTTGGCAATAAAAAGAGCTGAACAAACCAGTTTGAATGTTTTGCAAACCTTGGGATTTCTTTTGAAATTCAAAAGGGGTTTTTTAGACCAAAAAGGATTTGAACAAAATTAAGATGCAAGCACAACTATAAGTGAAAGGTAAGGACTTAGAGCACTTACAGAGATCCTAGCAAAGCTCCTGCTGCAAGGAAGTGAAATGAACTTGGATGGTTGAAGTTCTTTGCAAGGTTTTGAATGTTGTTGAATATGAGCAATGAACTTGTGTTTGCTTTGTATTGGAATTGGTTTTTTGCTAGTGTTTAGTGTTGGTTTTTTCTGGTTGTTTCTAAGTGCTTGTAAGTTAGTATCATGCTCTTTTTCCTCTTGTCTTGCATCTCTATTTATAGGCCAAAACCAAATCAATTTTCATCATGAGAAATCCCCAAAATCCAGCTGATTTGTGGGCTAGGATCAGGCTAAATCACTTTGCATTTAATGCAAAAGTGAAGAGGTGACCTTGCCTTGCTGCAATGGTCAAGACTTAGCCAAATCCAGGCACTAATTCAATGGATTTTGGATAGAAATGATGATGAAAACAGGGCTGGTTTGCTATTGGTTATCCCTTGGGATTGGTCCTTGAAATCTTGATGGTTAAGCAATAAAAACGTGCACTGTGATGTGCAGAGGTTGGGGGAAACAAAAGGCAACATGTGGGCTGGTGTGAGGAGGAAGAAAAGCTGCTGCAAAACAGGGCATCAATCATGGCTTTTTGCAAGTGAAAACCAGCTGGGTTTGACTGGTTTTGGAGGAGAAAGCAGGAGGAAAGTCCACAAGCTGGTGGCTGGCAACCTTAGGGTCAGTAGCAGGTCACTTGGGAGGGACAAGAGCTGCCCAAGGGCAAGCCAGCTTGCTTGGCACATGCTAGGTTGGAAGAAAAAGCTTATTTCCTTGGCTTTAATGGCAAGTGCTTCAATTCTGGCTTTGCTGAGCTCAAATAGCCATGAATGATGATAAAAACAATAATAAAAATGACATGTAACAAAAAATGGAATTAAATCAAAGAAACCAAAAATCTGCAAAAAATTCGCAGACTTCGCACTGCGAAGTCACCATTTTTGAAATGTTGACTTTTTTGGTTGACTTTTGTTGACTTTGACTTTTTTTCTTTTTTTGATTTTTGAAAAATGTTTTGAAAAAGGCTTGGGACAAAATTAGGGTACAACAGCTGCCCCTACTTAATTGTGTCTTTGCATAGAGCGTGTGAGTGCCAAGGGCATCTCATAAACTCTTTGCGAAGAGCAATTAACTAAAAGAAGGACCTGAATTTTGTCCTTCGCGGTGTGAAAAGATTGTAGTAAAATATGCAAATGCAATGATTTGAAAAGGTAAAAGATCGCCACCTAAACAGGTGATTAGATCTGAAAGGTAAAAAGATTGTCACCTAATCAGGTGATTTCAATCTGCGAGACGTGTATGAACGCTCGAAAGGTAAAAGATTGCGAGACGTGTATGAACGCTCGAAAGGTAAAAGATTGTGAGACGTGTATGAACGCTCGAAAGGTAAAAAGATTTGCGAGACGTGTATGAACGCTTGAAAGGTAAAAAGATTGCGAGACGTGTATGAACGCTCGAAAGGTAAAAAGATCGCCACCTAATCAGGTGGTTGGATCTGAAAAGATAAAGGATCGTCACCTAAACAGGTGGCCTTAATCTGGCAAAGATAAAGGATCGTCGCCTAAACAGGTGGCCTTAATCTGGAAAGATAAAGGATCGTCACCTAAACAGGTGGCCTTAATCTGGAAAGATAAAGGATCGTCACCTAAACAGGTGGCCTTAATCTGGAAAGATAAAGGATCGTCACCTAAACAGGTGGCCTTAATCTGGAAAGATAAAGGATCGTCACCTAAACAGGTGGCCTTAATCTCGAAAGATAAAGGATCGTCACCTAAACAGGTGGCCTTAATCTGGAAAGATAAAGGATCGTCACCTAAACAGGTGGCCTTAATCTGGAAAGACAAAGGATCGTCACCTAAACAGGTGGCCTTAATCTCGAAAGATAAAGGATCGTCATCTAAACAGGTGGCCTTAAACTCCGAGACGTGTATGAACGCTCGCAAGGTAAAAAGATTGTCACCTAAACAGGTGATTTCAATCTGACATGATCGTCACCTAAATAGGTGATTGGATCTAACAAAGTCGTCGCCTGAATAGGTGTTTAGACTTAACTGGGGAAATAGGACATACCGCTGTGGGGATAGTGTAATCGTCTCTAGGCGTGGCTAGTACTTAGATTGTTGAAAAGGGAAACATGATTGTATGATGCATGATATGCTTCATGTTATTTTATGCAATATGTTATGCAATATGGTATGATATGAGGTAGACTCAATCTGAAATTTTGCTTGGGAAAACTCAGCTGGGACACCTAATGGCCGTGAGTAGGTCACTTGGGGATGATAATAAGTTGGGAAGAAAACCGCTGGGGTTATTCTAAAAGAACTTACTGGGGAAGCTCTGGAATGCGTTTTCTGGGGAACACTAGAGATGATTGATGGATGTTGGTGAATATGTGATACTCACTGGAGAATCCTAGTTGAGGATGCATTACATGAATATGAGATGCATGTATTATGAATGATTTGGATATGCATGTATGAATGAGTTTGATATGATGCATGTATTATGAATGATATGTGGGATGACAGACGTCATGTTAGACGCTGGAAATTAGGATTGGATGCCGAGCTAAGTCGGGCTTTGGGTGGAATTGCATTTGGATGCGAGTAGATGCCAAGCATGGTTGGGCTTTTATTGGGGATTTGTGTTTGTAAATGCCAATTGGGCTTTTGGGGTTGAGACTCCCTGGGGAAAGCCAATAAAATTTGGGGCTTCATTGGGTTGCTGGGGATATAAGGATCATTTTGGAAGCATGATCAATATTTCACCTTGGTGGATGAAAGAGATGTTTGGGGTATTTTGACTGGGGAATTCTGTTCCTCCAACCCTTGGGATCTTTGTGTTTCACGTGTCGTGAGCTACGCACTTGCTTTTGCTGAAGAGCATGAGTCTTAAGATGACTGACTAAATCGTTCTCAGGCTCTGAATCTTTTGATGCAATATTGGGGGATTACCGCAAGTCTTTCGACATTTACGAGATTCAAAACACATTTGTTTTCGTAAGTTTTTTTTTCTTGTTATTATTCCCATGTTTCAATGCATTTTTATCATGAATAAAACAAAATTTTATGCGCTAATGAGAACACAAAAATAATAAAAGGAATTTTATTCAATGCAGATTTGATTTCTTGAATGGGTAAAAATATATGAAGTGAGAAATGATTACTCCTCTGGGGAAAAGGTAGAGAAAGACAAGAAAAAGCAAAAAGAAATTTGTTTGTTTTGGTACAACACATGCTATTTTCCTTATGACTTCGAAATTCTTTGAAAGATAATGACGAGACCGATTCTTCCTCTCTTGAATCTTGTCCGGATTTTGAATGTTGCAGTCATTGCCTTTCTTCTTTTGTTAACCCCTAACTTTTGCCTGGACCGCTCTTTCGAGTTTTCAGTCCACCGAGGTGTATTTCCTTTTTTGGTGTCCTTAAATTTTTTCCTAGACCGCCTTTTCAGTTTTTCGATCTATCAGGACGCTCTCTATTGCCTAAACCGCCCTTTCAGGTTTTCGATATTGCGAGCTTTTCTTTTTTTCTTTCTCTTAGGCATAATACTTCTTGACTGCGTCGGAGTTTATTGGGAGTGGGAACTCTTCTCCGTCCATAGTGGTGATGATTAAAGCTCCGCCAGAGAAGGCTTTCTTTACCACGTATGGTCCATCATAGCTGGGTGTCCATTTCCCTCGGGGATCTTTGTGGATAGGTAATATCTTCTAGAGCACTAGGTCTCCTTCTTTGAATTCTCGAGGACGGACCTTTTTGTCGAATGCCCTCTTGAGTCTCCTTTGATAGAGTTGTCCATGACATATCGCTGTTAGACGCTTTTCCTCTATGAGGTTTAGTTGGTCGAACCTTGTTTGGAACCATTCAGCTTCTTCTAGCTTGGTTTCCATCAAGACCCTTAACGAAGGGATTTCAACCTCAATGGGAAGTACGGCTTCCATACTGTATACTAAGGAGAAAGGGGTTGCCCCGGTTGAAGTGCGAACGGCTGTTCTGTAGCCATGTAGCGCAAAGTGAAGCATCTCGTGCCAATCCTTATAGGTTTTCACCATCTTTTGGATGATTTTCTTGATGTTCTTATTGGCTGCTTCTACCACACCGTTCATCTTTGGCCGGTAAGGTGAGGAATTATGGTGCTTGATCTTGAAGTCTTTGCACAACTCCTTCATTGTCTTGTTGTTTAGGTTTGCCCCATTATCGGTGATGATTCTATGGGGAGTGCCGTAACGGCAAATGACTTCCTTTTTGATGAAACGGGCTACCACTTGTTTGGTTACGTTTGCATACGAAGCTGCTTCGACCCACTTGGTGAAATAGTCGATGGCAACGAGGATGAAGCGATGTCCATTTGATGCTTTGGGCTCGATCATTCCAATCATGTCTATGCCCCACATAGAGAATGGCCAGGGCGAGGTCATGACATTCAGGGGAGTTGGTGGTACATGCACCTTGTCGGCATAAATTTGGCACTTGTGACAAGTCTTGGCATAGCGGAAACAGTCAGCTTCCATGGTTAGCCAATAATAGCCTGCCCTTAAGATTTTCTTTGCCATTGCATGCCCATTGGCATGGGTTCCAAAGAATCCCTCGTGGATTTCTTTGATGAGCATGTCCGCTTCATGTTTGTCTACACATCTGAGCAAGACCATGTCATAGTTTCTTTTGTAGAGGGTGTTTTCGCTGAGGAAGAACTGGGATGCCAATCTCCTGAGGGTTCTCTTGTTGGTTTGTGAGGCATTTTCTGGATACTCTTGTTCTTCGAGGTATCGCTTGATGTCGTAGAACTAGGGTTTGTTGTCAAGCCCTTCTTCGACTGATGCACATACAACCAGTTTGTCCCTACGATCTATCTTTATGATTGGCGCCTCATTGTGAAAATTTACTTGGTACATTGATGATAATGTAGCCAAGACATCTGCCACCTGATTCTCTTCTCGAGGTATGTGATGGAAGGTGATTTCATCAAAATGCTCAATCAATTCTATAACCCGGGCTCGGTAGGTAATCAAATTGGGATGCTTTGTTTCCCATTCTCCTTTGACTTGATAGATGACTAAGGCTGAGTCACCGTATACTTCCAGGTTTTTGATCCTTAGATCAATTGCTGCTTCGAGGCCTAGGATGCATGCTTCATATTCTGCCATGTTATTGGTGCAGTCAAAGCATAACCTTGCTGTGAAGGGTTGGTATCCTTTCCTTGGGGAGATTAAAACTGCCCCGATCCCGTGCCCCATGGCATTTGAGGCGCCATCGAAAGCGAGCTTCCATCGAGCTCTTGGTTCTGGCCCTTCATCATCGCTTGTGGCCTTTTCGTCATTCAAAGCTACAACGTCTTCATCAGGGAAGTCGAATTGTATGGGTTGATAATCTTCCAATGGTTGGTGGACAAGGTGCTCGGATAAAACACTCCCTTTGATAGCCTTTCACTACTAGAAACACACCATTTAGAGACCGAAAATTCGGTCTCTACATCATCAAAATCGGTCACTAACAGGTTTAGTGACCGAAATAGTGACCAAAAATAAGAGTTGCTAATATGCTGGTCGCTGATTCCTTGTGACTGATACAGCGACTGATATTTAGCGACTGTATCTGTGACAGAATTTAGAGACCGATTTTGAGACTGATTTTGCGGATGCATTTTGTGACTGATTTTGCAACCGACTTTACAACTGATTTAGTCACTGTTTTGAACTGAATTTTTGTACCAATAGGTCACTATTTCGGTCTCTAAAGCCAGGTTTTTTTGTAAAAAAAATAACATTCTTCAATAATGGACCAATACATTGAAACTACTTTTAAATCATATTTAATATCTCTCAGATATATCATACACACCAAAAACATTTAAACATCAATTTTCTTTTTAAAGGCAAGGACAAATTTATTAATAAGCTGATTAAGGTAACATAGTGTCATCAACACATAGTACATAGTTGTTGCAAGTTAAAGCCAAAAAGAAACAAATAGCATGCTATAAAACACCTATGTCGTAGCACAAAATGGAACTGACCTACAACTAGAAATAAAATATACTAAATTCCAAAATCACTTATAATGGCAGAAACACCAATGACTGAGAAAAATGCTCTTGTATCAACGAAGATTCACCAACATCACACCAAAGTCAAAAGGAGCTCCTTGAATCTAAAACGAATTCTGCACTAGACTCCTGAAATATTCAAACCAGCACCGGAAGAAGATCAACAGAGGAACAACAAAGAATATTATCATAGATGAGTGGTATTGTACTAGTGAAGGAAACTTTCTATCATGCTAAGACATATAAACCATGCATCAATCTGGTAGACAGTAACCTCCAAATAAGCTTGGAGATATTTTAGGCATAGGTATCACTTTGAAGTTTAATGCAAGGTATACTTTATAATGAACTAAGTGGTGGCAATAGTTTAATTTTAAAAGTATTAGTTTTGAATGTCTCGAGATATTTGACCTTCAAAGAAATAAATTGGTGATAAAATCACCTATTATTAGTGACAACAGTAAACCTTTAACGCTTAAAGGCACATTGGTAGTGGAGAATGATAAGTGAACATGGTAAGTGAAGCAATGTTGCTTATTAATGGGACACGGGTTAACTTGTTATCTCTTAAACTAGAAAAATTCAAGACTTACAAGTTAAAAGAAATCCTCACCTTTAACTTCATTCAGAGTTTGAAAATTCTTGAGTAGGATTCCATGTCCCATTATCCCATAAATTCATACCTTCCAACCAATAAGCTTCTGCAAACTTGTGCAAGAATATGTTGGATCAATTATCCACCTTAACCAAACTCATAATTCGGTTAATATTGCAATATTAATATTTTATAAAATTAATTTTACAAATACTCAACAAAAGAGATACTAAAACAAGGGAAAAAAGATGCTCAAGGTGCAAAAAGATAGAACAAAAGTTCAACAAGATACAAAAAAAACAAAGCAGCCCTCTATTTTATAAAACCTGACAAAATAGCAAACACTTAGCACTCTCTATACATCCAAACTTAGCATACAAATCAATCACAAAATTCACAATCCGTATATCAACCGCATTGAACCCTCTCCTCTCTACATAGCCATGAACCGACTCAAACATCTTAATATACCCAAATTAGTAATAGCAGGAAAAACAGTTAAAAGGGTAATCTCATTAGGCTATATGCCATAAACTTCACTCACTTTTCTAAACAAAACCAATGCTTTTAAAGGCTTATTCATTCTCTATACCCATCAATAACAAGATTCCACGACACCGCAATCTAAACCAACATTAGACCTAGAAAATTCAAGTTGACCTGATTTAACCAAACCATTAAAACATACCAAGTAACAATATTTATGTCTGGAATTTCACCGTACAACTTAGCTGCTGAAACCAAAATACCCCAACTTGAGTACATATGAAGAAACCCCGTTTAAACAACAAAGCAGCGTTGATATCAAGATTCCTATCGTTATTTGTAATTTTATTTTATGGACCAAATTGACTAACACGATACGCATTCAAGTGCGATTCTAACTAGCAAATGTCACACTTGAGGACCAAAATGACTAACAAAAGACATTTAGGTATGTTTTCGTAATTTCGATACTTCGAAACTATTGTGACAGCCGCTCGTTAATTTACTCTATAAATTAACTTAAAAAATCTCAAGTTTTTCCGCCAAAAAAAACAGGACAAGGGACCTTCTGTATGTTGGAAACCAATTACATTATTCAATTGAAAAACTCCAATGTTTTACTTGGAAAGTAATCTTAACAGAGCCAGGTTTAGACTACAACATACAACCACCCTTTTTTTCACACACAATCAACTAGCAATTTCCTCACAAAAAATTAGGTAACCCACACACACATTTAAAAAAATGTCAGTTTAGTGGCACCCCTTTTCATAATAAAAAAAACTTCCAAATTATGGAAAGAACTTATGATATGTCCATAAGTTGTTTATGCTATAGAATGTTATTCGTCCAAATTATGTGTATAACAGTAGTATTTGGCTTTTGAGAAAACATGAACTATAAAGACATGCATTATAGATTAGCTATATTGTCCATAAACTAAATGGAACACTTGAGCTACATGCAGATAATTTATGTTGATTAGCATTAATGACATGAAATAAATCAACAAGTAGAATATTTACCTGAAGAAATCCCAAGGGGACTCTAAACCAGAAGGCAACTCCAAAAGACCATCTTTGGCATAAATGCATCTTTAGACAGGGCCTACTGATGGCCTTCCATCAGATGTAGCAGGCCTTCCTTCCTCAACTTTCACAGTATAAACCTCTGACATTATGAAACCGAAACTGGAATGAAATCTGCAGCAAAAGGTGTGTGTTTCAGAACTGTAACTTGCAGGGAATGATGATGATTCAAGTCACAAGTGGGGTTAATTACAATTATATCTATGTGCCTTGGAATAATAGTAATAGTAAAGGGTAGTTGAGTTCTGATAGAAATAAATTCTAAGACTACTTTTGGTGTTGCATGTGTTGATGATAGTTTTTTCAAAGCTGTTTTATACACTTTTTCAGCTGTTTATGTTTGTTTGTTTGCATGCTTTTCAGAAACTCAAGTCCTTCTTAGCATTTATAGTGGCTGTAAAAGGTTGGTGAAGTTGCAAAGCTACCTTTGCCACTATCCCAAGTCCTAACATACAAAATCATAAATTGGAAAGAAAAACATAAAGTCAATAAAAATTTTGGTTCTGGTTTTATTATTTTAAAGAAAAATGTTGAGAAATCATTAAATAGTCAAACTAACTGATCACCTATTTAATAATTTCTTGAGAAAAATTTCTCCAATAGACTCTCTAATAGTGAACAAAACACAAAGTAAAGGACAGATGGTCCAAAAGCCTTATTAACAAAGAAGGTAATAGAGAAAATATCAAGCTGAAAGTGTTTGATCCAAGGCAGCAAGTAAACTAAAATATTAACACATAAGGCTATTTAGATGTGGGGGAAGTGCAGCAAGGCAAACATAGTGATGCTAAAATGGCAAAAAAGAAGAGAATAAAAACAAATTAATTAAACAAAACTGTTAAATAATGTCAGTAGATATCAACCATTACAAAAAAGAGATTGAGAATTATTAGAAAATGACTTGATGTATACAATTTACGCAGACCCCAAAAATAGAAAGACACACCAAAAATGAGAACTGTTATATACAATTTACTAATTTTAGAACAAAGTCTAATTCTCACACTTGTAGGCTCATTTCTGTCTTATTAAAACCTCACCATATAAATCTATGATTCCTTCCTTGTCTTGGCCCTTGATTCTTGGAACAGATTCAAAGATGAAAGCTTTTACCTGTAATACATAACTATTGCAAGATACATAAATTCGCAAAATTCGCAAACTTTGTTATGCAAATATAAATCAATGGATAAACACTTTCAAAGATAAAAAACTGACGTTCTTCTCAAACAACCAAGTTATATTAACCTATCTCATGTAATAGGAATCTCCATTGTGAAATCATAGCTAGAACAAATAACAACAATGTAATTCAATATTGTGAAAGTGAACTGAAAAAAAGAATAAAAATACTATCAAACGATTTTCTTATGTGTGTGTGTGGATGCATGGAAAACATGTTATTGTAAAAGATAAACAAAGAAGCAACTCACAGGGACCCTGTCATTAAATCTGCACCCTTAATAGTGGATAACTTGTGTGCCACTATAATTGTGGTTCGGTCAACCATAACTCGATCCAGTGCATCCTGAACTACTTTTTCGGACTCAGCATCAAGGGCACTGGTGGCTTCATCTAGTAGTAAAATTTTTGGATTTTTCACTATTGCTCTTGCAATTGCAACACGCTGGACTAGTCATATATACCAAAAACATATATTTAATCAATTAAATAATACAAATTCAAAATATATATTTAATCAAAAACCATATAAATAGGTTAGTGAAGGAAAATCAAGAGAAAACCTCCAAAGTAAACTAAAAAAATTGCAAAGATAACGAGATATATATCATAGGGTGAATGTATTAGAGATTTACCCAATAAAAAGTGTTTCATCGATTTTCCTTTTCTTGTTTAGTTTTGATTCCATGTTTGGGTTTTAAACAACAACACCTGAAAGCCATATATAATCTGAGCAATTTTTGTATAAAGAATGAAGAAGAAAAATTGATGGTTTTAATAAAAATCAGGGCTTTTTAGGTTTAAAAAATAAACTGAGCAAAACAAGAATAGAAGACTAACCCTTAAAGGAGAGGACACCACGACATCAGTAGAGTTCTGGCACGGTGGATCTGTCAAAAACAATTCTGAATCTAAAATAATTATAAGATATGAATGAAATCAGTACATTCAAGAAGGAAAATAAACGTAAATGGCCATACCATGACGAAATAGATCAGGAGGAGAACGGCCATGAAGTTGTTGCTCTCGAAAAATTGATCGGAGAAGAAGATAGATTTGGTGATGGGTAGCTCGAAAAGTAAATCCTATTCGCTGATCTCGTAGCGTGGTGGCTGGATCTGGATGATAAAGCTGATGAACGGCGGTAGTACTAGAGAGGGATGGGATGCGTTGCTTTTTCTCAGGTGAGAAGGATAGAATAAAAAGTAACAAAGTGAGAGTTGTGTGGCTGAAAAGTGCTAAGAGAAAAAACTTATCCTTCAACTTTCGGTAATACGATATTATATATATATATATTTTTTTTATTTTAATTTCAATTTGTGACCGATTTTGAGACCACCTTTTCATTAACCATAATCTACAAAATTTTGGTCTCTAAGTCAGTCACTATTGTGACCAATTTTTTTCGGTCTCTAACTCGGTCACCAAATGGCATTATTCTAGTAGTGTTTTGGGTGACATATTGGATGTCGTACTCAGACTGCAGCATTTGCCAACGGGCTATCTTTCCTGTGAGGGCAGGCTTTTCAAAGATGTACTTGATGGGATCCATCTTTGATATCAACCAAGTTGTATGGGTCAACATGTATTGCCTTAAGCGTCGAGCAGCCCATGCTAAAGCGCAGCAAGTCTTTTCAAGCGAAGTATACCTTGATTCACAGTCGGTGAACTTCTTGCTTAGGTAGTAGATTGCGTGCTCTTTTCTTCCCATTTCATCTTGTTGTCCTATCACGCAACCCATTGATCCTTCAAGCACGGTTAGGTATAAGATGAGGGGTTTACCCGGAACCGGAGGTATTAAAATTGGTGGTTCTTGCAGGTATTGTTTGATCTTGTCAAACGCCTCTTAGCAATTCTCGTTCCCATGAACGACTTGGTTTTTCCTTAGCAGTTTGAAGATTGGTTCGCAGGTAGCTGTCATATGTGAGATGAACCTAGCGATGTAGTTCAATCTTCCTAAGAAACCCCAGACCTCTTTCTCGGTATTTGGCGCTGGCATATCTTGGATGGCCTTTACCTTGTCAGGATCCACTTCGATACCCCTTTGGCTGACGATGAAACCCAATAACTTTCCGGATCTAACACCAAATGTGCACTTGTTAGGATTTAAGCGCAGCTTGAACTTTCTTAGGCGTTCGAAAAGCTTTTGTAGATGGACTAGATGATCCTCCTCCGTTTGGGATTTAGCAATCATGTCATCGACGTAAACCTCTATTTCCTTATGAATCATGTCATGGAAAAGAGTCACCATCGCTCTTTGGTATGTTGCCCCGGCATTTTTTTAATCCGAAAGGCATTACCTTATAGCAGAAGGTTCCCCATGGGGTGATAAATGTGGTTTTCTCCAAGTCTTCTGGAGCCATTTTGATTTGGTTATATCCCGAAAAGCCGTCCATGAAGGAGAAGACTGAGAATTGGGCAGTGTTGTCCACCAATATGTCGATATGTGGTAGCGGGAAATCATCCTTTGGGCTTGCTTTATTCAAGTCCCGGTAATCCACACACATTCTAACTTTGCATCCTTCTTTGGAACTAGCACAATGTTGGCAACCCATGTCGGATACTTGGTTACGGCTAAAAAGCCGGCATCGAATTGCTTTTTGACCTCCTCTCTGATCTTGAGAGCCATATCGGGTCGGGTTCTCCTCAATTTCTGCTTTACTGGCGGGCATTCTGGCTTGAGTGGCAGCTTATGTACGACGATGTTAGGGTCTAAACCTGGCATGTCTTGATACGACCAAGCGAATACATCCACATACTCTTGTAGAAGCTTAACCAACTTTCCTTTCACATCTTCTTGCAGGGAGGCTCCTATCTTGACCTCTTTCTTATCCTCTTCGGTCCCCAAGTTGATCTTTTCCACTGATTCTTGGTGGTGTTGTACTACCCTATCCCCTCGATTTGCAAGTCTGGACAATTCTTCAGGCGGTTCATAATCGTTAATCGGGAAATCGAAGTCATAAGGGATTAAGGCAGTGTTGTTTTTGGAGGGTGGATTTGTGGATCTACATGAGTATGATTTGATTTTAGGCTTTTTGTAGTAAAATTTTTTTTTTAAAACAAATGCAAAAAGAAAAAAGAAAAAAAAAGAAACTCAAATGAACATAAAAAAGTGATTTTATTCATGATTGAAAATAACTTTGAAACATGGGGGCCCCACACAACTAACATTTGCCTTGGGCAGAGCTAAATGATTTTTTTTTAAAAAAAGTAAAAAACAAACATGGTTTATTACTTGAGCTTAGTAATAATCTCTGTAACGACCCTATTTTCGTATGTTATATTTTTATATATTTTATTTTATGGATTTGCATTTAAAAATATTTTCTCGTAATCGAGAAATAATTATTTGGCGCGAGGATAAGTTTGTAATCGAGTTTTTAGAGTTTTGGGCGAAATTGGTCCTAGGGCGTGAATAGTATTGGGCTTTTGAGTTTATGAGTAGTAATGATCCTATGTATATGATAGTAGTAAGCTTAGATGAAAATGGAAGGCTAGGATTGGTCTTTGAGAGTTAGTAAGGAATGGATGGCCAAGATTGATTTGATTGGGTTATAAGATTATCACAAAGACTTTCCACAATCACTATTCATTGTCTTTTGGAGAAGCTAGTAACGTGAAAGAGAAGGAGAAAAGAGAAGGAGAAAAGCAAGAGAAACTAGGGCAAGTGGAAAGCTTGAGTTTGCTAGAGAAACTTTGATTCCGGGTAAGAGAGTTAGTATACGTAATCGGGAGTGACTCGAGAAGGGGAGATTGTCGATATCTCCGTACCCAAACTTCTCCTCTCACTTTTCTTTTGGTTTTGTGAAACTTTTCTTAAACAAAACTTGAGTTTGATGATTGTAGTATGTTTCTAGTATGATTTTGTGGATTGAAATTGTGTTTTCATATATGTTTGAATTCTTGGAATGATATTGTGTGAATTTCAATATATGGCTGAAAGTTGGAGAATTTTCTGGGCATTATGAGTTTGTTTTCGAAAATTCTAAGGTTTACCACTTTGTTCGTCTTTTCGATACGATGAATTCGGCGTATGGCTCGTCTCGATCGGATAAATATTGAGTGAGTTATGCCCTTTTTACCAAGAGCAGTAAATGCAGTCTCGCCGGGCGAGAGTGGGCAAGCCCTGGGACTTTAAAATTGTGATTTTGATGTTTTAAATTTGGTTTTAGCTTTCTAGTCCCTTTTTCATGAATTATAGGAATGGTTGGGATTGGAACCGGGTTTTTCTGATACTCGAAAGTAGGTAGCTGGTAACGCAAGAAAACAGCACTTTTGTATATCAAATTATTTAATTATTTTGAAAGGGGTTTTGAGTTTGATAATAGTATAAATTGATGTGTGGGAATTGATGAATATAATTGAATTGATATGGTATCCAAAGGATTGGATTTACCTTAGAAACATTTATGTTTATTTGGAGTTTTGGTTTAGTATGATGTTGTTGATGATGTTGTGAACCATGTTTGATGATTTATGCATGTTTGTATTATGATTGGCCATGAGTGCCTACTTGTTGAAGTTAGCATGAGTATTGGTAGTGTACACACATATTTGAGCATATGTAGGTGTAAATATCAATAATTGCTAAGTGAACATACATGCATTTCATGATGGTGTGTATGCTCTTTATGGGTAAGAATGAAATCCAATTATTATTGGTCATATGCACGACTGTCTTTATGGCGAATGAGAGGTGCAGAAGTAATCCAGCTTCGGTTGGTCAAGTGTACGACTGTCTTTATGGCGAATGAGAGGTACACAAGGGATATAAGTTTATCCAACAGTCTGCCATGACTCAAATCTGAGCAAGAATTGGTACCACATGCATTAGAGTGCATTTTAGGAACATACATTCTACTTGACATTAGTGTGCATTTTAGGGATTATGTGTGCGTGGTAATTGATAATTGATAATTTCCATCTGTTTGATTTAATTGCTTAAAGTATTGATATGTTTTGAGTACTTGTGATTAATGAATAAATGTTTGACGATAATTGATGATGCATGATAGGTAAAGTGTAGGTACCCTACTTATTCTTGTGTTGATTAGTTATGTACTATTATGCTTGATCATACGAATAAGAATGAATTGTGCTGTCTATATTGTGTTGATTATGTTTTACTAACACTCTCTGTTTTGTGTTATCTGCTGGATCTTTGGGGATCCAGAATATCAGGTTGACGAGGCTATCGTCGAGGAGTAGCATTTTGCTGTTACAACCTGCGTAGTGGTGAGGGCATAGCTTAGCTATCCTTACTTTTTTTTGTACTAGGTGTTGTATCCTAGTTAGAGTTTAGGGCTCTGATAGTTGTAACACTACTTTGGGTATCTGAACGTGTATGTATAAATTTGGCAATGGCCTCTGTTGTAGATTTGGATGTTAGTTTTTCTAATGCTGTTGGTCTGATTTTCTGCACAACTTTTCCGAATTTAAAACGAAAACTGGTACTGATCGGTACAGAATTGGCCTTGGGTGTAAACATGAAAGTTTTAGATAATTTTGTTAGCTTTCCAGTGGCTTTGGTTTGACGGGAAAATGATTTTTAGTTTTTGAGTTATGATGAAAATACTCCCAGGAGGTCTTAGTGAAATTGTACTGTGACAGCATTTTCTGTTTCATGTTTTGCGTCTTTTTCGCACGTCTCTGTTTGTTATTTTTTTTCCGCTGCTATATGTGAATCAAATATATTTTGATCTGTTGATGTTTATGAAAATGCGTTTTCATTATGTTGTAACTTCCTATGTCCTTAACGTTTTTTTTTTATTAAAGTTAATAATCGGCGATTAAGGGTTAGGGTGTTACAATAGGTGGTATCAGAGCAGGTCGATCCATTGGATCAATTAAGTTTAGTATACCCTTTGTGTATTATGTGTTTCCTTAAACACTGTGTTCTCACTTGTGTTATGTGATGATTGGTAGTGGATATGACGCAACGAGCACTTGCGGACGCGATGGAGCGGATGGCGGATGCCATGGCTCAGGAGGCTGCTAGTAGGACCGCGGATAGAGCCGCACAACAAGCTAGAGGAGGCGGGGAAGATGAGCTGAGGCTCGAGAGGTTTATGAACAACAAACCGCCTATCTTCAAGGGAGGATACGATCCAGATGGAGCTCAGACTTGGTTGGAAGGAATTGAGAGAATTTTCGGGGCTATGCGTTGTCTGGACGCGCATAAGGTATTGTTAGGAGGGTATGTTCTCCATGATGAGGCCGATCATTGGTGGGGAAACGCTAGTCAGAGGTTGGGAGCTGGTGGAGCTTTGGTTACTTGGGCTCGTTTCCGGAGAGAGTTTTTAACCAAGTATTTTCCGGCAGACGAAAGGAACCGTAAGGTGATTGAGTTCATGGAGCTCAAGCAGGGGAGTTTATCTGTTTCTGAATATGCGGTCAAGTTTGAAGACTTGTGTCGTTTTGCTCCTCATTACAACACGATGGAAGCTGAGGAAGACAAGTGCGTAAAGTTTGAAAATGGGCTGAGGCCAGACATCAAGCAGTTGATTGGGTTTAGCGAGATCAGGAATTTTCCGATGTTGGTGAATAAGAGCCGAATATGTGATAAGGACAGTAAAGCTAAGGCTAATTACTACAAAGCCGCGAATGAGAAGAGGGGAAAGGACATGGCTAGAGGTAAACCGTATGGCAGAGGTGGAAAGAAACCAGATGAAAGTGGGAGTAGTGGTGGCAAGTTTGGAGGTAATAGGAATTGCTTTAAGTGTGGACAACCGGGACATCGTTTTTTTGAGTGCCCGAAGATTGATGGAAAATGTTTCAAGTGTGGTGATCCTAACCACAAAGCTGATCAGTGCAAGAAGGGTATTGTGTGCTTCAACTGCAAAGAAGCGGGTCATAAGAGCAACGTGTGTAAGAAGCCTAGAGCGGCTGGAGGAAAGGTGTTTGCTTTAGATGGTGGTGATGCGGAGGCGGACAACTTGATCAGAGGTACATGCTTTATCAATAATACTCCTTTGTCTGCTATTA
The DNA here is from genome assembly GCA_018208015.1 of Medicago ruthenica. Lineage (NCBI taxonomy): Eukaryota > Viridiplantae > Streptophyta > Magnoliopsida > Fabales > Fabaceae > Medicago > Medicago ruthenica. The sequence goes on along the minus strand of CM031376.1, from coordinate 38,991,567 downwards.
TTGATACGGGTGCTACCCACTCGTTTATTTCTGTGGATTGCGTTAAGAGGTTGGGTCTTAGAGTAGAAAATATGATGGGACGCATGGTTATAGAAACGCCTGCAAGTGGTTCGGTATCGACTACTCTAGTCTGTGTTGACTGTTCAGTCACTATGTATGGTCGACACTTTGGAATGGATTTAGTCTGCATTCCGTTGAGCGGAATAGACGTTATCTTTGGTATGAACTGGTTAGAATTTAATCGGGTTCATATCAACTGTGGTAAGAAGACGGTTATGTTTCCAAGACTGGAGCCAGAGTTGTGTTCGAAGCTCATGTGTTGTCGAGAAGTGGTAAGATCAGTGAAGGCTCAAGAGGACGTGTTTGCTATGTTTGCTTCGTTGAGAGTAGAAGAGAAGATTGAGGTTGATGCGTTGCCGGTGGTGCGTGATTTCACAGATGTTTTTCCAGATGACATTTTGGATTTACCACCCGAGAGAGAGGTTGAATTCGCAATTGACATAGTACCTGGTACTAGTCCAATATCAATGGCGCCGTATCGTATGTCAGCTGCTGAACTAGAAAAGTTGAAGGAACAATTGGAGGAATTGTTAGAGAAAAGGTTTGTAAGACCGAGTGTATCGCCGTGGGGTGCGCCGGTTCTGTTGGTAAAGAAGAAAGATGGTAGTATGCGTCTGTGCATCGACTATCGTCAGTTGAATAAAGCAACTATCAAGAACAAGTATCCACTTCCGAGGATAGATGATTTGATGGATCAGTTAGTGGGAGCCTGTGTGTTCAGCAAGATTGATTTGAGATCGGGATATCACCAGATAAGAGTTAAGGCGGAGGATATACCGAAGACTGCTTTCAGGACAAGGTATGGTCACTACGAGTACGCTGTTATGCCTTTTGGAGTTACTAATGCACCTGGAGTGTTTATGGAATATATGAATCGTATATTTCATTCCTTTTTGGATCGATTCGTGGTGGTCTTCATAGACGATATTTTGGTATACTCGAAGACGGAAGAGGAACATGCCGAGCATTTGAGGATTGTGTTGGAGGTGTTGCGCGAGAAGAAGCTTTATGCAAAATTTTCTAAGTGTGAATTTTGGTTGCATAAAGTTAGCTTTTTGGGTCACGTCATTTCCAGTGGTGGTATAGCAGTGGATCCTGCTAAGGTAGAGGCCGTGCAAGATTGGGGAACGCCGGAGTCTGTTACTGAGATCCGAAGTTTTCTTGGTTTGGCCGGTTACTATCGGAGGTTCATCGAAGGATTTTCAAAGTTGACGTTGCCGTTGACACAGTTGACTAGGAAGAGTCAAGCTTTCGTTTGGGATGACAAGTGTGAGCAGAGTTTCCAAGAGCTGAAGAGGAGGTTGACATCTGCACCTGTGCTAATTCTGCCAAATCCGAAGGAACCGTTCGTGGTTTATTGTGATGCGTCGAAGATGGGTCTAGGTGGTGTGTTGATGCAGAAGGGACAAGTCGTTGCTTATGCATCAAGACAGCTGAAGATTCATGAGAGGAACTATCCTACGCATGATTTGGAGCTAGCTGCTGTCGTGTTTGTTCTCAAGATTTGGAGGCACTACTTGTATGGGTCAAGGTTCGAGGTTTTCAGCGATCACAAGAGTCTGAAATACTTGTTTGATCAGAAGGAGCTCAATATGAGGCAAAGAAGATGGTTAGAGTTTCTTAAGGATTATGATTTCGAGTTGAGCTATCACCCGGGTAAGGCTAATGTGGTAGCCGATGCGTTGAGTAGGAAGTCTCTGCATATGTCGTCTCTGATGGTGAAGGAACTGAGATTGATTGAAGAGTTTAGAGACCTCAGTTTGGTTTGTGAAAGGACAACCAGAAGCGTGAAGCTAGGAATGTTGAGGTTGACGAATGATTTTCTTGAAGAGGTTGTGGAAAAGCAAAAGTCCGATGTGAGATTGACGAAGCTTAAGACGCTCATCGAGCAAGGGAAAAAGGTAAACGTTGAGATCGATGAGAAAGGCGTGATGAGGTGTCAGGGAAGGTTATGTGTACCTGATGTGCCTGAGTTGAAGCGGATGATCTTGGAGGAAGGTCACAGAAGCAACTTAAGTATTCATCCTGGTGTTACTAAGATGTATCAAGATCTGAGGAAAATGTTTTGGTGGCAAGGGATGTATCAAACATTCATCCTGGATTTGCATTTAAAAATATTTTCTCGTAATCGAGAAATAATTATTTGGCGCGAGGATAAGTTTGTAATCGAGTTTTTAGAGTTTTGGGCGAAATTGGGCCTAGGGCGTGAATAGTATTGGGCTTTTGAGTTTATGAGTAGTAATGATCCTATGTATATGATAGTAGTAAGCTTAGATGAAAATGGAAGGCTAGGATTGGTCTTTGAGAGTTAGTAAGGAATGGATGGCCAAGATTGATTTGATTGGGTTATAAGATTATCACAAAGACTTTCCACAATCACTATTCATTGTCTTTTGGAGAAGCTAGTAACGTGAAAGAGAAGGAGAAAAGAGAAGGAGAAAAGCAAGAGAAACTAGGGCAAGTGGAAAGCTTGAGTTTGCTAGAGAAACTTTGATTCCGGGTAAGAGAGTTAGTATTCGTAATCGGGAGTGACTCGAGAAGGGGAGATTGTCGATATCTCCGTACCCAAACTTCTCCTCTCACTTTTCTTTTGGTTTTGTGAAACTTTTCTTAAACAAAACTTGAGTTTGATGATTGTAGTATGTTTCTAGTATGATTTTGTGGATTGAAATTGTGTTTTCATATATGTTTGAATTCTTGGAATGATATTGTGTGAATTTCAATATATCGCTGAAAGTTGGAGAATTTTCTGGGCATTATGAGTTTGTTTTCGAAAATTCTAAGGTTTACCACTTTGTTCGTCTTTTCGATACGATGAATTCGGCGTATGGCTCGTCTCGATCGGATAAATATTGAGTGAGTTATGCCCTTTTTACCAAGAGCAGTAAATGCAGTCTCGCCGGGCGAGAGTGGGCAAGCCCTGGGACTTTAAAATTGTGATTTTGATGTTTTAAATTTGGTTTTAGCTTTCTAGTCCCTTTTTCATGAATTATAGGAATGGTTGGGATTGGAACCGGGTTTTTCTGATACTCGAAAGTAGGTAGCTGGTAACGCAAGAAAACGGCACTATTGTATATCAAATTATTTAATTATTTTGAAAGGGGTTTTGAGTTTGATAATAGTATAAATTGATGTGTGGGAATTGATGAATATAATTGAATTGATATGGTATCCAAAGGATTGGATTTACCTTAGAAACATTTATGTTTATTTGGAGTTTTGGTTTAGTATGATGTTGTTGATGATGTTGTGAACCATGTTTGATGATTTATGCATGTTTGTATTATGATTGGCCATGAGTGCCTACTTGTTGAAGTTAGCATGAGTATTGGTAGTGTACACACATATTTGAGCATATGTAGGTGTAAATATCAATAATTGCTAAGTGAACATACATGCATTTCATGATGGTATGTATGCTCTTTATGGGTAAGAATGAAATCCAATTATTATTGGTCATATGCACGACTGTCTTTATGGCGAATGAGAGGTGCAGAAGTAATCCAGCTTCGGTTGGTCAAGTGTACGACTATCTTTATGGCGAATGAGAGGTACACAAGGGATATAAGTTTATCCAACAGTCTGCCATGACTCAAATCTGAGCAAGAATTGGTACCACATGCATTAGAGTGCATTTTAGGAACATACATTCTACTTGACATTAGTGTGCATTTTAGGGATTATGTGTGCATGGTAATTGATAATTGATAATTTCCATCTGTTTGATTTAATTGCTTAAAGTATTGATATGTTTTGAGTACTTGTGATTAATGAATAAATGTTTGACGATAATTGATGATGCATGATAGGTAAAGTGTAGGTACCCTACTTATTCTTGTGTTGATTAGTTATGTACTATTATGCTTGATCATACGAATAAGAATGAATTGTGCTGTCTATATTGTGTTGATTATGTTTTACTAACACTCTCTGTTTTGTGTTATCTGCTGGATCTTTGGGGATCCAGAATATCAGGTTGACGAGGCTATCGTCGAGGAGTAGCATTTTGCTGTTACAACCTGCGTAGTGGTGAGGGCATAGCTTAGCTATCCTTACTTTTTTTTGTACTAGGTGTTGTATCCTAGTTAGAGTTTAGGGCTCTGATAGTTGTAACACTACTTTGGGTATCTGAACGTGTATGTATAAATTTGGCAATGGCCTCTGTTGTAGATTTGGATGTTAGTTTTTCTAATGCTGTTGGTCTGATTTTCTGCACAACTTTTCCGAATTTAAAACGAAAACTGGTACTGATCGGTACAGAATTGGCCTTGGGTGTAAACATGAAAGTTTTAGATAATTTTGTTAGCTTTCCAGTGGCTTTGGTTTGACGGGAAAATGATTTTTAGTTTTTGAGTTATGATGAAAATACTCCCAGGAGGTCTTAGTGAAATTGTACTGTGACAACATTTTCTGTTTCATGTTTTGCGTCTTTTTCGCACGTCTCTGTTTGTTATTTTTTTTCCGTTGCTATATGTGAATCAAATATATTTTGATCTGTTGATGTTTATGAAAATGCGTTTTCATTATGTTGTAACTTCCTATGTCCTTAACGTTTTTTTTTTATTAAAGTTAATAATCGGCGATTAAGGGTTAGGGTGTTACAATCTCAGGAATTGCGATAGCCCTCCAATTGTTCAAAGCTTCATCCGAAGCACAACGGTACACCAAATCAGGCACGTCTTCATCCTCGTCTTCAAGCAGAGCCACTTGATCTTCATTGATAAAACCCGCACTGACAAATGTTTCCAAAATGGGGAGGATCCCTCGCTTTGGAGGCTTTGAGGAGGTTTCGGCTGATGGATGATATCCCAACCCGAAGCGATTCTTCTTCTCCGGTATGTCCACTAATTTGCCCCATCCGGTAGGTCGGCTCTCTTCTAGAGCTTCTCTTATTGCCCTCCATGATGACATGGTTGTCCTAGCCTCTTTCTTGGGCTTTGAGCTCAAAGTCACGACATTCGCCACTTCCAAAGATTGGAAGGGAACATCCACAGCTTCTTCGTCCGTTTCTATATAACGGAACGACGAGAGATGGCTTACCATCATATCCTCTTGCCCGGAAACTACAATCATCTGGTTATCGACAATGAACTTAAGTTTCTGGTGTAGGGTAGAGGTGATGGCTCCTGCGGCATGAATCCATGGTCGCCCGAGAAGACAACTGTAAGTCGGATTAATATCCATGACTTGGAAGGTAATAGAGAAAACCTTAGGCCCGATTTGGACTGGTAGGTCGATCTCTCCTACGACGGCTCTTCTTGACCCATCGAAAGCTTTTACTACCAAGGCGCTGGGCTTCATTACTGTCCCTTCACAAGATAGCTTTAGGAGGGTAGTCTTGGGCATGACATTCAATGATGACCCCGTGTCCACTAACACTCGAGAGAGTATGTGGTCCATGCATTTCACGGAGATATGTAAGGCGCGGTTATGAATATGCCCCTCGTCGGGTAGCTCATCGCCGTTGAAACCCAAGTACCTACTCGAGGTAATATTTGCGACTATCCCGTCGAATTGGTCCACAGGGATGTCCTTGGTGACATGTGCCTCACTGAGGATCCTTAGTAGTGCTTCTCGGTGTGCCTCCCAACTGGTCAATGATTTTATACTCGCTCTTTTGGATTATTCTTAGGAACTCTTCGGCCTCTTTTTGTGGGGCTGTTTTTTGAGAAGGTCCCGCTTGGTTCTCATTTTCTTCCACGCTCTTTTCTTTGAGCGGCTCTCTTGGTAGTACGGCTGGTGTCTTCCCGAGTTCTTCCGGAGCGAAGACTCTACCACTTCTTGTCATTCCTCCAACACCGGTAATGTTAGTGATGCTGGATTCAATTTTTGCTAGTGGTTTTCCTTCCACATAGGCCACAGGTTGGTAGTTCCACGGTACCCTCTCCGTGCTTTCAAAAGAGAAGGGTGCAGGTACGTGGAATGTTATGGGCTGTATAGGTATTGGTACCTCTCTCCTTTGGTATGGGATTTCGAGAGGTTTTGGGTCATGAGACTCCAAGGTAGCAACGTCCGCACTATCCTTTATATAGCCCACTTGGATCCAACCTTGGTCCATTAGCTCTTGAAGACAAATCTTCAATTTCCCGCACTTGTCCGGGTTGATTTTGCAAGCTTCGCGGTTGGCGTGCATCTCCTCAAACAAATCAAAACCGGTTAATTGCTCCCTTATGACTGACATGGGAGTCTTTATGTTGGCTACTTCGTTGATTGGGCCAAAGTCTTCTTGTTCCTCCACCGCGTTTACAGAGGGTCCCGCATGCCCCGGCAATGGATTATTTTTTACATTGGGATTCTCCTCCTTGAAGGATAACAGCTTCCGGTCAATGAGACTCTGGACCTTGTATTTGAAAGCTTTACAACCTTCAATGTTGTGCCCGGGGGATCCCGCGTGGTATTCGCATCTTGCGTTTGCATCATACCAAGGTGGATGTGGTGGCATCAAAGCTGGTAGCGGTTTTATCTCAACCATCCCCTTTTGGATTAAATACGGCAAGATCTGACCGTATGGCATGGGTACAGGATCAAACTGTACATTGCGATAGTTATTCCTCGGGCCCGTTTGGTTCCTTGGTGGGTACCCGCCTTGTTGTTGTTGTTGATTTTGTTGAGGCAACACTGCTGGTTGTCGAGGCGGAGTCGTGGGAATTACTTGAGGTGAGTAATGCCCTTGAGCTGCTGCTGCTGCCACATAAGGATAGTGGTAGCGAGGCATTTAATTTGATGGTGGGTGAGATGGTCCCACTAGAACAGCATTTGTCTCCCCCTCTTTCTTTTTGTGAAAGTTGCTGGGGGACTCCACTTTGAGTTTCTAGAGGGCCCTGGATCTTTCCCCTCTTTATTCCGTCCTCTATTCTTTCACCAATCATGACTAGATCGGAAAAGCCAGAAGATGTGCTTCCAATCATTTTGTCATAATATGGGCCTTGTAGTGTGCCCATAAAGGTGTAGACAAGCTCCCTTTCCAACAATGGTGGTTGTACGCGAGAAGCTAGTTCTCTCCACCGTTGAGCGTACTCCTTGAAGGACTTGTTGCTTCTTTGCACGAGGTTCTGCAACTGCATCCTATTTGGAGCCATGTCCAAATTGTATTTGTATTGCTTTAGGAAAGCATCGGCAAAGTCCTTCCAAGTTTGGACGTGGGTACGCTCCAGTTGCATGTACCAATCCAATGACGCTCCGCTCAAACTGTCTTGAAACACATGCATCATGAGTTTCTCATTCGTTGCGTAATCCGCTATCTTCCTACAGAACATCCGTAGATGGTTCCGAGGGCATTGAATTCCCTTATACCTCTCGAAGTCCGGTACTTTGAATTTTGGAGGGATTACCACGTCGGGCACTAGGCACATGTCCAAAGCATTGTGGGCACCGTATGAACTGAATCCTTCGACAACTTTTAACCTTTCTTCCAAAACTCGATACATTTGGGTGGTATCGTTGTCTTGGTGGGTGTTATCAAGAGCAGAATGTCTTGGCTGATTATCTTCCACATTATTAGAAATCACCTCATGCTGAGTAGTGGAATTTCCTTGAGGACGACGCTCATCGTTCCTAACGGGGATTGTAAGCGGTGGTGGTGGAGGTGGCCCATGGCCCTCATTTTCAAATTGTGGGGTATAACCCACAGGTAAACCATAAGGAGGCCATTGCACATTGGCTGCATCAGCCGTTGGACGAGGGTTACTCTCTCGGGCCGATAGAGTTTGCATTAACTCTAGCATCTGATCCATCTTCCCCTTCATCTCATCAACCTCCTCTCTCAAAGCCGCTTGAGTTTGTTCCAAATTATCCATGATCCTTTGCTTGTTGGCTCGTGTTCCGTACGAGTGTTGGAGATCTGGCTCTTGGACCGAGGGCTTTTTGGGTTTTCGGGCTATGATTGCTTCAAACTGTTTTTAGGGATAAGAATGAGTTTTTTTTTTTGAAAAATGCATGAAGATGCGTGTGAATGTATGTATGCGATGAGTATGTAAAAACATGTGCTTTTTTCATTTTGCTTTACGAGGAAATTTAAAGGTGCACAATTAATATTAGCAATTTGAAATATTAAAGGCCAGGAAATTGGTAATGCTTGAAAATATTATTTGATTAGACAACATCTGTTTACAAAGTGTAACTAATGTTATTACAAATCAAATAGCCGCTCGCTTTTCGGCTTTGTCCATTTCCTCCCTATAGAAATCTACGGTGTCCTTGCAGAACTTCATAAACTTCTGGATCTCCGTAGGGATGACAAAGTAGGGCATGACCATCTCGGCCTCCGCTAGCCTCTTTGGAAGTTGGGTGATTACCAAGTTCGAGAATGCAACCAATTTAGTGAAATCCTCACTTAATCGGGTGGCGTCTTGCCATACACACTCAATCACTTCCTTGCGTTGGTCTAGCTTGACATTTGCACTTCTAATTTCATCATGTAGTTGTGCAATATGGTCCCTGTGAGCTCTTGCAATCTTGTCGAAGTATTCTTCGAATTTCTTGATGTCCGCTTCGAGACGATTGCATTTTAGCCTCCTTTGATGAGAAAGGCTCTCATGTCTTTGCCGTTGGACGCGTTCGACTTGGAGCTGCTCTTTATAGTCCTTGACTACTTCTTGGAGCTGTTGATTCTTCTCTTGAAATTTCAACCTCCATTTTCGTTGAGCTTCGATGGCTAGTTCGCCGAACTTTTTGAGCTCTTGGTTGGAATGCAAGACTCTTTCCAACTCTTCGTCCTTGGCCACAAGGTTGGCATCCGCACTAACCAAGCCGCCTCCTATCCAATCTCTCATCCCCTCGGAGATTTTTAGCCGCTTTAGGCACACTAGGAGGGAATTTGTCACTTCATCTCGATCTCTCTTCGTCCTAGTGATTTCTCCCAAAGCTTGGAGGTGCTTCAATTCTAACTCCCCATTTTTGTTTTGGAGTTCTCGAATTTTAGCTTTGAGTTCCTCCGCTTCTTTGTTGGGAATGGTTGCAATGGGTTTAGGTGTAGGAGGTTTTGGAGGGCATATGACCACGAAGGGTAGCTTGATTGTTTTAAACCTCTCCTTCACCCATTGAGTATAAAGAGGTTTGGCGACGCAATTCCTCTTGCCAACCTTTCCTTTGCGCACTTGGTTCCAAGCTCCTCGGATTTTCTCTTGCAATGCCGGGTCTTGATCACCTTCCCTTAAGAAGAAAGCTTCCAACAAAAGGTCATTGGGTTTGTCTTCCATTGAAAAACCTAGTTGTCGGAGAGAGAGGACCGGATTGTAGTTGATGCATCCCTTTGTACCAATGAGGGGTACATTAGGGAAGTCCCCGCAACTGAGGATGATTTCCGGGTCCTCTAAATTTGGAGAAAACCAATGGATATCCTTCTCGGCGAGAGTTGACATCTGTTGCGACCACTTGAGTTTGGCCCGGTTTTCCATAAAGTCTCGGCTTCTTGGCATATGAGACATCATCCAAATTTGCACCAAAGGAGTACAACAAGATATTGTGCGTCCTCTTCCTTGTTCATGCCTAGAATAGAGGGAATGATAAAAATCCGCCAAAATCGTGGGAACCGGATTTTTAATCATAAATACCTCTAAAGCCGGAAAGTCTATGAAATCGTCCATGTTGGGGAATAAGACAATCCCGTAGACTAAGAGGGCTAGGATGGCGTTGAATGCTTTTCCCTCTTTGCTAGCTAACAAATCCCGAGCTTTGGTCTCCAAGAACTTTCTCGTGAATCCCTTAATGTTTCCTCTAATTTCCAAGTTGGATGCTACTTCTTGGACATTAAGGTATAAGGATTCGGCGATGGCCTCTAATGTGGGGTCTTTTCCCGGACCGAGATAAAGCTCATGGTCTTTCATGCTACAACCCAAAATCTTCTCAAATTCTTCCAAGGTTGGAGCTAGTTGGAAATCTTGAAAGGTAAAGCACCGGAGAGGTGGGTGGAAGAATTGAGCCAAAGTGGTTAGAGCCGTTGAATCTATCTTCACGGGTCGGAGATCAAGTATTAGCCCATAACTTGCTTCAAAAATACTCTTGTTGACCGAAGAGAGCCTTTTACTTAAAGCTAACAAACTTTCCACTTTAGGAGCCTTGATCTTGAAAGCGAGCGTATTTCTATTCCCGGAATCCATATTTCTCTTTGCTAATATTTGGTTGTTCTTTTTAAATTCCTATAAAGCAAAATGATGCGAAAATTATTTTCATGAATGCAAATGGATGCAAAGGTATGGTTTATGAAGGTTCCGAACTTCCCCCCATCCTCACGTGTAGGCTCTAGAGATGAGATTTTCTAAAAAGGTCCCTAGATTCATGGATCTCACATGGAATTAAGGTCGTCGATTACGACACGCATGACTTCAATTCATTCCATGAGAAAATCTCCTCTAGGCGGGGCCGGGCATCCTACCTCACGGACATACGTCAACGCGGGCTTCCGCTCACAACCCCTTCTTAACTTAATTTTTTCTCAAGCTCGGGTAGAGAGCCTCACACGTCCGACATTAACCCGAACAATGTGGAGTAACATCGCTCAAGTAACATCCCCGCAATTGATATATATGATATGGATATAAAGCAATATAAAGCAGTTATAAACATAAAGCAAGAGAATGATATAGACAAATAAAATAAAAGCATGCGCGCAAAAAATATAAAAAACATTTAGCTTAAAAGCCAAATAGGATAGGCTTGACTTGCTAGTGGGAAAAGGATCCCCAGTGAAGTCACCAACTGTGCGCTCTCGTTAAAAAAACGCAATCCTCCGGGACGTGTACGAACGCTCGGAAGGCTGTTGTGAAGTCGCCACCAAAGTTTTTGTTTAAAGGGAACGTTGATAAACCCTTAAGTTTTTATTTGAAGGGAAACGATAATAAAACCCTTTGACGATGCGGAAAAGGACTGGTCATCGCAACCATTATCGGGTTCGGGAGTCGATTATGCAAGGGGAAGGTATTAGCACCCCTCACGTCCGTTGTACTCAACGGGAACCTCCTATTTAGCTAAAGCTTAAACTGTTATTAAATGTTTTGTGTGCATGCTTGTCTATGTAAAAGGGGAAAAGAAAATATGATGAAAGGGGAAAAAATTGTTTTTTATTATTGTGCTTGACAAGATGACGATCTTGCTCCTACGTATCTCCCGGTAGTCGGAGAATTCAAAGCGTACGTAGTTCTTTGGTAGAAAAACGTAATATGTTGGTTATTTTTAATGAACGATGTTTTGACCGTATTCTTGCGATTAAACGTAGCTTGTCTGCTCGCGTATGGGAGACTTAAGCGTATAGCTTGTATGCTCGCGCATGGGAGGCTTAAGCGTTTGTTTACGAATCGCGCTTAGAATAGGTAAAACATGTCCGTTGGATAAAAGGGTTCGAATTGGTCGCTATGGGACCAAAAAGGGTGCAATGGACTCAATCGAGTCGATCATTGACCGGAGTGACTCAAATGAGTCGAGGGGTGTTGGATTGATCCAACAGGATCAAGAAAAGGTACAATGGACTCGAACGAGTCGAACATTGACCGAAGTGACTCAAACGAGTCGAGGAATTGAATCAAATGGCCACGGGGGACCAAAAGGTTCAAATTGACCACAAAGGGCCAAGAATTGGTTTGGTATGATCGGATGCGTTGAAAATAGAATGACGATTTTCCAAACAACGAGACATACGTCACACATTCGTTCAATCGGGGCAATGGAGAGACATACGTCAAACCATCCCTTTTTCATTCAAGTTTTTGGTTGAATTTCTTAGAAATCCCAAAGTTTATCAAAACACTTGGTTTGAAACTCATATGGAAAGGTTTTAACAAAATTGTGAAAAAACGCACAAGTTCGGCTCAATTTTGAAAACGGTTTTGAAAAGTGAACAAGTTCGGCTTGAGTTCACGTTTGATTTGAAATCATGAACAAGGTTTTTGTTCAAGTTTGGTTTTGAGAATGATTAACGTATCATATTTGTTCAAGTTTGTTTTGAAAGTTTGTGAGCGTAACTTGTTTTGCAAGTTATCCAAAAAAGGTTGCTCGAACTTGCGAATCCTTCAATATTATGCAAAATCAATGATATGGTTTGGATAAAATGAGTTTCAATCCTCTTAGGTTCTAAGTTCTTGGGCTAGAACCTCAAAAATTGGTTGTTTGGGAGCCTAAACTCAGATTCTGAGTTCTGTCATGGTCGCACTGCGACCATGGCTTCGCACTGCGAACAATGCGAAAATTTGAGTTCAGAAGCTGTTTCTGAACTGTAGTTTAGAAACAACTTCTGAACAAACTCAGAACCTTTAGGGGAGTGAAAAGCTTTGAGATTTGGCAATAAAAAGAGCTGAACAAACCAGTTTGAATGTTTTGCAAACCTTAGGATTTCTTTTGAAATTCAAAAGGGGTTTTTTAGAGCAAAAAGGATTTGAACAAAATTAAGATGCAAGCACAGCTATAAGTGAAAGGTAAGGACTTAGAGCACTTACAGAGATCCTAGCAAAGCTCCTGCTGCAAGGAAGTGAAATGAACTTGGATGGTTGAAGTTCTTTGCAAGGTTTTGAATGTTGTTGAATATGAGCAATGAACTTGTGTTTGCTTTGTATTGGAATTGGTTTTTTGCTAGTGTTTAGTGTTGGTTTTTTCTGGTTGTTTCTAAGTGCTTGTAAGTTAGAATCATGCTCTTTTTCCTCTTGCCTTGCATCTCTATTTATAGGCCAAAACCAAATCAATTTTCATCATGAGAAATCCCCAAAATCCAGCTGATTTGTGGGCTAGGATCAGGCTAAATCACTTTGCATTTAATGCAAAAGTGAACAGGTGACCTTGCCTTGCTGCAATGGTCAAGACTTAGCCAAATCCAACCACTAATTCAATGGATTTTGGATAGAAATGATGATGAAAACAGGGCTGGTTTGCTATTGGTTATCCCTTGGGATTGGTCCTTGAAATCTTGATGGTTAAGCAATAAAAACGTGCACTGTGATGTGCAGAGGTTGGGGGAAACAAAAGGCAACATGTGGGCTGGTGTGAGGAGGAAGAAAAGCTGCTGCAAAACAGGGCAGCAATCATGGCTTTTTGCAAGTGAAAATCAGCTGGGTTTGACTGGTTTTGGAGGAGAAAGCAGGAGGAAAGTCCACAAGCTGGTGGCTGGCAACCTTAGGGTCAGTAGCAGGTCACTTGGGAGGGACAAGAGCTGCCCAAGGGCAAGCCAACTTGCTTGGCACATGCTAGGTTGGAAGAAAAAACTTATTTCCTTGGCTTTAATGGCAAGTGCTTCGATTCTGGCTTTGCTGAGCTCAAATAGCCATGAATGATGATAAAAACAATAATAAAAATGACATGTAACAAAAAATGGAATTAAATCAAAGAAACCAAAAAGCTGCAAAAAATTCGCAGACTTCGCACTGCGAAGTCACCATTTTTGAAATGTTGACTTTTTTGGTTGACTTTTGTTGATTTTGACTTTTTTTTCTTTTTTTGATTTTTGAAAAAATGTTTTGAAAAAGGCTTGGGACAAAATTAGGGTTTTATTATCTGTCATACCCCATTTTTTGACTCATATTTTTCTTTGTTTTTATCTTTTATTATTTCATCATTTATTACTTTTTATTATTTCACTTTTTATTATTGGATTTTATTTACATTTTATCACCATAAGCATTACCACCTTTATTAACATTATCATTATCCTTATTAATACCATTACTTTTGTATTTTTATTATTATTATCTTTTTATCAATATTTTATTATTATTATTATTATTATCATTATTTTTTATTAATTACTAATATTATTAACTTTTTCATTTTTATTATTATCTTTATTATTATTGCCATTATTATTTTTTCCATTATCACTTTCATTATTACCCTTGCCATTATCATTATTCATTTTTGTTATTGTTATTTTTATTTTTTGTTTTTATTTTGTTTTATTTTAAGAAAATACAAAAATCAAAAAAGGGGAGATCGCACTGCGAAGTTGCCTTCGCACTGCGACCTCTGCGAATTTTTCTGCAGAATTTTATTTCTTTGATTTATCTGTTTTGTTTTCATTTGTAGTTATTATTAGTAGTATTATTATCATTGTTATTGCCAATTGTGGCTGAAATGATGCAGCAAGGCAGGATTTAATGTGTGACATTAAAGGTAAAAGGTAAGAAGGATTTTCATCCAACCTAGCATGTGCTCAAGCAAATTGGCTGCCCTTGGTCAGCTCTTGTCCCTCCCAATTGACCTATCATCCAACCTGAGCTTGCCAGCCAGCTGCTTGATCCCTTTTCTTCCTTCTTTCTTCACCAAAACCAGTCAAACTTAAGTGGTTTTGCTTTCAAAAAAGTTGTTTGGTGTGCCCTGTTTTCAGCTGGATTTCTCCTCCCACACACCAGCCCACATGCTCTTTTTGCTTCCCCCAATCTCTCTATATATGGCAGTACACATTTTCATTGCTTGACCTTCCAAGATTGCAAGGATTGATCTCAAGAATCACACAATTTCAAGCTGCCCTGTTTTTCAGTTTTTTCTCATCATTGCCTTCTAGAATCAGCTGCATTTGTGGCTGAAATCAGTCAAGGTCTTGACCCTTGGCACAAGGCAAAGTAACTTCTATCCTTTAGCATTAAATGCAAAGCAATTTAGCCTGATTTTAGCCCACAAATCAGCTAGGTCCTATAGATTTTCCATCATTGCATAGATTTGGTTTTTGGCCTATAAAAGGGAATGCCTTGCACAAGGATCACACACATCTTGAAACATCCATTTAACAGTCATATACACACAATACACACGAAATTTACACCAAAAACCATTACATTGCAGCATTGAGAGAGTAGCAAAACAGTTCATACTCAAAGCAAAAACCAATTAGAGTTGTTTGTCCATAACCTCTAATCCATCAAGCAAGCCACTTCCTACCTCTTGCACAAGCATTGCTAGGAGTTCTGTAAGTATCCTTAAGTCCTTATCTTTCATTTTGGTTGCTGTTTGCATCATTTGTTCTGTTTAATTTCATTTTTGTACGAAAACCCCTTTTGAAACTCAAAAGGAATCTCAAAGTGGCCAATCCTTAAAACTGAGTTTTTATACTTCCAAATTTGCAAAGCTTTTCAACCCCCTTAAGGTTCTGAAGCTTGCTCAGGAGCAGTTTCTGAACTTCTGTTCAGAAACAGCTTCTGAGTTCAAATTTTCGCATACTTCGCAGAGCAAAGTATTGTTCGCAGTGCGACCACATCAGAACCTGACTTCGCAAAGCCAAGTTCTGGTTGCTATGCGAAGTATGTGAAATTCAGAACATGAATCAGGCTTCAAAAGGTCAAATTTTTGGGGTTCCAACCCTTGATTCAGGACCTAAAGAGGGTTAAAATTCATTTTTGTTCAAACCATATCCATAATCATGCATGACTTTGGAAATTTTACAAGTTCGTGCATTTAATTTTGAGTAACTTGCATAACAAGTTATGTTCTAGAATTTTCAAAATCAAGCTTGAGCAATAAGCTAAGTTCTTTATTTTCAAAGCCAAACTTGAACAACAACATTGTTCATGATTTTCAATCAAAACATGAACTTGAGCCGAGCTTGCTCACTCTTTTTAAACCAAACTCAAATTGAGCCGAACTTGTGCACTTTCCAAATTCATGCATGTTTTATGATTTTTGTTCATCCTTCAAACTTGAATAAACACTTGTTCTTGAGTTTCAATAACTTAAGCAACAAGTGATGTTCATGATTTTCAATAAACTCGAACAACAAATTTGTTCGTGATTCCTTTTTTGCAATTTTTCTTAAGTTTCCCAACCTAGTGTTTTTCCCCTTTGAGATTTCTCCGAGTTTCGACAAAAACAAACTTGAATGAAAAAGGAATGGCTTGACGTATGTCTCCCCAAACCTCGATTGAACGAATGCGTCACGTATGTCTCGTCGTTCGGGTAATCGTCATTCCATCTTCGACGCGTCTAGCACGCTTAACCTTTCTTTGGTCCTCCGTGACCATTTTTTAACCTTTTCTTGGCCCTCGTGGTCAATCCGAACATTTCGCGCCTTTGCGCGTTTTCAAACCTTTTACGCCTTGTGCGAGTTTATCGCCTTAATGTGCGCTCGTCTTTTAATCTTTAAAACTTTTACGCCTTGTGCGAGTTTATCGCCTTAACGTGCGTTCGTCGTCTTTATCATTTAAACATTTTACGCCTCTGTGCGTCGTCAAATCTTTTTTAATTAAAACGAACCAACATTCAAACTTTTTCTACCAAAGAACTACATACGCTTTGAATTCTCCGACTACCGGGAGATACGTAGGAGCAAGATCGACATCTTGTCAAGCCCGTTAATAAAAAACTTTCTTTTTTCCCCTTCGTTGTATTTTATCTTCTCTTTTTTCCCTTTATATCAT
Source organism: Medicago ruthenica (assembly GCA_018208015.1). Classification (NCBI taxonomy): domain Eukaryota; kingdom Viridiplantae; phylum Streptophyta; class Magnoliopsida; order Fabales; family Fabaceae; genus Medicago; species Medicago ruthenica. The sequence goes on along the minus strand of CM031376.1, from coordinate 38,975,182 downwards.
ATTTTTCTTTTTCCCTTTTTATATATTCAAACACGCAAGCAAAACTTTGAAAACATTTTAAGCCTAAGCCGACTAAGAGGTTCCCGTTGAGTACAACGGATGTGAGGGGTGCTAATACCTTCCCCTCGCATAATCGACTTTCGAACCTAAAATCTTTTTTTTAAAGGTAATTTCGAACTTTTTTGCTTTTCTCCCCGAAAAATTAAAAGTTCAGTCGTGATTTAAAATTAGTGATTCAACGCTTCCCAATAGCTTGACATCCGAAATTCGACGCGACAAAAATGGCGACTTCACTGGGTACATACATAAAACACTTTGTTTTTGTATGACCAGTCAAGCCTATCTCAGTCGGCTTTTAGGCTAAATTGTTTCATTTTACTTGCGTGTTTATATCTTGTTATCATTATTTGTTTCTATTCTTTTCGCTCTATATTTCATATTGCTTCATATTTATATGTATCAATTGCAGGGTTGTTACTTGAGCGATGTTACTCCACATTGTTCGGGTTAATGCCGAACGTGTGAGGCTCTCTACCCGAGCTTGAGAAAAAACTAAGTTAGAATGGGGTTGTGAGCGGAAGCCCGCGTTGACGTATGTCCGTGAGGTAGGATGCCAAACCCCGCCTAGAGGAGATTTTCACATGAAAGGTATTGAAGTCTCGCGTGCCAATCCGCAATGGACGACCTTAATTCCATGTGAGATCAATGACTCTAGGGACCTTTTTCGGAAATCTCATCTTTAGAGCCTACACGTGAGGATGGGGGGAAATTTTGAACATACATATCATACCCATGCATATCATACATTTACATTCATGGAAAATAATTTTCGCATACCACTTTGCTTTATAGGGAATTAAAAAGAGCAACCAAATTTTAGCAAAAAGAATATGGCCTCCAAAAATAGAAATACGCTCGCTTTCAAGATCAAGGTCCCTAAAGTGGAAAGTTTGCTAGCTTTGAGTAGACGGCTCTCTTCGGTCGACAAGAGCAACTTTGAGGCAAGTTATGGATTAATACTCGACCTCTTACCCGTGAAGATAGATTCGGTGGCTTTAACCACTTTGGCTCAATTCTTCGACCCACCTCTCCGGTGCTTTACCTTTCAAGACTTCCAATTAGCTCCAACCTTGGAAGAATTTGAGAAGATTTTGGGTTGTTGCATGAAGGATCATGGGCTTTATCTCGGTACGGGAAAAGACCCTACTTTAGAGGCCATCGCCGAATCCTTACACCTTAATGTTCAAGACATAGCATCTTAGTTGGAAACTAGAGGGAACACTAAGGGTTTCACGAGAAATTTCTTGGAGACCCAAGCTCGGTTTTTGTTGGCTAACAAAGAGGGGAAGGCATTCAACGCAATCCTAGCCCTTTTGGTGTATGGAATAGTGCTATTCCCCAACATGGACGACTTTGTAGACCTTCCGGCCATAAAGGTGTTCATGACTAAAAATCCGGTTCCCACACTTTTGGCGGATTTTTATCATTCACTTTGTTCAAGGCATGGACAAGGGAGAGGACGCACAATCTCTTGTTGTATTTATTTGGTACAAATTTGGTTGACATCCCACATGCCAAGGAACCAGGATTTTATGGAAAACCGGGCCAAGCTTCAATGGTCGCAAAGAATGTTAGCTCTCACCGAGAAAGACATTCATTGGTTTTCTCCGGATTTAGAGGACCTGGAAGTCATCCTAAGTTGTGGGGATTTCCCTAATGTACCCCTCATTGGTATTAAGGGATGCATTAACTATAATCCGGTCCTCTCTCTCCGCCAGCTAGGCTATCCCATGGAGGACAAACCCGGTGATCTCTTGTTAGAACCTTTCTTCTTAAGGGAAGGAGATCAAGACCCGGCCTTGCTAGAAAGAATCCGAAGGGCTTGGAGCCAAGTGCGCAAAGGAAGGGTTGGTAAGAAGAATTGTGTGGCCAAGCCTCTATATACTCAATGGGTGAAGAAGAGGGTTAAAACAATCAAGCTACCCTTGGAGGTCATATGCCCTCCAAAATCTCCTACACCTAAGCCAAGCACAACCATTCCCAACAAAGAAGCGGAGGAGCTCAAAGCTAAAATTCGAGAGCTCCAAAATAAAAATGGAGAGTTAGAATTAAAGCACCTCCAAGCTTTAGGGGAGATCACTAGGACGAAGAGAGATTGAGATGAAGCGACAAATTCTCTCCTAGTGTGCCAAAAGCGGCTAAAGATCACCGAGGGGAAGAGAGATTGGATTGGAGGCGGTTTGGTTAGCGCGGATGCCAACCTTGTAGCCAAGGACGAGGAATTGGAAAGAATCTTGCATTCCAACCAAGAACTCAAGAAGTTCGGCGAGCTAGCCATCGAAGCTCAAAAGAAATGGAGGTTGAAATTTTAAGAGAAAGATCGACAACTCCAAGAAGTCGTGAAGGACTATAAAGAGCAGCTCCAAGCCAAACGTGTCCAACGGCAAAGACATGAAGGTCTTTCTCATCAAGGGAAGCTACAATGCAATCGTCTCGAAGCGGACATCAAGAAATTCGAAGAATACTTCGATAAGATTGCAAGAGAGCATGGAAACCATATTGCACGACTCCTTGATGAGATTAGAAGTGCAAATATCCAGTTGGCCCAACGCAAGGAAGTAATTGAGTTTGTATGGCAAGACGCCACCCGACTAAGTGAGGAATTCACTAGATTGGTCGCGTTCTCAAACTTGGTCATTGCCGAGCTTCCGAAGAAACGAGCAAAGGCCGAGATGGTCATGCCTTACTTTGTCATCCCTACGGAAGTCCAAAAGTTTATGAAGTTCTGCAAGGACACAATAGATTTCTATAGGGAGGAAATAGACAAGGCCGAAAAGCGAGCGGCTATTTGATTTGTATTAGCATTAGTTACACTTTGTAATCTCAATGTTATTCAATCAAATAAATATATTTTTGACAATGTTAATTTCCCGGCCTTTAATACTTCTAATTGCTAATATTAATTGCACACTTTTTAATTTCCTTGTAAAGCAAAATAAAATTTTTTTCATGCATTTACATACATCATTCATATCATGCATACGGTCATCTTCGAGTCCAAAACTCATTTCCCTTTTCTTATCCTCAGGATTTCTTATAATCCAAATTGAGTCTTCAGTGTTCGCATTTTATTCGCAACACTACGCGTCTTCCCGTAAGGAAAAGTGGCTCGTCGTCCCGAAGCAACCCACACATACAATACCCGAGCAACCATAAAGAGAAAGATGGAGAATTTAGAACAAGAGAATCAGGAGCTTCGTGAAGAGTTGACATCTATGCGAACGGAGATGGAAAAATTAGCGGAGTTAGTGAAGTTATTAGCGGCCTCACAAATCCCAACACCTCCTCCTCCCTCTAGCTCTCAAGCTCAAGCGTCAGCTTCTACTTCAACCCCAGCACTACATGCCGGTGCTCAGCAATACACTAGGCCCCCCGGTTGTACATGGGGCATGCCATTTGACTTTGGTGACGAATTTATCCCTATTCCCACTACTCTCCAAGAAACTCCGGTCTTTCAACCCGAGGTTACCTTCACCCAGGCTACTGCGGCCTTCTCTGCACCAGTGGTTCATACCACTCCATTTGATCACGGGCCTATCTTTCATGCCGAAAGTTTAGGTGCCCAAGATAGGATGGCTGATTTCCAAGAAAAATTTGATGAAATGCAAAAGGAAATTAAAGCCCTCCGAGGGAAAGATTTATTCGGGAAAGACACCCATGACCTCTGCCTTGTACCCAATGTCAAAATCCCTCCTAAATTTAAGGTCCCGGATTTTGAAAAGTATAAGGGGAACACTTGCCCGCAAAGTCACTTGGTAATGTACGCAAGGAAAATGTCGACTCAAACCGACAACCATCAATTGCTCATCCATTACTTCCAGGATAGTTTAACCGGTGCCGCTTTAAAGTGGTACATGGGTTTGGATAGTACCAAGATCCAAACCTTCAACGACTTGGGAGAGGCATTTGGCCGCCAATATAAATACAATTTGGACATGGCCCCGGACCGGGACCAACTTCGGGCCATGGCCCAAAAGGACAAAGAGACCTTTAAGGAGTACACACATAGGTGGAGAGAGGTAGCGGCTCAGATTAGCCCGCCTCTAGAAGAAAAGGAAATGACCAAGATCTTTTTGAACACTTTTGGTTCCTTTTACTATGAGCGAATGATTGCGAGTGCGCCAAGTGACTTCACATAAATGGTAAGCATGGGCGTACGTTTGGAGGATGCGGTCCGAGAAGGACGCTTAGTGAAGGAAAGTGCTCCCTCTAGTAGCACAAAGAGATTCGGAAGTAGCTACCCGAGAAAGAAAGAGCAGGATATTGGCATGATTGGCCATGGAGGACCTCACCAAGGGTACTCGGCATATCCACATGTCTCTGCCATTTCTACACCTCCAAACTACCAAATTCAGGTCCCGCAAAGGCCTCCCCCTCATTATCAACAATCCTATCAACAACAACACCCACAAAATCCACAACAACATTATCAACAACCACGCCCACAAGGTCAACAGCAATTCCGACCTCAAACACCTCAACTACCCTTCAATCATCAGAATCGCCCAAGAATGGCATTCGATCCGATACCCATGAAGTACGCGGACTTGCTCCCGGCTTTAATTGCGAGAAATCTCGTACAAACAAGAGCACCCCCTCCTGTGCCAAATGTATTACCTCCATGGCATCGCTCTGACCTTACTTGTACATTCCATCAAGGGGCTCCAGGCCATGACATTGAACATTGCCTTGCCCTAAAAAATGAGGTCCAAAGGCTAATCCGTACCAAAGTCTTGACCTTCAAGGACTACTAATATCATTATCATCTTTTATTATTAATGTTTTATTATCATTATTTATAACTACTAATATTATTAACCTTTTTCATCATTTTATTATTTTCATCTTTATTACTATTATCACTACTTTTTTGTTTTCATCATCACTTTCATTATTGCCATTATTTTTTATCATTTTTGGGTTTTTATTTTATTTCAAAGAAAATACAAAAAAATTCAAAAAAGGGGAGTTCGCACTGCGAAGTTGCCTTCGCACTGCGAACTCTACGAAATTTCTGCAGAATTTTGTTTTTTTGAATTATCTTGCTTTTGTTTTCATTTTAGTTATTGTTATTATTATCTATTATTGTTATGATCATCAATTGTGGCAAATTGACTGCACAAAGCAAGAATCAAGGTGTGACATTAAAGGTAAAGGTAAGAAGGATTTTCATCCAACCTAGCATGTGCTCAATCAAATTGGCTGCCCTTGGTCAGCTCTTGTCCCTCCCAATTGACCTATCATCCAACCTGAGCTTGCCAGCCAGCTACTTGATCCCTTTCCTTCCTTCTTTCTCCACCAAAACCAGTCAAACTCAAGTGGTTTTGCTTGCAAAAAAGCTGTTTGGTGTGCCCTGTTTTCAGCTGGATTTCTCCTCCCACACACCAGCCCACATGCTCATTTTGCTTGCCCCAATCTCTCTGTACATGGCAGTACACGTTTTCATTGCTTGGCCTTCCAAGATTGCAAGGATTGATCCCAAGAATCACACCATTTCAAGCTGCCCTGTTTTTTCAGTTTTTTCATCATTGCATTCTAGAAGCAGCTGCATTTTGTGGCTGAAATCAGTCAAGGTCTTGACCCTTGGCACATGGCAAAGCAACTTCTATCCTTTAGCATTAAATGCAAAGTGATTTAGCATGGATTTAGCCCACAAATCAGCTAGGTTCTAGGATTTTGTTCATCATTGCATAGATTTGCATTTTGATACACCAGAACACCAGAACACATTCATTTTTACACATTGATACAAGGATTTCACACATTGATACACCAGAACACATTCATTTTTACCAGTCAATTCACACGAAATTTACACCAAAATCCATCACATTGCAGCATCAAAAAATAGTTCATACCCAAAGCAAAACCAATTGGAGTTGTTTGTCCATAACCTCTAACCAATCAAGCAAGCCACTTCCAACCTCTTGCACAAGCATTGCTAGGAGTTCTGTAAGTCTCCTATAATCTTTATCTTTCATTTTGCTTGCTATTTGCATCTTTTGTTTTGGTTAATTTCATTTTGTGCACAAAAACCCCTTTTGAAACTCAAAAGGGATCTCAAAGTGACCAAGCCTAAAAACTGAGTTTTTATACTCCTTTTTTTCCCAATTTTGCAAAGCTTTTTAACCCCCTTTAGGTTCTGAAGCTTGCTTAGAAGCAGTTCTTCTCCCCAGCGGATTAGCACAATCCCCAGCGGATTAACAATCTCCCCGTGAGGTATTTATCTTTTTATCAGCTATTGCGGCTTTACCCCGTCAATTTTGGATGTATCCCCTGTGGTATCATCCCCATTGTAGATTACCGAGTATTTGCAATACGACGTCGGTCCACCGTTCATTTTACCGATCTAGCCTTGTCTCATCAAGTTTATCGGTCATACAATCAACCAAGTCAATCTTTGTCCAATCAATCAAAAGCCCAATTGTCATTGGCACCTACTCACAAAAAGCCCAATTGTCATTGGCACCTACTCACAAAAAGCCCAACCACCATTGGCATCTAAGGCTGGATATCGATCATGCTTCCAAAATGATCCTTATATCCCCAGCGAAGTCACAAACAAAGCCCAATTTTATTGGCATTCCCCAGTGGAGTCTCAACCCCAAAAGCCCAATCATCATTGGCACAACCACAACCAAAGCCCGACTTTGCTCGGCACCCAAATCATAATCCCCAGCGTCCAACATGACGTCTGTTATCCCACATGTCAGCATAATTCATGCATCATATCAAACTCATTCATTAACATGCATCTCATATTCATATCATGCATCCCCCATAATTTATTTTCCCCCAGCAAACAGTCAAGTGTCATCCCCAGTCTGTCTGGTCTAGGGATGTCAATCTCCTTTTCGCCAAGCGGTAGTTCCTTAACGAACAGCTTGTGCGCCTCTCATTATATTCTTGTATCAAGGGGCAGTTCCTTAACGAACAGTTTGAGTATCCCCAGTACAAGCCAATCTTTCACGCAACATCCCCAGTGAGAGTCATGCATTCATACATTCATACATTTATACATTCATACATTTGTACATTCGTACATTCAAGTGTTTGTACATTCATACATTCATGCATACGTACATTTATACATGCAACATACTACAATATCATTCATACATGGTTGCTCTAACCATCATGAGTCTCACCAATCAATCATGAAAAATTCGTGAACTCCTTTTTTCCCCAAGTGTCATCCCCAGTCTGTCTGGTCCAGAGATGTCACCTATTATGCCAAGTGGCAGTTCAAACGAACAGCTTGCGCATCTTTTTATCATGTCTTTATGTCAAGTGGCAGTTCTTTAATGAACAGCTCGTGCATATTCCCCAGTGTTGTGCCAAGCGGTAGTTCTTTAACGAACAGCTTGTGCATCCCTTCTCCCCAATTGAAGGGGCAGTTCTGTAAGGAACAGCTTGTCAGCCGCATCCCCAGTGTCGTCAGTGGCAAGTTCGGGAACAACCCGAACAGCTGACATTTACCTTTATTTCCTGTCGTCAATGGCAAGTTCGGCAACAACCCGAACAGTTGACATTCAATTTTATTTCCTATCGTCAGTGGCCCGTTCGGCAACAACCCGAACAGCTGACATTTACTTTTTATTTCCTGTCGTTAATGGCAAGTTCGGCAACAACCCGAACAATTGACATTCAATTTTATTTCCTGTTGTCAATGGCAAGTTCGGCACCAACCCGAACAGTTGACATTCAATTTTATTTCCTGTCGTCAGTGGCGAGTTCGGCAACAACCCGAACAGCTGACATTTTCCTTTATTTCTTGTCGTCAGTGGCGAGTTCGGCAACAACCCGAACAGCTGACATTTACTTTTTTGTTTCCTGTCGTCAGTGGCCAGTTCGGAAACAACCCGAACAGCTGGCATTCATTTTTATTTCTTGTCGTCAGTGGCAATTCGGCATTAACCCGAACAGCTGACATTTATCCCCAGTGGAATCATGTTCCCCAATAAAGTCGGATCCCGTTTCTTCAACGAACCCGGATATCCCTTTGTCTCTTTTATCCCCAGTGTGGTCATCTTTGTCGTCTTTGCATTCATATTTACGTTACAAGCATCCATAACATTCGCATACATGCATTCATGGCATTTACGATTCAAGAAAAATATTTAGTCAAAAATGGTGTACTCTATATTTAAGTCTCTTCGACCCGTCCATTTCAAAATCTCACTTTCAATCTCCGGGGCGAAGAAACTTAAATAGGGGCATCTGTCATACCCCATTTTTTGACTCATATTTTTCTTTGTTTTATCTTTTATTATTTCATCATTTATTACTTTTTATTACTTTTATTGGATTTTATTTACACTTTTCACCATTAGCATTACTATCATTTTTATTAAATATTATCATTGTCATCATTGATATTAATATTATTGTTATTTTATTTTTCATTTAATAATATCATTATTATCTTTTATTATTAATGTTTTATTATCATTATTTATAACTACTAATATTATTAACCTTTTTCATCATTTTATTATTTTCATCTTTATTACTATTATCACTACTTTTTTGTTTTCGTCATCACTTTCATTATTGCCATTATTTTTTATCATTTTTGGGTTTTTATTTTATTTCAAAGAAAATACAAAAAAAATTCAAAAAAGGGGAGTTCGCGCTGCGAAGTTGCCTTCGCACTGCGAACTTTGCGAAATTTCCGCAGAATTTTATTTTTTTGATTTATCTTGCTTTTGTTTTCATTTTAGTTATTGTTATTATTATCTATTATTGTTATGATCATCAATTGTGGCAAATTGACTTCACAAAGCAAGAATCAAGGTGTGACATTAAAGGTAAAGGTAAGAAGGATTTTCATCCAACCTAGCATGTGCTCAATCAAATTGGCTGCCCTTGGTCAGCTCTTGTCCCTCCCAATTGACCTATCATCCAACCTGAGCTTGCCAGCCAGCTGCTTGATCCCTTTCCTTCCTTCTTTCTCCAGTAAAACCAGTCAAACTCAAGTGGTTTTGCTTGCAAAAAAGCTGTTTGGTGTGCCCTGTTTTCAGCTGGATTTCTCCTCCCACACACCAGCCCACATGCTCATTTTGCTTCCCCCAATCTCTCTGTACATGGCAGTACACGTTTTCATTGCTTGGCCTTCCAAGATTGCAAGGATTGATCCCAAGAATCAGTCAAGGTCTTGACCCTTGGCACAAGGCAAAGCAACTTCTATCCTTTAGCATTAAATGCAAAGTGATTTAGCCTGGATTTAGCCCACAAATCAGCTAGGTTCTAGGATTTTGTTCATCATTGCATAGATTTGCATTTTGGCCTATAAAAGAAATGCCAAGGCACAAGGATTTCACACATTGATACACCAGAACACATTCATTTTTACCAGTCAATACACACGAAATTTACACCAAAATCCATCACATTGCAGCATCAAAAAATAGTTCATACCCAAAGCAAAACCTATTAGAGTTGTTTGTCCATAACCTCTAACCAATCAAGCAAGCCACTTCCAACCTCTTGCACAAGCATTGCTAGGAGTTCTGTAAGTCTCCTATAATCTTTATCTTTCATTTTGCTTGCTGTTTGCATCTTTTGTTCCGGTTAATTTCATTTTGTGCACAAAAACCCCTTTTGAAACTCAAAAGGGATCTCAAAGTGACCAAGCCTAAAAACTGAGTTTTTATACTCCTTTTTTTCCCAATTTTGCAAAGCTTTTTAACCCCCTTTAGGTTCTGAAGCTTGCTTAGAAGCAGTTTCTGAACTTCTGTTCAGAAACAGCTTCTGAGTTCAAATTTTCGCATACTTCGCAGAGCAAAGTATGTTCGCAGTGCGACCACATCAGAACCTGACTTCGCAGAGCCAAGTTCTGGTTGCTCTGCGAAGTATGTGAAATTTAGAACATGAATCAGGCTTCCAAATGCCAAATTTTTGGGGTTCCAACCCTTGATTCAGAACCTAAAGAGGGTTAAAATCATTTTTTGTTCAAACCATATCCATAATATTGCATGTGTTTGGAAATTTCACAAGTTCGTGCGATAAATTTTGAGTAACTTGCACAACAAGTTATGTTCTTAAACTTTCAAAAATCAAGCTTCGGCAACAAGCTAAGTTCTTTATTTTCAAAGCTAAACTTGAACAAACAACGTTGTTCATGATTTTCAACCCAAACATGAACTTGAGCCGAGCTTGCTCACTCTTTTTTAACCAAACTCAAATTGAGCCGAACTTGTGCGCTTTCCAAATTTATGCATGTTTTATGATTTTTATTCATCTTTCAAACTTGAACAAACACTTGTTCTTAAGTTTCAATAACTTAAGCAACAAGTGATGTTCATGATTTTCAATAAACCCGAACAACAAATTTGTTCGTGATTTCCCTTTTTTTTACAACTTTTCTTTAAGTTTCCCAACCAAGTGTTTTGGTTCCCTTTGAGATTCCTCCGTGTTCCAACGAAACAAACTTGAATGAAAAGGGAATGGCTTGACGTATGTCTCCCCAAACCTCGATTGCACGAATGCGTGACGTATGTCTCGTCGTTCGGGCAATCATCATTCCACCTTTGACGCGTCTAGCACGCTCAACCTTTCTTTGGTCCTCCGTGACCATTTTTAACCTTTTCTTGGCCCGCGTGGTCAATTCGAACCTTTCGCGCCTTTGCGCGTTCCCTTTTAACTTTATACGCCTCCGTGCGTCTGCCTTTTATCTTTAAAACTTTTACGCCTTGTGCGAGTTTATCGCCTTAATGTGCGTTCGTCTCTTTGTCATTTAAACATTTTACACCTCTGTGCGTCTTCAAATCTTTTATCATTTAAACTTTTTACGCCTCTGTGCGTCGTCAAATTTTTTTTAATTAAAACGAACCAACATACAAATTTTTTCTTCCAAAGAACTACGTACGCTTTGAATTCTCCGACTACCGGGAGATACGTAGGAGCAAGATCGACATCTTGTCAAGCCCATTAATAAAAAACTTTCTTTTTTCCCCTTCGTTTGTTTTTATCTCTTTTTTTCCCTTTATATCATATTTTCTTTTTCCCTTTTTATATATTCAAACATGCAAGTAAAACTTTGGAAACATTTTAAGCCTAAGCCGACTAAGAGGTTCCCGTTGAGTACAACGGATGTGAGGGGTGCTAATACCTTCCCCTCGCATAATCGACTCTCGAACCTAAAATCTCTTTTTCAAAGGTAATTTCGAACTTTTTTCCTTTTCTCCCCGAAAAGTTAAAAGTTCAGTCGTGATTTAACATTAGTGATTCAACGCTTCCCAATAGCTTGATATCCGAAATTCGACGCGACAAGGAGCCAATCCTATCTTGAGGGCCCAAGATATCAGGACGCCTTTGGTTCCACTACACATCAAGATGTGTAAGGCAGCTATGTTCGAGCACGATCATGCTAGTTGCGAAGAGTGTTCGGTAAGTCCTCAAGGATGTATGCAAATCCAAAATGACATACAAGGACTAATGGACAAAAAGGAGCTTGTTGTCACAAAAAAGGACAAAAGTGTATGTGTCATAATCCCGGAGTTTGATATCCCGGAACACTTGGAGTTAGCCTACAGTAGCCAGGAGCCTGTTGCTACTCCTCTCGTAATATGTCTACCGGGACCTACCCCATACACTTCCAACAAAGCAGTTCCTTACAAGTACCTTGCAACCATGGTGAACAACGGTCAAGAGGTACCCATTCCCCCCTTAGCCCCTGTCGGTAATATCACGGACATTAGCAAAGTGCTAAGGAGTGGACGTGTTCTTCCCACAACAGTCCAAGAGAAGGTCAGTACCCCGGTATTTAAACCGAAGCCAACCCAAGACCCCTGCACAAACAAGGATATAGGTCAATCCAGTGGGGCAAATGCCGATTCGGATCTCGATGAGGTGTTAAAGTTAATCAAGAAGAGTGAATACAAGGTCGTGGACCAGTTGTTGCAAACGCCTTCCAAAATCTCTATGTTGTCCTTATTGTTAAACTCCGACGCTCGTAGAGAATCATTGATGAGAGTCTTGGACCAAGCCTTTGTGGAGCACGACATAACCCTTGGCCAATTCGGAGGCATTATCGGAAACATCACTGTCTGCAATAGCTAGAGCTTCAGTGATGAGGAATTCCCCGAGCAAGGAAGGCACCATAATTTGGCATTACACATATCGGTGAACTGCAAGTCGGATGCTTTATCAAACGTACTTGTGGACACCGGCTCTTCATTGAACGTAATGGCCAAGACAACCCTTGACCAGCTTTCCTACCAGGGGACCCCCATGAGACAAAGTGGCGTAGTTGTTAAAGCCTTCGATGGCTCGAAGAAATCAGTGATCGGGGAAGTGGATTTACCTATTACAATCGGGCCATCTGTTTTCCAAATAACCTTCCAAATAATGGATATACAAGCAGCGTACAGTTGTTTGTTAGGCCGACCGTGGATCCACGAGGCCGGAGCAGTGACGTCCACACTGCATCAAAAGCTGAAATTTGTGAAGAATGGAAAGCTAGTAACTGTGGGAGGAGAGGAAGCTCTGTTGATCAGCCATCTGTCAGCTTTCTCTTTCATCGGTGCTGATATCGTTGATGGGACATCATTCCAAGGTCTTTCCTTAGATGATGAGAGTGCCACAAAGAACGGAGCGTCCATGTCTTCTTTCAAGAACGCACAAAGAGCGGTGCAAGATGACCTACTCCCGGATTGGGGAAAGATGATAAGCCCGCCGGAGCATAAGCATAGAGAAGGGTTAGGTTTCACTCCAACCACAAGAGTTACCAAACCAAGCACTAGCATTGAACCGCTCGAGAACATTTTCCGCAGTGCCAGTTTCATTCACTCCACAAAGGAAGCTAACGCCATCACTGAAGATGGGCCGGAAGAAACAGCACGTGTCCTTGTAACGCCCGGAGGAGCTTGCCGCAATTGGGTTGCTATCGATGTTCCTTCTGTTATTCAGTCTCGCCCGAAGCGAAGGGAGACTCATGTACGGCTTGTTTAATGTACTATCATCAATTAATAAAAATCGTTGTTTCTATCACAACCTTTACGTATTTATACGTTGTCTTTTTCTTTTTGTTTTTGTTATTTTCAAAAAAAATGGTAATACAAAAAACCAAAAAAAACATTTTCTATTTTCAATTTCAAAGAGTCTGCATTTTTTCATCTTTTGCTAAAATCAATCATCCATCATATGCAGACTAAGCACCCATAAACCCGTCGAACACCTTAACCCTAGGCTCCCTCCCAACTTTGAATTCTGTAACACCCTAACCCTTAACCGCCGGTTATTAACTTTAATAAAAGAAAACGTTAAGGCCATAGGAAGTTACAACATTAAGAAACTCATTTTCATAAAACATCACCTGAAATCAAAAACATATTTGATTCACAAACACAGCAGCGGAAAACAACAAAACAAATGCTTATAATTAAGCTTGCATATATTACTCAAAAATATATACATAATATTTTCAAAAGAGGCAATTCCACAACAAGCCATTGCCAAATTCATACATACGAGTTCAGATACCCCCAAAATAGTGTTACAAATATCAGAGCCCTAGACTCTAACTAGGATACAACACCTAGTACCAAAAATGTAAGGATAGCTAAGCTATGACCTCACCACTAAGCAGCTTCTAAACAGCAGGCTACTCCTCAACGATAACCTCGTCTCCCTGATGATCTGGATCCCCAAAGATCCAGCAAATAACACAAAACAGAGAGTGTTAGTATCACAAACAATAAATATGTATAAATAACATATTATTATACATAACCAAATCACAAGTCATAATTGACAAAGCACAACACTCATCAACAACAACTATCATCAATAACTCATCATTAACCATTATGCACACATAATTTCCCACATAACTCATCAAAACATCAATTACCACTCACATCCATTATGCACACATAATGTCTAAAATGCATACTAATGTCAATTAGGATACATGCCTCAAAATGCATTCTCTAATGCATGTGGTACCAAATCTTTTCGGATAAACTTATATCCTTATCAAGCTCTCTTGATAACCACGCTCTCATGGATTTCATATCCGCTCCGGATATCATCAAATAATGAAATGCATGATGTTTCACTTAGCAAATATATATGATACTCTTATCACTATACTTACTAACACAACTAATCATCAGCTCTCTGATAATTATCACAACAACAACAACAAAACACAACACTAGGCACTCATGGCCATATCATAAGACATAACATGTATTATTCAACCATGTTTAACAATCTCAAACAAACCAATCAATTCACATCAAAGTCTCACATAATAGGGATTTCAAAAGGGAAATCCACACACTTTGATAACCCACACACACATTAGGGTTTTACTCCAAAACTTTCTTGAAACAAATAATCTTTAGAAAAACATTAGGAATGGATTAAAATGGTGGGCAAGGTTTCCAAAAATGTATTATAAAAATACAGTATCAAAAAGACATCTCCGCGCGCACCAGGACCTCCAGGACAACTCAACAAAAGGGGCTTGTCCAGGGTTGGTCGCTACAAGCGAGCTATTGGTCGCTACAAGCGAGCATAGGCAGGGAATCATCCTGCTTGGTCGCTACAAGCGAACCTTCGGTCGCTACAAGCGAGCCTGGTCGCTACAAGCGTCCATGCGGTCGCTACAAGCGCAGATAGGCAGGGAATTATCCTGCCTGGTCGCTACAAGCGATGCTCCGTCGCTACAAGCGACCGTATCAGTACACAGTCATAAAAATGTGATTTTTCCACCATCTTGACCCATTCATGGATACCCAACTTCCAGAACTTGTTAAAAACCACTTTCCATCATAAAACATCATTCAAAACCCATCACAAGTAAGGATTACATCAATCAAATAAATTAGGGTTCAAAACAATATCTTTTCTTATGAACCCACAACACAATAACTCCAACAAATCATGTCAACAACATCAATTAGCATTCAAGCAAGCAAAACATAATCATTAACAACTTTAAACCAAAAAAACTCTCTAACAAAACCTAGACAAAGTGAGGAGAAGTTTGGGATGGAGAAATAGACATTCTCCCCTTCTCAATCACTTGTAATAATGTAATACTAACTCTCTTACCTTGAAATCCAAGTTCTCTAGCAATCTTCAAGCTTCAATCCCAAACCCTAGCTCTCTTGCTCTTCTTCTCTTCTCCTCTCTCACGTTTTCTTCTTTTCCAAAGGCAATGAATAGTAAATCAAAAAGTTCTAGTGTTATCTCTTATATTCCAATCCACTCAATCTTGGCCATCCATCTTTACTAACTCACAAGGACTCATCCTAGCCCTTCAATCTAATCCAAGCTTACTACATCCATCCACATAGGATTATTACTACTCATAAATCAAAGCCCAACACTATTCACCCTCTAGGCCCAAAACCTTAAAAACTCGGTTACTAACTTACTCTCGCGCTAAATAATTATTCCTCGATTACTAGAAAATATATTTAAACGCAAATCCATAAAATAAAATATATAAAAAATATAATATACGAAAATAGGGTCGTTACAACTCTACCCCCCTAAAAAGAATTTTCGCCCTCGAAAATACCTGAAAACAACTCTGGATAAGAATCCCGCATCTTACTCTCGAGCTCCCACGTCGCATATTCACCGGCTGGGCCTCCCCAAACGACTTTCACCGATGAAATCTCTTTATTCCTAAGCCTCTTCATCTCTTGTCCTTCAATCCTTAAAGGTTCCGTTGCAACCGTCAAATTCTCTCTCACTTGTATCTCGTCCGACTCAATCACATGTGACGGATCCGATACGTATTTCCTTAATTGAGACACGTGAAAAACGTCATGCAGATTCGACAACGACGGCGGTAACGCAATCCTATACGCTACCTTCCCAATCCTCTTCAAAATCTGATACGGACCAATGAACCTCGATGCTAACTTCTTCGATTTCAAGGCTCTTCCAATACCCGTAGTTGATGTAACTCTTAGAAACACATGCTCTCCTTCTTGAAATTCTATATCCTTCCTTCTCTTGTCGGCATAGCTCTTCTGGCGACTCTGCGACGCTCTCATCTTCTCTTGGATCATCTTGATCTTCTCGGTTGTTTGTTGCACAATCTCAGGCCCAAGCACCACACTTCCTCCCGATTCAAACCAACACAAAGGTGTTCTACATCTTCTCCCATACAACGCTTCAAAAGGTGCCATACCAATGCTCGAATGAAAACTGTTGTTATACGTAAACTCAATCAATGGCAAGCAAGCTTCCCAACTCACTCCTTGTTCCAAAATACACGATCTTAACAAATCCTCCAATGATTGAATTGTCCTCTCCGACTGACCATCCGTCTGCGGGTGATAAGCAGAACTCATCCGCAACTTAGTTCCCAACGCCTCTTGCAAACTCTCCCAAAACCTTGAAGTAAAACGGGGATCTCGATCCGATACAAGTAGTGCCTCCAAATCTTGAGAACAAACACAACAGCAGCTAGCTCCAAATCATGCGTAGGATAGTTCCTTTCATGAATCTTCAGCTGTCTCGATGCATAAGCAACGACTTGCCCCCTCTGCATCAACACACCACCTAGACCCATCTTCGACGCATCACAATAAACCACGAACGGTTCCTTCGGATTAGGCAGAATTAACACAGGTGCAGATGTCAACCTCCTTTTCAGCTCTTGGAAACTCTGCTCACACTTGTCATCCCAAATAAAAGCTTGACCCTTCCTAGTCAACTGCGTCAACGGCAACGCCTACTTTGAAAATCCTTCGATGAACCTCCGATAGTAACCGGCCAAACCAAGAAAACTTCGGATCTCAGTAACAGACTCCGGCGTTCCCCAATCTTGCACGGCATCTACCTTAGCAGGATCCACTGCTATACCACCACTTGAAATGACGTGACCCAAAAAGCTAACTTCATGCAACCAAAATTCACACTTAGAAAATTTTGCATAAAGCTTCTTTTCGCGCAACACCTCCAACACAATCCTCAAATGCTCAGCATGTTCCTCTTCCGTCTTGGAGTATACCAAAATATCGTCTATGAAGACCACCACGAATCGATCCAAAAAGGAATGAAATATACGATTCATATATTCCATAAACACTCCAGGTGCATTCGTAACTCCAAAAGGCATAACAGCATACTCGTAGTGACCATACCTTGTCCTGAAAGCAGTCTTCGGTATATCCTCCGCCTTAACTCTTATCTGGTGATATCCCGATCTCAAATCAATCTTGCTGAACACACAGGCTCCCACTAACTGATCCATCAAATCATCTATCCTCGGAAGTGGATACTTATTCTTGATAGTTGCTTTATTCAACTGACGATAATCAATGCACAAACGCATACTGCCATCTTTCTTCTTCACCAACAGAACCGGCGCACCCCACGGCGATACACTCGGTCTTACAAACTTCTTCTCTAACAATTCCTCCAATTGTTCCTTCAACTTTTCCAGCTCAGCAGCCGACATACGATACGGCGCCATTGATATTGGACTAGTGCCAGGTACGATGTCAATTGCGAATTCAACCTCTCTCTCGGGTGGTAAATCCAAAATGTCATCTGGAAAAACATCTGGGAAATCACGCACCACCGGCAACGCATCAACCTCAATCTTCTCTTCCACTCTCAATGAAGCAAACATAACAAACACATCCTCTTGAGCTTTCACTGATCTTACTACTTCTCGACAACACATGAGCTTCGAACACAACTCTGGCTCCGGTCTTGGAAATGTAACCGTCCTTTCACCGCAGTTGATATGAACCCGATTAAATTCTAACCAGTTCATACCAAAGATAACATCTATTCCGCTCAACGGAATGCAGACTAAATCCATACCAAAGAGTCGATCATACATAATGACTGAACAATCAACACAAACTAGAGTAGTCGATACAGAACCACTCGCAGGCGTTTCAATAACCATGCGTCCCATCATATTCTCTACTTTAAGACCCAACCTCTCAACACAATCCATAGAAATAAACGAATGGGTAGCACCCGTATCAATAATAGCAGACAAAGGAGTATTATTGATAAAGCATGTACCTCTGATCAAGTTGTCCGCCTTCGCATCACCACCATCCAAAGCAAACACTTTTCCTCCAGCCGCTCTAGGCTTCTTACACACGTTGCTCTTATGACCCTCTTCCTTGCAATTGAAGCACACAACACCTCTCTTGCACTGATCCGCTTTGTGGTTAGGATCACCACACTTGAAACATCTTCCATCATTCTTCGGGCACTCGAACATACGATGTCCCGGTTGTCCACACTTAAAGCAATTCCTATTAACTCCAAACTTGTTGCCACTACTCCCACCTTCATCTGGTTTCTTTCCACCTCTACCATACGGTTTACCTCTAGCCAAGTCCTTTCCCCTCTTCTCATTTGCGGCTTTGTAGTAATTAGCCTTAGCTTTACCATCCTTATCACATATCCGGCTCTTATTCACCAACATCGGAAAATTCCTGATCTCACTGAACCCGATCAACTGCTTGATATCCGGCCTCAGCCCATTTTCAAACTTCACACACTTGTCTTCCTCAGCTTCCACCGTGTTGTAATGAGGAGCAAAACGACACAAATCTTCAAACTTGGCCGCATATTCAGAAACAGATAAACTTCCTTGCTTGAGCTCCATGAACTCAATCACCTTGCGGTTCCTCTCATCTGCCGGAAAATACTTGGTTAAAAACTCTCTCCGGAAACGAGCCCAAGTAACTAAAGCTCCACCAGCTCCCAATCTCTGACTAGCGTTTCCCCACCAATGATCAGCCTCATCATGGAGAACATACGCTCCTAGTAACACCTTATGCGCATCCAGACAACGCATAGCCCCAAAAATTCTCTCAATCCCTTCCAACCAAGTCTGCGCTCCATCTGGATCGTATCCTCCCTTGAAGATAGGCGGTTTGTTGTTCATAAACCTCTCAAGTCTCAGCTCATCTTCTCCGCCTCCTCTAGCTTGTTGTGCGGCTCTATCCGCAGTCCTACTAGCAGCATCCTGAGCCATGGCATCCGCCATTCGCTCCATCGCCTCAGCAAGTGCTCGTTGCGCCATATCTACACACTACCAACCACCACATAACACGAGTGAGAACAAAGTGTTTAAGAAAACACATGTTACACAAAGGGTATACTAAACTTAATTGATCCAATGGATCGACCTGCTCTGATACCAACTATTGTAACACCCTAACCCTTAACCGCCGGTTATTAACTTTAATAAAAGAAAACGTTAAGGCCATAGGAAGTTACAACATTAAGAAACTCATTTTCATAAAACATCACCTGAAATCAAAAACATATTTGATTCACAAACACAGCAGCGGAAAACAACAAAACAAATGCTTATAATTAAGCTTGCATATATTACTCAAAAATATATACATAATATTTTCAAAAGAGGCAATTCCACAACAAGCCATTGCCAAATTCATACATACGAGTTCAGATACCCCCAAAATAGTGTTACAAATATCAGAGCCCTAGACTCTAACTAGGATACAACACCTAGTACCAAAAATGTAAGGATAGCTAAGCTATGACCTCACCACTAAGCAGCTTCTAAACAGCAGGCTACTCCTCAACGATAACCTCGTCTCCCTGATGATCTGGATCCCCAAAGATCCAGCAAATAACACAAAACAGAGAGTGTTAGTATCACAAACAATAAATATGTATAAATAACATATTATTATACATAACCAAATCACAAGTCATAATTGACAAAGCACAACACTCATCAACAACAACTATCATCAATAACTCATCATTAACCATTATGCACACATAATTTCCCACATAACTCATCAAAACATCAATTACCACTCACATCCATTATGCACACATAATGTCTAAAATGCATACTAATGTCAATTAGGATACATGCCTCAAAATGCATTCTCTAATGCATGTGGTACCAAATCTTTTCGGATAAACTTATATCCTTATCAAGCTCTCTTGATAACCACGCTCTCATGGATTTCATATCCGCTCCGGATATCATCAAATAATGAAATGCATGATGTTTCACTTAGCAAATATATATGATACTCTTATCACTATACTTACTAACACAACTAATCATCAGCTCTCTGATAATTATCACAACAACAACAACAAAACACAACACTAGGCACTCATGGCCATATCATAAGACATAACATGTATTATTCAACCATGTTTAACAATCTCAAACAAACCAATCAATTCACATCAAAGTCTCACATAATAGGGATTTCAAAAGGGAAATCCACACACTTTGATAACCCACACACACATTAGGGTTTTACTCCAAAACTTTCTTGAAACAAATAATCTTTAGAAAAACATTAGGAATGGATTAAAATGGTGGGCAAGGTTTCCAAAAATGTATTATAAAAATACAGTATCAAAAAGACATCTCCGCGCGCACCAGGACCTCCAGGACAACTCAACAAAAGGGGCTTGTCCAGGGTTGGTCGCTACAAGCGAGCTATTGGTCGCTACAAGCGAGCATAGGCAGGGAATCATCCTGCTTGGTCGCTACAAGCGAACCTTCGGTCGCTACAAGCGAGCCTGGTCGCTACAAGCGTCCATGCGGTCGCTACAAGCGCAGATAGGCAGGGAATTATCCTGCCTGGTCGCTACAAGCGATGCTCCGTCGCTACAAGCGACCGTATCAGTACACAGTCATAAAAATGTGATTTTTCCACCATCTTGACCCATTCATGGATACCCAACTTCCAGAACTTGTTAAAAACCACTTTCCATCATAAAACATCATTCAAAACCCATCACAAGTAAGGATTACATCAATCAAATAAATTAGGGTTCAAAACAATATCTTTTCTTATGAACCCACAACACAATAACTCCAACAAATCATGTCAACAACATCAATTAGCATTCAAGCAAGCAAAACATAATCATTAACAACTTTAAACCAAAAAAACTCTCTAACAAAACCTAGACAAAGTGAGGAGAAGTTTGGGATGGAGAAATAGACATTCTCCCCTTCTCAATCACTTGTAATAATGTAATACTAACTCTCTTACCTTGAAATCCAAGTTCTCTAGCAATCTTCAAGCTTCAATCCCAAACCCTAGCTCTCTTGCTCTTCTTCTCTTCTCCTCTCTCACGTTTTCTTCTTTTCCAAAGGCAATGAATAGTAAATCAAAAAGTTCTAGTGTTATCTCTTATATTCCAATCCACTCAATCTTGGCCATCCATCTTTACTAACTCACAAGGACTCATCCTAGCCCTTCAATCTAATCCAAGCTTACTACATCCATCCACATAGGATTATTACTACTCATAAATCAAAGCCCAACACTATTCACCCTCTAGGCCCAAAACCTTAAAAACTCGGTTACTAACTTACTCTCGCGCTAAATAATTATTCCTCGATTACTAGAAAATATATTTAAACGCAAATCCATAAAATAAAATATATAAAAAATATAATATACGAAAATAGGGTCGTTACAAATTCCCTGTTTACGAAGCGGAAGAGGAAGAGGATGAAGAAATCCCGGATGAGATCAAGCGCCTATTAGAGCAAGAGAGGAAGACCATTCAGCCTCATGAGGAAGCAGTAGAGGTTATCAACTTGGGTTCCGAAAAAGAAAAGAAGGAAATTAAGATTGGAGCGTTATTGGATGCGCCCGTCAAAGAGAAAATAGTCAAGCTTCTTGAAGAGTATGTGGATATCTTTGCATGGTCATACCAAGATATGCCAGGATTGGATCCTGAGATTGTGGAGCACCACTTACCTCTAAAACCCGAATGTTCGCCAGTCAAGCAGAAGTTGAGAAGAACTCGCCCTGACATGGCTCTCAAGATCAAAGAGGAAGTGCAAAAGCAGATTAATGCTGGATTTCTCGTTACATCAGAATATCCTCAATGGTTGGCCAACATAGTGCCTGTTCCCAAGAAGGATGGTAAGGTCAGGATGTGCGTCGACTACCGAGATTTAAACAAAGCTAGTCCAAAAGACGACTTCCCTTTACCCCACATTGACATATTGGTCGACAATACTGCCAAATCTAAGGTGTTCTCCTTCATGGATGGCTTCTCTGGATACAATCAGATTAAAATGGCTGTTGAAGATAGAGAAAAAACGTCTTTCATTACACCTTGGGGCACCTTTTGCTATCAAGTGATGCCTTTTGGCTTAACAAATGCGGGTGCTACCTATCAAAGGGGCATGACCACTCTCTTCCACGACATGATACACAAAGAAATTGAAGTGTATGTCGACGACATGATTGTCAAATCAGGAAATGAAGAGGAACATGTTGAGTATTTGTTAAAGATGTTTCAACGTCTGAGAAAATATCGGCTTCGCCTGAACCCCAACAAATGTACATTCGGCGTGAGATCAAGAAAACTCCTAGGTTTCATTGTCAATCAAAAGGGTATCGAGGTAGATCCCGATAAAGTCAAGGCTATCAGAGAAATGCCTGCTCCTCAAACTGAGAAGCAAGTAAGGGGATTTCTAGGACGTTTGAACTACATCTCCAGATTCATATCCCACATGACAGCCACTTGTGGACCCATCTTCAAGCTACTTCGCAAAAATCAAGAAGTGGTATGGACAAAAGATTTCCAGAAAGCTTTTGACAACATCAAGGAGTACCTGCTAGAACCCCCAATACTTATTCCTCCCGTCGAAGGAAGACCTTTAATCATGTACTTAACCGTATTGGAGGACTCCATGGGTTGTGTACTCGGGCAACAAGACGAGACCGGTAGGAAAGAGCACACCGTCTACTACCTAAGCAAGAAGTTTACGGACTGTGAGTCCCGATACTCTCTACTCGAGAAGACTTGTTGTGCATTAGCCTGGGCTGCTAGGCGTCTTCGTCACTACATGCTCAATCATACTACTTGGCTGATATCCAAAATGGATCCAATCAAGTACATCTTTGAAAAGCCCGCCTTAACCGGAAGGATCGCCCGTTGGCAGATGTTGTTATCAGAATATGACATCGAATACCACACTCAGAAGGCCATCAAAGCCAGCATTCTTGCCGACCATTTGGCTCATCAATCAATTGAGGATTATCAACCAATCAAGTTTGACTTGCCCGATGAAGAAATCATGTATCTAAAGATGAAGGATTGTGACGAACCACTACTCGGCGAAGGTCCAGATCCCGAATCTAGATGGAAGTTAATCTTTGATGGAGCTGTCAATGTCTATGGCAATGGAATTGGGGCAGTCATCGTCACCCCCGAGGGCAAACATCTCCCTTTTGCTGCAAGACTATCATTCGATTGTACAAACAATATGGCAGAGTATGAAGCTTGTATCTTAGGAATTGAGGAAGCCATCGATCTAAGGATCAAGAACCTCGATATTTATGGAGACTCAGCTCTTGTGATTAATCAAATCAATGGAGATTGGGAAACTCGCCACACCGGCTTGATTCCTTACAAAGATTACGCAAGACATTTGCTAACCTTTTTCTACAAAGTCAAGCTGCATCACATTCCTCGAGACGAGAATCAAATGGCAGATGCTTTGGCGACCCTGTCTTCTATGTATGAGGTCAGCCGCCAGAATGAAATCCCAACAATCAAGGTTCAGCACCTAGAAAGGCCCGCACATGTATTTGCAGCCGAAGCAGTCATAGATAACCAGCCATGGTTCCATGACATCAAATGTTTCCTCCAAAAGCGAGAGTACCCGCATGGGGCATCCAACAAGGATAAGAAAACTCTGCGAAGATTAGCTGGCAATTTCTTTCTAAATGGAGAAGTTTTATACAAGAGGAATTTTGATATGGTGCTGCTCAGATGTGTTGATGAGCAAGAAGCGGATCTCATAATGCATGAGATACATGAAGGTTCCTTTGGAACTCATTCCAGCGGACACACCATGGCTAGGTAGATCTTGAGAGCCGGATATTACTGGATGACCTTGGAAAGTGATTGCTACAAGCACGCCAGGAAATGCCACAAATGTCAAATTTATGCGGACAAGATCCATATGCCACCAACGTCTCTGAATGTCCTCTCTTCACCATGGCCTTTCTCTATGTGGGGCATTGACATGATTGGTAGGATTGAACCCAAAGCTTCAAATGGACATCGCTTCATCCTAGTGGCAATTGACTACTTCACCAAATGGGTTGAGGCTGCATCATATGCCAACGTCACCAAACAAGTGGTGGTCCGATTTATTAAGAATCATATCATTTGCCGATATGGTATTCCCAACAAGATCATCACGAACAATGGGACCAATCTGAATAACAAAATGATGAAGGAGCTATGCAAGGAGTTCAAGATCGAGCATCATAACTCTTCTCCTTATAGACCTCAGATGAATGGTGCGGTTGAAGCTGCAAACAAAAACATTAAGAAAATAGTGCAAAAGATGGTAGTCACATACAAAGATTGGCATGAGATGCTACCATATGCCTTGCACGGGTATCGTACTTCAGTACGAACATCAACAGGGGAAACCCCTTTCTCTTTAGTATACGGCATGGAAGCAGTGCTCCCCGTAGAAGTCGAAATCCCGTCATTGAGAATCTTGATGGAAGCTAAGTTGTCAGAGGTTGAATGGTGTCAAAACAGATACGATCAGTTGAACTTAATTGAGGAAAAACGCATGACTGCTTTGTGTCATGGACAACTGTATCAACAGAGGATGAAACAAGCTTTTGACAAGAAGGTTCGTCCCCGTGAGATCCAAGAAGGAGACCTCGTGCTCAAAAGGATCCTATCTTTTCAACCCGACTCTAGGGGCAAATGGACGCCTAACTACGAAGGCCCGTATGTCATCAAGAGAGTGTTCTCCGGAGGAGCCTTGATTCTCACAACAATGGACGGCGAGGATTTTCCGCGTCCTGTGAATTCCAATGTAGTCAAGAAATACTTTGTCTAAAAACAAAAGAACAGTTCGGTAAGTCGAAAACCTGAAAGGGCGGCTTAGGCAAAAATGAACGTCTCGGTGGACTGAAAACCTGAAAGGGCGGTCCAGGCAAAAATTAGAGACATAAACAGAAATAATTAGCCTGATGGGTCAAACATCTGAAAGGACGACCTATGCAAAAATTAAGGATCAAAAGACAAAGTAACTACATCGGATTGGTCGTGATTCGTTTGGGGGCACGTCAATTGTCTAAAGACTCCGAATCGGAAGCATCCAAACAAGGGATTCAACGTTGTTAGGGATAATAGTGGTCATCGTGTTCAATGTACCCTCCCTTTTATATTTACCATTTTTTTTCAAACTTTGTAAGGTTCGAGGAGCCACGCCTTTGGCAGGCTACCACCCCATTAATAAATTTCACTTCCCAGCATACTTTTTCCTTTTATCAAAGTTCCCATTTTTATTCTATTCTTTCATTCATTTCTATTTCTTGATGTGTCATACCCCATTTTTTGACTTTTATTTTTTATGGGTGTTATATTTTTATTATCTCATTATTTATTTTTTACCTTTTATTATTGCTATAATATTTTATATCATCATCATTATCCTTAATATTATTATTGTTATGTTATTTTATTTTCCTTTAATAATATCATTATTATTTTATTACTATTAGTTTTTATCTTTTAATATTATTAAATTTTATTTATTATCATCATTTTCCTTATTATTGTCATTACTATTTTTATTCATTTTTGTTGCCATTTGCATTTTTATCATTTATTATTATTATTGTTTTTATTATTTATTTCCCCATTTTAACCTTTTATTTTATACAAAAAAATCAAAAAAAGTGAAGTTCGCAGTGCGAACTCACCTTCGCACTGCGACCTCTGCGAAAATTCTGCAGATTTTTATATAGTTGTTTATCTTTTTTGCTTTCAACTACAATTATCATTAGTAGTATTATTACTTGTATTATTGCTATTTTGTGACTGATTTGGTGCAGCAAGGCAGGATTTAATGTGTGACGTTAAAGGTAAAAGGAAAGAAGAACTTTCTTCTAACCTCTCATGTGATCAAACAAATTGGCTATCCTTGGTCAGTTTTTGTCCCCCCAAATTGACCCCTCACCCAACCTAAACATGCCAGCCAGCTGCTTGATCCATTTCCTTCCCTTTTTCCCTGCCAAAAGCAGTCAATCCCAAGTGGTTTATGTTGCAAAAAAGCTGTGTGACATGCCCTGTTTTGAGCTGGATTTCTTCCCCCACACATAAGCCCACATGCTGATTTTGATTCCCCCAATCTCCCTGTACATGGCAGTACACGTTTTGATTGTTTGACCCCCCAAGATTGCAAGGATTGATCCCAAGAATCATCCCTTTTGCAGCTGCCCTGTTTTACAGTTTTTACCATCATTACCTTCTAGAATCAATGGCATTTGTGGCTGAGATCAGTCAAGACCTTGCCCCTTGGCACAAGGCAAAGCAAGTTCTATCCATTAGCATTAAATGCAAAGTGATCTAGCCTGAGTTTAGCTCATGATCAGCTAGTGTTTTAGGATTTTATTCATCATTGTTCATCATTACAAAGATTTGCATTTATGCCTATAAAAGGAAGGGCAAGGCATAAGGATCACACACAATTGAACACATCAAAAACCAGTTAGAAACAGACCATTTCAGAGAGCTAACACACACGAAATTCACTCCAAAAATCCCTTGCATTGCAGCACAAAACCAGTCCATCACAAACACTTTGAACCTTGTTCATAACCTTTCCCAAAGCAAGCAAGCCACTTCCAGTCTTGTTCAAGCATTGCTAGGAGTTCTGTAAGTCTCCTATAACTTTTCTTTTCTACTGTATATGCTGTTTACATATCTTGCTTTGTCCAATTTCGCTTTGTGAACCAAAACCTCCTTTGAACCCCAAAAAAGGACCTCAAAGGGGCCAAGCTTTAAAACTGTGTTTTTTCACCTTTTTTCTTCCTTTTTGTCAAGTTTCTTAACCTCCTTTAGGTTCTGAATCTTGCTTAGAAGCAGTTTCTGAACTTCTGTTCAGAAACAGCTTCTGAGTTAAGAAATTCGCATACTTCGCAGAGCCAAGCCTTGCTCGCACTGCGAACACACCAGAACCTGACTTCGCAGAGCCAAGTTCTGGTTGCTCTGCGAAGTATGTGAAATTCAGAACATGAATCAGGCATTCAAATGTCAAATTTTTGGGATTCTAGCCCTTGATTCAGAACCTAAAGAGGGTTAAAACCATTTTGGTCCAAACCCAACTCATAATCATGCACAACTTTGAAGGTTTCAAAAGTTCGTGCGACACAATTTGAATAACTTGTGAAACAAGTTATGTTCTTAATATTTTCAAAACAACAAGTTTGAGCAACAAGCTAAGTTCGTCTATTTCAAAACAAACTTGGACAACCATGTTGTTCATGATTTTCAATCTAAACGCGAACTTAAGCCGAGTTTGCTCACTTTTTAAACCAAGCTCGAATTGAGCCGAACTTGTGAACTTTCCAACGTTTTGCATATTTTATGATTGTGTTTGCCATTCAAACTTGAACCAAACTTGTTCTTGAGTTTCAATAACTTAAGCAACAAGTAACGTTCATGATTTTAATAAAATCGAACAACAAATTTGTTCGTGTTTTCTTTTCTTTTACATGTATCCTTTTAAAGCTTTGGTTCCCTTTGACATTCCTTAGAGTGACAAAACCAAACTTGAATGAAACGGGAATGGCTTGACGTATGTCTCCCCAAACCTCGATTGCACGAATGCGTGACGTATGTCTCGTCGCTCGGGCAATCGTCATTCCATCCTTGACGCGTCTAGCACGCTCAACCTTCCCTTGGTCCCCTTGTGGCCATTTTTATCCTTTTTCTTGGCCCTCGTGGTCAATCCGAACCTTTCGCGCCTTGCGCGTTTTATTTTTAACCTTTTTTACGCCTTGCGCGAATTTTTTCGCCTCAGTGCGTTTGTCTTTATTTAAAAAAAACATTCACGCCTCGCGCGAGCTTATCGCCTAGCGTCCATCTTTCACCATTTTAAAACTTTGTACGTCTTCGTACGTTTTTAAAACCTTTGCTCACGTCCGAGCGTAAAACTTTTTCATCAAATCATTTATTTTCATGCATTGTCGTCAGTGGCCAGCTCGGCAACAACCCGAGCAGCTGACTTTTACTTTCTTGTCGTCAATGGCCAGTTCGGCAGCAACCCGAGCAGTTGACATTTATTTTCATTACACTTTTTCTTTTTTTCAAACTTTTTCGCTCGGACGCGATCGAACCTTTTTTAACTAAAACGAATCAACATACAAACGTTTTTCTACCAAAGAACTACGTACGCTTTGAATTCTCCGACTACCGGGAGATACGTAGGAGCAAGATCGACATCTTGTCAAGCCCATTAATAAAAAACTTGTTTTTCCCTTTTCGTTTGTTTTTATCTCTTTCTTTATCCCGCATTATGTCTTTTATATATTTCCTTTTATACATATTTAAACATGTAAGTAAAACATCGAACCATTTTAAGCCTAAGCCGACTAAGAGGTTCCCGTTGAGTACAACGGATGTGAGGGGTGCTAATACCTTCCCCTCGCATAATCGACTTTCGAACCTAAAATCTTTTCTCAAGGTAATTTAGAACTTTTTTCCTTTTTTCCCCGAAAAATTAAAAGTTCAGTCGTAATTTAGAATTAGTGATTCAAAGCTTCCCCAATAGCTTGACATCCGAAATTCGACGCGACAGAAATGGCGACTTCACTGGGGACATGCATAAAACACTTTGTTTTTGCATAAACGAGTCAAGCCTATCTCAGTCGGCTTTTAGGCTAATTGGTTCCTTCTACTTACATGTTTATGTCTTCTTGTCATTATTTGTCTTGTTTATTCTTATACTTTGCATATATATATATATATATATCATTTGTGCTTCATATTCGTATATATCTCAATTGTGGGGGGTACTTGAGCGATGTTACTCCACATTGTTCGGGTTAATGCCGGACGTGTGAGGCTCTCTACCCGAGCTCGAGAAAAAACTAAGTTAGCAGGAGGTTGTGTGCGGAAGCCCGCGTTGACGTATGTCCGTGAGGTAGGATGCCCAACCCCGCTTAGACGAGATTCTCATATGGAATTAATTGAAGTCATGTCGACGTATGTCCATAGTCAACCCTAATTCCATATGAGGTTAATGACTCTAAGGACCTCTTCTTAGGAATCTTACCTATTAGAGCCTACACGTGAGGATGGGGGGAAATTTTGAACCTACATATCACACCCATGCATATCATACATTTACATTCATGGAAAATAATTTTCGCATATCACTTTGCTTTATAGGAATTTAAAAAGAACAAATCAAATATTAGCAAAGAGAAATATGGATTCCGGAAATAAAAGTACGCTCGCTTTCAAAGTTAAGGCTCCTAGGGTGGAAAGTTTGTTAGCCTTAAGCAAGAGGCTCTCCCCGGTCAACAAGAGTATTTTTGAGGCAAGCTATGGGTTGATACTTGATCTCCTACCCGTGAAGATAGATCCAACGGCATTAACTACTTTGGCACAATTCTTCGATCCACCACTCCGGTGTTTTACATTTCAAGATTTCCAACTAGCTCCAACATTGGAAGAATTCGAGAAGATCTTGGGTTGTAGCATGAAAGGTCGTGAATTATATTTAGGTCCCGGGAAAGACCCCACATTGGAGGCCATTGCTGAATCCTTGTACCTTGATGTCCAAGAAGTAGTGTCTAATTTGGAAATTAGAGGAAATGCTAGGGGATTCACAAGAAAGTTTTTGGAAGCCAAAGCTCGGGATTTACTAGCCAACAAAGAGGTAATGGCTTTCAACGCCATCTTAGCCCTCTTAGTCTACGGGATTGTTTTATTCCCCAACATGGATGATTTCGTAGACTTTCCGGCTCTAGAGGTATTCATGATCAAAAATCCGGTTCCCACCATTTTGGCGGATTTTTATCACTCCCTCTACTCTAGGCATGAACAAGCAAGAGGACGCAAGATTTCTTGTTGCACTCCTTTAGTGCAAATTTGGATGATGTCCCACATGCCAAGAAACCGAGACTTTGCGGAAAACCGGGCCAAGCTCAAATGGTCGCAACGGATGACGACCCTCGTCGCGAAGGACATCCATTGGTTTTCTCCAAACTTAGAGGACCCGGAAATTATCCTCAGTTGCGGGGACTTCCCTAATGTACCTCTCATTGGTACTAAGGGATGCATTAATTACAATCCGGTCCTCTCTCTCCGACAATTAGGTTTTTCAATGGAAAACAAACCTAATGACCTTTTGTTGGAAGCTTTCTTTTTGAGGGAAGGCGATCAAGATCCAGCATTGTTAGAAAGAATCCAAGGGGCGTGGAGCCAAGTACACAAAGGAAGGGTCGGCAAGAGGAATTGTGTCGCCAAACCCCTTTATACTCAATGGGTGAAGGAGAGGGTCAAAGCAATCAAGTTACCCTTCGTGGATATAAGCCCTCCAAAGCCTCCTACGCCTAAACCTATCACAATCATTCCTAACCAAGAAGCGGAGGAACTCAAAACTAAGATTCGAGAGCTCCAAAACAAAAACGGAGACTTAGAATTAAAGCACCTCCAAGCTTTAGGAGAAATTACTAGGACGAAGAGAGATCGTGATAAAGTATCACATTCTCTCCTAGTATGCCAAAAACGGCTAAGGATCTCCGAAGGGAAGAGAAATTGGATAGGAGGCGGCTTAGTTAGTGCGGATGCCAACCTTGTGGCCAAGGACGAAGAGTTGGAAAGAATCTTGCATTCCAACCAAGAGCTCAAGAAGTTCGGCGAGTTAGCTATCGAAGCTCAACGGAAATGGAGGTTGAAATTTCAAGAGAAAAATCAACAGCTCCAAGAAGTGGTCAAAGACTACAAAGAGCAGCTTCAAGCCGAACGCGTCCAACGGTAAAGACATGAGAGCCTTTCTCATCAAGGGAAGCTACATTGCAATCGCCTCGAGGCGGACATCAAGAAATTCGAAGAATACTTCGATAAGATTGCAAGAGAGCATGGGAATCACATTGCACGACTCCTCGATGAGATTAGGCATGCAAATATCCAGCTCGCCCAACGCAAGGAAGTGATTGAGTTTGTATGGCAGGATGCTTCCCGACTAAGTGAGGACTTCACTAGATTAGTCGCATTCTCAAACTTAGTTATCGCCGAGCTTCCGAAGAAACTTGCAAAGGCCGAAATGGTCGTGCCATACTTTGTCATCCCTACGGAAATTCAAGAATTTATGAAGTTCTGCAAGGACACATTAGATTTCTATAGGGAGGAGATAAGCAAGGCCGAGAGGCGAGCGGCTATTTGATTTGTATTAGCATTAGTTACACTTTGTAATCTCAATGTTATTAAATCAAATATATTTTGACAATGTTAATTTTCCGGTTTCTAATACTTTTAAATTGCTAATATTAATTGTTCACTTTTGAATTTCCTTATAAAGCAAAGCAAATTTTTTTTCATGCATACATCATTCATTATCATGCATACGGTCATCCTCGAGTCCAAGCTCATTTCCCTTTTTCTTATCCTCAGGATTTCTTATAATCCAAATTGAGTCTTCAGTGTCTGCATTCTCTCCGCAACACTACGTGTCTTCTTGTAAGAAAAAGTGGCTCATCATCCCGAGGCAACTCACTCCTACAATACCCGAGCGACCCTAAAGAGGAAAATGGAAAACCTCGAGCAAGAGAATCAAGATCTTCGTGAAGAAGTAACATCTATGAGAACTGAAATGGAAAAACTAACGGAGTTAGTGAAACTACTAGCGGCCGCACAAATCCCGGCACCTCCTCCTCCTTCTAGCTCCCAAGCTCCAGCACTAGCTTCTACTTCAACTCCGCCCTTACATGATGGAACTCAGCGCTACACTAAACCCCCCGGTTGCACATGGGGTATGCCATTTGAGTTTGGCGAAGAATCCGTCCCTATTCCAACAACCTTTCAAGAAACCCCGGTCATTCAACCCGAGGTTACCTTTACCCAGGCTGCTGCGGCCTTCACTACACCAGTGGTCCACACCACTCAAGGGGATTACGGGCCTATCTTTCACGCCGAAAGTTTAGGCGCCCAGGATAGGATGGCGGATTTCCTTGAGAAATTCGATGAGATGCAAAAGGAGATTAAGGCCCTCCGAGGGAAAGATTTATTCGGGAAGGACGCCCATGATCTCTGCCTAGTACCCAATGTCAAGATCCCTCCTAAATTCAAGGTCCCGGATTTTGAGAAGTACAAAGGGAATACTTGCCCGCAAAGTCACTTGGTAATGTACGCAAGAAAGATGTCGACGCAAACCGACAACCATCAGCTGCTCATTCATTATTTCCAAGACAGCTTAACCGGTGCCGCTTTAAAGTGGTACATGGGTTTGGATAGTACCAAAATCCAAACCTTTAATGACTTGGGAGAGGCGTTTGTCCGCCAATACAAATATAATTTGGACATGGCCCCGGACCGGGACCAACTCCGGGCTATGGCCCAAAAGGACAAAGAGACCTTTAAGGAGTACGCACAAAGATGGAGAGAGATAGCGGCTCAGAATAGCCCGTCTCTAGAAGAAAAGGAAATGACCAAGATATTTTTAAATACCCTTGGTTCCTTTTACTATGAACGAATGGTTGCCAGCGCACCAAGTGACTTCACCGAGATGGTAAGCATGGGCGTACGTTTGGAAGATGCGGTCCGAGAAGGACGCTTAATAAAGGAAAGTGCTCCGTCTAGTAGCACAAAGAGATTTGGGGGTAGCTATCCAAGGAAGAAAGAGCAAGATATCGGCATGATTGGTCACGGAGGACCTCATCAAGGGTACTCAGCATATCCGCATGTCTCTGCTATCTCACCTGCCATCTCTACGCCTCCAAATTACCAAGTTCAAGTCCCGCAAAGATCTCTCCCTCAATATCAGCAATCCTATCAACAACAGCATCCGCAAAATTCACAACAATCATACCAGCAGCCTCGCCCACAAGGTCAGCAGCAATTCCGACCTCAAGCACCTCAACAGCCCTTCAACCATCAGAATCGCCCAAGAGCGGCATTCGATCCGATACCCATGAAGTACGCGGACCTGCTCCCGGCTTTACTTGCGAGAAATCTCGTACAAACAAGAGCACCACCTCCCGTACCAAGTGAATTACCTCCATGGTATCGACATGACCTTACATGCGCATACCATCAAGGGGCATCAAGCCATGACGTTGAACGTTGCCTTGCTTTAAAGAATGAGGTCCAGAAGCTAGTCCGTACCAAAGTATTGACCTTCAAGGACTCAAACCCAAATGTCCAAACTAACCCGCTGCCGAATCATGGTTCCTCAATCAACATGGTTCAAGAACACCAAGGAACCCATCCTATTTTGAAAGTCCAAAACATCAGGACTCCCTTGGTTCCATTACACATCGGAATGTGTAAAGCAGCCATGTTCGAGCACGATCATGCTAGGTGTGAAGAGTGTTCAGTAAGTCCTCAAGGATGTATGCAAATCCAAAATGACATACAAGGACTAATGGACAAGAAAGAGCTCGTTGTCACAAAAAAGGACGAGAGGGTATGTGTCATAATTCCGGATTTCGATATCCCGGAACATTTGGAGGTAGCCTTCAGCAGCCAAGAACCTGCCACTACTCCACTTGTAATCTGTTTACCCGGGCCTGCCCCGTACACTTCCAACAAAGCAGTCCCTTATAAGTACCTTGCAACCATGATAAACAACGGCCAAGAGACGCCTATTCCTCCCTTAGCCCCTGTTGATAATATCACGGATAGCAGTAAAGTGCTAAGGAGTGGACGTGTTCTTCCCACAACAGTCCAAGAGAAGGTCAGTACTCCGATATTTAAACCGAAGCCAACCCAAGACCCCTGCACAAACAAGGATATAGGTCAATCCAGTGGGGCAAATGCCGATTCGGATCTCGATGAGGTGTTAAAGTTAATCAAGAAGAGTGAATACAAGGTCGTGGACCAGTTGTTGCAAACGCCTTCCAAAATCTCTATGTTGTCCTTATTGTTAAACTCCGACGCTCGTAGAGAATCATTGATGAGAGTCTTGGACCAAGCCTTTGTGGAGCACGACATAACCCTTGGCCAATTCGGAGGCATTATCGGAAACATCACTGTCTGCAATAGCTTGAGCTTCAGTGATGAGGAATTCCCCGAGCAAGGAAGGCACCATAATTTGGCATTACACATATCGTACCTGTAGACACCGGCTCTTCATTGAACGTAATGGCCAAGACAACCCTTGACCAGCTTTCCTACCAGGGGACCCCCATGAGACAAAGTGGCGTAGTTGTTAAAGCCTTCGATGGCTCGAAGAAATCAGTGATCGGGGAAGTGGATTTACCTATTACAATCGGGCCATCTGTTTTCCAAATAACCTTCCAAATAATGGATATACAAGCAGCGTACAGTTGTTTGTTAGGCCGACCGTGGATCCACGAGGCCGGAGCAGTGACGTCCACACTGCATCAAAAGCTGAAATTTGTGAAGAATGGAAAGCTAGTAACTGTGGGAGGAGAGGAAGCTCTGTTGATCAGCCATCTGTCAGCTTTCTCTTTCATCGGTGCTGATATCGTTGATGGGACATCATTCCAAGGTCTTTCCTTAGATGATGAGAGTGCCACAAAGAACGGAGCGTCCATGTCTTCTTTCAAGAACGCACAAAGAGCGGTGCAAGATGACCTACTCCCGGATTGGGGAAAGATGATAAGCCCGCCGGAGCATAAGCATAGAGAAGGGTTAGGTTTCACTCCAACTACAAGAGTTACCAAACCAAGAACTAACATTGAGCCGCTCGAGAATATCTTTCGTAGCGCCAGCTTTATCCACCCCGCAAAGGAAACCAACGCCATCACTGAAGATGGGCCGGAAGAAACAGCACCTGTCCATGTAACACCCGGAGGAGCTTGTCGCAATTGGGTCGCTATCGATGTTCCCTCTGTTATTCAGCCTTCCAAGTAATGTGTTTGTCTATTTTATCTTTTTCGAAAAAAAAAACCCTTTCGCCTCGCCCGAAGCGAAAGGAGACTCATGTAGGGCTTGTTTAATATACTATCATCAATAAATAAAAATCGTTGTTTGTATTACAACTTCCACGTATTTATACGTTGTCCTTTTCTTTTTTATTTTTCAATATCAAAACCCAAAAACATTTTCATTTTAATTTCTAAGAGTCTGCATTTTTTTCTTTTATTAAAATCAATCACCCATTACGTACAGACTAAGCACCCATAAACCCGTTGAACACCTTAGCCCTAGGCTCCCTCTGAACTTTGAATTCCCTGTTTACAAAGCGGAAGAGGAAGAGGATGAAGAGATCCCGGATGAGATCAAGCGCCTACTAGAACAAGAGAGGAAGACCATTCAGCCTCACGAGGAAACAATAGAGATCATCAACTTGGGTTCCGAAGAAGAAAAGAAAGAGGTTAAGATAGGAGCGTTATTGGATGCGCCTGTCAAAGAGAAAATAATCAAGCTTCTTGAAGAGTATGTGGATATCTTTGCATGGTCATATCAAGATATGCCAGGATTGGATCCTGAGATTGTGGAACACCACTTACCTCTAAAACCGGAATGTTCGCCAGTCAAGCAGAAGTTGAGAAGAACTCGCCCTGACATGGCCCTCAAGATCAAAGAGGAAGTGCAAAAGCAAATTAACGCTGGATTTCTCGTTACCTCGGAATATCCTCAATGGTTGGCCAACATAGTGCCAGTTCCCAAGAAGGATGGTAAAGTCAGAATGTGTGTCGACTATCGAGATTTAAACAAGGCTAGCCCGAAGGACGACTTCCCGTTACCTCACATTGACATATTGGTTGACAACACCGCCAAATCCAAGGTTTTCTCCTTCATGGACGGTTTCTCAGGGTATAATCAGATTAAAATGGCTATCGAAGATAGAGAAAAAACGTCTTTCATTACACCTTGGGGCACCTTCTGTTACCAAGTGATGCCTTTTGGCCTAACGAATGCGGGTGCTACCTACCAAAGGGGCATGACTACTCTCTTCCACGACATGATACACAAAGAAATCGAAGTGTATGTCGACGACATGATTGTCAAATCAAGAACGGAAGAAGAGCATGTCGAATATTTGTCAAAGATGTTTCAACGCCTGAGAAAGTATCGGCTACGCCTGAACCCCAACAAATGTACGTTCGGCGTGAGATCAGGAAAACTCCTAGGTTTCATTGTCAGTCAAAAGGGTATCGAGGTAGATCCCGATAAGGTCAAAGCCATCAGAGAAATGCCTGCTCCTCAAACTGAGAAGCAAGTAAGGGGTTTCTAGGACGTTTGAACTACATCTCTAGATTCATATCCCATATGACAGCCACTTGTGGACCCATCTTCAAGCTGCTCCGCAAAAATCAAGAAGTGGTATGGACAGAAGATTGCCAAAAAGCTTTTGATAGCATCAAAGAATACCTACTAGAACCTCCAATACTTATTCCTCCAGTCGAAGGAAGACCATTGATCATGTACTTAACCGTGTTGGAGGACTCCATGGGTTGTGTACTCGGACAACAAGACGAGACCGGTAGAAAAGAGCACGCTGTCTACTACTTAAGCAAGAAGTTTACGGACTGCGAGTCCCGATACTCTCTACTTGAAAAGACTTGCTGCGCACTAGCATGGGCTGCTAGGCGTCTTCGCCACTACATGCTTAACCATACCACTTGGTTGGTATCCAAGATGGATCCAATCAAGTACATTTTTGAAAAACCCGCCTTAACCGGAAGAATCGCCCGTTGGCAAATGTTGTTGTCGGAATACGACATCGAGTACCACACTCAGAAAGCTATCAAAGCCAGCATTCTCGCTGACCATTTGGCTCATCAACCAATTGAGGATTATCAACCGATCAAGTTTGACTTCCCCGATGAAGAAATCATGTACCTAAAGATGAAGGATTATGACGAGCCACTATTCGGCGAAGGTCCAGATCCCGAATCTAAATGGAAGTTAATCTTTGATGGAGCCGTCAATGTCTATGGCAACGGAATTGGAGCAGTCATCGTCACCCCTGAGGGCAAGCATCTCCCCTTTGCTGCAAGACTATCATTCGACTGTACAAACAATATGGCAGAATATGAAGCTTGTATATTAGGAATTGAGGAAGCCATCGATCTAAGGATCAAGAACCTCGACATTTATGGAGACTCAGCTCTTGTGATTAATCAAATCAATGTAGATTGGGAAACTCGCCACACCGGCTTGATCCCTTATAAAGATTACGCAAGACGCTTGCTGACCTTTTTCAACAAAGTCAAGCTGCACCACATTCCTCGAGACGAGAATCAAATGGCGGATGCTCTAGCGACCTTATCTTCGATGTATGAGGTCAGTCGCCGGAATGAAATTCCAACAATCAAGGTTCAACACCTAGAAAGGCCCGCACATGTATTTGCAGCCGAAGCAGTCATAGATGACAAACCATGGTTCCATGACATCAAATGTTTCCTCCAAAAGCAAGAGTACCCGCATGGGGCATCCAACAAGGATAAGAAAACCCTGCGAAGATTAGCCGGCAGCTTCTTTTTAAACGGAGAAGTTTTATACAAGAGGAATTTTGATATGGTGTTGCTCAGATGTGTTGATGAGCAAGAAGCGGACCTCATAATGCATGAAATACATGAAGGCTCCTTCGGAACCCATTCCAGTGGGCACACAATGGCTAGGAAAATCTTAAGAGCCGGGTATTATTGGATGACCTTGGAAAGCGATTGCTACAAGCATGCCAGGAAATGCCACAAATGCCAAATCTACGCGGACAAGATCCACATGCCACCGACAGCTCTGAATGTCCTCTCATCACCATGGCCTTTCTCCATGTGGGGCATTGACATGATTGGTAGGATCGAACCCAAAGCTTCTAATGGACATCGCTTCATCTTAGTGGCAATCGACTACTTCACCAAATGGGTTGAGGCTGCATCATATGCCAACGTCACAAAACAAGTGGTGGTCCGATTTATCAAGAATCACATCATCTGTCGATATGGTATTCCCAGCAAGATCATCACCGACAATGGGACCAACTTGAATAACAAAATGATGAAGGAACTATGCAAAGGGTTCAAGATCGAGCATCATAACTCTTCTCCTTATAGACCCCAGATGAATGGTGCGGTTGAAGCTGCAAACAAAAACATCAAGAAGATAGTGCAAAAGATGGTAGTCTCGTACAAAGATTGGCATGAGATGCTACCATATGCCTTACACGGATACCGTACCTCAGTACGTACGTCGACAGGGGCAACCCCTTTCTCTTTAGTATACGGCATGGAAGCAGTGCTCCCCGTAGAAGTCGAAATCCCGTCATTGAGAATCTTGATGGAGGCTAAGTTATCAGAGGCTGAATGGTGTCAAAATCGATACGATCAGTTGAATTTAATCGAGGAGAAATGCATGACAGCATTATGTCATGGACAACTGTACCAACAAAGGATGAAACAAGCTTTCGACAAGAAAGTTCGTCCTCGGGAAATCCAAGAAGGAGACCTCGTGCTCAAAAGGATCCTATCCTTTCAACCTGACTCTAGGGGCAAATGGACACCTAACTATGAAGGCCCTTATGTCGTCAAGAGAGTATTCTCCGGAGGAGCCTTGATTCTCACGACAATGGACGGCGGGGATTTTCCGCGTCCTGTGAACTCCGATGTAGTCAAGAAATATTTTGTCTAAAAACAAAAGAATAGCTCGGTAAGTCGAAAACCTGAAAGGGCGGCTTAAGCAAAAAAGAGCGTCTCGGTGGACTGAAAACCTGAAAGGGCGGTCCAGGCAAAAATTAGAGACATAAAACAAAAATAGCTATCCTGATAGGTCAAGCATCTGAAGGGGTGACCTATGCAAAAATTAAGGATTAAAAGACAAGGTAACTACATCGGATTGGTCGTGATCTACTCGGGACACATCAATTGTCTGAAGACTCCGAATCGGAAGCATCCAGACAGGGAATTCAAAGTTATTAGGGATACTAGTGGCCATCGCGTTCAATGTACCCTTCCCTTTTATATTTACCCTTTTTAAACTTTGTAAGATTAGTGGAGCCACGCCTTTGGC
Organism: Medicago ruthenica; assembly: GCA_018208015.1. Lineage (NCBI taxonomy): Eukaryota > Viridiplantae > Streptophyta > Magnoliopsida > Fabales > Fabaceae > Medicago > Medicago ruthenica. The sequence goes on along the minus strand of CM031376.1, from coordinate 38,936,179 downwards.
AGGCTACCACCCCTTTAATAAATTTCATTTCCCAACTTTCTTTACATCTTTTGTCATGTTTCTTTCATTCATTTTTATTCTTGATGATAGTACTTTTAAAAAAACAAAAAAAACTTTTCCAAAATTTATTACATGAGTCTTTCATTTTTATCCAATGACAAACACATTCCTTTTCGAACTTGCGAATACTCGGAGTGAACATCAATGTCTATCCTTAAAGCAGATAACGCTTCGCAGGCCAAGCATGGTCAATCGTAAAAAGGAATCCCCCAACAGAATTCTTGGTGAATTAATCAAAAATTCCCCAGTGAGTTAAGAGCCCGAGAGGACCCTTCAGGCAAAGACCGACCAAGGCATAAGCATTCCCGACGGAATCATCAGTTCTTCTCTCCAGCGGATTAGCACAGTCCCCAATGGACTACCAACTCCCCAGGAAGCCAATATTTGTTCTATTCTCACAAGCCCAATTACCATTGGCATCAAAAGCTGGATATCGATCATGCTTCCAAAATGATCTTTATATCCCCAGTGAATTCACGAGCGAAGCCCAATCTTATTGGCATACCCCCAGTGGAGTCTTACATCATCCAAGCCCGACTTTGCTCGGCATCCAAACCATAGTTCCCCAGCGTCCCATGTGATGTCTGTCATCCCTCAGGTCAGCATAATTCATGCAGCATATCATAATCATTCATTAGCATGCATTTCACATCAAGGGGCAATTCCTTAACAAACAAGTTGGGTATCCCCAGAACAAATTCATCCCTCACATGACGTCCTCAGTGACAGTCGTACATTCATGCATTCATACATATGCATACAGCATGTCATACATGGTTATTTCTAACCATCATGAGTCTCACCAAACAATCGCGAGCAATTCGTGAATTCTTTTTTCCCAGTGTCATCCCCAGTCCTTCTGGTTCAGAGATGTCATCCTTTTACGCCAAGTTGCAGTTCAAACGAACAGCTTGCGCGTCTTTTTTGTCAATTCTTTACGCCAAGTGGCAGTTCTTTAATGAACAGCTTGCGCGTACTCCCCAGTGTTGTGCCAAGTGGCAAGTTCTTCAATGAACAGCTTGTGCATTCTTTCTCCCCGACGAAGGGGCATTTTTTGTAAGGAACGGCTTGTCAGCCGCATCCCCAGTATCGTCAGTGGCAAGTTCGGTAACCATCCGAACAGCTGACATCTTTCACATTTCTTTTTTCTGTCGTCAATGGCAAGTTCGGCAACATCCGAACAGTTGACATTTCTTTTTCCTGTCGTCAATGCCAAGTTCGGCAACATCCGAACAGTTGACATTTTATTTTCTGTCGTCAATGGCAAGTTCGGCAACATCCGAACAGTTGACATTTCTTTTTCTGTCGTCAATGGCAAGTTCGGCAACATCCGAACAATTGACATTTTATTTTCCCGTCGTCAATGGCAAGTTCGGCAACATCCGAACAGTTGACATTTTATTTTCCTATCGTCAATGGCAAGTTCGGCAACATCCGAACAGTTGACATTCTTTTCATTCTTTTGTCGCCAGTGGCCAGTTCGGCAACAACCCGAACAGCTGGCATTTACCTTTTCATTCTTTGTTGTCAGTGGCAGTTCGGTGACCACCCGAATAGCTGACACCTGTCCCCAGTGTGGTCTTCCTTTTTATTATTTTTTGCATCCATAGTTACATTACAAGCATTCATAACATTTGCATTGCATGCATTTATAGCATTTATAACTCGGGAAAATATTTAAGTCCCTTCGGCCCGTCCATTTCAAATCACATTTTCAACCTCCGGGACGAAGAAACTTAAATAGGGGCATCTGTCATACCCCATTTTTTGACTTATATTTTTTATGGGTGTTATATTTTTATTATCTCATTATTTATTTTTTACCTTTTATTATTGCTATAATATTTTATATTGTAACACCCTAACCCTTAACCGCCGATTATTAACTTTAATAAAGAAAACGTTAAGGACATAGGAAGTTACAACATGATGAAAACTCATTTTCATAAACATCAACAGAAATCAAAATATATTTGATTCACAAACAGCAGCGGAAAAATAACAAACACAGCTTATAACCAAGCATGCATATATTACACAAAAATATATACATAAGATTTTCAAAAGAGGCAATTCTACAACAGAGACCATTGCCAAATTCATACATACGCGTTCAGATACCCAAAATAGTGTTACAAATATCAGAGCCCTAGACTCTAACTAGGATACGACACCTAGTACAAAAAGTAAGGATAGCTAAGCTATGCCCTCACCACTACGCAGGTTCTAAACGACAACAGCTAATCCTCGACGATATGCTCGTCTTCCTGAAAATCTGGATCCCCAAAGATCTAGCACATAACACAAAACAGAGAGTGTTAGTAAAACATAATCAACACAATATAAACAGCACAATAATAAGTAGGGTACTTACACTTTACCCATCATGCATAATCTAACTCACGCACATGCATCATCAATTATCGTCAAACATTTATTCATTAATCACAAGTACTCAACACATATCAACACTTTAAGCAATTAAGTCAAACAGATGGAAATTATCAATCATCAATTACCATGCACACATAATTCCTCAAGCTTAAAACTCATCAATAACAATTACCACTTAACAACCATTATGCACACATAATTCCTAAAGTGCACACTAATGTCAAGTAGAATGTATGTTCCTAAAATGCACTCTAATGCATGTGGTACCAATTCTTGCTCAGCTTTAGAGTCATGGCGGACTGTTGGATAAACTTATATCCCTTGTGTACCTCTCATTCGCCATAAAAGGACAGTCGTACACTTGACCAACCGAAGCTGGATTACTTCTGCACCTCTCATTCGCCATAAAAGGACGGTCGTGCATATGACCAATAATAATTGGATTTCATTCTTGCCCATAAAGAGCATACATACCATCATGAAATGCATGTATGTTCACTTAGCAATTATTGATATTTACACCTACATATGCTCAAATATGTGTGTACACTACCAATACTCATGCTAACTTCAACAAGTAGGCACTCATGGCCAATCATAATACAAACATGTATAAATCATCAAACATGGTTCACAACATCATCAACAACATCATACTAAACCAAACTCACAACATCATCAACAACATCATACTAACCAAACTCACAAATAAACATAAATGTTTCTAAGGTAAATCCAATCCTTTGGGTACCATACCAATTCAATTATATTCATCAATTCCCACACATCAATTTATACTACTATCAAACTCAAAACCCCTTTCAAAATAATTAAATAATTTGATATACAAAAGTGCCGTTTTCTTGAACAATTGCTCTTTAGGAAGCATTAAGAATGAGTTAAAATAGTGGGCAAGGTTTCCAAAACATATTATGAGTATGCAGTAGCAAAAAGTCACCCCCGCGCGCACCAAGACCCCCAAAACAGCCCAACTGAGTGTGATATACTGGCTTGGTCGCTACAAGCGCAGATCCGTCGCTACAAGCGCAGACAGACAGAACCTGGTCGCTACAAGCGCCCAGTTGGTCGCTACAAGCGCAGGCTTGTCGCTACAAGCGCAGATCCGTCGCTACAAGCGCAGACAGACAGAACCTGGTCGCTACAAGCGACAGCCCGTCGCTACAGCGACCGTGACAGCACAGTTATGTGTAAAAAATGTGATTTTCCACCATTTTTGCCCATTCAAGGTTACCCAAGCTTCTAAAACATGTTAAAAACAATTTTCCATCATAAAACATCATTCAAAAACAATCACAAACAAGGATTGCATCTAGCAAAGAAATTAGGGTTTAAAACACTATTTTTCCATAACTTTTCCTTTGCATTCAAAACACTATAACTTCAACAAAAACATGCTAGCAACATCACTTAGCATTCAAGCAAGCAAAACATAATCATTAACAACTTTAAACCATAAAAACTTCTATCAAAACCTAGACAAAGTGAAGGAGAAGTTTGGGATGGAGAAATAGACATTCTCCCCTTCTCTTAATCACTTATGAACAAGTAATACTAACTCTCTTACCTTCTCAAAATCTCTGGCAACTCAAGCTTTCTCCTTGTTCACTTGCCCTAGCTTTTCTCTTGCTTTTCTCCTTCTCTTCTCCTTCTCACGTTTTCTTCTTCTCCACAAAGCAATGAATAGTGATGTTAAAGTCTTTGTGTTAATCTCTTATAACCCAATCCAATTAATCTTGGCCATCCATTCTTACTAACTCTCAAGGACCAATCCTAGCCATCCAATCCAATCTAAGCTTACTACATCTCATCCACTTGATCATTACTACTTATAAACTCAAAAGCCCAATACTATTCATCTTCTTGGCCCAATTTCGCCCCAAAACCTTAAAAACTCGATCACGAACTTATCCTCGCGCCAAATAATTATTTCGAGATTACGAGAAAATATTTTTAAATGCAAATCCATAAAATAAAATATATAAAAATATAACATACGAAAATAGGGTCGTTACAACTCTACCCCCCTAAAAAGAATTTTCGCCCTCGAAAATACCCGAAAACAACTCTGGATAGGAGTCCCGCATCTTGCTCTCGATTCAAACCAACACAAAGGTGTTCTACATCTTCTCCCATACAACGCTTCAAAAGGTGCCATACCAATGCTCGAATGAAAACTGTTATTATACGTAAACTCAATCAATGGTAAGCAAGCTTCCCAACTCACTCCTTGTTCCAAAATGCACGATCTTAATAAATCCTCCAATGATTGAATCGTCCTCTCCGTTTGACCATCCGTCTGCGGGTGATAAACAGAACTCATCTTCAACTTAGTCCCCAACGCCTCTTGCAAACTCTCCCAAAACCTTGAAGTAAAACGGGAATCTCGATCTGATACGATACTCGACGGAATTCCATGCAATCTCACGATTTGTTCCACGAAGATCTCAGCCAACTTCGGTACTAACATACCGGTCTTGATAGCTATGAAATGAGCAGACTTTGTTAACCTGTCGACAACTACCCAAATCATATTGTTACCTTTCGACGTCTTCGGCAAACCGCTTACAAAATCCATCGCAATACTATCCCATTTCCACTCTGGAATAAACATAGGTTGCAATAGCCCCGACGGCTTCTGATGCTCCACCTTGGACTTCTGACAAGTCAAACACGCGAAAACAAACTCGGCGATCTCTTTCTTCATCCCTTGCCACCAAAACATTTTCCTCAGATCTTGATACATCTTAGTAACACCAGGATGAATACTTAAGTTGCTTCTGTGACCTTCCTCCAAGATCATCCGCTTCAATTCAGGCACATCAGGTACACATAACCTTCCCTGACACCTCATCACACCTTTCTCATCGATCTCAACGTTTACCTTTTTCCCTTGCTCGATGAGCGTCTTAAGCTTCGTCAATCTCACATCATACTTTTGCTTTTCCACAACCTCTTCAAGAAAATCATTCGTCAATCTCAACATCCCTAGCTTCACGCTTCTGGTTGTCCTTTCACAAACCAAACTGAGGTCTCTAAACTCTTCAATCAATCTCAGTTCCTTCGCCATCAGAGAAGACATATGCAAAGACTTCCTACTCAACGCATCGGCTACCACATTAGCCTTACCCGGGTGATAATTCAACTCGAAATCATAGTCCTTAAGAAACTCTAACCATCTTCTTTGCCTCATATTGAGCTCCTTCTGATCAAACAAGTATTTCAGACTCTTGTGATCGCTGAAAACCTCGAACTTTGACCCATACAAGTAGTGCCTCCAAATCTTGAGAACAAACACAACAGCAGCTAGCTCCAAATCATGCGTAGGATAGTTCCTCTCATGAATCTTCAGCTGTCTTGATGCATAAGCAACGACTTGTCCCTTCTGCATCAACACACCACCTAGACCCATCTTCGACGCATCACAATAAACCACGAACGGTTCCTTCGGATTTGGCAGAATTAACACAGGTGCAGATGTCAACCTCCTCTTCAGCTCTTGGAAACTCTGCTCACACTTGTCATCCCAAATGAAAGCTTGACCCTTCCTAGTCAACTGTGTCAACGGCAACGCCAACTTTGAAAATCCTTCGATGAACCTCCGATAGTAACCGGCCAAACCAAGAAAACTTCGGATCTCAGTAACAGACTCCGGCGTTCCCCAATCTTGCACGGCTTCTACCTTAGCAGGATCCAATGCTATACCACCACTTGAAATAACGTGACCCAAAAAGCTAACTTTATGCAACCAAAATTCACACTTAGAAAATTTTACATAAAGCTTCTTCTCGCGCAACACCTCCAACACAATCCTCAAATGCTCGGCATGTTCCTCTTCCGTCTTCGAGTATACCAAAATATCGTCTATGAAGACCACCACGAATCGATCCAAAAAGGAATGAAATATACGATTCATATATTCCATAAACACTCCAGGTGCATTAGTAACTCCAAAAGGCATAACAACGTACTCGTAGTGACCATACCTTGTTCTGAAAGCAGTCTTCGGTATATCCTCCGCCTTAACTCTTATCTGGTGATATCCCGATCTCAAATCAATCTTACTGAACACACAGGCTCCCACTAACTGATCCATCAAATCATCTATCCTCGGAAGTGGATACTTGTTCTTGATAGTTGCTTTATTCAACTGACGATAATCGATGCACAGACGCATACTACCATCTTTCTTCTTTACCAACAAAACTGGCGCACCCCACGGCGATACACTCGGTCTTACAAACTTTTTCTCTAACAATTCCTCCAATTGTTCCTTCAACTTTTCTAGCTCAGCAGCTGACATACGATACGGTGCCATTGAAATTGGACTAGTACCAAGTACTATGTCAATTGCGAATTCAACCTCTCTCTCGGGTGGTAAATCCAAAATGTCATCTGGAAAAACATCTGTGAAATCACGCACCACCGGCAACGCATCAATCTCATTCTTCTCTTCCACTCTCAACGAAGCAAACATAGCAAACACGTCCTCTTGAGCCTTCACTGATCTTACCACTTCTCGACAACACATAAGCTTCGAACACAACTCTGGCTCCGGTCTTGGAAACATAACCGTCTTCTTACCACAGTTGATATGAACCCGATTAAATTCTAACCAGTTCATACCAAAGATAACGTCTATTCCGCTCAACGGAATGCAGACTAAATCCATTACAAAGTGTCGACCATACATAGTGACTGGACAGTCAACACAGACTAGAGTAGTCGATACCGAACCACTTGCAGGCGTTTCTATAACCATGCGTCCCATCATATTTTCTACTCTAAGACCCAACCTCTTAACGCAATCCACAGAAATAAACGAATGGGTAGCACCCGTATCGATAATAGCAGACAAAGGAGTATTATTGATAAAGCATGTACCTCTGATCAAGTTGTCAGCCTCTGCATCACCACCATCCAAAGCGAACACTTTTCCCCTAGCCGCTCTTGGCTTCTTACACACATAGCTCTTGTGACCCGCTTTCTTGCAGTTGAAGCACACAATACCCTTCTTGCACTGATCAGCTTTGTGGTTAGGATCACCACACTTGAAACATCCTTTTTCATTCTCCGGGCACTCATAGAAACGATGTCCCAGCTGTCCACACTTAAAACAATTCTTACCACCTCCAATTTTACCACCACTGCTTCCACCTCCATCCGGCTTCTTTCCCCGGTTATCATAAGGCTTTCCTCTTCCGAAGGCTCTCCTCCTCTTCTCATTCACAGCCTTGTAGTAGTTAGTCTTGGCTTCCTGTGCTGCTCTATCAGCCGTCCTACTCACAGCCTTCTGAACCATGGCATTCGCCATCAATTCCATCGCATCGGCAAATGCTTTTTGCGCCATAACCTGAACCAACACCACGCACCACGAGTGAGGATACACTTCGTTTCCTCAAAACAGTATAAACAGTGTTTTCCTAACACATGTTATACAAAGGGTAATCTACACCTAATTGATCCAATGGATCGACCTGCTCTGATACCACTATTGTAACACCCTAACCCTTAACCGCCGATTATTAACTTTAATAAAGAAAACGTTAAGGACATAGGAAGTTACAACATGATGAAAACTCATTTTCATAAACATCAACAGAAATCAAAATATATTTGATTCACAAACAGCAGCGGAAAAATAACAAACACAGCTTATAACCAAGCATGCATATATTACACAAAAATATATACATAAGATTTTCAAAAGAGGCAATTCTACAACAGAGACCATTGCCAAATTCATACATACGCGTTCAGATACCCAAAATAGTGTTACAAATATCAGAGCCCTAGACTCTAACTAGGATACGACACCTAGTACAAAAAGTAAGGATAGCTAAGCTATGCCCTCACCACTACGCAGGTTCTAAACGACAACAGCTAATCCTCGACGATATGCTCGTCTTCCTGAAAATCTGGATCCCCAAAGATCCAGCACATAACACAAAACAGAGAGTGTTAGTAAAACATAATCAACACAATATAAACAGCACAATAATAAGTAGGGTACTTACACTTTACCCATCATGCATAATCTAACTCACGCACATGCATCATCAACTATCGTCAAACATTTATTCATTAATCACAAGTACTCAACACATATCAACACTTTAAGCAATTAAGTCAAACAGATGGAAATTATCAATCATCAATTACCATGCACACATAATTCCTCAAGCTTAAAACTCATCAATAACAATTACCACTTAACAACCATTATGCACACATAATTCCTAAAGTGCACACTAATGTCAAGTAGAATGTATGTTCCTAAAATGCACTCTAATGCATGTGGTACCAATTCTTGCTCAGCTTTAGAGTCATGGCGGACTGTTGGATAAACTTATATCCCTTGTGTACCTCTCATTCGCCATAAAAGGACAGTCGTACACTTGACCAACCGAAGCTGGATTACTTCTGCACCTCTCATTCGCCATAAAAGGACGGTCGTGCATATGACCAATAATAATTGGATTTCATTCTTGCCCATAAAGAGCATACATACCATCATGAAATGCATGTATGTTCACTTAGCAATTATTGATATTTACACCTACATATGCTCAAATATGTGTGTACACTACCAATACTCATGCTAACTTCAACAAGTAGGCACTCATGGCCAATCATAATACAAACATGTATAAATCATCAAACATGGTTCACAACATCATCAACAACATCATACTAAACCAAACTCACAACATCATCAACAACATCATACTAACCAAACTCACAAATAAACATAAATGTTTCTAAGGTAAATCCAATCCTTTGGGTACCATACCAATTCAATTATATTCATCAATTCCCACACATCAATTTATACTACTATCAAACTCAAAACCCCTTTCAAAATAATTAAATAATTTGATATACAAAAGTGCCGTTTTCTTGAACAATTGCTCTTTAGGAAGCATTAAGAATGAGTTAAAATAGTGGGCAAGGTTTCCAAAACATATTATGAGTATGCAGTAGCAAAAAGTCACCCCCGCGCGCACCAAGACCCCCAAAACAGCCCAACTGAGTGTGATATACTGGCTTGGTCGCTACAAGCGCAGATCCGTCGCTACAAGCGCAGACAGACAGAACCTGGTCGCTACAAGCGCCCAGTTGGTCGCTACAAGCGCAGGCTTGTCGCTACAAGCGCAGATCCGTCGCTACAAGCGCAGACAGACAGAACCTGGTCGCTACAAGCGACAGCCCGTCGCTACAGCGACCGTGACAGCACAGTTATGTGTAAAAAATGTGATTTTCCACCATTTTTGCCCATTCAAGGTTACCCAAGCTTCTAAAACATGTTAAAAACAATTTTCCATCATAAAACATCATTCAAAAACAATCACAAACAAGGATTGCATCTAGCAAAGAAATTAGGGTTTAAAACACTATTTTTCCATAACTTTTCCTTTGCATTCAAAACACTATAACTTCAACAAAAACATGCTAGCAACATCACTTAGCATTCAAGCAAGCAAAACATAATCATTAACAACTTTAAACCATAAAAACTTCTATCAAAACCTAGACAAAGTGAAGGAGAAGTTTGGGATGGAGAAATAGACATTCTCCCCTTCTCTTAATCACTTATGAACAAGTAATACTAACTCTCTTACCTTCTCAAAATCTCTGGCAACTCAAGCTTTCTCCTTGTTCACTTGCCCTAGCTTTTCTCTTGCTTTTCTCCTTCTCTTCTCCTTCTCACGTTTTCTTCTTCTCCACAAAGCAATGAATAGTGATGTCAAAGTCTTTGTGTTAATCTCTTATAACCCAATCCAATTAATCTTGGCCATCCATTCTTACTAACTCTCAAGGACCAATCCTAGCCATCCAATCCAATCTAAGCTTACTACATCTCATCCACTTGATCATTACTACTTATAAACTCAAAAGCCCAATACTATTCATCTTCTTGGCCCAATTTCGCCCCAAAACCTTAAAAACTCGATCACGAACTTATCTTCGCGCCAAATAATTATTTCGAGATTACGAGAAAATATTTTTAAATGCAAATCCATAAAATAAAATATATAAAAATATAACATACGAAAATAGGGTCGTTACATATATCATCATCATTATCCTTAATATTATTATTGTTATGTTATTTTATTTTCCTTTAATAATATCATTATTATTTTATTACTATTAGTTTTTATCTTTTAATATTATTAAATTTTATTTATTATCATCATTTTCCTTATTATTGTCATTACTATTTTTATTCATTTTTGTTGCCATTTGCATTTTTATCATTTATTATTATTATTGTTTTTATTATTTATTTCCCCATTTTAACCTTTTATTTTATACAAAAAAATCAAAAAAAGTGAAGTTCGCAGTGCGAACTCACCTTCGCACTGCGACCTCTGCGAAAATTCTGCAGATTTTTATATGGTTGTTTATCTTTTTTGCTTTCAACTACAATTATCATTAGTAGTATTATTACTTGTATTATTGCTATTTTGTGACTGATTTGGTGCAGCAAGGCAGGATTTAATGTGTGACATTAAAGGTAAAAGGAAAGAAGAACTTTCTTCTAACCTCTCATGTGATCAAACAAATTGGCTATCCTTGGTCAGTTTTTGTCCCCCCAAATTGACCCCTCACCCAACCTAAACATGCCAGCCAGCTGCTTGATCCATTTCCTTCCCTTTTTCCCTGCCAAAAGCAGTCAATCCCAAGTGGTTTATGTTGCAAAAAAGCTGTGTGACATGCCCTGTTTTGAGCTGGATTTCTTCCCCCACACATAAGCCCACATGCTGATTTTGATTCCCCCAATCTCCCTGTACATGGCAGTACACGTTTTGATTGTTTGACCCCCCAAGATTGCAAGGATTGATCCCAAGAATCATCCCTTTTGCAGCTGCCCTGTTTTACAGTTTTTACCATCATTACCTTCTAGAATCAATGGCATTTGTGGCTGAGATCAGTCAAGACCTTGCCCCTTGGCACAAGGCAAAGCAAGTTCTATCCATTAGCATTAAATGCAAAGTGATCTAGCCTGAGTTTAGCTCATGATCAGCTAGTGTTTTAGGATTTCTACCAAAGAACTACGTACGCTTTGAATTCTCCGACTACCGGGAGATACGTAGGAGCAAGATCGACATCTTGTCAAGCCCATTAATAAAAAACTTGTTTTTCCCTTTTCGTTTGTTTTTATCTCTTTCTTTATCCCGCATTATGTCTTTTATATATTTCCTTTTATACATATTTAAACATGTAAGTAAAACATCGAACCATTTTAAGCCTAAGCCGACTAAGAGGTTCCCGTTGAGTACAACGGATGTGAGGGGTGCTAATACCTTCCCCTCGCATAATCGACTTTCGAACCTAAAATCTTTTCTCAAGGTAATTTAGAACTTTTTTCCTTTTTTCCCCGAAAAATTAAAAGTTCAGTCGTAATTTAGAATTAGTGATTCAAAGCTTCCCCAATAGCTTGACATCCGAAATTCGACGCGACATGATGATAGTACTTTTAAAGCAAAAACTTTTTTAAAAAAAATTTATTTTGTGAGTCTTTTATCTTTTAACAAACACATTCCTTTCGAACTCATGAATATTCGGAGTGTGCATCAATGTATGTCCCGAAAACGGATGAAGCTTCGCAGGCCGAGCATGGTCAAATGCAAAAAGGGATTCCCCAACAGGATCCTCATGAATCATAAGGGAATATCCCCAATGAATCGAGAGCCCGAAAGGACGATTCAGGCAAAGACTTGCCAACCAAAGCATAAGTATTCCCTGCGGAATCACCAGTTCTTCTCCCCAGCGGATTAGCACAATCCCCAGTGGATTAATAATCTCCCCGTGAGGTATTTATCTTTTATCAGTTATTGCGGCTTTACTCCGTCAATTTTTGGATGTATCCCCTGTGGTATCACCCCCATTAAAGATTACCGAGTGTTTGCAATGCGACGTCGGTCCACTGTTCATTTTACCGATCTAGCCTTGTCTCATCAAGTTTAACGGTCATACAATCAACCAGGTCGATCTTTTTCCAATCAATCGAAAGCCCAATTTTCATTGGCACATGTCGTGTCGAATTCCGGATGTCAAGCTATTGGGAAGCTTTGAATCACTAATGTTAAACCACGACTGAACTTTTAATTTTCCGGGGAGAAAAGGAAAAAAGTTCGAAATTACCTTGAAAAAGATTTTAGGTTCGAAAGTCGATTATGCGAGGGGAAGGTATTAGCACCCCTCACATCCGTTGTACTCAACGGGAACCTCTTAGTCGGCTTAGGCTTAAAATGTTTCGAAAATTTTACTTGCGTGTTTAAACATATAAAAAGGAAATATAAAAATATAATGCGAAATGAAGAAAGAGATAAAAACGAACGAAAGGGAAAAAAAAGGTTTTTTATTAATGGGCTTGACAAGATGTCGATCTTGCTCCTACGTATCTCCCGGTAGTCGGAGAATTCAAAGGGTACGTAGTTCTTTGAGTAAAAAAAAAGTTTCTATGTTGGTTCATTTTAGTTAAAAACGATTTGATCGCGTCCGAGCGAAAAAGTTTGAAAAAAGAGAAAGTAATGAAAGTAAATGTCAACTGTTCGGGTTGTTGCCGAACTGGCCATTGACGACAATGCATAAAGGTAAATGATTTGATAAAAAAAAAAGATTTGCACTCGGACTTGAACAAAGGTTTTAAAACGCACGAAAGCGTAAAAGGTTTTAAATGGTGAAAGACGGACGCTAAGGCGATAAACTCGCGCAAGGCGTAAATGTTTTAAGAAGAAAAAGACAGACGCACAGAGGTGTAAAAAGTTTGAAAATAAACGACGAACGCGCGGAGGCAATAAATTCGCGCAAGGCGTAAATGGTTGAAAATAAACGCGCAAAGGCGTGAAAGGTTCGGATTGACCACGAGGGCCAAGAAAAGGGTAAAAATGGCCACAAGGGGGCCAAGGGAAGGTTGAGCGTGCGAGACGCGTCAAGGGTGGAATGACGGTTGCCCGAGCGACGAGACATACGTCACGCATTCGTGCAACCGAGGTTTGGGGAGACATACGTCAAGCCATTCCCGTTTCATTCAAGTTTGGTTTCGTTGGGACTCTAAGGAATCTCAAAAGGAACAAAAATGCCTTAAAGGGAAAGTTAACAAAAGAAGGGGATCACGAACAAGTTTGTTGTTCGAGTTTATTAAAATCATGAACATTGCTCGTTACTTAAGCTATCGAAACTCAAGAACGAGCGTAGTTCAAGTTTGAATGATGAACAAAATCATAAGACATGCACAAAATTGGAAAGTTCACAAGTTCGGCTCTATTTCGAGCTTGGTTTAAAAGGATGAGCAAGTTCGGCTTAAATTCGCGTTTGGATTGAAAATCATGAACAACATGGTTGTTCAAGTTTGTTTTGAAAATAAACGAACTTTAGCTTATTGCTCAAACTTGGTTTTGAAAATAACCTTAGGTGACCTCCCTAAAAGACACCTTCAGGGGGCGCCCTCAGCAGCTGGCGAGGGCGCCCTAGTCATGGTTTTGGCCCTTTACGATTTGGGCCCAAAACCATGGCCAGATAGGCCCAAGTCAAGGCTACAAATAGTAACCTTGGGATCATTCCCAGATGACCTAAACAGACTCTAAAACCCTAGTTTTGATACATTGTACTCACAACTAGTACAGTTGGCGCCCACCGTGGGGCTCCGGTAAAACTAACCTAGCCACCGTCTCCGAAAGAAAGGCAGTTGATCCACGGCCTCTGAAAATCACCAGAACGCCGTGAATCCGCAGTGTTTCTCAGGAGCAACCTTGAAATCTCCGAATCCGCCGCGATTCAACCCTAAATCTACCCCTAACTCTAATCAAACATTCAACCCGTTCTTTGTTCAAAACATCAATCCTCCTCAAAACATCAATCCCCCCCCTGAGATTCGCGATCCTGACCGATAATCGTCAACCACCAGCCTTAATCTTCATAACCGACCCAAACGATCATCATCGTCGCCATAGATGGCGGACCCGTCGGTCTTGGAAGCCCGACAACAACAAATCCAGCAGCTCCGCGACCACAACGAAGCTCTGCAAGCGATGATGGAGACAATCCAGCAACAACAACACGCTGAAGGGAACGGATCCCAGCAAGACGAGTCAATAGACCCAGATCCCCAACCACTTTCCGCCGAAGTGTGGAATGCGCCGGTCCCGTAAAACTTCAAGCCACCCTCTCTTTCGTCTTTCGACGGAAAGAGCGATCCAGTGGAGCACGTAACAGCTTTCAACACCCAGATGCCCATCATCGGCTGCTGACTCCCTCAAGTGTAAGCTGTTGGCCGGGACGTTCAAAGACGTCGCCCTCAGGTGGTACATGAACTTTCCCCGTTTCTCAGTCGTCAGTTACCAAGACATGAGGCGCAAATTAACACACCAGTTTTCGGCTAGTCGCCACCGCAAGGTGTCTTCTACCAGCCTCTTCAATGTCCGCCAAGGGTTGAATGAGACCCTCCGGGAATATCTTGCAAGGTACAACGACGCCACAATCAAAGTCGTGAACCCGAACCAGGAGCTGTTCGTGGGAGCTTTCCAAAACGGCCTCAGAAGTTTAAAGCACCGGATTTCGAAAAGTACAAGGGAATTCAATGCCCTTGGAACCATCTACGGATGTTCTGTAGGAAGATGGCAGCTTACGCAACGAACGAGAAACTCATGGTGCATGTGTTTCAAGATAGTTTAAGCGGAGCATCATTGGATTGGTACATACAACTTGAGCGTACCCACGTCCAAACTTGGAAGGATCTAGCCGATGCTTTCCTAAAGCAATACAAATATAATTTGGACATGGCTCCGAATAGGATGCAACTGCAAAACCTCCTGCAAAGAAGCAACGAGTCCTTCAAGGAGTACGCTCAACGGTGGAGAGAACTAGCTTCTCGTGTACAACCACCATTGTTGGAAAGGGAGCTTGTCGACACCTTTATGGGCACACTTCAAGGCCCATATTATGACAAAATGATTGGAAGCACATCTTCCGGCTTTTCCGATCTAGTCATGATTGGTGAAAGAATAGAGGACGGAGTAAAGAGGGGAAAGATCAAAGGCCCTCTAGAAGCTCAAAGTGGAGCTAGGAGACCCCCCAGCAACTTTCACAAAAAGAAAGAGGGGGAGACAAATGCTGTTCTAGTGGGACCATCTTGCCCACCATCAAACCAAATGCCTCGCTACCATTATCCTTATGTGGCAGCAGCAACGGCTCAAGGGCATTACTCACCTCAAGTAATTCCCATAACTCCACCTCGACAACCAGCAGTGTTGCCTCAACAAAATCAACAGCAACAACAACAAAGCGGGTACCCATCAAGGAACCAAACGGGCCCGAAGAACAACTACAACAATAGGCAGTTTGATCCCATACCTATGCCCTATGGTCAAATCTTGCCATATCTAATCCAAAAGGGGATGGTCGAGCCAAGACCACTACAACCAATGTTGCCACCATACCCACATTGGTATGACGCAAATGCAAAATGTGATTACCACGCGGGAACCACGGGGCACAATGTCGACAACTGTAGAGTTTTCAAACACAAGCTCCAGGACCTTATCGACAGGAAATTGCTGTCCTTCAAGGAAGAGAATCCAAATGTGAAGAGCAATCCATTTCCCGGGCATACGGGTCCCTCTGTAAATGCGGTGGAAGAACAAGAGGACTTTGGTCCAATCAAGAAGGTAGCCAATGTTAAGACTCCCCTGTCAATCATAAGGGAGCGTTTAACCGGTTTTGGTTTGTTCGAGGAGATGCACGCCAACTGCGAAGCCTGCAAAATCAACCCGGACAAGTGCGGAGAGTTGAAGAGTTGTCTTCAAGAGCTAATGGACCAAGGTTGGATCCAAATGGGCTATGTAAAGGATGGCACGGACGTTGTTACCTTGGAGTCTCATGATCCAAAACCTCTCGAAATCCCTTACCAAAGGAGAGAGGTACCAATGCCTATACAGCCCATGACATTCCACGTACCTGCACCCTTCTCTTTTGAAAGCACGAAGAAGGTACCATGGAATTACCAACCTGTGGCCTATGTGGAAGGAAAACCACTAGCAAAAATTGAACCCAGCATCACTAACATTACCGGTGTTGAAGGAATAACCAGAAGTGGTAGAGTCTTCGCTCCGAAAGAACTCGGGAAGACGCCAGCCGTACTACCAAGAGAGCCGCTCAAAGAAAAGAGCGTGGAGGAAAAGGAGAACCAAGCGGGGCCCTCTCAAAAGGCAACCCCACAAAAAGAGGCCGAAGAGTTCCTAAGAATAATCCAAAAGAGCGAGTATAAAATCATTGACCAGTTAGGTCAAACTCCCTCCAAGATCTCCATGCTATCCCTACTACTAAGCTCGGAAGCACACCGAGAAGCGTTACTGCTGATCCTCAGTGAGGCACATGTCACCAAGGACATTCCTGTGGACCAATTCGACGGGATAGTCGGAAATATTACCTCAAGTAGGTACTTGGGCTTCAATGGCGATGAGCTACCCGACGAGGGGCATATTCATAACCGCGCCTTACACATCTCCGTAAAATGCATGGACCACATCCTCTCTCGAGTGTTAGTGGACACGGGGTCATCTTTGAATGTCATGCCCAAGACTACCCTCCTAAAGCTATCTTGTGAAGGGACAGTAATGAAGCCCAGCGCCTTGGTCGTAAAAGCTTTCGATGGGTCAAGAAGAGCCGTCATAGGCGAGATCGACTTACCAGTCCAAATCGGGCCTAAGGTTTTCACCATAACCTTCCAAGTCATTGATATTAATCCAACTTACAGTTGTCTTCTCGGACCACCATGGATTCATGCGGCCGGAGCCATCACCTCTACTCTGCACCAGAAACTTAAGTTCATCATTGATAACCAAATGATTGTAGTTTCCGGGCAAGAGGACATGATGGTAAGCCATCTCTCGTCACTCCGTTATATAGAAACGGACGAAGAAGCTGTGGATGTTCCCTTCCAGTCTTTGGAAGTGGCAAATGTCGTGACTTTGAGCTCAAAGCCCAAGAAAGAGGCTAGGACAGCCATGTCATCATGGAGGGCAATAAGA
Organism: Medicago ruthenica; assembly: GCA_018208015.1. Classification (NCBI taxonomy): domain Eukaryota; kingdom Viridiplantae; phylum Streptophyta; class Magnoliopsida; order Fabales; family Fabaceae; genus Medicago; species Medicago ruthenica. Next base: position 38,918,669 of record CM031376.1, on the reverse strand, counting down.
GAGGCCCTAGAAGAAAGCCGACCTACCGGATGGGGCAAATTAGTGGACATACCCGAGAAGAAAAATCGCTTCGGTTTGGGATATCATCCATCAGCCGAAACTTCCTCAAAACCTCCAAAGCAAGGGATCCTCCCCATTTTGGAAACATTCATCAGTGCATGATTTATCAATGAAGATCAAGTGGCTCTACTTGAAGACGTGGACGAAGACGTGCCTGATTTGGTGTACCCTTGTGCTTCGGATGAAGCTTTGAACAATTGGAGGGCTATCGCGATTCCCGAGATCATTACCAAGATCAAGTAATAAACCATGTTTGTTTTTACTTTTAAAAAAAAATCATTTAGCTCTGCCCAAGGCAAATGATTAGTCGTGTGGGGCCCCCATGTTTTAAAGTTATTTTCAATCATGAATAAAATCACTCTTTTATGTTCATTTGAGTTTCTTTTTTCTTCTTTTTTGCATTTGTTTTAAAAAAAAAATTTACAAAAAGCCTAAAAAAAAATCATACTCATTCAGATCTACAAATCCACCCTCCAAAAACAACACTGTCTTAATCAACCGGAAGATGATGAAGAGGACGATTATGAACCGCCTGAAGAATTGTCCAGACTTGCAAATCAAGGGGATAGGGTAATACAACCTCACCAAGAATCAGTTGAAAATGTCAACTTGGGGACCGAAGAAGATAAGAAAGAGGTCAAGATAGGAGCCTCCCTGCATGAGGATGTGAAAGGAAAGTTGATTAAGCTTCTGCAAGAGTACGTGGACGTATTCGCTTGGTCGTATCAAGACATGCCGGGTTTAGACCCTAAAATCGTCGTACATAAGCTGCCACTCAAGCCAGAATGCCCGCCAGTGAAGCAGAAATTGAGAAGAACTCGACCCGATATGGCTCTCAAGATCAGAGAGGAGGTCAAAAAGCAATTCGATGCCGGCTTCTTAGCTGTAACCAAGTATCCGACATGGGTTGCCAACATTGTGCCAGTTCCAAAGAAGGATGGCAAAGTTAGAATGTGTGTGGATTATCGGGACTTGAATAGAGCAAGCCCAAAGGATGATTTCCCGCTACCACATATCGACATATTGGTGGATAACACAGCCCAATTCTTAGTCTTCTCCTTTATGGACGGCTTCTCGGGATATAACCAAATCAAGATTGCTCCAGAGGACATGAAGAAAACCACATTTATCACCCCGTGGGGGACCTTCTGCTATAAGGTAATGCCTTTTGGATTAACAAATGTCGGGGCCACATACCAAAGAGCAATGGTGACTCTTTTCCATGACATGATCCATAAGGAAATTGAGGTCTACGTCGATGACATGATTGCCAAATCCCAAACGGAGGAGGATCATCTAGGCCATCTACAAAAGCTTTTCGAACGCCTAAGAAAATTCAAGCTACGCTTAAATCCTAACAAGTACACATTTGGCGTTAGATCTGGAAAGTTATTGGGTTTCATCGTCAGCCAAAGGGGTATCGAAGTGGATCCCGACAAGGTAAAGGCTATCCAAGAAATGCCAGCGCCAAATACCCAGAAAGAGGTCCGGGGTTTCTTAGGAAGATTGAACTACATCGCTAGGTTCATCTCACACATGACGGCTACCTGCGAACCAATCTTCAAACTGCTAAGGAAAAACCAAGCCGTTCATTGGAATGAGAATTGCCAAGAGGCGTTTGACAAGATCAAACAATACCTGCAAGAACCACCAATTTTAATACCCCCGGTTCCGGGTAAACCCCTCATCTTATACCTAACCGTACTTGAAGGATCAATGGGTTGTGTGTTAGGACAACAAGATGAAACGGGAAGAAAAGAGCACGCAATCTACTACCTAAGCAAGAAGTTTACCGACTATGAATCAAGGTATACTTCGCTTGAAAAGACTTGCTGCGCTTTAGCATGGGCTGCTCGGCGCTTAAGGCAATACATGTTGACCCATACAACTTGGTTGATATCAAAGATGGATCCCATCAAGTACATCTTCGGAAAGCCTGCCCTCGCCGGAAAGATTGCCCGTTGGCAAATGCTGCTGTCTGAGTACGACATCCAATACGTTGCTCAAAAAGCCATCAAAGGGAGTGTTTTATCCGAGCACCTTGCTCACCAACCATTGGAGGATTATCAACCCATACAATTCGACTTCCCGGATGAAGATGTCGTAGCTTTGAATGACGAAAAGGTCACAAGCGATGATGAAGGGCCAGAACCGAGAGCTCGATGGAAGCTCGCTTTCGACGGCGCCTCAAATGCCATGGGGCACGGGATCGGGGCAGTTTTAATCTCCCCAAGAAATGGATATCAACCATTCACAACAAGGTTATGCTTTGACTGCACCAATAACATGGCAGAATACGAAGCATGTATCCTAGGCCTCGAAGCAGCAATTGATCTAAGGATCAAAAACCTTGAAGTATACGGTGACTCAGCCTTAGTCATCTATCAAGTCAAAGGAGAATGGGAAACAAAACATCCCAATTTAATTCCCTACCGAGCCCGGGTTGTAGAGTTGATTGAGCATTTTGATGAAATCAACTTCCATCACATACCTCGAGAAGAAAATCAGGTGGCAGATGCTTTGGCTACATTATCATCAATGTACCAAGTAAATTTCCACAATGAAGCACCAATCATAAGGATGGATCGTAGAGACAAACCGGTTGTATGTGCATTAGTCGAAGAAGGACTTGACAACAAACCCTGGTTCTACGACATCAAGCGATACCTCGAAGAGCAAGAGTATCCAGAAAATGTCTCACAAACCGACAAGAGAACCCTCAGGAGATTGGCACGAGATGCTTCCGTTTGCGCTACATGGCTACAGAACAGCCATTCGCACTTCAACTGGGGCAACCCCTTTCTCCTTAGTATACGGTATGGAAGCTGTACTTCCCATTGAGGTGGAAATCCCTTCGTTAAGGGTCTTGATGGAAACCAAGCTAGAAGAAGCTGCATGGGTCCAAACAAGGTTTGACCAACTGAATCTCATAGAAGAAAAGCGTCTAACGGCGATATGTCACGGACAACTCTATCAAAGGAGACTCAAGAGGGCATTCGACAAGAAGGTCCGTCCTCGAGAATTCAAAGAAGGAGACCTAGTGCTCAAGAAGATATTACCTATCCACAAAGATCCCCGAGGGAAATGGACTCCCAGCTATGATGGACCGTACGTGGTAAAGAAAGCCTTCTCTGGAGGAGCCTTGATCATCACCACTATGGACGGAGAAGAGTTCCCACTCTCAATAAACTCTGATGCAGTCAAGAAGTATTATGCCTAAGAAAAAAAAGAGAGAAAAAAGAAAAGCTCGCTAAATCGAAAACCTGAAAGGGCGGTTTAGGCAATAGAGAGCGTCCTGCTAGATCGAAAACCTAAAAAGGCGGTCTAGGCAAAAATTAAGGACATCAAAAAAGGAAATACACCCCGGTGGACTGAAAACTCGAAAGAGCGGTCCAGGCAAAAATTAGGGGTTAACAAAAGAAGAAAGGCAATGACTGCAACATCCAAGCTCCGGACAAGATTCAAGAGGAGAAGAATCAGTCTCGTCAGCGTCTTCCAAAATGTCGAAGTCATAAGGAAAATAGCATGTGTTGTGCCAAAACGAACAATTTCTTTTTGCTTTTTTCTTGTCTTTCTCTATCTTTTTCCTCAGAGAAGTAATCACTTCTCACTTCATGTATTTTTACCCATTCAAGAAGTCAAATCTGCATTGAATAAAATTCCTTTTATTATTTTGTGTTCTCATTAGCGCATAAAATCTTGTTTTACTCATGATAAAAATACATTGAAACATGGGAAATAAACAAAGGAAACTTCTTCCAAAAAAAACAAACAAACGTTGTTTTATTTGAATTCTCGTAAATGTCGAAAGAATTGCGGTAATCCCCCCCAATATTGCACCAAAGGATTTATGCTCTTCAGCAAAGGCAAGTGCATAGCTCACGGCACGTGGAGCGCAAAGACCCCAAGGGTTGGAGGAACAAAATCCCCAGTCAAAACACCCCAAACATCCTTCCCATCAACCAAGGCTGGATATCGATCATGCTTCCAAAATGATCCTTATATCCCCATGAAGCCAAAATCTTATTGACATTCCCCAGGGAGTCTCAACCCAAAACAAAGAGCCCAATCATCATTGGCAATCACAAATACAAATTCCCCAAAAAAGCCCGACCTTGCTCGACATTCAATCATAACTCCCAGCATTCAACATGCATCCCACATATCATGCATAACATAATACATGCATCATGTCAAATTCATTCATGCATGCATATCCAAATCATTCAATACATGCATTTCATATTCATGTCATGCATCCTCAACAAGGATTCTCTAGTGAATATCACATATTCACCAGCATCCATCAACAGTTAAGCAAGTGTTCCCCAGTGAACCTCCTTCACAAACTGTCCCCAATTCCCCAGCTGAGTTTCCCCAGCATAAATTCTTGATTGAGTCTCCCTCATATCATATCATATTGCATATCACACTGCATAAGGTAACATGAGGCATATCATGCATCAATCATGTTTTCCCTTTTCAACAATCTAAGTACTAGCCCCGCCTAGAGACGATTACAAAACACCAGGCACCTATTCAGGGTAAGACCATTCCACCTTAGGTATCCACCTCTAGTGTTAGCGGCTAGATAAGATTACCTATCCTCAGTGTTTCAACCTTCAGTGTAAGCGGCTGAATAAGATCACTTTATCCCTAGGTATCCACCTCTAGTGCTAGCGGCTAGATAAGATAACCTTCCCTAGGTATCCACCTCTAGTGCAAGCGGCTAGATCAGATTACCTATCCTCGGTGTTTCAACCTTCAGTGTAAGCGGCTAGATAAGATCACCTTCCCCAGTGGATCAACCTCTAGTGCAAGCGGCTAGATAAGATCACCTTCCCCAGTGGATCGACCTCTAGTGCAAGCGGCTAGATAAGATCACCTTTACCCTCAGGTATCCACCTCTAGTGCAAGCGGCCAGATAAGATTACCTATCCTCAGTGTTTCAACCTTCAGTGTAAGCGGCTGAATAAGATCACTTTATCCCTAGGTATCCATCTCTAGTGCAAGCGGCTAGATAAGATTACCTATCCTCAGTGTTTCAACCTTCAGTGTAAGCGGCTGAATAAGATCACTTTATCCCTAGGAATCCACCTCTAGTGCAACCGGCTAGATAAGATTACCTATCCCCCAGTAGATCAACCTTTAGTGTAAGCGGCTGAATAAGATCACTTTATCCCTAGGTATCCACCTCTAGTGCAAGCGGCTAGATAAGATTACCTATCCTCAGTGTTTCAACCTTCAGTGTAAGCGGCTGAATAAGATCACTTTATCCCTAGGTATCCACCTCTACTGCAAGCGGCTAGATAAGATTACCTATCCTCAGTGTTTCGACCTTCAGTGTAAGCGGCTGAATAAGATCACTTTATCCCTAGGTATCCACCTCTAGTGCAAGCGGCTAGATAAGATCACCTTCCCCAGTGGATCGACCTCTAGTGCAAGCTGCTAGATAAGATCACCTTTACCCTCAGGTATCCACCTCTAGTGCAAGCGGCTAGATAAGATCACCTTTACCCCCTAGTGAATCTACCTCCAGTGTAAGCGGCTGGATATGATCAACCTTTATCCCTAGTGGATCGACCTTCAGTGTAAGCGGCTGAATAGAACCCCTCCATCCTTAGAGATCTACCTCCAGTGTCAACGGCTGGATATGATCAACCTTTTACCCTTGTCCATTTTTACATATGCATAGCAATATTTTCATTTCACTGCAATCTTTTCGTACCGCGAAGGACAAAATTCGGGTCCTTCTTTTACTTAATTGATCTTCGCAAAGAGTTCATGAGATGCCCTCGGCACTCACACACTCTATGCAAAGACACAATTAAGTAGGGGCAGCTGTAGTACCCCAATTTTGTCCTAAGCCTTTTCAAAACAAAAATAAAAAAAAAAAAATCAAAGAGAGGGAAAAAGTCAAAGTCAACCAAAGTCAACAAAAAAGTCAACATTTCAAAAATGATGACTTCGCAGTGCGAAGTTCACTTCGCAGTGCGAAGTTCACTTCGCAGTGCGAAGTCTGCAATTTTTCTGCAGATTTTTGGTTTCTTTGATTTAATTCCAGTTTTTGTTACACATCATTTTCATTATTATTTTCATCAGCATTCATGGCTAATTGGGCTCAGCAAAGCCAGAGTTGAGAGACTTGCCATTAATGCCAAGGAAAGAAGCTTTTTCTTCCAACCTAGCATGTGACAAGCAAGTGGGCTTGCCCTTGGGCAGCTCTTGTCCCTCCCAAGTGACCTGCTACTGACCCTAGGGTTGCCAGCCACCAGCTTGAGGACTTTCTTCCTGCTTGCTCCCCCAAAACCAGTCAAACCCAGCTGGTTTTCACTTGCAAAAACCATGATTGCTTGCCCTGTTTTTCAGCAGCTTTTCATCCCTCTCACACCAGCCCACATGTTGCCTTTTGCTTCCCCCAACCTCTGCACATCACAGTGCACGTTTTTATTGTTTAACCATTGAGATTGCAAGGATCAATCCCCAAGCATAGCCAATTGCAATCCAGCCATGTTCATCATCATTTCTATCCAAAGACCATTGAATTTGTGGCTGAAATCAGTCAAGGCTTTAAACCTTGGCACAAGGCAAGGTTGCCTCTATCCATTAGCATTAAATGCAAAGCCATTTAGCCTGAATTTAGCCCACAAATCAGCTAGGTCCTATGGATTTTCCATCATTGCATTAGATTGCATTTTGGCCTATAAATAGAGATGCAAGGCAAGAGGAAGACCAACATCAATATACCACTACTCATCCATTATTCCAGCTTACAAACACTTGCAAATAACCAGAGAAAAACAAGCCAAAACACTAGCAAAAACCAATCCCAATACAAAGCTTTGCACAAGTTCAAAGTTCATCACCAATATTCAAAAACCTTTGCATGAACCTTCAACCAATCCAAGTTCATTGTAGCAGGAGCTTTGCTAAGGATTTCTGTAAGTTTCTAAGTCATTATCTTGCATCTATAATTGTGCTTGCATATCAATTTTGGTCCAAAACCTTTTTGTTCAAAAAACCCCTTTTGAATTTCAAAAGAAATCCCAAGGTTTGCAAAACATCAAAACTGGTTTGTCCAGCTCTTTTCATTGCCAAAACTCAAATCTTTTCACTCTCCTAAAAGGTCTTGAGTGTGTTCAAATGTTGTTTCTGAACAACAGTTCAGAAACAGCTTCTGAACTCAAAAATTCGCATTGTTCGCAGTGCGATGTCATGGTCGCAGAGCGACCACGACAGAACTCAGAATCTGAGTTTAGGCTCCCAAATGGCCAATTTTTGAGGTTCTAGCCCAAGAGCTCAGAACCTAGAAGTTTTAAAACTCATGTTATTCAAACCAGTTCAAGGATTTTGCATAATATTGGAAAATTCGCAAGTTCGGGTAACACTTTATGGATAACTTGCAAAACAAGTTATGTCCCCAAACTTTCAAAACAACTTGAACAAACCAGCTATGTTCATCACTTTCAAATCCAAACTTGAACAATAAACATTGTTCATGATTTTCAAATCCAAACGTGAACATAAGCCGAATTTGTTCGCTTTTAAAAGCCGTTTGCAAAAATGAGCCGAACTTGTGCGTTTTTTTCACAAAATTGCTAAAACCTCTTCATCTTGGGTTTCAAACCAAATGTTTTGATAAACTTTGGGATTTCTAAGAAATTCAACCAAAAACTTGAATGAAAAAGGGATGGCTTTACGTATGTCTCTCCATTGGCCCGATTGTACGAATGCGTGACGTATGTCTCGTCGTTCGGACAATCGTCATTCCATTTTCAACGTATCCAACCATAACCAAACCAAACCTTGGCCCCTTGTGGTCAATCCGAACCTTTTGGTCCCCCGTGGCCACTAGATTCAATCCCTCGACTCGTTTGAGTCACTTCGGTCAATGTTCGACTCGTTCGAGTCCATTGTACCCGTTCTCGATCCCGTTGGATCAATCGAACAATCCCCCGACTCGTTGGAGTCACTTGGGTCAATGATCGACTCGTTTGAGTCCATTGCACCCTTTTTGGTCCCATAGCGACCAATTCGAACCCTTTTACCTAACGGACATGCCTTTTAACATTCTAGCGCGATTTTAAACAAACGCTTAATAAGCCTCCCATGCGCGAGCATACAAGCTAAACGCTTAATAAGTCTCCCATGCGCGAGCATACAAGCTACGTTTAATCGCAAGAATTCGGTTAAAACATCGTCCATTTAAAAATAACCAACATATGTACGTTTTTCTACCAAAGAACTACGTACGCTTTGAATTCTCCGACTACCAGGAGATACGTAGGAGCAAGATCGACATCTTGTCAAGCGCAATAAAAAAAAC